>CAXIES010000088.1:0-600000 GCA_964023965.1 Melinopterus prodromus
TTTTTACCCGGACTTTTAGTTGGGTTCGTAATTTTACCCGGAGTCTTGAGTTACCCGGACTTTTTAGTTGGGTTCGTATTTTTACCCGGACTTTTAGTTGGGTTCGTAATTTTACCCGGAGTTTTAGTTGGGTTCGTAATTTTACCCGGAGTTTTACTTCGGTTCGTAATTTTACCCGGAGTTTTAGTTGGGTTCGTAATTTTACCCGGAGTTTTAGTTGGGTTCGTAATTTTACCCGGAGTTTTACTTGGGTTCGTAATTTTACCCGGACTTTTTAGTTGGGTTCGTATTTTTTACCCGAACTTTTAGTTGGGTTCGTAATTTTACCCGGAGTTTTAGTTGGGTTCGTAATTTTACCCGGAGTTTTAGTTGGGTTCGTAATTTTACCCGGAGTTTTAGTTGGGTTCGTAATTTTACCCGGAGTTTTAGTTGGGTTCGTATTTTTTACCCGGACTTTTTAGTTGGGGTTAGTATTTTTACCCGGAGTTTTAGTTGGGTTCGTATTTTTACCCGGAGTTTTAGTTGGGTTCGTAATTTTACCCGGAGTTTTAGTTGGGTTCGTATTTTTTACCCGGACATTTTAGTTGGGTTAGCATTTTTTACCCGGAGTTTTAGTTGGGTTCGTACTTTTACCCGGAGTTTTAGTTGGGTTCGTATTTTTTACCCGGAGTTTTAGTTGGGTTCGTATTTTTTACCCGGACTTTTTAGTTGGGTAAGTATTTTTACCCGGAGTTTTAGTTGGGTTCGTATTTTTACCCGGAGTTTTAGTTGGGTTCGTAATTTTACCCGGAGTTTTAGTTGGGTTCGTATCTTTTACCCGGACTATTTAGTTGGGTTAGTATTTTTTACCCGGAGTTTTAGTTGGGTTCGTATTTTTTACCCGGAGTTTTAGTTGGATTCGTAATTTTACCCGGACTTTTTAGTTGGGTTCGTAATTTTACCCGGACTTCTTAGTTGGGTTCGTAATTTTACCCGGACTTTTTAGTTGGGTTCGTAATTTTACCCGGAGTTTTAGTTGGGTTCGTAATTTTACCCGGACTTTTTAGTTGGGTTCGAATTTTTTACCCGGACTTTTAGTTGGGTTCATAATTTTACCCGGAGTTTTAGTTGGGTTCGTAATTTTACCCGGACTTTTTAGTTGGGTTCGTATTTTTTACCCGGACTTTTAGTTGGGTTCGTAATTTTACCCGGAGTTTTAGTTGGGTTCGTAATTTTACCCGGAGTTTTAGTTGGGTTCGTAATTTTACCCGGAGTCTTGAGTTACCCGGACTTTTTAGTTGGGTTCGTATTTTTACCCGGACTTTTAGTTGGGTTCGTAATTTTACCCGGAGTTTTAGTTGGGTTCGTAATTTTACCCGGAGTTTTAGTTGGGTTCGTAATTTTACCCGGAGTTTTACTTGGGTTCGTAATTTTACCCGGAGTTTTACTTGGGTTCGTAATTTTACCCGGAGTTTTAGTTGGGTTCGTAATTTTACCCGGAGTTTTAGTTGGGTTCGTAATTTTACCCGGAGTTTTAGTTGGGTTCGTATTTTTTACCCGGACTTTTTAGTTGGGTTAGTATTTTTACCCGGAGTTTTAGTTGGGTTCGTATTTTTACCCGGAGTTTTAGTTGGGTTCGTATTTTTACCCGGAGTTTTAGTTGGGTTCGTAATTTTAGCCGGAGTTTTAGTTGGGTTCGTATTTTTTACCCGGACTTTTTAGTTGGGTTCGTAATTTTACCCGGAGTTTTAGTTGGGTTCGCAATTTTACCCGGAGTTTTAGTTGGGTTCGTAATTTTACCCGGAGTTTTAGTTGGGTTCGTAATTTTACCCGGACTTTTTAGTTGGGTTCGTATTTTTTACCCGGACTTTTAGTTGGGTTCGTAATTTTACCCGGAGTTTTAGTTGAGTTGGTAATTTTACCCGGAGTTTTAGTTGGGTTCGTAATTTTACCCGGACTTTTTATTTGGGTTCGTAATTTTACCCGGACTTTTTAGTTGGGTTCGTAATTTTACCCGGAGTTTTAGTTGGGTTCGTAATTTTACCCGGAGTTTTACTTGGGTTCGTAATTTTACCCGAACTTTTTAGTTGGGTTCGTATTTTTTACCGGGACTTTTAGTTGGGTTCGTAATTTTACCCGGAGTTCTAGTTGGGTTCGTAATTTTACCCGGAGTTTTAGTTGGGTTCGTAATTTTACCCGGAGTTTTACTTGGGTTCGTAATTTTACCCGGAGTTTTACTTGGGTTCGTAATTTTACCCGGAGTTTTAGCTGGGTTCGTAATCTTACCCGGAGTTTTAGTTGGGTTCGTAATTTTACCCGGACTTTTTAGTTGGGTTCGTATTTTTTACCCGGACTTTTAGTTGGGTTCGTAATTTTACCCGGACTTTTTAGTTGGGTTCGTATTTTTTACCCGGACTTTTAGTTGGGTTCGTAATTTTACCCGGACTTTTTAGTTGGGTTCGTAATTTTACCCGGACTTTTTAGTTGGGTTCGTAATTTTACCCGGACTTTTTAGTTGGGTTCGTAATTTTACCCGGAGTTTTAGTTGGGTTCGTAATTTTACCCGGACTTTTTAGTTGGGTTCGAATTTTTTACCCGGACTTTTAGTTGGGTTCATAATTTTACCCGGAGTTTTAGTTGGGTTCGTAATTTTACCCGGACTTTTTAGTTGGGTTCGTATTTTTTACCCGGACTTTTAGTTGGGTTCGTAATTTTACCCGGAGTCTTGAGTTACCCGGACTTTTTAGTTGGGTTCGTATTTTTACCCGGACTTTTAGTTGGGTTCGTAATTTTACCCGGAGTTTTAGTTGGGTTCGTAATTTTACCCGGAGTTTTACTTGGGTTCGTAATTTTACCCGGAGTTTTAGTTGGGTTCGTAATTTTACCCGGAGTTTTAGTTGGGTTCGTAATTTTACCCGGAGTTTTACTTGGGTTCGTAATTTTACCCGGACTTTTTAGTTGGGTTCGTATTTTTTACCCGAACTTTTAGTTGGGTTCGTAATTTTACCCGGAGTTTTAGTTGGGTTCGTAATTTTACCCGGAGTTTTAGTTGGGTTCGTAATTTTACCCGGACTTTTTAGTTGGGTTCGTATTTTTTACCCGGACTTTTAGTTGGATTCGTAATTTTACCCGGAGTCTTGAGTTACCCGGACTTTTTAGTTGGGTTCGTATTTTTACCCGGACTTTTAGTTGGGTTCGTAATTTTACCCGGAGTTTTAGTTGGGTTCGTAATTTTACCCGGAGTTTTACTTGGGTTCGTAATTTTGCCCGGAGTTTTAGTTGGGTTCGTAATTTTACCCGGAGTTTTAGTTGGGTTCGTAATTTTACCCGGAGTTTTACTTGGGTTCGTAATTTTACCCGGATTTTTTAGTTGGGTTCGTATTTTTTACCCGAACTTTTAGTTGGGTTCGTAATTTTACCCGGAGTTTTAGTTGGGTTCGTAATTTTACCCGGAGTTTTAGTTGGGTTCGTAATTTTACCCGGAGTTTTAGTTGGGTTCGTAATTTTACCCGGAGTTTTAGTTGGGTTCGTATTTTTTACCCGGACTTTTTAGTTGGGGTTAGTATTTTTACCCGGAGTTTTAGTTGGGTTCGTATTTTTACCCGGAGTTTTAGTTGGGTTCGTATTTTTTACCCGGACATTTTAGTTGGGTTAGCATTTTTTACCCGGAGTTTTAGTTGGGTTCGTACTTTTACCCGGAGTTTTAGTTGGGTTCGTATTTTTTACCCGGAGTTTTAGTTGGGTTCGTATTTTTTACCCGGACTTTTTAGTTGGGTAAGTATTTTTACCCGGAGTTTTAGTTGGGTTCGTATTTTTACCCGGAGTTTTAGTTGGGTTCGTAATTTTACCCGGAGTTTTAGTTGGGTTCGTATCTTTTACCCGGACTATTTAGTTGGGTTAGTATTTTTTACCCGGAGTTTTAGTTGGGTTCGTATTTTTTACCCGGACTTTTAGTTGGGTTCGTAATTTTACCCGGACTTTTTAGTTGGGTTCGTAATTTTACCCGGACTATTTAGTTGGGTTCGTAATTTTACCCGGACTTTTTAGTTGGGTTCGTAATTTTACCCGGAGTTTTAGTTGGGTTCGTAATTTTACCCGGACTTTTTAGTTGGGTTCGAATTTTTTACCCGCACTTTTAGTTGGGTTCATAATTTTACCCGGAGTTTTAGTTGGGTTCGTAATTTTACCCGGACTTTTTAGTTGGGTTCGTATTTTTTACCCGGACTTTTAGTTGGGTTCGTAATTTTACCCGGAGTCTTGAGTTACCCGGACTTTTTAGTTGGGTTCGTATTTTTACCCGGACTTTTAGTTGGGTTCGTAATTTTACCCGGAGTTTTAGTTGGGTTCGTAATTTTACCCGGAGTTTTACTTCGGTTCGTAATTTTACCCGGAGTTTTAGTTGGGTTCGTAATTTTACCCGGACTTTTTAGTTGGGTTCGTATTTTTTACCCGAACTTTTAGTTGGGTTCGTAATTTTACCCGGAGTTTTAGTTGGGTTCGTAATTTTACCCGGAGTTTTACTTGGGTTCGTAATTTTACCCGGACTTTTTAGTTGGGTTCGTATTTTTTACCCGAACTTTTAGTTGGTTCGTAATTTTACCCGGAGTTTTAGTTGGGTTCGTAATTTTACCCGGAGTTTTAGTTGGGTTCGTAATTTTACCCGGAGTTTTAGTTGGGTTCGTAATTTTACCCGGAGTTTTAGTTGGGTTCGTATTTTTTACCCGGACTTTTTAGTTGGGGTTAGTATTTTTACCCGGAGTTTTAGTTGGGTTCGTATTTTTACCCGGAGTTTTAGTTGGGTTCGTAATTTTACCCGGAGTTTTAGTTGGGTTCGTATTTTTTACCCGGACATTTTAGTTGGGTTAGCATTTTTTACCCGGAGTTTTAGTTGGGTTCGTACTTTTACCCGGAGTTTTAGTTGGGTTCGTATTTTTTACCCGGAGTTTTAGTTGGGTTCGTATTTTTTACCCGGACTTTTTAGTTGGGTAAGTATTTTTACCCGGAGTTTTAGTTGGGTTCGTATTTTTACCCGGAGTTTTAGTTGGGTTCGTAATTTTACCCGGAGTTTTAGTTGGGTTCGTATCTTTTACCCGGACTATTTAGTTGGGTTAGTATTTTTTACCCGGAGTTTTAGTTGGGTTCGTATTTTTTACCCGGAGTTTTAGTTGGATTCGTAATTTTACCCGGACTTTTTAGTTGGGTTCGTAATTTTACCCGGACTTCTTAGTTGGGTTCGTAATTTTACCCGGACTTTTTAGTTGGGTTCGTAATTTTACCCGGAGTTTTAGTTGGGTTCGTAATTTTACCCGGACTTTTTAGTTGGGTTCAAATTTTTTACCCGGACTTTTAGTTGGGTTCATAATTTTACCCGGAGTTTTAGTTGGGTTCGTAATTTTACCCGGACTTTTTAGTTGGGTTCGTATTTTTTACCCGGACTTTTAGTTGGGTTCGTAATTTTACCCGGAGTTTTAGTTGGGTTCGTAATTTTACCCGGAGTTTTAGTTGGGTTCGTAATTTTACCCGGAGTCTTGAGTTACCCGGACTTTTTAGTTGGGTTCGTATTTTTACCCGGACTTTTAGTTGGGTTCGTAATTTTACCCGGAGTTTTAGTTGGGTTCGTAATTTTACCCGGAGTTTTAGTTGGGTTCGTAATTTTACCCGGAGTTTTACTTGGGTTCGTAATTTTACCCGGAGTTTTACTTGGGTTCGTAATTTTACCCGGAGTTTTAGTTGGGTTCGTAATTTTACCCGGAGTTTTAGTTGGGTTCGTAATTTTACCCGGAGTTTTAGTTGGGTTCGTATTTTTTACCCGGACTTTTTAGTTGGGTTAGTATTTTTACCCGGAGTTTTAGTTGGGTTCGTATTTTTACCCGGAGTTTTAGTTGGGTTCGTATTTTTACCCGGAGTTTTAGTTGGGTTCGTAATTTTAGCCGGAGTTTTAGTTGGGTTCGTATTTTTTACCCGGACTTTTTAGTTGGGTTCGTAATTTTACCCGGAGTTTTAGTTGGGTTCGCAATTTTACCCGGAGTTTTAGTTGGGTTCGTAATTTTACCCGGAGTTTAGTTGGGTTCGTAATTTTACCCGGACTTTTTAGTTGGGTTCGTATTTTTTACCCGGACTTTTAGTTGGGTTCGTAATTTTACCCGGAGTTCTAGTTGGGTTCGTAATTTTACCCGGAGTTTTAGTTGGGTTCGTAATTTTACCCGGAGTTTTACTTGGGTTCGTAATTTTACCCGGAGTTTTACTTGGGTTCGTAATTTTACCCGGAGTTTTAGTTGGGTTCGTAATCTTACCCGGAGTTTTAGTTGGGTTCGTAATTTTACCCGGACTTTTTAGTTGGGTTCGTATTTTTTACCCGGACTTTTAATTGGGTTCGTAATTTTACCCGGACTTTTTAGTTGGGTTCGTATTTTTTACCCGGACTTTTAGTTGGGTTCGTAATTTTACCCGGACTTTTTAGTTGGGTTCGTAATTTTACCCGGACTTTTTAGTTGGGTTCGTAATTTTACCCGGACTTTTTAGTTGGGTTCGTAATTTTACCCGGAGTTTTAGTTGGGTTCGTAATTTTACCCGGACTTTTTAGTTGGGTTCGAATTTTTTACCCGGACTTTTAGTTGGGTTCATAATTTTACCCGGAGTTTTAGTTGGGTTCGTAATTTTACCCGGACTTTTTAGTTGGGTTCGTATTTTTTACCCGGACTTTTAGTTGGGTTCGTAATTTTACCCGGAGTCTTGAGTTACCCGGACTTTTTAGTTGGGTTCGTATTTTTACCCGGACTTTTAGTTGGGTTCGTAATTTTACCCGGAGTTTTAGTTGGGTTCGTAATTTTACCCGGAGTTTTACTTCGGTTCGTAATTTTACCCGGAGTTTTAGTTGGGTTCGTAATTTTACCCGGAGTTTTAGTTGGGTTCGTAATTTTACCCGGAGTTTTACTTGGGTTCGTAATTTTACCCGGACTTTTTAGTTGGGTTCGTATTTTTTACCCGAACTTTTAGTTGGGTTCGTAATTTTACCCGGAGTTTTAGTTGGGTTCGTAATTTTACCCGGAGTTTTAGTTGGGTTCGTAATTTTACCCGGAGTTTTAGTTGGGTTCGTAATTTTACCCGGAGTTTTAGTTGGGTTCGTATTTTTTACCCGGACTTTTTAGTTGGGGTTAGTATTTTTACCCGGAGTTTTAGTTGGGTTCGTATTTTTACCCGGAGTTTTAGTTGGGTTCGTAATTTTACCCGGAGTTTTAGTTGGGTTCGTATTTTTTACCCGGACATTTTAGTTGGGTTAGCATTTTTTACCCGGAGTTTTAGTTGGGTTCGTACTTTTACCCGGAGTTTTAGTTGGGTTCGTATTTTTTACCCGGAGTTTTAGTTGGGTTCGTATTTTTTACCCGGACTTTTTAGTTGGGTAAGTATTTTTACCCGGAGTTTTAGTTGGGTTCGTATTTTTACCCGGAGTTTTAGTTGGGTTCGTAATTTTACCCGGAGTTTTAGTTGGGTTCGTATCTTTTACCCGGACTATTTAGTTGGGTTAGTATTTTTTACCCGGAGTTTTAGTTGGGTTCGTATTTTTTACCCGGAGTTTTAGTTGGATTCGTAATTTTACCCGGACTTTTTAGTTGGGTTCGTAATTTTACCCGGACTTCTTAGTTGGGTTCGTAATTTTACCCGGACTTTTTAGTTGGGTTCGTAATTTTACCCGGAGTTTTAGTTGGGTTCGTAATTTTACCCGGACTTTTTAGTTGGGTTCGAATTTTTTACCCGGACTTTTAGTTGGGTTCATAATTTTACCCGGAGTTTTAGTTGGGTTCGTAATTTTACCCGGACTTTTTAGTTGGGTTCGTATTTTTTACCCGGACTTTTAGTTGGGTTCGTAATTTTACCCGGAGTTTTAGTTGGGTTCGTAATTTTACCCGGAGTTTTAGTTGGGTTCGTAATTTTACCCGGAGTCTTGAGTTACCCGGACTTTTTAGTTGGGTTCGTATTTTTACCCGGACTTTTAGTTGGGTTCGTAATTTTACCCGGAGTTTTAGTTGGGTTCGTAATTTTACCCGGAGTTTTAGTTGGGTTCGTAATTTTACCCGGAGTTTTACTTGGGTTCGTAATTTTACCCGGAGTTTTACTTGGGTTCGTAATCTTACCCGGAGTTTTAGTTGGGTTCGTAATTTTACCCGGAGTTTTAGTTGGGTTCGTAATTTTACCCGGAGTTTTAGTTGGGTTCGTATTTTTTACCCGGACTTTTTAGTTGGGTTAGTATTTTTACCCGGAGTTTTAGTTGGGTTCGTATTTTTACCCGGAGTTTTAGTTGGGTTCGTATTTTTACCCGGAGTTTTAGTTGGGTTCGTAATTTTAGCCGGAGTTTTAGTTGGGTTCGTATTTTTTACCCGGACTTTTTAGTTGGGTTCGTAATTTTACCCGGAGTTTTAGTTGGGTTCGCAATTTTACCCGGAGTTTTAGTTGGGTTCGTAATTTTACCCGGAGTTTTAGTTGGGTTCGTAATTTTACCCGGACTTTTTAGTTGGGTTCGTATTTTTTACCCGGACTTTTAGTTGGGTTCGTAATTTTACCCGGAGTTTTAGTTGGGTTCGTAATTTTACCCGGAGTTTTAGTTGAGTTGGTAATTTTACCCGGAGTTTTAGTTGGGTTCGTAATTTTACCCGGACTTTTTATTTGGGTTCGTAATTTTACCCGGACTTTTTAGTTGGGTTCGTAATTTTACCCGGAGTTTTAGTTGGGTTCGTAATTTTACCCGGAGTTTTACTTGGGTTCGTAATTTTACCCGAACGTTTTAGTTGGGTTCGTATTTTTTACCGGGACTTTTAGTTGGGTTCGTAATTTTACCCGGAGTTCTAGTTGGGTTCGTAATTTTACCCGGAGTTTTAGTTGGGTTCGTAATTTTACCCGGAGTTTTACTTGGGTTCGTAATTTTACCCGGAGTTTTACTTGGGTTCGTAATTTTACCCGGAGTTTTAGCTGGGTTCGTAATCTTACCCGGAGTTTTAGTTGGGTTCGTAATTTTACCCGGACTTTTTAGTTGGGTTCGTATTTTTTACCCGGACTTTTAGTTGGGTTCGTAATTTTACCCGGACTTTTTAGTTGGGTTCGTATTTTTTACCCGGACTTTTAGTTGGGTTCGTAATTTTACCCGGACTTTTTAGTTGGGTTCGTAATTTTACCCGGACTTTTTAGTTGGGTTCGTAATTTTACCCGGACTTTTTAGTTGGGTTCGTAATTTTACCCGGAGTTTTAGTTGGGTTCGTAATTTTACCCGGACTTTTTAGTTGGGTTCGAATTTTTTACCCGGACTTTTAGTTGGGTTCATAATTTTACCCGGAGTTTTAGTTGGGTTCGTAATTTTACCCGGACTTTTTAGTTGGGTTCGTATTTTTTACCCGGACTTTTAGTTGGGTTCGTAATTTTACCCGGAGTCTTGAGTTACCCGGACTTTTTAGTTGGGTTCGTATTTTTACCCGGACTTTTAGTTGGGTTCGTAATTTTACCCGGAGTTTTAGTTGGGTTCGTAATTTTACCCGGAGTTTTACTTGGGTTCGTAATTTTACCCGGAGTTTTAGTTGGGTTCGTAATTTTACCCGGAGTTTTAGTTGGGTTCGTAATTTTACCCGGAGTTTTACTTGGGTTCGTAATTTTACCCGGACTTTTTAGTTGGGTTCGTATTTTTTACCCGAACTTTTAGTTGGGTTCGTAATTTTACCCGGAGTTTTAGTTGGGTTCGTAATTTTACCCGGAGTTTTAGTTGGGTTCGTAATTTTACCCGGACTTTTTAGTTGGGTTCGTATTTTTTACCCGGACTTTTAGTTGGATTCGTAATTTTACCCGGAGTCTTGAGTTACCCGGACTTTTTAGTTGGGTTCGTATTTTTACCCGGACTTTTAGTTGGGTTCGTAATTTTACCCGGAGTTTTAGTTGGGTTCGTAATTTTACCCGGAGTTTTACTTGGGTTCGTAATTTTGCCCGGAGTTTTAGTTGGGTTCGTAATTTTACCCGGAGTTTTAGTTGGGTTCGTAATTTTACCCGGAGTTTTACTTGGGTTCGTAATTTTACCCGGATTTTTTAGTTGGGTTCGTATTTTTTACCCGAACTTTTAGTTGGGTTCGTAATTTTACCCGGAGTTTTAGTTGGGTTCGTAATTTTACCCGGAGTTTTAGTTGGGTTCGTAATTTTACCCGGAGTTTTAGTTGGGTTCGTAATTTTACCCGGAGTTTTAGTTGGGTTCGTATTTTTTACCCGGACTTTTTAGTTGGGGTTAGTATTTTTACCCGGAGTTTTAGTTGGGTTCGTATTTTTACCCGGAGTTTTAGTTGGGTTCGTAATTTTACCCGGAGTTTTAGTTGGGTTCGTATTTTTTACCCGGACATTTTAGTTGGGTTAGCATTTTTTACCCGGAGTTTTAGTTGGGTTCGTACTTTTACCCGGAGTTTTAGTTGGGTTCGTATTTTTTACCCGGAGTTTTAGTTGGGTTCGTATTTTTTACCCGGACTTTTTAGTTGGGTAAGTATTTTTACCCGGAGTTTTAGTTGGGTTCGTATTTTTACCCGGAGTTTTAGTTGGGTTCGTAATTTTACCCGGAGTTTTAGTTGGGTTCGTATCTTTTACCCGGACTATTTAGTTGGGTTAGTATTTTTTACCCGGAGTTTTAGTTGGGTTCGTATTTTTTACCCGGACTTTTAGTTGGGTTCGTAATTTTACCCGGACTTTTTAGTTGGGTTCGTAATTTTACCCGGACTTTTTAGTTGGGTTCGTAATTTTACCCGGACTTTTTAGTTGGGTTCGTAATTTTACCCGGAGTTTTAGTTGGGTTCGTAATTTTACCCGGACTTTTTAGTTGGGTTCGAATTTTTTACCCGGACTTTTAGTTGGGTTCATAATTTTACCCGGAGTTTTAGTTGGGTTCGTAATTTTACCCGGACTTTTTAGTTGGGTTCGTATTTTTTACCCGGACTTTTAGTTGGGTTCGTAATTTTACCCGGAGTCTTGAGTTACCCGGACTTTTTAGTTGGGTTCGTATTTTTACCCGGACTTTTAGTTGGGTTCGTAATTTTACCCGGAGTTTTAGTTGGGTTCGTAATTTTACCCGGAGTTTTACTTCGGTTCGTAATTTTACCCGGAGTTTTAGTTGGGTTCGTAATTTTACCCGGACTTTTTAGTTGGGTTCGTATTTTTTACCCGAACTTTTAGTTGGGTTCGTAATTTTACCCGGAGTTTTAGTTGGGTTCGTAATTTTATCCGGAGTTTTACTTGGGTTCGTAATTTTACCCGGACTTTTTAGTTGGGTTCGTATTTTTTACCCGAACTTTTAGTTGGGTTCGTAATTTTACCCGGAGTTTTAGTTGGGTTCGTAATTTTACCCGGAGTTTTAGTTGGGTTCGTAATTTTACCCGGAGTTTTAGTTGGGTTCGTAATTTTACCCGGAGTTTTAGTTGGGTTCGTATTTTTTACCCGGACTTTTTAGTTGGGGTTAGTATTTTTACCCGGAGTTTTAGTTGGGTTCGTATTTTTACCCGGAGTTTTAGTTGGGTTCGTAATTTTACCCGGAGTTTTAGTTGGGTTCGTATTTTTTACCCGGACATTTTAGTTGGGTTAGCATTTTTTACCCGGAGTTTTAGTTGGGTTCGTACTTTTACCCGGAGTTTTAGTTGGGTTCGTATTTTTTACCCGGAGTTTTAGTTGGGTTCGTAATTTTTACCCGGACTTTTTAGTTGGGTAAGTATTTTTACCCGGAGTTTTAGTTGGGTTCGTATTTTTACCCGGAGTTTTAGTTGGGTTCGTAATTTTACCCGGAGTTTTAGTTGGGTTCGTATCTTTTACCCGGACTATTTAGTTGGGTTAGTATTTTTTACCCGGAGTTTTAGTTGGGTTCGTATTTTTTACCCGGAGTTTTAGTTGGATTCGTAATTTTACCCGGACTTTTTAGTTGGGTTCGTAATTTTACCCGGACTTCTTAGTTGGGTTCGTAATTTTACCCGGACTTTTTAGTTGGGTTCGTAATTTTACCCGGAGTTTTAGTTGGGTTCGTAATTTTACCCGGACTTTTTAGTTGGGTTCGAATTTTTTACCCGGACTTTTAGTTGGGTTCATAATTTTACCCGGAGTTTTAGTTGGGTTCGTAATTTTACCCGGACTTTTTAGTTGGGTTCGTATTTTTTACCCGGACTTTTAGTTGGGTTCGTAATTTTACCCGGAGTTTTAGTTGGGTTCGTAATTTTACCCGGAGTTTTAGTTGGGTTCGTAATTTTACCCGGAGTCTTGAGTTACCCGGACTTTTTAGTTGGGTTCGTATTTTTACCCGGACTTTTAGTTGGGTTCGTAATTTTACCCGGAGTTTTAGTTGGGTTCGTAATTTTACCCGGAGTTTTAGTTGGGTTCGTAATTTTACCCGGAGTTTTACTTGGGTTCGTAATTTTACCCGGAGTTTTACTTGGGTTCGTAATTTTACCCGGAGTTTTAGTTGGGTTCGTAATTTTACCCGGAGTTTTAGTTGGGTTCGTAATTTTACCCGGAGTTTTAGTTGGGTTCGTATTTTTTACCCGGACTTTTTAGTTGGGTTAGTATTTTTACCCGGAGTTTTAGTTGGGTTCGTATTTTTACCCGGAGTTTTAGTTGGGTTCGTATTTTTACCCGGAGTTTTAGTTGGGTTCGTAATTTTAGCCGGAGTTTTAGTTGGGTTCGTATTTTTTACCCGGACTTTTTAGTTGGGTTCGTAATTTTACCCGGAGTTTTAGTTGGGTTCGCAATTTTACCCGGAGTTTTAGTTGGGTTCGTAATTTTACCCGGAGTTTTAGTTGGGTTCGTAATTTTACCCGGACTTTTTAGTTGGGTTCGTATTTTTTACCCGGACTTTTAGTTGGGTTCGTAATTTTACCCGGAGTTTTAGTTGGGTTCGTAATTTTACCCGGAGTTTTAGTTGAGTTGGTAATTTTACCCAGAGTTTTAGTTGGGTTCGTAATTTTACCCGGACTTTTTATTTGGGTTCGTAATTTTACCCGGACTTTTTAGTTGGGTTCGTAATTTTACCCGGAGTTTTAGTTGGGTTCGTAATTTTACCCGGAGTTTTACTTGGGTTCGTAATTTTACCCGAACTTTTTAGTTGGGTTCGTATTTTTTACCCGGACTTTTAGTTGGGTTCGTAATTTTACCCGGAGTTCTAGTTGGGTTCGTAATTTTACCCGGAGTTTTAGTTGGGTTCGTAATTTTACCCGGAGTTTTACTTGGGTTCGTAATTTTACCCGGAGTTTTACTTGGGTTCGTAATTTTACCCGGAGTTTTAGTTGGGTTCGTAATCTTACCCGGAGTTTTAGTTGGGTTCGTAATTTTACCCGGACTTTTTAGTTGGGTTCGTATTTTTTACCCGGACTTTTAGTTGGGTTCGTAATTTTACCCGGACTTTTTAGTTGGGTTCGTATTTTTTACCCGGACTTTTAGTTGGGTTCGTAATTTTACCCGGACTTTTTAGTTGGGTTCGTAATTTTACCCGGACTTTTTAGTTGGGTTCGTAATTTTACCCGGACTTTTTAGTTGGGTTCGTAATTTTACCCGGAGTTTTAGTTGGGTTCGTAATTTTACCCGGACTTTTTAGTTGGGTTCGAATTTTTTACCCGGACTTTTAGTTGGGTTCATAATTTTACCCGGAGTTTTAGTTGGGTTCGTAATTTTACCCGGACTTTTTAGTTGGGTTCGTATTTTTTACCCGGACTTTTAGTTGGGTTCGTAATTTTACCCGGAGTCTTGAGTTACCCGGACTTTTTAGTTGGGTTCGTATTTTTACCCGGACTTTTAGTTGGGTTCGTAATTTTACCCGGAGTTTTAGTTGGGTTCGTAATTTTACCCGGAGTTTTACTTGGGTTCGTAATTTTACCCGGAGTTTTAGTTGGGTTCGTAATTTTACCCGGAGTTTTAGTTGGGTTCGTAATTTTACCCGGAGTTTTACTTGGGTTCGTAATTTTACCCGGACTTTTTAGTTGGGTTCGTATTTTTTACCCGAACTTTTAGTTGGGTTCGTAATTTTACCCGGAGTTTTAGTTGGGTTCGTAATTTTACCCGGAGTTTTAGTTGGGTTCGTAATTTTACCCGGACTTTTTAGTTGGGTTCGTATTTTTTACCCGGACTTTTAGTTGGGTTCGTAATTTTACCCGGAGTCTTGAGTTACCCGGACTTTTTAGTTGGGTTCGTATTTTTACCCGGACTTTTAGTTGGGTTCGTAATTTTACCCGGAGTTTTAGTTGGGTTCGTAATTTTACCCGGAGTTTTACTTGGGTTCGTAATTTTGCCCGGAGTTTTAGTTGGGTTCGTAATTTTACCCGGAGTTTCAGTTGGGTTCGTAATTTTACCCGGAGTTTTACTTGGGTTCGTAATTTTACCCGGATTTTTTAGTTGGGTTCGTATTTTTTACCCGAACTTTTAGTTGGGTTCGTAATTTTACCCGGAGTTTTAGTTGGGTTCGTAATTTTACCCGGAGTTTTAGTTGGGTTCGTAATTTTACCCGGAGTTTTAGTTGGGTTCGTAATTTTACCCGGAGTTTTAGTTGGGTTCGTATTTTTTACCCGGACTTTTTAGTTGGGGTTAGTATTTTTACCCGGAGTTTTAGTTGGGTTCGTATTTTTACCCGGAGTTTTAGTTGGGTTCGTAATTTTACCCGGAGTTTTAGTTGGGTTCGTATTTTTTACCCGGACATTTTAGTTGGGTTAGCATTTTTTACCCGGAGTTTTAGTTGGGTTCGTACTTTTACCCGGAGTTTTAGTTGGGTTCGTATTTTTTACCCGGAGTTTTAGTTGGGTTCGTATTTTTTACCCGGACTTTTTAGTTGGGTAAGTATTTTTACCCGGAGTTTTAGTTGGGTTCGTATTTTTACCCGGAGTTTTAGTTGGGTTCGTAATTTTACCCGGAGTTTTAGTTGGGTTCGTATCTTTTACCCGGACTATTTAGTTGGGTTAGTATTTTTTACCCGGAGTTTTAGTTGGGTTCGTATTTTTTACCCGGAGTTTTAGTTGGATTCGTAATTTTACCCGGACTTTTTAGTTGGGTTCGTAATTTTACCCGGACTTCTTAGTTGGGTTCGTAATTTTACCCGGACTTTTTAGTTGGGTTCGTAATTTTACCCGGACTTTTAGTTGGATTCGTAATTTTACCCGGACTTTTTAGTTGGGTTCGAATTTTTTACCCGGACTTTTAGTTGGGTTCATAATTTTACCCGGAGTTTTAGTTGGGTTCGTAATTTTACCCGGACTTTTTAGTTGGGTTCGTATTTTTTACCCGGACTTTTAGTTGGGTTCGTAATTTTACCCGGAGTTTTAGTTGGGTTCGTAATTTTACCCGGAGTTTTAGTTGGGTTCGTAATTTTACCCGGAGTCTTGAGTTACCCGGACTTTTTAGTTGGGTTCGTATTTTTACCCGGACTTTTAGTTGGGTTCGTAATTTTACCCGGAGTTTTAGTTGGGTTCGTAATTTTACCTGGAGTTTTAGTTGGGTTCGTAATTTTACCCGGAGTTTTACTTGGGTTCGTAATTTTACCCGGAGTTTTACTTGGGTTCGTAATTTTACCCGGAGTTTTAGTTGGGTTCGTAATTTTACCCGGAGTTTTAGTTGGGTTCGTAATTTTACCCGGAGTTTTAGTTGGGTTCGTATTTTTTACCCGGACTTTTTAGTTGGGTTAGTATTTTTACCCGGAGTTTTAGTTGGGTTCGTATTTTTACCCGGAGTTTTAGTTGGGTTCGTATTTTTACCCGGAGTTTTAGTTGGGTTCGTAATTTTAGCCGGAGTTTTAGTTGGGTTCGTATTTTTTACCCGGACTTTTTAGTTGGGTTCGTAATTTTACCCGGAGTTTTAGTTCGGTTCGCAATTTTACCCGGAGTTTTAGTTGGGTTCGTAATTTTACCCGGAGTTTTAGTTGGGTTCGTAATTTTACCCGGACTTTTTAGTTGGGTTCGTATTTTTTACCCGGACTTTTAGTTGGGTTCGTAATTTTACCCGGAGTTTTAGTTGGGTTCGTAATTTTACCCGGAGTTTTAGTTGAGTTGGTAATTTTACCCGGAGTTTTAGTTGGGTTCGTAATTTTTACCCGGACTTTTTATTTGGGTTCGTAATTTTACCCGGACTTTTTAGTTGGGTTCGTAATTTTACCCGGAGATTTAGTTGGGTTCGTAATTTTACCCGGAGTTTTACTTGGGTTCGTAATTTTACCCGAACTTTTTAGTTGGGTTCGTATTTTTTACCCGGACTTTTAGTTGGGTTCGTAATTTTACCCGGAGTTCTAGTTGGGTTCGTAATTTTACCCGGAGTTTTAGTTGGGTTCGTAATTTTACCCGGAGTTTTACTTGGGTTCGTAATTTTACCCGGAGTTTTACTTGGGTTCGTAATTTTACCCGGAGTTTTAGTTGGGTTCGTAATCTTACCCGGAGTTTTAGTTGGGTTCGTAATTTTACCCGGACTTTTTAGTTGGGTTCGTATTTTTTACCCGGACTTTTAGTTGGGTTCGTAATTTTACCCGGACTTTTTAGTTGGGTTCGTATTATTTACCCGGACTTTTAGTTGGGTTCGTAATTTTACCCGGACTTTTTAGTTGGGTTCGTAATTTTACCCGGACTTTTTAGTTGGGTTCGTAATTTTACCCGGACTTTTTAGTTGGGTTCGTAATTTTACCCGGAGTTTTAGTTGGGTTCGTAATTTTACCCGGACTTTTTAGTTGGGTTCGAATTTTTTACCCGGACTTTTAGTTGGGTTCATAATTTTACCCGGAGTTTTAGTTGGGTTCGTAATTTTACCCGGACTTTTTAGTTGGGTTCGTATTTTTGACCCGGACTTTTAGTTGGGTTCGTAATTTTACCCGGAGTCTTGAGTTACCCGGACTTTTTAGTTGGGTTCGTATTTTTACCCGGACTTTTAGTTGGGTTCGTAATTTTACCCGGAGTTTTAGTTGGGTTCGTAATTTTACCCGGAGTTTTACTTGGGTTCGTAATTTTACCCGGAGTTTTAGTTGGGTTCGTAATTTTACCCGGA
Source organism: Melinopterus prodromus (assembly GCA_964023965.1). Taxonomy (NCBI): domain Eukaryota; kingdom Metazoa; phylum Arthropoda; class Insecta; order Coleoptera; family Scarabaeidae; genus Melinopterus; species Melinopterus prodromus. The sequence goes on from CAXIES010000088.1 coordinate 16,981, forward strand.
GTTTTAGTTGGGTTCGTAATTTTACCCGGAGTTTTACTTGGGTTCGTAATTTTACCCGGACTTTTTAGTTGGGTTCGTATTTTTTACCCGAACTTTTAGTTGGCTTCGTAATTTTACCCGGAGTTTTAGTTGGGTTCGTAATTTTACCCGGAGTTTTAGTTGGGTTCGTAATTTTACCCGGAGTTTTAGTTGGGTTCGTAATTTTACCCGGAGTTTTAGTTGGGTTCGTATTTTTACCCGGACTTTTTAGTTGGGGTTAGTATTTTTACACGGAGTTTTAGTTGGGTTCGTATTTTTACCCGGAGTTTTAGTTGGGTTCGTAATTTTACCCGGAGTTTTAGTTGGGTTCGTATTTTTTACCCGGACATTTTAGTTGGGTTAGCATTTTTTACCCGGAGTTTTAGTTGGGTTCGTACTTTTACCCGGAGTTTTAGTTGGGTTCGTATTTTTTACCCGGAGTTTTAGTTGGGTTCGTATTTTTTACCCGGACTTTTTAGTTGGGTAAGTATTTTTACCCGGAGTTTTAGTTGGGTTCGTATTTTTACCCGGAGTTTTAGTTGGGTTCGTAATTTTACCCGGAGTTTTAGTTGGGTTCGTATCTTTTACCCGGACTATTTAGTTGGGTTAGTATTTTTTACCCGGAGTTTTAGTTGGGTTCGTATTTTTTACCCGGAGTTTTAGTTGGGTTCGCATTTTTTACCCGGAATTTTTAGTTGGGTTAGTATTTTTACCCGGAGTTTTAGTAGGGTTCGTACTTTTACACGGAGTTTTAGTTGGGTTAGTATTTTTACCCGGAGTTTTACTTGGGTTCGTATTTTTACCCGGAGTTTTAGTTGGGTTCGTAATTTTATCCGGAGTTTTAGTTGGGTTCGTATTTTTTACCCGGACTTTTTAGTTGGGTTAGTATTTTTGCCCGGAGTTTTAGTTGGGTTCGTATTTTTTACCCGGAGTTTTAGTTGGGTTCGTAATTTTACCCGGAGTTTTAGTTGGGTTCGTAATTTTACCCGGACTTTTTAGTTGGGTTAGTATTTTTACCCGGAGTTTTAGTTGGGTTCGTATTTTTACCCGGAGTTTTAGTTGGGTTTGTATTTTTACCCGGAGTTTTAGTTGGGTTCGTAATTTTAGCCGGAGTTTTAGTTGGGTTCGTATTTTTTACCCGGATTTTTTAGTTGGGTTCGCAATTTTACCCGGAGTTTTAGTTGGGTTCGTAATTTTAGCCGGAGTTTTAGTTGGGTTCGTATTTTTTACCCGGACTTTTTAGTTGGGTTCGTAATTTTACCCGGAGTTTTAGTTGGGTTCGCAATTTTACCCGGAGTTTTAGTTGGGTTCGTAATTTTACCCGGAGTTTTAGTTGGGTTCGTAATTTTACCCGGACTTTTTAGTTGGGTTCGTATTTTTTACCCGGACTTTTAGTTGGGTTCGTAATTTTACCCGGAGTTTTAGTTGGGTTCGTAATTTTACCCGGAGTTTTAGTTGAGTTGGTAATTTTACCCGGAGTTTTAGTTGGGTTCGTAATTTTACCCGGACTTTTTATTTGGGTTCGTAATTTTACCCGGACTTTTTAGTTGGGTTCGTAATTTTACCCGGAGTTTTAGTTGGGTTCGTAATTTTACCCGGAGTTTTACTTGGGTTCGTAATTTTACCCGAACTTTTTAGTTGGGTTCGTATTTTTTACCCGGACTTTTAGTTGGGTTCGTAATTTTACCCGGAGTTCTAGTTGGGTTCGTAATTTTACCCGGAGTTTTAGTTGGGTTCGTAATTTTACCCGGAGTTTTACTTGGGTTCGTAATTTTACCCGGAGTTTTACTTGGGTTCGTAATTTTACCCGGAGTTTTAGTTGGGTTCGTAATCTTAACCGGAGTTTTAGTTGGGTTCGTAATTTTACCCGGACTTTTTAGTTGGGTTCGTATTTTTTACCCGGACTTTTAGTTGGGTTCGTAATTTTACCCGGACTTTTTAGTTGGGTTCGTATTTTTTACCCGGACTTTTAGTTGGGTTCGTAATTTTACCCGGACTTTTTAGTTGGGTTCGTAATTTTACCCGGACTTTTTAGTTGGGTTCGTAATTTTACCCGGACTTTTTAGTTGGGTTCGTAATTTTACCCGGAGTTTTAGTTGGGTTCGTAATTTTACCCGGACTTTTTAGTTGGGTTCGAATTTTTTACCCGGACTTTTAGTTGGGTTCATAATTTTACCCGGAGTTTTAGTTGGGTTCGTAATTTTACCCGGACTTTTTAGTTGGGTTCGTATTTTTTACCCGGACTTTTAGTTGGGTTCGTAATTTTACCCGGAGTCTTGAGTTACCCGGACTTTTTAGTTGGGTTCGTATTTTTACCCGGACTTTTAGTTGGGTTCGTAATTTTACCCGGAGTTTTAGTTGGGTTCGTAATTTTACCCGGAGTTTTACTTCGGTTCGTAATTTTACCCGGAGTTTTAGTTGGGTTCGTAATTTTACCCGGAGTTTTAGTTGGGTTCGTAATTTTACCCGGAGTTTTACTTGGGTTCGTAATTTTACCCGGACTTTTTAGTTGGGTTCGTATTTTTTACCCGAACTTTTAGTTGGGTTCGTAATTTTACCCGGAGTTTTAGTTGGGTTCGTAATTTTACCCGGAGTTTTAGTTGGGTTCGTAATTTTACCCGGAGTTTTAGTTGGGTTCGTAATTTTACCCGGAGTTTTAGTTGGGTTCGTATTTTTTACCCGGACTTTTTAGTTGGGGTTAGTATTTTTACCCGGAGTTTTAGTTGGGTTCGTATTTTTACCCGGAGTTTTAGTTGGGTTCGTAATTTTACCCGGAGTTTTAGTTGGGTTCGTATTTTTGACCCGGACATTTTAGTTGGGTTAGCATTTTTTACCCGGAGTTTTAGTTGGGTTCGTACTTTTACCCGGAGTTTTAGTTGGGTTCGTATTTTTTACCCGGAGTTTTAGTTGGGTTCGTATTTTTTACCCGGACTTTTTAGTTGGGTAAGTATTTTTACCCGGAGTTTTAGTTGGGTTCGTATTTTTACCCGGAGTTTTAGTTGGGTTCGTAATTTTACCCGGAGTTTTAGTTGGGTTCGTATCTTTTACCCGGACTATTTAGTTGGGTTAGTATTTTTTACCCGGAGTTTTAGTTGGGTTCGTATTTTTTACCCGGAGTTTTAGTTGGATTCGTAATTTTACCCGGACTTTTTAGTTGGGTTCGTAATTTTACCCGGACTTCTTAGTTGGGTTCGTAATTTTACCCGGACTTTTTAGTTGGGTTCGTAATTTTACCCGGAGTTTTAGTTGGGTTCGTAATTTTACCCGGACTTTTTAGTTGGGTTCGAATTTTTTACCCGGACTTTTAGTTGGGTTCATAATTTTACCCGGAGTTTTAGTTGGGTTCGTAATTTTACCCGGACTTTTTAGTTGGGTTCGTATTTTTTACCCGGACTTTTAGTTGGGTTCGTAATTTTACCCGGAGTTTTAGTTGGGTTCGTAATTTTACCCGGAGTTTTAGTTGGGTTCGTAATTTTACCCGGAGTCTTGAGTTACCCGGACTTTTTAGTTGGGTTCGTATTTTTACCCGGACTTTTAGTTGGGTTCGTAATTTTACCCGGACTTTTTAGTTGGGTTCGTATTTTTTACCCGGACTTTTAGTTGGGTTCGTAATTTTACCCGGACTTTTTAGTTGGGTTCGTAATTTTACCCGGAGTTTTTAGTTGGGTTCGTAATCTTACCCGGACTTTTTAGTTGGGTTCGTAATTTTACCCGGAGTTTTAGTTGGGTTCGTAATTTTACCCGGACTTTTTAGTTGGGTTCGAATTTTTTACCCGGACTTTTAGTTGGGTTCATAATTTTACCCGGAGTTTTAGTTGGGTTCGTAATTTTACCCGGACTTTTTAGTTTGGTTCGTATTTTTTACCCGGACTTTTAGTTGGGTTCGTAATTTTACCCGGAGTCTTGAGTTACCCGGACTTTTTAGTTGGGTTCGTATTTTTACCCGGACTTTTAGTTGGGTTCGTAATTTTACCCGGAGTTTTAGTTGGGTTCGTAATTTTACCCGGAGTTTTACTTCGGTTCGTAATTTTACCCGGAGTTTTAGTTGGGTTCGTAATTTTACCCGGAGTTTTAGTTGGGTTCGTAATTTTACCCGGAGTTTTACTTGGGTTCGTAATTTTACCCGGACTTTTTAGTTGGGTTCGTATTTTTTACCCGAACTTTTAGTTGGGTTCGTAATTTTACCCGGAGTTTTAGTTGGGTTCGTAATTTTACCCGGAGTTTTAGTTGGGTTCGTAATTTTACCCGGAGTTTTAGTTGGGTTCGTAATTTTACCCGGAGTTTTAGTTGGGTTCGTATTTTTTACCCGGACTTTTTAGTTGGGGTTAGTATTTTTACCCGGAGTTTTAGTTGGGTTCGTATTTTTACCCGGAGTTTTAGTTGGGTTCGTAATTTTACCCGGAGTTTTAGTTGGGTTCGTATTTTTTACCCGGACATTTTAGTTGGGTTAGCATTTTTTACCCGGAGTTTTAGTTGGGTTCGTACTTTTACCCGGAGTTTTAGTTGGGTTCGTATTTTTTACCCGGAGTTTTAGTTGGGTTCGTATTTTTTACCCGGACTTTTTAGTTGGGTAAGTATTTTTACCCGGAGTTTTAGTTGGGTTCGTATTTTTACCCGGAGTTTTAGTTGGGTTCGTAATTTTACCCGGAGTTTTAGTTGGGTTCGTATCTTTTACCCGGACTATTTAGTTGGGTTAGTATTTTTTACCCGGAGTTTTTGTTGGGTTCGTATTTTTTACCCGGAGTTTTAGTTGGATTCGTAATTTTACCCGGACTTTTTAGTTGGGTTCGTAATTTTACCCGGACTTCTTAGTTGGGTTCGTAATTTTACCCGGACTTTTTAGTTGGGTTCGTAATTTTACCCGGAGTTTTAGTTGGGTTCGTAATTTTACCCGGACTTTTTAGTTGGGTTCGAATTTTTTACCCGGACTTTTAGTTGGGTTCATAATTTTACCCGGAGTTTTAGTTGGGTTCGTAATTTTACCCGGACTTTTTAGTTGGGTTCGTATTTTTTACCCGGGCTTTTAGTTGGGTTCGTAATTTTACCCGGAGTTTTAGTTGGGTTCGTAATTTTACCCGGAGTTTTAGTTGGGTTCGTAATTTTACCCGGAGTCTTGAGTTACCCGGACTTTTTAGTTGGGTTCGTATTTTTACCCGGACTTTTAGTTGGGTTCGTAATTTTACCCGGAGTTTTAGTTGGGTTCGTAATTTTACCCGGAGTTTTAGTTGGGTTCGTAATTTTACCCGGAGTTTTACTTGGGTTCGTAATTTTACCCGGAGTTTTAGTTGGGTTCGTAATTTTACCCGGAGTTTTAGTTGGGTTCGTAATTTTACCCGGAGTTTTAGTTGGGTTCGTATTTTTTACCCGGACTTTTTAGTTGGGTTAGTATTTTTACCCGGAGTTTTAGTTGGGTTCGTATTTTTACCCGGAGTTTTAGTTGGGTTCGTATTTTTACCCGGAGTTTTAGTTGGGTTCGTAATTTTAGCCGGAGTTTTAGTTGGGTTCGTATTTTTTACCCGGACTTTTTAGTTGGGTTCGTAATTTTACCCGGAGTTTTAGTTGGGTTCGCAATTTTACCCGGAGTTTTAGTTGGGTTCGTAATTTTACCCGGAGTTTTAGTTGGGTTCGTAATTTTACCCGGACTTTTTAGTTGGGTTCGTATTTTTTACCCGGACTTTTAGTTGGGTTCGTAATTTTACCCGGAGTTTTAGTTGGGTTCGTAATTTTACCCGGAGTTTTAGTTGAGTTGGTAATTTTACCCGGAGTTTTAGTTGGGTTCGTAATTTTACCCGGACTTTTTATTTGGGTTCGTAATTTTACCCGGACTTTTTAGTTGGGTTCGTAATTTTACCCGGAGTTTTAGTTGGGTTCGTAATTTTACCCGGAGTTTTACTTGGGTTCGTAATTTTACCCGAACTTTTTAGTTGGGTTCGTATTTTTTACCCGGACTTTTAGTTGGGTTCGTAATTTTACCCGGAGTTCTAGTTGGGTTCGTAATTTTACCCGGAGTTTTAGTTGGGTTCGTAATTTTACCCGGAGTTTTACTTGGGTTCGTAATTTTACCCGGAGTTTTACTTGGGTTCGTAATTTTACCCGGAGATTTAGTTGGGTTCGTAATCTTACCCGGAGTTTTAGTTGGGTTCGTAATTTTACCCGGACTTTTTAGTTGGGTTCGTATTTTTTACCCGGACTTTTAGTTGGGTTCGTAATTTTACCCGGACTTTTTAGTTGGGTTCGTATTTTTTACCCGGACTTTTAGTTGGGTTCGTAATTTTACCCGGACTTTTTAGTTGGGTTCGTAATTTTACCCGGACTTTTTAGTTGGGTTCGTAATTTTACCCGGACTTCTTAGTTGGGTTCGTAATTTTACCCGGAGTTCTAGTTGGGTTCGTAATTTTACCCGGACTTTTTAGTTGGGTTCGTAATTTTACCCGGACTTTTAGTTGGGTTCGTAATTTTACCCGGACTTTTTAGTTGGGTTCGTAATTTTACCCGGAGTTTTAGTTGGGTTCGTAATTTTACCCGGACTTTTTAGTTGGGTTCGAATTTTTTACCCGGACTTTTAGTTGGGTTCATAATTTTACCCGGAGTTTTAGTTGGGTTCGTAATTTTACCCGGACTTTTTAGTTGGGTTCGTATTTTTTACCCGGACTTTTAGTTGGGTTCGTAATTTTACCCGGAGTTTTAGTTGGGTTCGTAATTTTACCCGGAGTTTTAGTTGGGTTCGTAATTTTACCCGGAGTCTTGAGTTACCCGGACTTTTTAGTTGGGTTCGTATTTTTACCCGGACTTTTAGTTGGGTTCGTAATTTTACCCGGAGTTTTAGTTGGGTTCGTAATTTTACCCGGAGTTTTAGTTGGGTTCGTAATTTTACCCGGAGTTTTACTTGGGTTCGTAATTTTACCCGGAGTTTTACTTGGGTTCGTAATTTTACCCGGAGTTTTAGTTGGGTTCGTAATTTTACCCGGAGTTTTAGTTGGGTTCGTAATTTTACCCGGAGTTTTAGTTGGGTTCGTATTTTTTACCCGGACTTTTTAGTTGGGTTAGTATTTTTACCCGGAGTTTTAGTTGGGTTCGTATTTTTACCCGGAGTTTTAGTTGGGTTCGTATTTTTACCCGGAGTTTTAGTTGGGTTCGTAATTTTAGCCGGAGTTTTAGTTGGGTTCGTATTTTTTACCCGGACTTTTTAGTTGGGTTCGTAATTTTACCCGGAGTTTTAGTTGGGTTCGCAATTTTACCCGGAGTTTTAGTTGGGTTCGTAATTTTACCCGGAGTTTTAGTTGGGTTCGTAATTTTACCCGGACTTTTTAGTTGGGTTCGTATTTTTTACCCGGACTTTTAGTTGGGTTCGTAATTTTACCCGGAGTTTTAGTTGGGTTCGTAATTTTACCCGGAGTTTTAGTTGAGTTGGTAATTTTACCCGGAGTTTTAGTTGGGTTCGTAATTTTACCCGGACTTTTTATTTGGGTTCGTAATTTTACCCGGACTTTTTAGTTGGGTTCGTAATTTTACCCGGAGTTTTAGTTGGGTTCGTAATTTTACCCGGAGTTTTACTTGGGTTCGTAATTTTACCCGAACTTTTTAGTTGGGTTCGTATTTTTTACCCGGACTTTTAGTTGGGTTCGTAATTTTACCCGGAGTTCTAGTTGGGTTCGTAATTTTACCCGGAGTTTTAGTTGGGTTCGTAATTTTACCCGGAGTTTTACTTGGGTTCGTAATTTTACCCGGAGTTTTACTTGGGTTCGTAATTTTACCCGGAGTTTTAGTTGGGTTCGTAATCTTACCCGGAGTTTTAGTTGGGTTCGTAATTTTACCCGGACTTTTTAGTTGGGTTCGTATTTTTTACCCGGACTTTTAGTTGGGTTCGTAATTTTACCCGGACTTTTTAGTTGGGTTCGTAATTTTACCCGGACTTTTTAGTTGGGTTCGTAATTTTACCCGGACTTCTTAGTTGGGTTCGTAATTTTACCCGGAGTTTTAGTTGGGTTCGTAATTTTACCCGGACTTTTTAGTTGGGTTCGTATTTTTTACCCGGACTTTTAGTTGGGTTCGTAATTTTACCCGGAGTTTTAGTTGGGTTCGTAATTTTACCCGGAGTTTTAGTTGGGTTCGTAATTTTACCCGGAGTTTTACTTGGGTTCGTAATTTTACCCGGAGTTTTACTTGGGTTCGTAATTTTACCCGGAGTTTTAGTTGGGTTCGTAATTTTACCCGGAGTTTTAGTTGGGTTCGTAATTTTACCCGGAGTTTTAGTTGGGTTCGTATTTTTTACCCGGACTTTTTAGTTGGGTTAGTATTTTTACCCGGAGTTTTAGTTGGGTTCGTATTTTTACCCGGAGTTTTAGTTGGGTTCGTATTTTTACCCGGAGTTTTAGTTGGGTTCGTAATTTTAGCCGGAGTTTTAGTTGGGTTCGTATTTTTTACCCGGACTTTTTAGTTGGGTTCGTAATTTTACCCGGAGTTTTAGTTGGGTTCGCAATTTTACCCGGAGTTTTAGTTGGGTTCGTAATTTTACCCGGAGTTTTAGTTGGGTTCGTAATTTTACCCGGACTTTTTAGTTGGGTTCGTATTTTTTACCCGGACTTTTAGTTGGGTTCGTAATTTTACCCGGAGTTTTAGTTGGGTTCGTAATTTTACCCGGAGTTTTAGTTGAGTTGGTAATTTTACCCGGAGTTTTAGTTGGGTTCGTAATTTTACCCGGACTTTTTATTTGGGTTCGTAATTTTACCCGGACTTTTTAGTTGGGTTCGTAATTTTACCCGGAGTTTTAGTTGGGTTCGTAATTTTACCCGGAGTTTTACTTGGGTTCGTAATTTTACCCGAACTTTTTAGTTGGGTTCGTATTTTTTACCCGGACTTTTAGTTGGGTTCGTAATTTTACCCGGAGTTCTAGTTGGGTTCGTAATTTTACCCGGAGTTTTAGTTGGGTTCGTAATTTTACCCGGAGTTTTACTTGGGTTCGTAATTTTACCCGGAGTTTTACTTGGGTTCGTAATTTTACCCGGAGTTTTAGTTGGGTTCGTAATCTTACCCGGAGTTTTAGTTGGGTTCGTAATTTTACCCGGACTTTTTAGTTGGGTTCGTATTTTTTACCCGGACTTTTAGTTGGGTTCGTAATTTTACCCGGACTTTTTAGTTGGGTTCGTAATTTTACCCGGACTTTTTAGTTGGGTTCGTAATTTTACCCGGACTTCTTAGTTGGGTTCGTAATTTTACCCGGAGTTTTAGTTGGGTTCGTAATTTTACCCGGACTTTTTAGTTGGGTTCGAATTTTTTACCCGGACTTTTAGTTGGGTTCATAATTTTACCCGGAGTTTTAGTTGGGTTCGTAATTTTACCCGGACTTTTTAGTTGGGTTCGTATTTTTTACCCGGACTTTTAGTTGGGTTCGTAATTTTACCCGGAGTCTTGAGTTACCCGGACTTTTTAGTTGGGTTCGTATTTTTACCCGGACTTTTAGTTGGGTTCGTAATTTTACCCGGAGTTTTAGTTGGGTTCGTAATTTTACCCGGAGTTTTACTTGGGTTCGTAATTTTACCCGGAGTTTTAGTTGGGATAGTAATTTTACCCGGAGTTTTAGTTGGGTTCGTAATTTTACCCGGAGTTTTACTTGGGTTCGTAATTTTACCCGGACTTTTTAGTTGGGTTCGTATTTTTTACCCGAACTTTTAGTTGGGTTCGTAATTTTACCCGGAGTTTTAGTTGGGTTCGTAATTTTACCCGGAGTTTTAGTTGGGTTCGTAATTTTACCCGGAGTTTTAGTTGGGTTCGTAATTTTACCCGGAGTTTTAGTTGGGTTCGTATTTTTTACCCGGACTTTTTAGTTGGGGTTAGTATTTTTACCCGGAGTTTTAGTTGGGTTCGTATTTTTACCCGGAGTTTTAGTTGGGTTCGTAATTTTACCCGGAGTTTTAGTTGGGTTCGTATTTTTTACCCGGACATTTTAGTTGGGTTAGCATTTTTTACCCGGAGTTTTAGTTGGGTTCGTACTTTTACCCGGAGTTTTAGTTGGGTTCGTATTTTTTACCCGGAGTTTTAGTTGGGTTCGTATTTTTTACCCGGACTTTTTAGTTGGGTAAGTATTTTTACCCGGAGTTTTAGTTGGGTTCGTATTTTTACCCGGAGTTTTAGTTGGGTTCGTAATTTTACCCGGAGTTTTAGTTGGGTTCGTATCTTTTACCCGGACTATTTAGTTGGGTTAGTATTTTTTACCCGGAGTTTTAGTTGGGTTCGTATTTTTTACCCGGAGTTTTAGTTGGGTTCGCATTTTTTACCCGGAATTTTTAGTTGGGTTAGTATTTTTACCCGGAGTTTTAGTAGGGTTCGTACTTTTACACGGAGTTTTAGTTGGGTTCGTAATTTTACCCGGAGTTTTAGTTGGGTTTGTATTTTTAACCCGGACTTTTTAGTTGGGTTAGTATTTTTACCCGGAGTTTTAGTTGGGTTCGTAATTTTACCCGGAGTTTTACTTGGGTTCGTAATTTTACCCGGAGTTTTACTTGGGTTCGTAATTTTACCCGGAGTTTTAGTTGGGTTCGTAATCTTACCCGGAGTTTTAGTTGGGTTCGTAATTTTACCCGGACTTTTTAGTTGGGTTCGTATTTTTTACCCGGACTTTTAGTTGGGTTCGTAATTTTACCCGGACTTTTTAGTTGGGTTCGTAATTTTACCCGGACTTTTTAGTTGGGTTCGTAATTTTACCCGGACTTCTTAGTTGGGTTCGTAATTTTACCCGGAGTTTTAGTTGGGTTCGTAATTTTACCCGGACTTTTTAGTTGGGTTCGAATTTTTTACCCGGACTTTTAGTTGGGTTCATAATTTTACCCGGAGTTTTAGTTGGGTTCGTAATTTTACCCGGACTTTTTAGTTGGGTTCGTATTTTTTACCCGGACTTTTAGTTGGGTTCGTAATTTTACCCGGAGTCTTGAGTTACCCGGACTTTTTAGTTGGGTTCGTATTTTTACCCGGACTTTTAGTTGGGTTCGTAATTTTACCCGGAGTTTTAGTTGGGTTCGTAATTTTACCCGGAGTTTTACTTGGGTTCGTAATTTTACCCGGAGTTTTAGTTGGGATAGTAATTTTACCCGGAGTTTTAGTTGGGTTCGTAATTTTACCCGGAGTTTTACTTGGGTTCGTAATTTTACCCGGACTTTTTAGTTGGGTTCGTATTTTTTACCCGAACTTTTAGTTGGGTTCGTAATTTTACCCGGAGTTTTAGTTGGGTTCGTAATTTTACCCGGAGTTTTAGTTGGGTTCGTAATTTTACCCGGAGTTTTAGTTGGGTTCGTAATTTTACCCGGAGTTTTAGTTGGGTTCGTATTTTTTACCCGGACTTTTTAGTTGGGGTTAGTATTTTTACCCGGAGTTTTAGTTGGGTTCGTATTTTTACCCGGAGTTTTAGTTGGGTTCGTAATTTTACCCGGAGTTTTAGTTGGGTTCGTATTTTTTACCCGGACATTTTAGTTGGGTTAGCATTTTTTACCCGGAGTTTTAGTTGGGTTCGTACTTTTACCCGGAGTTTTAGTTGGGTTCGTATTTTTTACCCGGAGTTTTAGTTGGGTTCGTATTTTTTACCCGGACTTTTTAGTTGGGTAAGTATTTTTACCCGGAGTTTTAGTTGGGTTCGTATTTTTACCCGGAGTTTTAGTTGGGTTCGTAATTTTACCCGGAGTTTTAGTTGGGTTCGTATCTTTTACCCGGACTATTTAGTTGGGTTAGTATTTTTTACCCGGAGTTTTAGTTGGGTTCGTATTTTTTACCCGGAGTTTTAGTTGGGTTCGCATTTTTTACCCGGAATTTTTAGTTGGGTTAGTATTTTTACCCGGAGTTTTAGTAGGGTTCGTACTTTTACACGGAGTTTTAGTTGGGTTCGTAATTTTACCCGGAGTTTTAGTTGGGTTTGTATTTTTAACCCGGACTTTTTAGTTGGGTTAGTATTTTTACCCGGAGTTTTAGTTGGGTTCGTATTTTTACCCGGAGTTTTAGTTGGGTTCGTAATTTTATCCGGAGTTTTAGTTGGGTTCGTATTTTTTACCCGGACTTTTTAGTTGGGTTAGTATTTTTGCCCGGAGTTTTAGTTGGGTTCGTATTTTTTACCCGGAGTTTTAGTTGGGTTCGTAATTTTACCCGGAGTTTTAGTTGGGTTCGTAATTTTACCCGGAGTCTTAAGTTAGGTTCGTATTTTTTATCCGGACTTTTTAGTTGGGTTCGTATTTTTTACCCGGAGTTTTAGTTGGGTTCGTAATTTTACCCGGAGTTTTAGTTGGGTTCGTATTTTTTACCCGGACTTTTTAGTTGGGTTAGTATTTTTACCCGGAGTTTTAGTTGGGTTCGTATTTTTACCCGGAGTTTTAGTTGGGTTCGTATTTTTACCCGGAGTTTTAGTTGGGTTCGTAATTTTACCCGGAGTTTTAGTTGGGTTCGTATTTTTTACCCGGACTTTTTAGTTGGGTTAGTATTTTTACCCGGAGTTTTAGTTGGGTTCGTATTTTTACCCGGAGTTTTAGTTGGGTTCGTATTTTTACCCGGAGTTTTAGTTGGGTTCGTAATTTTAGCCGGAGTTTTAGTTGGGTTCGTATTTTTTACCCGGACTTTTTAGTTGGGTTCGTAATTTTACCCGGAGTTTTAGTTGGGTTCGCAATTTTACCCGGAGTTTTAGTTGGGTTCGTAATTTTACCCGGAGTTTTAGTTGGGTTCGTAATTTTACCCGGACTTTTTAGTTGGGTTCGTATTTTTTACCCGGACTTTTAGTTGGGTTCGTAATTTTACCCGGAGTTTTAGTTGGGTTCGTAATTTTACCCGGAGTTTTAGTTGAGTTGGTAATTTTACCCGGAGTTTTAGTTGGGTTCGTAATTTTACCCGGACTTTTTATTTGGGTTCGTAATTTTACCCGGACTTTTTAGTTGGGTTCGTAATTTTACCCGGAGTTTTAGTTGGGTTCGTAATTTTACCCGGAGTTTTACTTGGGTTCGTAATTTTACCCGAACTTTTTAGTTGGGTTCGTATTTTTTACCCGGACTTTTAGTTGGGTTCGTAATTTTACCCGGAGTTCTAGTTGGGTTCGTAATTTTACCCGGAGTTTTAGTTGGGTTCGTAATTTTACCCGGAGTTTTACTTGGGTTCGTAATTTTACCCGGAGTTTTACTTGGGTTCGTAATTTTACCCGGAGTTTTAGTTGGGTTCGTAATCTTACCCGGAGTTTTAGTTGGGTTCGTAATTTTACCCGGACTTTTTAGTTGGGTTCGTATTTTTTACTCGGACTTTTAGTTGGGTTCGTAATTTTACCCGGACTTTTTAGTTGGGTTCGTATTTTTTACCCGGACTTTTAGTTGGGTTCGTAATTTTACCCGGACTTTTTAGTTGGGTTCGTAACTTTACCCGGACTTTTTAGTTGGGTTCGTAATTTTACCCGGACTTTTTAGTTGGGTTCGTAATTTTACCCGGAGTTTTAGTTGGGTTCGTAATTTTACCCGGACTTTTTAGTTGGGTTCGAATTTTTTACCCGGACTTTTAGTTGGGTTCATAATTTTACCCGGAGTTTTAGTTGGGTTCGTAATTTTACCCGGACTTTTTAGTTGGGTTCGTATTTTTTACCCGGACTTTTAGTTGGGTTCGTAATTTTACCCGGAGTCTTGAGTTACCCGGACTTTTTAGTTGGGTTCGTATTTTTACCCGGACTTTTAGTTGGGTTCGTAATTTTACCCGGAGTTTTAGTTGGGTTCGTAATTTTACCCGGAGTTTTACTTGGGTTCGTAATTTTACCCGGAGTTTTAGTTGGGTTCGTAATTTTACCCGGAGTTTTAGTTGGGTTCGTAATTTTACCCGGAGTTTTACTTGGGTTCGTAATTTTACCCGGACTTTTTAGTTGGGTTCGTATTTTTTACCCGAACTTTTAGTTGGGTTCGTAATTTTACCCGGAGTTTTAGTTGGGTTCGTAATTTTACCCGGAGTTTTAGTTGGGTTCGTAATTTTACCCGGAGTTTTAGTTGGGTTCGTAATTTTACCCGGAGTTTTAGTTGGGTTCGTATTTTTTACCCGGACTTTTTAGTTGGGGTTAGTATTTTTACCCGGAGTTTTAGTTGGGTTCGTATTTTTACCCGGAGTTTTAGTTGGGTTCGTAATTTTACCCGGAGTTTTAGTTGGGTTCGTATTTTTTACCCGGACATTTTAGTTGGGTTAGCATTTTTTACCCGGAGTTTTAGTTGGGTTCGTAATTTTACCCGGACTTATTAGTTGGGTTCGTATTTTTTACCCGGACTTTTAGTTGGGTTCGTAATTCTACCCGGAGTTTTAGTTGGGTTCGTAATTTTACCCGGAGTTTTAGTTGAGTTGGTAATTTTACCCGGAGTTTTAGTTGGGTTCGTAATTTTACCCGGACTTTTTATTTGGGTTCGTAATTTTACCCGGACTTTTTAGTTGGGTTCGTAATTTTACCCGGAGTTTTAGTTGGGTTCGTAATTTTACCCGGAGTTTTACTTGGGTTCGTAATTTTACCCGAACTTTTTAGTTGGGTTCGTATTTTTTACCCGGACTTTTAGTTGGGTTCGTAATTTTACCCGGAGTTCTAGTTGGGTTCGTAATTTTACCCGGAGTTTTAGTTGGGTTCGTAATTTTACCCGGAGTTTTACTTGGGTTCGTAATTTTACCCGGAGTTTTACTTGGGTTCGTAATTTTACCCGGAGTTTTAGTTGGGTTCGTAATTTTACCCGAACTTTTTAGTTGGGTTCGTATTTTTTACCCGGACTTTTAGTTGGGTTCGTAATTTTACCCGGAGTTCTAGTTGGGTTCGTAATTTTACCCGGAGTTTTAGTTGGGTTCGTAATTTTACCCGGAGTTTTAGTTGGGTTCGTAATTTTACCCGGACTTTTTAGTTGGGTTCGTATTTTTTACCCGGACTTTTAGTTGGGTTCGTAATTTTACCCGGACTTTTTAGTTGGGTTCGTATTTTTTACCCGGACTTTTAGTTGGGTTCGTAATTTTACCCGGACTTTTTAGTTGGGTTCGTAATTTTACCCGGACTTTTTAGTTGGGTTCGTAATTTTACCCGGACTTTTTAGTTGGGTTCGTAATTTTACCCGGAGTTTTAGTTGGGTTCGTAATTTTACCCGGACTTTTTAGTTGGGTTCGAATTTTTTACCCGGACTTTTAGTTGGGTTCATAATTTTACCCGGAGTTTTAGTTGGGTTCGTAACTTTACCCGGACTTTTTAGTTGGGTTCGTATTTTTTACACGGACTTTTAGTTGGGTTCGTAATTTTACCCGGAGTCTTGAGTTACCCGGACTTTTTAGTTGGGTTCGTATTTTTACCCGGACTTTTAGTTGGGTTCGTAATTTTACCCGGAGTTTTAGTTGGGTTCGTAATTTTACCCTTAGTTTTACTTGGGTTCGTAATTTTACCCGGAGTTTTAGTTGGGTTCGTAATTTTACCCGGAGTTTTAGTTGGGTTCGTAATTTTACCCGGAGTTTTACTTGGGTTCGTAATTTTACCCGGACTTTTTAGTTGGGTTCGTATTTTTTACCCGAACTTTTAGTTGGGTTCGTAATTTTACCCGGAGTTTTAGTTGGGTTCGTAATTTTACCCGGAGTTTTAGTTGGGTTCGTAATTTTACCCGGAGTTTTAGTTGGGTTCGTAATTTTACCCGGAGTTTTAGTTGGGTTCGTATTTTTTACCCGGACTTTTTAGTTGGGGTTAGTATTTTTACCCGGAGTTTTAGTTGGGTTCGTATTTTTACCCGGAGTTTTAGTTGGGTTCGTAATTTTACCCGGAGTTTTAGTTGGGTTCGTATTTTTTACCCGGACATTTTAGTTGGGTTAGCATTTTTTACCCGGAGTTTTAGTTGGGTTCGTACTTTTACCCGGAGTTTTAGTTGGGTTCGTATTTTTTACCCGGACTTTTTAGTTGGGTAAGTATTTTTACCCGGAGTTTTAGTTGGGTTCGTATTTTTACCCGGAGTTTTAGTTGGGTTCGTAATTTTACCCGGAGTTTTAGTTGGGTTCGTATCTTTTACCCGGACTATTTAGTTGGGTTAGTATTTTTTACCCGGAGTTTTAGTTGGGTTCGTATTTTTTACCCGGAGTTTTAGTTGGGTTCGCATTTTTTACCCGGAATTTTTAGTTGGGTTAGTATTTTTACCCGGAGTTTTAGTAGGGTTCGTACTTTTACACGGAGTTTTAGTTGGGTTCGTAATTTTACCCGGAGTTTTAGTTGGGTTCGTATTTTTAACCCGGACTTTTTAGTTGGGTTAGTATTTTTACCCGGAGTTTTAGTTGGGTTCGTATTTTTACCCGGAGTTTTAGTTGGGTTCGTAATTTTATCCGGAGTTTTAGTTGGGTTCGTATTTTTTACCCGGACTTTTTAGTTGGGTTAGTATTTTTGCCCGGAGTTTTAGTTGGGTTCGTATTTTTTACCCGGAGTTTTAGTTAGGTTCGTAATTTTACCCGGAGTTTTAGTTGGGTTCGTAATTTTACCCGGAGTCTTAAGTTAGGTTCGTATTTTTTATCCGGACTTTTTAGTTGGGTTCGTATTTTTTACCCGGAGTTTTAGTTGGGTTCGTAATTTTACCCGGAGTTTTAGTTGGGTTCGTATTTTTTACCCGGACTTTTTAGTTGGGTTAGTATTTTTACCCGGAGTTTTAGTTGGGTTCGTATTTTTACCCGGAGTTTTAGTTGGGTTCGTATTTTTACCCGGAGTTTTAGTTGGGTTCGTAATTTTAGCCGGAGTTTTAGTTGGGTTCGTATTTTTTACCCGGACTTTTTAGTTGGGTTCGTAATTTTACCCGGAGTTTTAGTTGGGTTCGCAATTTTACCCGGAGTTTTAGTTGGGTTCGTAATTTTACCCGGAGTTTTAGTTGGGTTCGTAATTTTACCCGGACTTTCTAGTTGGGTTCGTATTTTTTACCCGGACTTTTAGTTGGGTTCGTAATTTTACCCGGAGTTTTAGTTGGGTTCGTAATTTTACCCGGAGTTTTAGTTGAGTTGGTAATTTTACCCGGAGTTTTAGTTGGGTTCGTAATTTTACCCGGACTTTTTATTTGGGTTCGTAATTTTACCCGGACTTTTTAGTTGGGTTCGTAATTTTACCCGGAGTTTTAGTTGGGTTCGTAATTTTACCCGGAGTTTTACTTGGGTTCGTAATTTTACCCGAACTTTTTAGTTGGGTTCGTATTTTTTACCCGGACTTTTAGTTGGGTTCGTAATTTTACCCGGAGTTCTAGTTGGGTTCGTAATTTTACCCGGAGTTTTAGTTGGGTTCGTAATTTTACCCGGAGTTTTACTTGGGTTCGTAATTTTACCCGGAGTTTTACTTGGGTTCGTAATTTTACCCGGAGTTTTAGTTGGGTTCGTAATCTTACCCGGAGTTTTAGTTGGGTTCGTAATTTTACCCGGACTTTTTAGTTGGGTTCGTATTTTTTACCCGGACTTTTAGTTGGGTTCGTAATTTTACCCGGACTTTTTAGTTGGGTTCGTATTTTTTACCCGGACTTTTAGTTGGGTTCGTAATTTTACCCGGACTTTTTAGTTGGGTTCGTAATTTTACCCGGACTTTTTAGTTGGGTTCGAATTTTTTACCCGGACTATTAGTTGGGTTCATAATTTTACCCGGAGTTTTAGTTGGGTTCGTAATTTTACCCGGACTTTTTAGTTGGGTTCGTATTTTTTACCCGGACTTTTAGTTGGGTTCGTAATTTTACCCGGAGTCTTGAGTTACCCGGACTTTTTAGTTGGGTTCGTATTTTTACCCGGACTTTTAGTTGGGTTCGTAATTTTACCCGGAGTTTTAGTTGGGTTCGTAATTTTACCCGGAGTTTTACTTGGGTTCGTAATTTTACCCGGAGTTTTAGTTGGGTTCGTAATTTTACCCGGAGTTTTAGTTGGGTTCGTAATTTTACCCGGAGTTTTACTTGGGTTCGTAATTTTACCCGGACTTTTTAGTTGGGTTCGTATTTTTTACCCGAACTTTTAGTTGGGTTCGTAATTTTACCCGGAGTTTTAGTTGGGTTCGTAATTTTACCCGGAGTTTTAGTTGGGTTCGTAATTTTACCCGGAGTTTTAGTTGGGTTCGTAATTTTACCCGGAGTTTTAGTTGGGTTCGTATTTTTTACCCGGACTTTTTAGTTGGGGTTAGTATTTTTACTCGGAGTTTTAGTTGGGTTCGTATTTTTACCCGGAGTTTTAGTTGGGTTCGTAATTTTACCCGGAGTTTTAGTTGGTTTCGTATTTTTTACCCGGACATTTTAGTTGGGTTAGCATTTTTTACCCGGAGTTTTAGTTGGGTTCGTAATTTTACCCGGACTTTTTAGTTGGGTTCGTATTTTTTACCCGGACTTTTAGTTGGGTTCGTAATTTTACCCGGAGTTTTAGTTGAGTTGGTAATTTTACCCGGAGTTTTAGTTGGGTTCGTAATTTTACCCGGACTTTTTATTTGGGTTCGTAATTTTACCCGGACTTTTTAGTTGGGTTCGTAATTTTACCCGGAGTTTTAGTTGGGTTCGTAATTTTACCCGGAGTTTTACTTGGGTTCGTAATTTTACCCGAACTTTTTAGTTGGGTTCGTATTTTTTACCCGGACTTTTAGTTGGGTTCGTAATTTTACCCGGAGTTCTAGTTGGGTTCGTAATTTTACCCGGAGTTTTAGTTGGGTTCGTAATTTTACCCGGAGTTTTACTTGGGTTCGTAATTTTACCCGGAGTTTTAGTTGGGTTCGTAATTTTACCCGGAGTTTTACTTGGGTTCGTAATTTTACCCGAACTTTTTAGTTGGGTTCGTATTTTTTACCCGGACTTTTAGTTGGGTTCGTAATTTTACCCGGAGTTCTAGTTGGGTTCGTAATTTTACCCGGAGTTTTAGTTGGGTTCGTAATTTTACCCGGAGTTTTACTTGGGTTCGTAATTTTACCCGGAGTTTTACTTGGGTTCGTAATTTTACCCGGAGTTTTAGTTGGGTTCGTAATCTTACCCGGAGTTTTAGTTGGGTTCGTAATTTTACCCGGACTTTTTAGTTGGGTTCGTATTTTTTACCCGGACTTTTAGTTGGGTTCGTAATTTTACCCGGACTTTTTAGTTGGGTTCGTATTTTTTACCCGGACTTTTAGTTGGGTTCGTAATTTTACCCGGACTTTTTAGTTGGGTTCGTAATTTTACCCGGACTTTTTAGTTGGGTTCGAATTTTTTACCCGGACTATTAGTTGGGTTCATAATTTTACCCGGAGTTTTAGTTGGGTTCGTAATTTTACCCGGACTTTTTAGTTGGGTTCGTATTTTTTACCCGGACTTTTAGTTGGGTTCGTAATTTTACCCGGAGTCTTGAGTTACCCGGACTTTTTAGTTGGGTTCGTATTTTTACCCGGACTTTTAGTTGGGTTCGTAATTTTACCCGGAGTTTTAGTTGGGTTCGTAATTTTACCCGGAGTTTTACTTGGGTTCGTAATTTTACCCGGAGTTTTAGTTGGGTTCGTAATTTTACCCGGAGTTTTAGTTGGGTTCGTAATTTTACCCGGAGTTTTACTTGGGTTCGTAATTTTACCCGGACTTTTTAGTTGGGTTCGTATTTTTTACCCGAACTTTTAGTTGGGTTCGTAATTTTACCCGGAGTTTTAGTTGGGTTCGTAATTTTACCCGGAGTTTTAGTTGGGTTCGTAATTTTACCCGGAGTTTTAGTTGGGTTCGTAATTTTACCCGGAGTTTTAGTTGGGTTCGTATTTTTTACCCGGACTTTTTAGTTGGGGTTAGTATTTTTACCCGGAGTTTTAGTTGGGTTCGTATTTTTACCCGGAGTTTTAGTTGGGTTCGTAATTTTACCCGGAGTTTTAGTTGGGTTCGTATTTTTTACCCGGACATTTTAGTTGGGTTAGCATTTTTTACCCGGAGTTTTAGTTGGGTTCGTAATTTTACCCGGACTTTTTAGTTGGGTTCGTATTTTTTACCCGGACTTTTAGTTGGGTTCGTAATTTTACCCGGAGTTTTAGTTGAGTTGGTAATTTTACCCGGAGTTTTAGTTGGGTTCGTAATTTTACCCGGACTTTTTATTTGGGTTCGTAATTTTACCCGGACTTTTTAGTTGGGTTCGTAATTTTACCCGGAGTTTTAGTTGGGTTCGTAATTTTACCCGGAGTTTTACTTGGGTTCGTAATTTTACCCGAACTTTTTAGTTGGGTTCGTATTTTTTACCCGGACTTTTAGTTGGGTTCGTAATTTTACCCGGAGTTCTAGTTGGGTTCGTAATTTTACCCGGAGTTTTAGTTGGGTTCGTAATTTTACCCGGAGTTTTACTTGGGTTCGTAATTTTACCCGGAGTTTTACTTGGGTTCGTAATTTTACCCGGAGTTTTAGTTGGGTTCGTAATCTTACCCGGAGTTTTAGTTGGGTTCGTAATTTTACCCGGACTTTTTAGTTGGGTTCGTATTTTTTACCCGGACTTTTAGTTGGGTTCGTAATTTTACCCGGACTTTTTAGTTGGGTTCGTATTTTTTACCCGGACTTTTAGTTGGGTTCGTAATTTTACCCGGACTTTTTAGTTGGGTTCGTAATTTTACCCGGACTTTTTAGTTGGGTTCGTAATTTTACCCGGACTTTTTAGTTGGGTTCGTAATTTTACCCGGAGTTTTAGTTGGGTTCGTAATTTTACCCGGACTTTTTAGTTGGGTTCGAATTTTTTACCCGGACTTTTAGTTGGGTTCATAATTTTACCCGGAGTTTTAGTTGGGTTCGTAATTTTACCCGGACTTTTTAGTTGGGTTCGTATTTTTTACCCGGACTTTTAGTTGGGTTCGTAATTTTACCCGGAGTCTTGAGTTACCCGGACTTTTTAGTTGGGTTCTTATTTTTACCCGGACTTTTAGTTGGGTTCGTAATTTTACCCGGAGTTTTAGTTGGGTTCGTAATTTTACCCGGAGTTTTACTTGGGTTCGTAATTTTACCCGGAGTTTTAGTTGGGTTCGTAATTTTACCCGGAGTTTTAGTTGGGTTCGTAATTTTACCCGGAGTTTTACTTGGGTTCGTAATTTTACCCGGACTTTTTAGTTGGGTTCGTATTTTTTACCCGAACTTTTAGTTGGGTTCGTAATTTTACCCGGAGTTTTAGTTGGGTTCGTAATTTTACCCGGAGTTTTAGTTGGGTTCGTAATTTTACCCGGAGTTTTAGTTGGGTTCGTAATTTTACCCGGAGTTTTAGTTGGGTTCGTATTTTTTACCCGGACTTTTTAGTTGGGGTTAGTATTTTTACCCGGAGTTTTAGTTGGGTTCGTATTTTTACCCGGAGTTTTAGTTGGGTTCGTAATTTTACCCGGAGTTTTAGTTGGGTTCGTATTTTTTACCCGGACATTTTATTTGGGTTAGCATTTTTTACCCGGAGTTTTAGTTGGGTTCGTACTTTTACCCGGAGTTTTAGTTGGGTTCGTATTTTTTACCCGGAGTTTTAGTTGGGTTCGTATTTTTTACCCGGACTTTTTAGTTGGGTAAGTATTTTTACCCGGAGTTTTAGTTGGGTTCGTATTTTTACCCGGAGTTTTAGTTGGGTTCGTAATTTTACCCGGAGTTTTAGTTGGGTTCGTATCTTTTACCCGGACTATTTAGTTGGGTTAGTATTTTTTACCCGGAGTTTTAGTTGGGTTCGTATTTTTTACCCGGAGTTTTAGTTGGGTTCGCATTTTTTACCCGGAATTTTTAGTTGGGTTAGTAGTTTTACCCGGAGTTTTAGTAGGGTTCGTACTTTTACACGGAGTTTTAGTTGGGTTCGTAATTTTACCCGGAGTTTTAGTTGGGTTCGTATTTTTAACCCGGACTTTTTAGTTGGGTTAGTATTTTTACCCGGAGTTTTAGTTGGGTTCGTATTTTTACCCGGAGTTTTAGTTGGGTTCGTAATTTTATCCGGAGTTTTAGTTGGGTTCGTATTTTTTACCCGGACTTTTTAGTTGGGTTCGTATTTTTGCCCGGAGTTTTAGTTGGGTTCGTATTTTTTACCCGGAGTTTTAGTTAGGTTCGTAATTTTACCCGGAGTTTTAGTTGGGTTCGTAATTTTACCCGGAGTCTTAAGTTAGGTTCGTATTTTTTATCCGGACTTTTTAGTTGGGTTCGTATTTTTTACCCGGAGTTTTAGTTGGGTTCGTAATTTTACCCGGAGTTTTAGTTGGGTTCGTATTTTTTACCCGGACTTTTTAGTTGGGTTAGTATTTTTACCCGGAGTTTTAGTTGGGTTCGTAATTTTAGCCGGAGTTTTAGTTGGGTTCGTATTTTTTACCCGGATTTTTTAGTTGGGTTCGCAATTTTACCCGGAGTTTTAGTTGGTTTCGTAATTTTACCCGGAGTTTTAGTTGGGTTCGTAATTTTACCCGGAGGTTTAGTTGGGTTCGTAATTTTACCCGGACTTTTTAGTTGGGTTCGTATTTTTTACCCGGACTTTTAGTTGGGTTTGCAATTTTACCCGGAGTTTTAGTTGGGTTCGTAATTTTACCCGGAGTTTTAGTTGAGTTGGTAATTTTACCCGGAGTTTTAGTTGGGTTCGTATTTTTTACCCGGAATTTTAGTTGGGTTCGTAATTTTACCCGGAGTTTTAGTTGGGTTCGTAATTTTGCCCGGAGTTTTAGTTGGGTTCGTAATTTTACCCGGAGTTTTAGTTGGGTTCGTAATTTTACCCGGAGTTTTAGTTGGGTTCGCATTTTTTCCCCGGAATTTTTAGTTGGGTTAGTATTTTTACCCGGAGTTTTAGTAGGGTTCGTATTTTCAACCGGAGTTTTAGTTGGGTTCGTAATTTTACCCGGAGTTTTAGTTGGGTTCGTATTTTTAACCCGGACTTTTTAGTTGGGTTAGTATTTTTACCCGGAGTTTTATTTGGGTTCGTATTTTTACCCGGAGTTTTAGTTGGGTCCGTAATTTTATCCGGAGTTTTAGTTGGGTTCGTATTTTTTACCCGGACTTTTTAGTTGGGTTAGTATTTTTGCCCGGAGTTTTAGTTGGGTTCGTATTTTTTACCCGGAGTTTTAGTTGGGTTCGTAATTTTACCCGGAGTTTTAGTTGGGTTCGTAATTTTACCCGGACTTTTTAGTTGGGTTCGTATTTTTTACGCGGACTTTTAGTTGGGTTCGTAATTTTACCCGCAGTTTTAGTTGGATTCGTAATTTTACCCGGACTTTTTAGTTGGGTTCGTAATTTTACCCGGACTTTTTAGTTGGGTTCGTAATTTTACCCGGACTTTTTAGTTGGGTTCGAATTTTTTACCCGGACTTTTAGTTGGGTTCATAATTTTACCCGGAGTTTTAGTTGGGTTCGTAATTTTACCCGGACTTTTTAGTTGGGTTCGTATTTTTACCCGGACTTTTTAGTTGGGTTCGTAATTTTACCCGGACTTTTTAGTTGGGTTCGAATTTTTTACCCGGACTTTTAGTTGGGTTCATAATTTTACCCGGAGTTTTAGTTGGGTTCGTAATTTTAGCCGGAGTTTTAGTTGGGTTCGTATTTTTTACCCGGATTTTTTAGTTGGGTTCGCAATTTTACCCGGAGTTTTAGTTGGTTTCGTAATTTTACCCGGAGTTTTAGTTGGGTTCGTAATTTTACCCGGAGGTTTAGTTGGGTTCGTAATTTTACCCGGACTTTTTAGTTGGGTTCGTATTTTTTACCCGGACTTTTAGTTGGGTTTGCAATTTTACCCGGAGTTTTAGTTGGGTTCGTAATTTTACCCGGAGTTTTAGTTGAGTTGGTAATTTTACCCGGAGTTTTAGTTGGGTTCGTATTTTTTACCCGGACTTTTGGTTGGGTTCGTAATTTTACCCGGAGTTTTAGTTGGGTTCGTAATTTTGCCCGGAGTTTTAGTTGGGTTCGTAATTTTACCCGGAGTTTTAGTTGGGTTCGTAATTTTACCCGGAGTTTTAGTTGGGTTCGCATTTTTTCCCCGGAATTTTTAGTTGGGTTAGTATTTTTACCCGGAGTTTTAGTAGGGTTCGTATTTTCAACCGGAGTTTTAGTTGGGTTCGTAATTTTACCCGGAGTTTTAGTTGGGTTCGTATTTTTAACCCGGACTTTTTAGTTGGGTTAGTATTTTTACCCGGAGTTTTATTTGGGTTCGTATTTTTACCCGGAGTTTTAGTTGGGTCCGTAATTTTATCCGGAGTTTTAGTTGGGTTCGTATTTTATACGCGGAGTTTTAGTTGGGTTCGTAATTTTACCCGGAGTTTTAGTTGGATTCGTAATTTTACCCGGACTTTTTAGTTGGGTTCGTAATTTTACCCGGACTTTTTAGTTGGGTTCGTAATTTTACCCGGACTTTTTAGTTGGGTTCGAATTTTTTACCCGGACTTTTAGTTGGGTTCATAATTTTACCCGGAGTTTTAGTTGGGTTCGTAATTTTACCCGGACTTTTTAGTTGGGTTCGTATTTTTACCCGGACTTTTTAGTTGGGTTCGTAATTTTACCCGGACTTTTTAGTTGGGTTCGAATTTTTTACCCGGACTTTTAGTTGGGTTCATAATTTTACCCGGAGTTTTAGTTGGGTTCGTAATTTTAGCCGGAGTTTTAGTTGGGTTCGTATTTTTTACCCGGATTTTTTAGTTGGGTTCGCAATTTTACCCGGAGTTTATTTGGTTTCGTAATTTTACCCGGAGTTTTAGTTGGGTTCGTAATTTTACCCGGAGGTTTAGTTGGGTTCGTAATTTTACCCGGACTTTTTAGTTGGGTTCGTATTTTTTACCCGGACTTTTAGTTGGGTTTGCAATTTTACCCGGAGTTTTAGTTGGGTTCGTAATTTTACCCGGAGTTTTAGTTGAGTTGGTAATTTTACCCGGAGTTTTAGTTGGGTTCGTATTTTTTACCCGGACTTTTAGTTGGGTTCGTAATTTTACCCGGAGTTTTAGTTGGGTTCGTAATTTTGCCCGGAGTTTTAGTTGGGTTCGTAATTTTACCCGGAGTTTTAGTTGGGTTCGTAATTTTACCCGGAGTTTTAGTTGGGTTCGCATTTTTTCCCCGGAATTTTTAGTTGGGTTAGTATTTTTACCCGGAGTTTTAGTAGGGTTCGTATTTTCAACCGGAGTTTTAGTTGGGTTCGTAATTTTACCCGGAGTTTTAGTTGGGTTCGTATTTTTAACCCGGACTTTTTAGTTGGGTTAGTATTTTTACCCGGAGTTTTATTTGGGTTCGTATTTTTACCCGGAGTTTTAGTTGGGTCCGTAATTTTATCCGGAGTTTTAGTTGGGTTCGTATTTTTTACGCGGACTTTTAGTTGGGTTCGTAATTTTACCCGGAGTTTTAGTTGGATTCGTAATTTTACCCGGACTTTTTAGTTGGGTTCGTAATTTTACCCGGACTTTTTAGTTGGGTTCGTAATTTTACCCGGACTTTTTAGTTGGGTTCGAATTTTTTACCCGGACTTTTAGTTGGGTTCATAATTTTACCCGGAGTTTTAGTTGGGTTCGTAATTTTACCCGGACTTTTTAGTTGGGTTCGTATTTTTTACCCGGACTTTTAGTTGGGTTCGTAATTTTACCCGGAGTTTTAGTTGGGTTCGTAATTTTACCCGGAGTTTTAGTTGGGTTCGTAATTTTACCCGGAGTCTTGAGTTACCCGGACTTTTTAGTTGGGTTCGTATTTTTACCCGGACTTTTAGTTGGGTTCGTAATTTTACCCGGAGTTTTAGTTGGGTTCGTAATTTTACCCGGAGTTTTAGTTGGGTTCGTAATTTTACCCGGAGTTTTACTTGGGTTCGTAATTTTACCCGGAGTTTTACTTGGGTTCGTAATTTTACCCGGAGTTTTAGTTGGGTTCGTAATTTTACCCGGAGTTTTAGTTGGGTTCGTAATTTTACCCGGACTTTTTAGTTGGGTTCGTATTTTTTACCCGGACTTTTAGTTGGGTTCGTAATTTTACCCGGAGTTTTAGTTGGGTTCGTAATTTTACCCGGAGTTTTAGTTGGGTTCGTAATTTTACCCGGAGTTTTAGTTGGGTTCGTATTTTTTACCCGGACTTTTTAGTTGGGTTAGTATTTTTACCCGGAGTTTTAGTTGGGTTCGTATTTTTACCCGGAGTTTTAGTTGGGTTCGTATTTTTACCCGGAGTTTTAGTTGGGTTCGTAATTTCAGCCGGAGTTTTAGTTGGGTTCGTATTTTTTACCCGGACTTTTTAGTTGGGTTCGTGATTTTACCCGGAGTTTTAGTTGGGTTCGCAATTTTACCCGGAGTTTTAGTTGGGTTCGTAATTTTACCCGGAGTTTTAGTTGGGTTCGTAATTTTAGCCGGACTTTTTAGTTGGGTTCGTATTTTTTACCCGGACTTTTAGTTGGGTTCGTAATTTTACCCGGAGTTTTAGTTGGGTTCGTAATTTTACCCGGAGTTTTTAGTTGGGTTCGTATTTTTTACCCGGACTTTTAGTTGGGTTCGTAATTTTACCCGGACTTTTTAGTTGGGTTCGTATTTTTTACCCGGAGTTTTAGTTGGGTTCGTAATTTTACCCGGACTTTTTAGTTGGGTTCGTAATTTTACCCGGACTTTTTAGTTGGGTTCGTAATTTTACCCGGACTTTTTAGTTGGGTTCGTAATTTTACCCGGAGTTTTAGTTGGGTTCGTAATTTTACCCGGACTTTTTAGTTGGGTTCGAATTTTTTACCCGGACTTTTAGTTGGGTTCATAATTTTACCCGGAGTTTTAGTTGGGTTCGTAATTTTACCCGGACTTTTTAGTTGGGTTCGTATTTTTTACCCGGACTTTTAGTTGGGTTCGTAATTTTACCCGGAGTTTTAGTTGGGTTCGTAATTTTACCCGGAGTTTTAGTTGGGTTCCTAATTTTACCCGGAGTCTTGAGTTACCCGGACTTTTTAGTTGGGTTCGTATTTTTACCCGGACTTTTAGTTGGGTTCGTAATTTTACCCGGAGTTTTAGTTGGGTTCGTAGTTTTACCCGGAGTTTTACTTGGGTTCGTAATTTTACCCGGAGTTTTAGTTGGGTTCGTAATTTTACCCGGAGTTTTAGTTGGGTTCGTAATTTTACCCGGAGTTTTAGTTGGGTTCGCATTTTTTCCCCGGAATTTTTAGTTGGGTTAGTATTTTTACCCGGAGTTTTAGTAGGGTTCGTATTTTCAACCGGAGTTTTAGTTGGGTTCGTAATTTTACCCGGAGTTTTAGTTGGGTTCGTATTTTTAACCCGGACTTTTTAGTTGGGTTAGTATTTTTACCCGGAGTTTTATTTGGGTTCGTATTTTTACCCGGAGTTTTAGTTGGGTCCGTAATTTTATCCGGAGTTTTAGTTGGGTTCGTATTTTTTACCCGGACTTTTTAGTTGGGTTAGTATTTTTGCCCGGAGTTTTAGTTGGGTTCGTATTTTTTACCCGGAGTTTTAGTTGGGTTCGTAATTTTACCCGGAGTTTTAGTTGGGTTCGTAATTTTACCCGGACTTTTTAGTTGGGTTCGTATTTTTTACGCGGACTTTTAGTTGGGTTCGTAATTTTACCCGCAGTTTTAGTTGGATTCGTAATTTTACCCGGACTTTTTAGTTGGGTTCGTAATTTTACCCGGACTTTTTAGTTGGGTTCGTAATTTTACCCGGACTTTTTAGTTGGGTTCGAATTTTTTACCCGGACTTTTAGTTGGGTTCATAATTTTACCCGGAGTTTTAGTTGGGTTCGTAATTTTACCCGGACTTTTTAGTTGGGTTCGTATTTTTACCCGGACTTTTTAGTTGGGTTCGTAATTTTACCCGGACTTTTTAGTTGGGTTCGAATTTTTTACCCGGACTTTTAGTTGGGTTCATAATTTTACCCGGAGTTTTAGTTGGGTTCGTAATTTTAGCCGGAGTTTTAGTTGGGTTCGTATTTTTTACCCGGATTTTTTAGTTGGGTTCGCAATTTTACCCGGAGTTTTAGTTGGTTTCGTAATTTTACCCGGAGTTTTAGTTGGGTTCGTAATTTTACCCGGAGGTTTAGTTGGGTTCGTAATTTTAAACGGACTTTTTAGTTGGGTTCGTATTTTTTACCCGGACTTTTAGTTGGGTTTGCAATTTTACCCGGAGTTTTAGTTGGGTTCGTAATTTTACCCGGAGTTTTAGTTGAGTTGGTAATTTTACCCGGAGTTTTAGTTGGGTTCGTATTTTTTACCCGGACTTTTGGTTGGGTTCGTAATTTTACCCGGAGTTTTAGTTGGGTTCGTAATTTTGCCCGGAGTTTTAGTTGGGTTCGTAATTTTACCCGGAGTTTTAGTTGGGTTCGTAATTTTACCCGGAGTTTTAGTTGGGTTCGCATTTTTTCCCCGGAATTTTTAGTTGGGTTAGTATTTTTACCCGGAGTTTTAGTAGGGTTCGTATTTTCAACCGGAGTTTTAGTTGGGTTCGTAATTTTACCCGGAGTTTTAGTTGGGTTCGTATTTTTAACCCGGACTTTTTAGTTGGGTTAGTATTTTTACCCGGAGTTTTATTTGGGTTCGTATTTTTACCCGGAGTTTTAGTTGGGTCCGTAATTTTATCCGGAGTTTTAGTTGGGTTCGTATTTTATACGCGGAGTTTTAGTTGGGTTCGTAATTTTACCCGGAGTTTTAGTTGGATTCGTAATTTTACCCGGACTTTTTAGTTGGGTTCGTAATTTTACCCGGACTTTTTAGTTGGGTTCGTAATTTTACCCGGACTTTTTAGTTGGGTTCGAATTTTTTACCCGGACTTTTAGTTGGGTTCATAATTTTACCCGGAGTTTTAGTTGGGTTCGTAATTTTACCCGGACTTTTTAGTTGGGTTCGTATTTTTACCCGGACTTTTTAGTTGGGTTCGTAATTTTACCCGGACTTTTTAGTTGGGTTCGAATTTTTTACCCGGACTTTTAGTTGGGTTCATAATTTTACCCGGAGTTTTAGTTGGGTTCGTAATTTTAGCCGGAGTTTTAGTTGGGTTCGTATTTTTTACCCGGATTTTTTAGTTGGGTTCGCAATTTTACCCGGAGTTTATTTGGTTTCGTAATTTTACCCGGAGTTTTAGTTGGGTTCGTAATTTTACCCGGAGGTTTAGTTGGGTTCGTAATTTTACCCGGACTTTTTAGTTGGGTTCGTATTTTTTACCCGGACTTTTAGTTGGGTTTGCAATTTTACCCGGAGTTTTAGTTGGGTTCGTAATTTTACCCGGAGTTTTAGTTGAGTTGGTAATTTTACCCGGAGTTTTAGTTGGGTTCGTATTTTTTACCCGGACTTTTAGTTGGGTTCGTAATTTTACCCGGAGTTTTAGTTGGGTTCGTAATTTTGCCCGGAGTTTTAGTTGGGTTCGTAATTTTACCCGGAGTTTTAGTTGGGTTCGTAATTTTACCCGGAGTTTTAGTTGGGTTCGCATTTTTTCCCCGGAATTTTTAGTTGGGTTAGTATTTTTACCCGGAGTTTTAGTAGGGTTCGTATTTTCAACCGGAGTTTTAGTTGGGTTCGTAATTTTACCCGGAGTTTTAGTTGGGTTCGTATTTTTAACCCGGACTTTTTAGTTGGGTTAGTATTTTTACCCGGAGTTTTATTTGGGTTCGTATTTTTACCCGGAGTTTTAGTTGGGTCCGTAATTTTATCCGGAGTTTTAGTTGGGTTCGTATTTTTTACGCGGACTTTTAGTTGGGTTCGTAATTTTACCCGGAGTTTTAGTTGGATTCGTAATTTTACCCGGACTTTTTAGTTGGGTTCGTAATTTTACCCGGACTTTTTAGTTGGGTTCGTAATTTTACCCGGACTTTTTAGTTGGGTTCGAATTTTTTACCCGGACTTTTAGTTGGGTTCATAATTTTACCCGGAGTTTTAGTTGGGTTCGTAATTTTACCCGGACTTTTTAGTTGGGTTCGTATTTTTTACCCGGACTTTTAGTTGGGTTCGTAATTTTACCCGGAGTTTTAGTTGGGTTCGTAATTTTACCCGGAGTTTTAGTTGGGTTCGTAATTTTACCCGGAGTCTTGAGTTACCCGGACTTTTTAGTTGGGTTCGTATTTTTACCCGGACTTTTAGTTGGGTTCGTAATTTTACCCGGAGTTTTAGTTGGGTTCGTAATTTTACCCGGAGTTTTAGTTGGGTTCGTAATTTTACCCGGAGTTTTACTTGGGTTCGTAATTTTACCCGGAGTTTTACTTGGGTTCGTAATTTTACCCGGAGTTTTAGTTGGGTTCGTAATTTTACCCGGAGTTTTAGTTGGGTTCGTAATTTTACCCGGACTTTTTAGTTGGGTTCGTATTTTTTACCCGGACTTTTAGTTGGGTTCGTAATTTTACCCGGAGTTTTAGTTGGGTTCGTAATTTTACCCGGAGTTTTAGTTGGGTTCGTAATTTTACCCGGAGTTTTAGTTGGGTTCGTATTTTTTACCCGGACTTTTTAGTTGGGTTAGTATTTTTACCCGGAGTTTTAGTTGGGTTCGTATTTTTACCCGGAGTTTTAGTTGGGTTCGTATTTTTACCCGGAGTTTTAGTTGGGTTCGTAATTTCAGCCGGAGTTTTAGTTGGGTTCGTATTTTTTACCCGGACTTTTTAGTTGGGTTCGTGATTTTACCCGGAGTTTTAGTTGGGTTCGCAATTTTACCCGGAGTTTTAGTTGGGTTCGTAATTTTACCCGGAGTTTTAGTTGGGTTCGTAATTTTAGCCGGACTTTTTAGTTGGGTTCGTATTTTTTACCCGGACTTTTAGTTGGGTTCGTAATTTTACCCGGAGTTTTAGTTGGGTTCGTAATTTTACCCGGAGTTTTTAGTTGGGTTCGTATTTTTTACCCGGACTTTTAGTTGGGTTCGTAATTTTACCCGGACTTTTTAGTTGGGTTCGTATTTTTTACCCGGAGTTTTAGTTGGGTTCGTAATTTTACCCGGACTTTTTAGTTGGGTTCGTAATTTTACCCGGACTTTTTAGTTGGGTTCGTAATTTTACCCGGACTTTTTAGTTGGGTTCGTAATTTTACCCGGAGTTTTAGTTGGGTTCGTAATTTTACCCGGACTTTTTAGTTGGGTTCGAATTTTTTACCCGGACTTTTAGTTGGGTTCATAATTTTACCCGGAGTTTTAGTTGGGTTCGTAATTTTACCCGGACTTTTTAGTTGGGTTCGTATTTTTTACCCGGACTTTTAGTTGGGTTCGTAATTTTACCCGGAGTTTTAGTTGGGTTCGTAATTTTACCCGGAGTTTTAGTTGGGTTCCTAATTTTACCCGGAGTCTTGAGTTACCCGGACTTTTTAGTTGGGTTCGTATTTTTACCCGGACTTTTAGTTGGGTTCGTAATTTTACCCGGAGTTTTAGTTGGGTTCGTAGTTTTACCCGGAGTTTTACTTGGGTTCGTAATTTTACCCGGAGTTTTAGTTGGGTTCGTAATTTTACCCGGAGTTTTAGTTGGGTTCGTAATTTTACCCGGAGTTTTACTTGGGTTCGTAATTTTACCCGGACTTTTTAGTTGGGTTCGTATTTTTTACCCGAACTTTTAGTTGGGTTCGTAATTTTACCCGGAGTTTTAGTTGGGTTCGTAATTTTACCTGGAGTTTTAGTTGGGTTCGTAATTTTACCCGGAGTTTTAGTTGGGTTCGTATTTTTTACCCGGACTTTTTAGTTGGGGTTAGTATTTTTACCCGGAGTTTTAGTTGGGTTCGTATTTTTACCCGGAGTTTTAGTTGGGTTCGTAATTTTACCCGGAGTTTTAGTTGGGTTCGTATTTTTTACCCGGACATTTTAGTTGGGTTAGCATTTTTTACCCGGACTTTTTAGTTGGGTAAGTATTTTTACCCGGAGTTTTAGTTGGGTTCGTATTTTTACCCGGAGTTTTAGTTGGGTTCGTAATTTTACCCGGAGTTTTAGTTGGGTTCGTATCTTTTACCCGGACTATTTAGTTGGGTTAGTATTTTTTACCCGGAGTTTTAGTTGGGTTCGTATTTTTACCCGGAGTTTTAGTTGGGTTCGTAATTTTAGCCGGAGTTTTAGTTGGGTTCGTATTTTTTACCCGGACTTTTTAGTTGGGTTCGTAATTTTACCCGGAGTTTTAGTTGGTTTCGTAATTTTACCCGGAGTTTTAGTTGGGTTCGTAATTTTACCCGGAGGTTTAGTTGGGTTCGTAATTTTACCCGGACTTTTTAGTTGGGTTCGTATTTTTTACCCGGACTTTTAGTTCGGTTTGTAATTTTACCCGGAGTTTTAGTTGGGTTCGTAATTTTACCCGGAGTTTTAGTTGAGTTGGTAATTTTACCCGGAGTTTTAGTTGGGTTCGTATTTTTTACCCGGACTTTTAGTTGGGTTCGTAATTTTACCCGGAGTTTTAGTTGGGTTCGTAATTTTACCCGGAGTTTTAGTTGGGTTCGTAATTTTACCCGGAGTTTTACTTGGGTTCGTAATTTTACCCGGAGTTTTACTTGGGTTCGTAATTTTACCCGGAGTTTTAGTTGGGTTCGTAATTTTACCCGGAGTTTTAGTTGGGTTCGTAATTTTACCCGGACTTTTTAGTTGGGTTCGTAATTTTACCCGGACTTTTTAGTTGGGTTCGTAATTTTACCCGGACTTTTTAGTTGGGTTCGTAATTTTACCCGGAGTTTTAGTTGGGTTCGTAATTTTACCCGGACTTTTTAGTTGGGTTAGAATTTTTTACCCGGACTTTTAGTTGGGTTCATAATTTTACCCGGAGTTTTAGTTGGGTTCGTAATTTTACCCGGGCTTTTTAGTTGGGTTCGTATTTTTACCCGGACTTTTAGTTGGGTTCGTAATTTTACCCGGAGTTTTAGTTGGGTTCGTAGTTTTACCCGGAGTTTTACTTGGGTTCGTAATTTTACCCGGAGTTTTAGTTGGGTTCGTAATTTTACCCGGAGTTTTAGTTGGGTTCGTAATTTTACCCGGAGTTTTAGTTGGGTTCGTATTTTTTACCCGGACATTTTAGTTGGGTTAGCATTTTTTACCCGGACTTTTTAGTTGGGTAAGTATTTTTACCCGGAGTTTTAGTTGGGTTAGTATTTTTTACCCGGAGTTTTAGTTGGGTTCGTATTTTTACCCGGAGTTTTAGTTGGGTTCGTAATTTTAGCCGGAGTTTTAGTTGGGTTCGAATTTTTTACCCGGACTTTTTAGTTGGGTTCGTAATTTTACCCGGAGTTTTAGTTGGTTTCGTAATTTTACCCGGAGTTTTAGTTGGGTTCGTAATTTTACCCGGAGGTTTAGTTGGGTTCGTAATTTTACCCGGACTTTTTAGTTGGGTTCGTATTTTTTACCCGGACTTTTAGTTCGGTTTGTAATTTTACCCGGAGTTTTAGTTGGGTTCGTAATTTTACCCGGAGTTTTAGTTGAGTTGGTAATTTTACCCGGAGTTTTAGTTGGGTTCGTATTTTTTACCCGGACTTTTAGTTGGGTTCGTAATTTTACCCGGAGTTTTAGTTGGGTTCGTAATTTTACCCGGAGTTTTAGTTGGGTTCGTAATTTTACCCGGAGTTTTACTTGGGTTCGTAATTTTACCCGGAGTTTTACTTGGGTTCGTAATTTTACCCGGAGT
Source organism: Melinopterus prodromus (assembly GCA_964023965.1). Classification (NCBI taxonomy): domain Eukaryota; kingdom Metazoa; phylum Arthropoda; class Insecta; order Coleoptera; family Scarabaeidae; genus Melinopterus; species Melinopterus prodromus. The sequence goes on from CAXIES010000088.1 coordinate 50,406, forward strand.
TTTAGTTGGGTTCGTAATTTTACCCGGAGTTTTAGTTGGGCTCGTAATTTTACCCGGACTTTTTAGTTGGGTTCGTAATTTTACCCGGACTTTTTAGTTGGGTTCGTAATTTTACCCGGACTTTTTAGTTGGGTTCGTAATTTTACCCGGAGTTTTAGTTGGGTTCGTAATTTTACCCGGACTTTTTAGTTGGGTTAGAATTTTTTACCCGGACTTTTAGTTGGGTTCATAATTTTACCCGGAGTTTTAGTTGGGTTCGTAATTTTACCCGGGCTTTTTAGTTGGGTTCGTATTTTTACCCGGACTTTTAGTTGGGTTCGTAATTTTACCCGGAGTTTTAGTTGGGTTCGTAGTTTTACCCGGAGTTTTACTTGGGTTCGTAATTTTACCCGGAGTTTTAGTTGGGTTCGTAATTTTACCCGGAGTTTTAGTTGGGTTCGTAATTTTACCCGGAGTTTTACTTGGGTTCGTAATTTTACCCGGACTTTTTAGTTGGGTTCGTATTTTTTACCCGAACTTTTAGTTGGGTTCGTAATTTTACCCGGAGTTTTAGTTGGGTTCGTAATTTTACCTGGAGTTTTAGTTGGGTTCGTAATTTTACCCGGAGTTTTAGTTGGGTTCGTATTTTTTACCCGGACTTTTTAGTTGGGGTTAGTATTTTTACCCGGAGTTTTAGTTGGGTTCGTATTTTTACCCGGAGTTTTAGTTGGGTTCGTAATTTTACCCGGAGTTTTAGTTGGGTTCGTATTTTTTACCCGGACATTTTAGTTGGGTTAGCATTTTTTACCCGGAGTTTTAGTTGGGTTCGTACTTTTACCCGGAGTTTTAGTTGGGTTCGTATTTTTTACCCGGAGTTTTAGTTGGGTTCGTATTTTTTACCCGGACTTTTTAGTTGGGTAAGTATTTTTACCCGGAGTTTTAGTTGGGTTCGTATTTTTACCCGGAGTTTTAGTTGGGTTCGTAATTTTACCCGGAGTTTTAGTTGGGTTCGTATCTTTTACCCGGACTATTTAGTTGGGTTAGTATTTTTTACCCGGAGTTTTAGTTGGGTTCGTATTTTTTACCCGGAGTTTTAGTTGGGTTCGCATTTTTTACCCGGAATTTTTAGTTGGGTTAGTATTTTTACCCGGAGTTTTAGTAGGGTTCGTATTTTTACACGGAGTTTTAGTTGGGTTCGTAATTTTACCCGGAGTTTTAGTTGGGTTCGTATTTTTAACCCGGACTTTTTAGTTGGGTTAGTATTTTACCCGGAGTTTTAGTTGGGTTCGTATTTTTACCCGGAGTTTTAGTTGGGTACGTAATTTTATCCGGAGTTTTAGTTGGGTTCGTATTTTTTACCCGGACTTTTTAGTTGGGTTAGTATTTTTGCCCGGAGTTTTAGTTGGGTTCGTATTTCTTACCCGGAGTTTTAGTTGGGTTCGCAATTTTACCCGGAGTTTTAGTTGGGTTCGTAATTTTACCCGGAGTCTTAAGTTAGGTTCGTATTTTTTATCCGGACTTTTTAGTTGGGTTCGTATTTTTTACCCGGAGTTTTAGTTGGGTTCGTAATTTTACCCGGAGTTTTAGTTGGGTTCGTATTTTTTACCCGGACTTTTTAGTTGGGTTAGTATTTTAACCCGGAGTTTTAGTTGGGTTCGTATTTTTATCCGGAGTTTTAGTTGGGTTCGTATTTTTACCCGGAGTTTTAGTTGGGTTCGTAATTTTAGCCGGAGTTTTAGTTGGGTTCGTATTTTTTACCCGGACTTTTAGTTCGGTTTGTAATTTTACCCGGAGTTTTAGTTGGGTTCGTAATTTTACCCGGAGTTTTAGTTGAGTTGGTAATTTTACCCGGAGTTTTAGTTGGGTTCGTATTTTTTACCCGGACTTTTTAGTTGGGGTTAGTATTTTTACCCGGAGTTTTAGTTGGGTTCGTATTTTTACCCGGAGTTTTAGTTGGGTTCGTAATTTTACCCGGAGTTTTAGTTGGGTTCGTATTTTTTACCCGGACATTTTAGTTGGGTTAGCATTTTTTACCCGGAGTTTTAGTTGGGTTCGTACTTTTACCCGGAGTTTTAGTTGGGTTCGTATTTTTTACCCGGAGTTTTAGTTGGGTTCGTATTTTTTACCCGGACTTTTTAGTTGGGTAAGTATTTTTACCCGGAGTTTTAGTTGGGTTCGTATTTTTACCCGGAGTTTTAGTTGGGTTCGTAATTTTACCCGGAGTTTTAGTTGGGTTCGTATCTTTTACCCGGACTATTTAGTTGGGTTAGTATTTTTTACCCGGAGTTTTAGTTGGGTTCGTATTTTTTACCCGGAGTTTTAGTTGGGTTCGCATTTTTTACCCGGAATTTTTAGTTGGGTTAGTATTTTTAGCCGGAGTTTTAGTAGGGTTCGTATTTTTACACGGAGTTTTAGTTGGGTTCGTAATTTTACCCGGAGTTTTAGTTGGGTTCGTATTTTTAACCCGGACTTTTTAGTTGGGTTAGTATTTTTACCCGGAGTTTTAGTTGGGTTCGTATTTTTACCCGGAGTTTTAGTTGGGTTCGTAATTTTATCCGGAGTTTTAGTTGGGTTCGTATTTTTTACCCGGACTTTTTAGTTGGGTTAGTATTTTTGCCCGGAGTTTTAGTTGGGTTCGTATTTTTTACCCGGAGTTTTAGTTGGGTTCGTAATTTTACCCGGAATTTTAGTTGGGTTCGTAATTTTACCCGGAGTCTTAAGTTAGGTTCGTATTTTTTATCCGGACTTTTTAGTTGGGTTCGTATTTTTTACCCGGAGTTTTAGTTGGGTTCGTAATTTTACCCGGAGTTTTAGTTGGGTTCGTATTTTTTACCCGGACTTTTTAGTTGGGTTAGTATTTTGACCCGGAGTTTTAGTTGGGTTCGTATTTTCATCCGGAGTTTTAGTTGGGTTCGTATTTTTACCCGGAGTTTTAGTTGGGTTCGTAATTTTAGCTGGAGTTTTAGTTGGGTTCGTATTTTTTACGCGGACTTTTAGTTCGGTTTGTAATTTTACCCGGAGTTTTAGTTGGGTTCGTAATTTTACCCGGAGTTTTAGTTGAGTTGGTAATTTTACCCGGAGTTTTAGTTGGGTTCGTATTTTTTACCCGGACTTTTAGTTGGGTTCGTAATTTTACCCGGAGTTTTAGTTGGGTTCGTAATTTTACCCGGAGTTTTAGTTGGGTTCGTAATTTTACCCGGAGTTTTACTTGGGTTCGTAATTTTACCCGGAGTTTTACTTGGGTTCGTAATTTTACCCGGAGTTTTAGTTGCGTTCGTAATTTTACCCGGAGTTTTAGTTGGGTTCGTAATTTTACCCGGACTTTTTAGTTGGGTTCGTAATTTTACCCGGACTTTTTAGTTGGGTTCGTAATTTTACCCGGACTTTTTAGTTGGGTTCGTAATTTTACCCGGAGTTTTAGTTGGGTTCGTAATTTTACCCGGACTTTTTAGTTGGGTTAGAATTTTTTACCCGGACTTTTAGTTGGGTTCATAATTTTACCCGGAGTTTTAGTTGGGTTCGTAATTTTACCCGGGCTTTTTAGTTGGGTTCGTATTTTTTACCCGGACTTTTAGTTGGGTTCGTAATTTTACCCGGAGTTTTAGTTGGGTTCGTAATTTTACCCGGAGTTTTAGTTGGGTTCGTAATTTTACCCGGAGTTTTAGTTGGGTTCGTAATTTTACCCGGAGTTTTACTTGGGTTCGTATTTTTACCCGGAGTTTTAGTTGGGTTCGTAATTTTACCCGGAGTTTTAGTTGGGTTCGTAATTTTACCCGGACTTTTTAGTTGGGTTCGTATTTTTTACCCTGACTTTTAGTTGGGTTCGTAATTTTACCCGGAGTTTTAGTTGGGTTCGTAATTTTACCCGGAGTTTTAGTTGGGTTCGTAATTTTACCCGGAGTTTTACTTGGGTTCGTAATTTTACCCGGACTTTTTAGTTGGGTTCGTATTTTTTACCCGAACTTTTAGTTGGGTTCGTAATTTTACCCGGAGTTTTAGTTGGGTTCGTAATTTTACCTGGAGTTTTAGTTGGGTTCGTAATTTTACCCGGAGTTTTAGTTGGGTTCGTATTTTTTACCCGGACTTTTTAGTTGGGGTTAGTATTTTTACCCGGAGTTTTAGTTGGGTTCGTATTTTTACCCGGAGTTTTAGTTGGGTTCGTAATTTTACCCGGAGTTTTAGTTGGGTTCGTATTTTTTACCCGGACATTTTAGTTGGGTTAGCATTTTTTACCCGGAGTTTTAGTTGGGTTCGTACTTTTACCCGGAGTTTTAGTTGGGTTCGTATTTTTTACCCGGAGTTTTAGTTGGGTTCGTATTTTTTACCCGGACTTTTTAGTTGGGTAAGTATTTTTACCCGGAGTTTTAGTTGGGTTCGTATTTTTACCCGGAGTTTTAGTTGGGTTCGTAATTTTACCCGGAGTTTTAGTTGGGTTCGTATCTTTTACCCGGACTATTTAGTTGGGTTACTATTTTTTACCCGGAGTTTTAGTTGGGTTCGTATTTTTTACCCGGAGTTTTAGTTGGGTTCGCATTTTTTACCCGGAATTTTTAGTTGGGTTAGTATTTTTACCCGGAGTTTTAGTAGGGTTCGTATTTTTACACGGAGTTTTAGTTGGGTACGTAATTTTACCCGGAGTTTTAGTTGGGTTCGTAATTTTACCCGGACTTTTTAGTTGGGTTCGTAATTTTACCCGGAGTTTTAGTTGGGTTCGTAATTTTACCCGGACTTTTTAGTTGGGTTAGAATTTTTTACCCGGACTTTTAGTTGGGTTCATAATTTTACCCGGAGTTTTAGTTGGGTTCGTAATTTTACCCGGGCTTTTTAGTTGGGTTCGTATTTTTACCCGGACTTTTAGTTGGGTTCGTAATTTTACCCGGAGTTTTAGTTGGGTTCGTAGTTTTACCCGGAGTTTTACTTGGGTTCGTAATTTTACCCGGAGTTTTAGTTGGGTTCGTAATTTTACCCGGAGTTTTAGTTGGGTTCGTAATTTTACCCGGAGTTTTACTTGGGTTCGTAATTTTACCCGGACTTTTTAGTTGGGTTCGTATTTTTTACCCGAACTTTTAGTTGGGTTCGTAATTTTACCCGGAGTTTTAGTTGGGTTCGTAATTTTACCTGGAGTTTTAGTTGGGTTCGTAATTTTACCCGGAGTTTTAGTTGGGTTCGTATTTTTTACCCGGACTTTTTAGTTGGGGTTAGTATTTTTACCCGGAGTTTTAGTTGGGTTCGTATTTTTACCCGGAGTTTTAGTTGGGTTCGTAATTTTACCCGGAGTTTTAGTTGGGTTCGTATTTTTTACCCGGACATTTTAGTTGGGTTAGCATTTTTTACCCGGAGTTTTAGTTGGGTTCGTACTTTTACCCGGAGTTTTAGTTGGGTTCGTATTTTTTACCCGGAGTTTTAGTTGGGTTCGTATTTTTTACCCGGACTTTTTAGTTGGGTAAGTATTTTTACCCGGAGTTTTAGTTGGGTTCGTATTTTTACCCGGAGTTTTAGTTGGGTTCGTAATTTTACCCGGAGTTTTAGTTGGGTTCGTATCTTTTACCCGGACTATTTAGTTGGGTTAGTATTTTTTACCCGGAGTTTTAGTTGGGTTCGTATTTTTTACCCGGAGTTTTAGTTGGGTTCGCATTTTTTACCCGGAATTTTTAGTTGGGTTAGTATTTTTACCCGGAGTTTTAGTAGGGTTCGTATTTTTACACGGAGTTTTAGTTGGGTTCGTAATTTTACCCGGAGTTTTAGTTGGGTTCGTATTTTTAACCCGGACTTTTTAGTTGGGTTAGTATTTTTACCCGGAGTTTTAGTTGGGTTCGTATTTTTACCCGGAGTTTTAGTTGGGTTCGTAATTTTATCCGGAGTTTTAGTTGGGTTCGTATTTTTTACCCGGACTTTTTAGTTGGGTTAGTATTTTTGCCCGGAGTTTTAGTTGGGTTCGTATTTTTTACCCGGAGTTTTAGTTGGGTTCGTAATTTTTGTTGTCAATTTTGTTAGATACTGTTTGGAAATGACTTGTTACCTAGAAATTAGTGTTACTATGTATTAATAAAAAAAATATATATGAGTTGTCAAACATATAGTATTCAATTTTGCAATTAAGAATTTCTCAATTCATACAGTCCACTAAATATTGAACATTTTTTGGTCCATTCGAGCCGGATACGGTGTGTGTGTACTACGATTTTGGAAGATTGGTGTTTAGAAGATTCCGTTACAAGGGCCTACGTGTAACAACGAGCAGGACAACGCAGCGAAGGAGCAGATCTTCGAGCGTACGGAGCCAAGTAGGTGTGTCTCTATTAGGTATATTAGGTACCGCTATTACGTCACTCTACTCTTCAGTCAAAGTCCTAATTGTATCTATTTTATCAATTTATTGGTCCCTAGTTTGTCCAATCTATTATAACCATTTATTTTCCATTTATTTGGTCCATCCATCTTTCCAACTATTTTCTATTTGACCCTACTGTGTAACTATGCCTGGGGAGAACGATTTTACTGGAACCGATGTTGAAAATCAGTTGAGAAGTTTGAAGCAACAAAGGGGTTTTTTGAAAGCAAAATTAACACGATTTAGAACCTTTGTTTATGAAACTTACCACGATGAGAATGACGTAGAGCAATTAAAGACTAGATTAAGTAAAAATGAGCATTTGCTGGAGCAATTTGAAGGACTTCAGTTAAAAATTGATGTACTAACGGACGTCGAAGATGTAGGAACACATTTGCAGGATTTTGAAGATGCTTATTATGAAGTTATTGCAGCTGCCCGGACAATAATTAGCAGCGTTAATGCGTCAAGTAGTGGTGTATCAAATAACCAAATGAGTTCAGTCAGTAGAGCAGTATCCAGTTTAAAATTACCATCATTAACATTGCCTAACTTTGCTGGTGAATATAATCAATGGTCGACATTTAAAGATTCATTTATTTCGGCTGTTGGTAGTGATGATCGGTTGGGTGATGTACAAAAACTGCAATACCTGCGGGGATGTTTAAAAGGGGAAGCTTTGGCACTTATCGGCAATTTAGTAACAAATAACCAAAACTACAAAATTGCATGGGATTTATTAGTTGAGAGATTTCAAAATAAAAGGCTAATAATTCAGTCTCATCTGAAAGCATTATTAGAAGTTCAGAGCATTACAAAAGACAATCAAATGACTCTACGGCAATTTGTTGATACAATTAAAACACAAGTACGTGCTTTGGAGGCATGGAATTTACCAATTAATCAATGGGACACTATTTTAATTTATTTGTATGTTAGCAAATTGGACTTCTTTACTAGGAAAGAGTGGGAAACAGAGTTAAGCCAAAAAGATGGAGACTATTTACCTTCTCTTGAATTCTTTTTGAAATTTTTGAATAACAAATGTGGGATGTTAGAAATGTTAGAGAGAAGCAAACCTAACCAACAAACGAAGAGAGATTTTGGTGTAATTAAGAAAGTGACAAATGTTGCGACTGTAAGTCATTCGTGAAATTATTGTAAAAATATAGATCACGTTATTTACAAATGTAAGCAATTTCTTGATTTGACTATTGAAAAGCGATTTGATGAAGCAAGAAAACTAAAATTATGTTTCAATTGCCTTAGAATAGGACATTCAACAAACAGTTGTAAATTACCACCGTGCCGAATTTGCAGAAAATATCACAACTCTTTATTACATACAAATGTTAAGTTGGATAAACTTCCTGAAACTGGTAGTAATGAACATCAACTCTCAACAATTTCAAATTTTGCTAAAGGAAATGCTTCCTATGTACTTTTAGCTACAGCATCTGTAAAAATAAAGGATTCAGCAGGAAATATGCAAGGGCCATACACCTGTTTGTTGGATCCTGGATCGCAAATGAATTTTATTACGCACGATTTATGCAAACATTTGCAACTTAAACGGGAAAAGGCTGATGTGACTATTAGTGGAATCAATCAGTATAGTTCTAGAGTGACTCAAAAAGCTAGAGTGAATCTATTATCTAGAATGAGCAGTTACAAAACGTCTTTCGATTGTTTGGTCATACCTAAAATTACAGAAGGCTTGCCGCAAATTAAACTAAATTTGGGTATATTACAAGTACCAAAAGGAATAAAACTTGCCGATACAAATTTCTGGGTTCCAAAATCAATTGATATTCTAATTGGAGCTGAGCTTTTTTGGGAGTTATTGGAGGAAGGTCAGCAGAAGTTAGAGAATACAGGAATTACTCTTCAGCAGACTAAGTTAGGATGGGTGGCATCAGGAAAGACATACAATTTATTTCCACCAGTAATTAAAAGTAACTTTAACGGATTTTCGCAAATGGATTTTGAATTGCAGCGCTTTTGGGAATTAGAAGAAGTTCAAGACGTACAAATTTACTCCAAAGAAGAACAAGAATGTGAGGAACATTTCGCAAAAAATGTAGAACGCGAAAAGGATGGAAGATATAGGGTTGCGTTGCCTATTAAGGATGGACTGACTAATTTAGGAGACTCCAGGAAAATGGCATATAAACGTTTATTATATTTGGAAAGAAGATTTCAAAGGGAACCCAATCTAATGGAAAAATACGAACTATTTCTAGAAGATTATGCAAGCTTAGGTCATATGAAAAAAGTTGAAGACTGTTTTTCACAAAAGGTTAGTAAACATTACTATTTACCTCACCATCCAGTAGTTAGAGACGATAGTTTGACCACCAAACTTCGAGTAGTCTTTGATGCCTCTGCTAAAACCACGTCTGGTCATTCACTCAATGATATTTTAATGGTGGGACCTAAAACTCAAAGTGACTTATTCGACATGGTATTGAGATTTAGGTTTTATCCCATTGTTTTATCAGCGGACATTACGATGATGTATCGACAAATTAATGTAAGACAAGAGGATCAAGGATTACAAAGAATTTTATGGAGAAATAGTAAAAGCCAGGAGATAGATACGTATGAGCTTACTACTGTAACGTATGGGACAGCCAGTGCACCATTTTTAGCCACTAGGTGCCTGAAACAATTGGCAATGGATGAAGAGGAGAATTACCCAGAAGCTTCACAAATTTTAAAAAACAACTTTTACATGGATGATCTTTTAACAGGAGTTAATAGTCCAGAAAAAGCATGCTATATGAGAAAACAATTATCAGAACTTCTGGAAAAAGGGAAATTCAAACTGAGAAAGTGGAGATCAAATTGTATGTTAGATTTTGAAAATGAAGATTATGATTCACTATTAGTTCTAGATAAAGTAACGACAAGGAAGACATTGGGGTTATATTGGAATGCAAATGACGATAACTTGCAGTTTTCCGTTAAGTTGGAGAACAGTGGTCAGATGACCAAACGGACAATTTTAAGGAAAATTGCGAAGATTTTTGATCCACTGGGTTTACTGGGACCTATAGTGGTGACAGCAAAAATGTTCATGCAAAAATTATGGCTAGAAAAACTCGATTGGGATGAACCTATTTCTGATAATTTAAGCAAATTCTGGATTGATTATTATACACATTTGGATAAACTTAATGATTTGAAGATACCTAGAAGAGTGCATCTTGGAAAATTGGAAGATGAATTTGACATTATGGCATTTTGCGATGCTTCGGAGAAAGTTTATGGTACGTGCTTTTACGTGAGAAATGTCAATAGCACTGATGATGATTCAAGGTCGAGATTGCTCTGTTCAAAGTCCAAGGTAGCCCCTTTGAAAACTATTTCACTTCCTAGACTTGAGCTTAATGGTGCTTATCTTTTATGTAAATTATTGAAGAACGTAAAAAGAGCTTTGGGTTCAAGAATTAGAAAAGTTTATTGCTTTACAGATTCAACTATTGTTCTAGCTTGGATTAAAACTGAGCCAAATGTGCTCAAGACTTACGTTGCTAACAGAGTTGCTGAAATTCAAACAATTACTAAGGCAAGCGATTGGTACCATGTCCAATCAAAAATGAATCCAGCCGATTTATTGTCAAGAGGATGTTTGGCAATAAATTTAAAAGACGCAATGTTATGGTGGAATGGTCCAGATTTCTTAAATAGCAATCAATTTCAAAATGAAATTTCAAATCAAAACTTTACGGTACCAGAATTACTGGAGTTGAAAACTGTTACTTTGATGGTAATTGAAAATGATTTAATATCTATTTTGCTAGAAAAGTTTTCAACCTATTTGAAATTGAAAAGAGTAATTGCCTATTGTTTTAGATTTTGGAACAATTGTAAAAATAAACTAAATCGGCAAGTTGGAGCTCTTTCTATACAAGAAATTCATCATTCATCCAAAATAATTATTAAATTTGCTCAGAGGCAAATGTATCCAAATGAAATACAAGATTTACAGAATGGAAAACCCATAAACAGAAAAAGTAAATTGCTTAACTTAAATCCTTTCCTAGATAAAGAAGGTTTTCTTCGCGTGGGAGGCAGAATTGATAAGGCATCAATCCCAGAAAATCATAAACACCCAATTATTTTAGCAAAGCATCGCTTAACATGGTTAATTCTGACAGAACATCATGTTAAATTGCATCACGCGGGAGTGGATGTAATACTATCGTATACACGAACAAAATTTTGGCCAATCGGAGGAAGAAGTTTTATAAAACGGATTATCAAATCATGTTTAAGGTGCTTTCGATTTCGTCCGCGGCCATTAGAACAATTGATGGGAAATCTGCCAAAATTTAGATTGCAACCAACAGACAGACCATTTGTACATACCGCAGTTGACTTTGCAGGTCCAATTAACATAAAAGAAAGTAAAAGAAGAGGTAGACCTATAACTGGTAAGGCATACGTGTCAGTATTTGTGTGCTTAGTTACTCGCGCTGTTCATCTGGAGTGTGTTACTGAATTAACCACTCAAGCATTTATGGCTGCTCTAAGGAGATTTACAGCACGCAGAGGACTTTGCTCAATTATTTGTTCGGACAACGGAACAAATTTTGTTGGTACGAATAAAGAATTGAAGAAAATTTATGAATTTTTATATGAACATGAAGATGAAATTATTACTGACGCAGCCACACGCCAAATAAATTGGAAATTTTTACCACCACGATCACCTCATTTTGGAGGACTGCATGAAGCAGCAGTAAAATGTTTCAAACGGCATTTCTATAAAGTTACACAGGGTCTTTTGCTTACATTCGAAGAATGTTGTACATTATTGGCAGAAATTGAAGTGTGTTTAAACTCTAGGCCACTTACCAAAATTTCGGATGATCCCAATGATATTTCTGTTATCACCCCATCCCATTTTCTAATAGGAGACACACCTATGCTCCCAATGGAGTACGATTTATTAAAAGGGCCAGCAAATCTATTAAAGCGTTGGCAGCATATCCAGAGGGTTCGTCAGCACTTTTGGCAGCGTTGGCAGCGAGAATACCTACACCATTTGCAGACCCGCTCCAAATGGAACGTAACTACTGACAATCCAAGAGTAGGAGACTTGGTTCTGCTTGCTGAGGATAACTTACCACCTTTGCGTTGGGCCATGGGACGTGTCGTCAAGCTGCATCCAGGAGACGATGGTTTAGTGCGGGTAGTGAGTGTTCGCGCCAAACAATCTGTTTTTAAACGCCCTATAACTAAAGTTTGTATGTTCCCAAATTTAGATTCAGAACAGATTTAGATTAATATTTCGTGTCATCTTACTATTCAATTTCAGACGAATTTAGTTCATTGATAACTTGCACATTTTTTATTTCACGCATTTTTAAATGTTGCACCCTTTATATTTCGAACGTAGTTCAAGGCGGGCGGAAGGTCTTTTGCTTACATTCGAACAATGTTGTACATTATTGGCAGAAATTGAAGTGTGTTTAAACTCTAGGCCACTTACCAAAATTTCGGATGATCCCAATGATATTTCTGTTATCACCCCAACCCATTTTCTAATAGGAGACACACCTATGCTCCCAATGGAGTACGATTTATTAAAAGGGCCAGCAAATCTATTAAAGCGTTGGCAGCATATCCAGAGGGTTCGTCAGCACTTTTGGCAGCGTTGGCAGCGAGAATACCTACACCATTTGCAGACCCGCTCCAAATGGAACGTAACTACTGACAATCCAAGAGTAGGAGACTTGGTTCTGCTTGCTGAGGATAACTTACCACCTTTGCGTTGGGCCATGGGACGTGTCGTCAAGCTGCATCCAGGAGACGATGGTTTAGTGCGGGTAGTGAGTGTTCGCGCCAAACAATCTGTTTTTAAACGCCCTATAACTAAAGTTTGTATGTTCCCAAATTTAGATTCAGAACAGATTTAGATTAATATTTCGTGTCATCTTACTATTCAATTTCAGACGAATTTAGTTCATTGATAACTTGCACATTTTTTATTTCACGCATTTTTAAATGTTGCACCCTTTATATTTCGAACGTAGTTCAAGGCGGGCGGAATGTTGTCAATTTTGTTAGATACTGTTTGGAAATGACTTGTTACCTAGAAATTAGTGTTACTATGTATTAATAAAAAAAATATATATGAGTTGTCAAACATATAGTATTCAATTTTGCAATTAAGAATTTCTCAATTCATACAGTCCACTAAATATTGAACAATTTTACCCGGAGTTTTAGTTGGGTTCGTAATTTTACCCGGAGTCTTAAGTTAGGTTCGTATTTTTTATCCGGACTTTTTAGTTGGGTTCGTATTTTTTACCCGGAGTTTTAGTTGGGTTCGTAATTTTACCCGGAGTTTTAGTTGGGTTCGTATTTTTTACCCGGACTTTTTAGTTGGGTTAGTATTTTGACCCGGAGTTTTAGTTGGGTTCGTATTTTTACCCGGAGTTTTAGTTGGGTTCGTATTTTTACCCGGAGTTTTAGTTGGGTTCGTAATTTTAGCCGGAGTTTTAGTTGGGTTCGTATTTTTTACCCGGACATTTTAGTTGGGTTAGCATTTTTTACCCGGAGTTTTAGTTGGGTTCGTACTTTTACCCGGAGTTTTAGTTGGGTTCGTATTTTTTACCCGGAGTTTTAGTTGGGTTCGTATTTTTTACCCGGACTTTTTAGTTGGGTAAGTATTTTTACCCGGAGTTTTAGTTGGGTTCGTATTTTTACCCGGAGTTTTAGTTGGGTTCGTAATTTTACCCGGAGTTTTAGTTGGGTTCGTATCTTTTACCCGGACTATTTAGTTGGGTTAGTATTTTTTACCCGGAGTTTTAGTTGGGTTCGTATTTTTTACCCGGAGTTTTAGTTGGGTTCGCATTTTTTACCCGGAATTTTTAGTTGGGTTAGTATTTTTACCCGGAGTTTTAGTAGGGTTCGTATTTTTACACGGAGTTTTAGTTGGGTTCGTAATTTTACCCGGAGTTTTAGTTGGGTTCGTATTTTTAACCCGGACTTTTTAGTTGGGTTAGTATTTTTACCCGGAGTTTTAGTTGGGTTCGTATTTTTACCCGGAGTTTTAGTTGGGTTCGTAATTTTATCCGGAGTTTTAGTTGGGTTCGTATTTTTTACCCGGACTTTTTAGTTGGGTTAGTATTTTTGCCCGGAGTTTTAGTTGGGTTCGTATTTTTTACCCGGAGTTTTAGTTGGGTTCGTAATTTTACCCGGAGTTTTAGTTGGGTTCGTAATTTTAACCGGAGTCTTAAGTTAGGTTCGTATTTTTTATCCGGACTTTTTAGTTGGGTTCGTATTTTTTACCCGGAGTTTTAGTTGGGTTCGTAATTTTACCCGGAGTTTTAGTTGGGTTCGTATTTTTTACCCGGACTTTTTAGTTGGGTTAGTATTTTGACCCGGAGTTTTAGTTGGGTTCGTATTTTTACCCGGAGTTTTAGTTGGGTTCGTATTTTTACCCGGAGTTTTAGTTGGGTTCGTAATTTTAGCCGGAGTTTTAGTTGGGTTCGTATTTTTTACCCGGACTTTTTAGTTGGGTTCGTAATTTTACCCGGAGTTTTAGTTGGTTTCGTAATTTTACCCGGAGTTTTAGTTGGGTTCGTAATTTTACCCGGAGGTTTAGTTGGGTTCGTAATTTTACCCGGACTTTTTAGTTGGGTTCGTATTTTTTACCCGGACTTTTAGTTCGGTTTGTAATTTTACCCGGAGTTTTAGTTGGGTTCGTAATTTTACCCGGAGTTTTAGTTGAGTTGGTAATTTTACCCGGAGTTTTAGTTAGGTTCGTATTTTTTACCCGGACTTTTAGTTGGGTTCGTAATTTTACCCGGAGTTTTAGTTGGGTTCGTAATTTTACCCGGAGTTTTAGTTGGGTTCGTAATTTTACCCGGAGTTTTACTTGGGTTCGTAATTTTACCCGGAGTTTTACTTGGGTTCGTAATTTTACCCGGAGTTTTAGTTGGGTTCGTAATTTTACCCGGAGTTTTAGTTGGGTTCGTAATTTTACCCGGACTTTTTAGTTGGGTTCGTAATTTTACCCGGACTTTTTAGCTGGGTTCGTAATTTTACCAGGACTTTTTAGTTGGGTTCGTAATTTTACCCGGAGTTTTAGTTGGGTTCGTAATTTTACCCGGACTTTTTAGTTGGGTTAGAATTTTTTACCCGGACTTTTAGTTGGGTTCATAATTTTACCCGGAGTTTTAGTTGGGTTCGTAATTTTACCCGGGCTTTTTAGTTGGGTTCGTATTTTTTACCCGGACTTTTAGTTGGGTTCGTAATTTTACCCGGAGTTTTAGTTGGGTTCGTAATTTTACCCGGAGTTTTAGTTGGGTTCGTAATTTTACCCGGAGTTTTAGTTGGGTTCGTAATTTTACCCGGAGTTTTACTTGGGTTCGTAATTTTACCCGGAGTTTTAGTTGGGTTCGTAATTTTACCCGGAGTTTTAGTTGGGTTCGTAATTTTACCCGGACTTTTTAGTTGGGTTCGTATTTTTTACCCGGACTTTTAGTTGGGTTCGTAATTTTACCCGGAGTTTTAGTTGGGTTCGTAATTTTACCCGGAGTTTTAGTTGGGTTCGTAATTTTACCCGGAGTTTTACTTGGGTTCGTAATTTTACCCGGACTTTTTAGTTGGGTTCGTATTTTTTACCCGAACTTTTAGTTGGGTTCGTAATTTTACCCGGAGTTTTAGTTGGGTTCGTAATTTTACCTGGAGTTTTAGTTGGGTTCGTAATTTTACCCGGAGTTTTAGTTGGGTTCGTATTTTTTACCCGGACTTTTTAGTTGGGGTTAGTATTTTTACCCGGAGTTTTAGTTGGGTTCGTATTTTTACCCGGAGTTTTAGTTGGGTTCGTAATTTTACCCGGAGTTTTAGTTGGGTTCGTATTTTTTACCCGGACATTTTAGTTGGGTTAGCATTTTTTACCCGGAGTTTCAGTTGGGTTCGTACTTTTACCCGGAGTTTTAGTTGGGTTCGTATTTTTTACCCGGAGTTTTAGTTGGGTTCGTATTTTTTACCCGGACTTTTTAGTTGGGTAAGTATTTTTACCCGGAGTTTTAGTTGGGTTCGTATTTTTACCCGGAGTTTTAGTTGGGTTCGTAATTTTACCCGGAGTTTTAGTTGGGTTCGTATCTTTTACCCGGACTATTTAGTTGGGTTAGTATTTTTTACCCGGAGTTTTAGTTGGGTTCGTATTTTTTACCCGGAGTTTTAGTTGGGTTCGCATTTTTTACCCGGAATTTTTAGTTGGGTTAGTATTTTTACCCGGAGTTTTAGTAGGGTTCGTATTTTTACACGGAGTTTTAGTTGGGTTCGTAATTTTACCCGCAGTTTTAGTTGGGTTCGTATTTTTAACCCGGACTTTTTAGTTGGGTTAGTATTTTTACCCGGAGTTTTAGTTGGGTTCGTATTTTTACCCGGAGTTTTAGTTGGGTTCGTAATTTTATCCGGAGTTTTAGTTGGGTTCGTATTTTTTACCCGGACTTTTTAGTTGGGTTAGTATTTTTGCCCGGAGTTTTAGTTGGGTTCGTATTTTTTACCCGGAGTTTTAGTTGGGTTCGTAATTTTACCCGGAGTTTTAGTTGGGTTCGTAATTTTACCCGGAGTCTTAAGTTAGGTTCGTATTTTTTATCCGGAGTTTTTAGTTGGGTTCGTATTTTTTACCCGGAGTTTTAGTTGGGTTCGTAATTTTACCCGGAGTTTTAGTTGGGTTCGTATTTTTTACCCGGACTTTTTAGTTGGGTTAGTATTTTGACCCGGAGTTTTAGTTGGGTTCGTATTTTTACCCGGAGTTTTAGGTGGGTTCGTATTTTTACCCGGAGTTTTAGTTGGGTTCGTAATTTTAGCCGGAGTTTTAGTTGGGTTCGTATTTTTTACCCCGACTTTTTAGTTGGGTTCGTAATTTTACCCGGAGTTTTAGTTGGTTTCGTAATTTTACCCGGAGTTTTAGTTGGGTTCGTAATTTTACCCGGAGGTTTAGTTGGGTTCGTAATTTTACCCGGACTTTTTAGTTGGGTTCGTATTTTTTACCCGGACTTTTAGTTCGGTTTGTAATTTTACCCGGAGTTTTAGTTGGGTTCGTAATTTTACCCGGAGTTTTAGTTGAGTTGGTAATTTTACCCGGAGTTTTAGTTGGGTTCGTATTTTTTACCCGGACTTTTAGTTGGGTTCGTAATTTTACCCGGAGTTTTAGTTGGGTTCGTAATTTTACCCGGAGTTTTAGTTGGGTTCGTAATTTTACCCGGAGTTTTACTTGGGTTCGTAATTTTACCCGGAGTTTTACTTGGGTTCGTAATTTTACCCGGAGTTTTAGTTGGGTTCGTAATTTTACCCGGAGTTTTAGTTGGGTTCGTTATTTTACCCGGACTTTATAGTTGGGTTCGTAATTTTACCCGGACTTTTTAGTTGGGTTCGTAATTTTACCCGGACTTTTTAGTTGGGTTCGTAATTTTACCCGGAGTTTTAGTTGGGTTCGTAATTTTACCCGGACTTTTTAGTTGGGTTAGAATTTTTTACCCGGACTTTTAGTTGGGTTCATAATTTTACCCGGAGTTTTAGTTGGGTTCGTAATTTTACCCGGGCTTTTTAGTTGGGTTCGTATTTTTTACCCGGACTTTTAGTTGGGTTCGTAATTTTACCCGGAGTTTTAGTTGGGTTCGTAATTTTACCCGGAGTTTTAGTTGGGTTCGTAATTTTACCCGGAGTTTTAGTTGGGTTCGTAATTTTACCCGGAGTTTTACTTGGGTTCGTAATTTTACCCGGAGTTTTAGTTGGGTTCGTAATTTTACCCGGAGTTTTAGTTGGGTTCGTAATTTTACCCGGACTTTTTAGTTGGGTTCGTATTTTTTACCCGGACTTTTAGTTGGGTTCGTAATTTTACCCGGAGTTTTAGTTGGGTTCGTAATTTTACCCGGAGTTTTAGTTGGGTTCGTAATTTTACCCGGAGTTTTACTTGGGTTCGTAATTTTACCCGGACTTTTTAGTTGGGTTCGTATTTTTTACCCGGACTTTTAGTTGGGTTCGTAATTTTACCCGGAGTTTTAGTTGGGTTCGTAATTTTACCCGGAGTTTTAGTTGGGTTCGTAATTTTACCCGGAGTTTTAGTTGGGTTCGTATTTTTTACCCGGACTTTTTAGTTCGGGTTAGTATTTTTACCCGGAGTTTTAGTTGGGTTCGTATTTTTACCCGGAGTTTTAGTTGGGTTCGTAATTTTACCCGGAGTTTTAGTTGGGTTCGTATTTTTTACCCGGACATTTTAGTTGGGTTAGCATTTTTTACCCGGAGTTTTAGTTGGGTTCGTACTTTTACCCGGAGTTTTAGTTGGGTTCGTATTTTTTACCCGGAGTTTTAGTTGGGTTCGTATTTTTTATCCGGACTTTTTAGTTGGGTAAGTATTTTTACCCGGAGTTTTAGTTGGGTTCGTATTTTTACCCGGAGTTTTAGTTGGGTTCGTAATTTTACCCGGAGTTTTAGTTGGGTTCGTATCTTTTACCCGGACTATTTAGTTGGGTTAGTATTTTTTACCCGGAGTTTTAGTTGGGTTCGTGTTTTTTACCCGGAGTTTTAGTTGGGTTCGCATTTTTACCCGGAATTTTTAGTTGGGTTAGTATTTTTACCCGGAGTTTTAGTAGGGTTCGTATTTTTACCCGGAGTTTTAGTTGGGTTCGTAATTTTACCCGGAATTTTAGTTGGGTTCGTATTTTTACCCCGGACTTTTTAGTTGGGTTAGTATTTTTACCCGGAGATTTAGTTGGGTTCGTATTTTTACCCGGAGTTTTAGTTGGGTTCGTAATTTTATCCGGAGTTTTAGTTGGGTTCGTATTTTTTACCCGGACTTTTTAGTTGGGTTAGTATTTTTGCCCGGAGTTTTAGTTGGGTTCGTATTTTTTACCCGGAGTTTTAGTTGGGTTCGTACTTTTACCCGGAGTTTTAGTTGGGTTCGTAATTTTACCCGGAGTCTTAAGTTAGGTTCGTATTTTTTATCCGGACTTTTTAGTTGGGTTCGTATTTTTTACCCGGAGTTTTAGTTGGGTTCGTAATTTTACCCGGAGTTTTAGTTGGGTTCGTATTTTTTACCCGGACTTTTTAGTTGGGTTAGTATTTTTACCCGGAGTTTTAGTTGGGTTCGTATTTTTACCCGGAGTTTTAGTTGGGTTCGTATTTTTACCCGGAGTTTTAGTTGGGTTCGTAATTTTAGCCGGAGTTTTAGTTGGGTTCGTATTTTTTACCCGGACTTTTTAGTTGGGTTCGTAATTTTATCCGGAGTTTTAGTTGGGTTCGTAATTTTACCCGGAGTTTTAGTTGGGTTCGTAATTTTACCCGGAGGTTTAGTTGGGTTCGTAATTTTACCCGGACTTTTTAGTTGGGTTCGTATTTTTTACCCGGACTTTTAGTTGGGTTCGTAATTTTACCCGGAGTTTTAGTTGGGTTCGTAATTTTACCCGGAGTTTTAGTTGAGTTGGTAATTTTACCCGGAGTTTTAGTTGGGTTCGTAATTTTACCCGGACTTTTTATTTGGGTTCGTAATTTTACCCGGACTTTTTAGTTGGGTTCGTAATTTTACCCGGAGTTTTAGTTGGGTTCGTAATTTTACCCGGAGTTTTACTTGGGTTCGTAATTTTACCCGAACTTTTTAGTTGGGTTCGTATTTTTTACCCGGACTTTTAGTTGGGTTCGTAATTTTACCCGGAGTTTTAGTTGGGTTCGTAATTTTACCCGGAGTTTTACTTGGGTTCGTAATTTTACCCGAACTTTTTAGTTGGGTTCGTATTTGGTACCCGGACTTTTAGTTGGGTTCGTAATTTTACCCGGAGTTTTAGTTGGGTTCGTAATTTTACCCGGAGTTTTAGTTGGGTTCGTAATTTTACCCGGAGTTTTACTTGGGTTCGTAATTTTACCCGGAGTTTTACTTGGGTTCGTAATATTACCCGGAGTTTTAGTTGGGTTCGTAATTTTATCCGGAGTTTTAGTTGGGTTCGTAATTTTACCCGGACTTTTTAGTTGGGTTCGTATTTTTTACCCGGAGGTTTAGTTGGGTTCGTAATTTTACCCGGACTTTTTAGTTGGGTTAGTATTCTTTACCCGGACTTTTAGTTGGGTTCGTAATTTTACCCGGAGTTTTAGTTGGGTTCGTAATTTTACCCGGAGTTTTAGTTGGGTTCGTAATTTTACCCGGAGTTTTAGTTGGGTTCGTAATTTTACCCGGACTTTTTAGTTGGGTTCGAATTTTTTACCCGGACTTTTAGTTGGGTTCATAATTTTACCCGGAGTTTTAGTTGGGTTCGTAATTTTACCCGGACTTTTTAGTTGGGTTCGTATTTTTTACCCGGACTTTTAGTTGGGTTCGTAATTTTACCCGGAGTTTTAGTTGGGTTCGTAATTTTACCCGGAGTTTTAGTTGGGTTCGTAATTTTACCCGGAGTCTTGAGTTACCCGGACTTTTTAGTTGGGTTCGTATTTTTACCCGGACTTTTAGTTGGGTTCGTAATTTTACCCGGAGTTTTAGTTGGGTTCGTAATTTTACCCGGAGTTTTAGTTGGGTTCGTAATTTTACCCGGAGTTTTACTTGGGTTCGTAATTTTACCCGGAGTTTTACTTGGGTTCGTAATTTTACCCGGAGTTTTAGTTGGGTTCGTAATTTTACCCGGAGTTTTAGTTGGGTTCGTAATTTTACCCGGACTTTTTAGTTGGGTTCGTATTTTTTACCCGGACTTTTAGTTGGGTTCGTAATTTTACCCGGAGTTTTAGTTGGGTTCGTAATTTTACCCGGACTTTTAGTTGAGTTAGTAATTTTACCCGGAGTTTTAGTTGGGTTCGTAATTTTACCCGGACTTTTTAGTTGGGTTTGTAATTTTACCCGGAGTCTTAAGTTAGGTTCGTATTTTTTATCCGGACTTTTTAGTTGGGTTCGTATTTTTTACCCGGAGTTTTAGTTGGGTTCGTAATTTTACCCGGAGTTTTAGTTGGGTTCGTAATTTTACCCGGACTTTTTAGTTGGGTTCGTAATTTTACCCGGACTTTTTAGTTGGGTTCGTAATTTTACCCGGACTTTTAGTTGGGTTCGTAATTTTACCCGGAGTTTTAGTTGGGTTCGTAATTTTACCCGGAGTTTTAGTTGCGTTCGTAATTTTACCCGGAGTTGTACTTGGGTTCGTAATTTTACCCGGAGTTTTACTTGGGTTCGTAATTTTACCCGGAGTTTTAGTTGGGTTCGTAATTTTACCCGGAGTTTTAGTTGGGTTCGTAATTTTACCCGGACTTTTTAGTTGGGTTCGTATTTTTTACCCGGACTTTTAGTTGGGTTCGTAATTTTACCCGGAGTTTTAGTTGGGTTCGTAATTTTACCCGGAGTTTTAGTTGAGTTCGTAATTTTACCCGGACTTTTTAGTTGGGTTCGTAATTTTGCCCGGAGTCTTAAGTTAGGTTCGTATTTTTTATCCGGACTTTTTAGTTGGGTTCGTATTTTTTACCTGGAGTTTTAGTTGGGTTCGTAATTTTACCCGGAGTTTTACTTGGGTTCGTAATTTTACCCGGACTTTTTAGTTGGGTTCGTATTTTTTACCCGGACTTTTAGTTGGGTTCGTAATTTTACCCGGAGTTTTAGTTGGGTTCGTATTTTTTACCCGGACTTTTTAGTTGGGGTTAGTATTTTTACCCGGAGTTTTAGTTGGGCTCGTATTTTTACCCGGAGTTTTAGTTGGGTTCGTATTTTTTACCCGGACATTTTAGTTGAGTTAGCATTTTTTACCCGGAGTTTTAGTTGGGTTCGTACTTTTACCCGGAGTTTTAGTTGGGTTCGTATTTTTTACCCGGAGTTTTAGTTGGGTTCGTATTTTTTACCCGGACTTTTTAGTTGGGTAAGTATTTTTACCCGGAGTTTTAGTTGGGTTCGTATTTTTACCCGGAGTTTTAGTTGGGTTCGTAATTTTACCCGGAGTTTTAGTTGGGTTCGTAATTTTACCCGGAGTCTTGAGTTACCCGGACTTTTTAGTTGGGTTCGTATTTTTACCCGGACTTTTAGTTGGGTTCGTAATTTTACCCGGAGTTTTAGTTGGGTTCGTAATTTTACCCGGAGTTTTAGTTGGGTTCGTAATTTTACCCGGAGTTTTACTTGGGTTCGTAATTTTACCCGGAGTTTTACTTGGGTTCGTAATTTTACCCGGAGTTTTAGTTGGGTTTGTAATTTTACCCGGAGTTTTAGTTGGGTTCGTAATTTTACCCGGACTTTTTAGTTGGGTTCGTATTTTTTACCCGGACTTTTAGTTGGGTTCGTAATTTTACCCGGAGTTTTAGTTGGGTTCGTAATTTTACCCGGACTTTTAGTTGAGTTAGTAATTTTACCCGGAGTTTTAGTTGGGTTCGTAATTTTACCCGGACTTTTTAGTTGGGTTTGTAATTTTACCCGGAGTCTTAAGTTAGGTTCGTATTTTTTATCCGGACTTTTTAGTTGGGTTCGTATTTTTTACCCGGAGTTTTAGTTGGGTTCGTAATTTTACCCGGAGTTTTAGTTGGGTTCGTAATTTTACCCGGACTTTTTAGTTGGGTTCGTAATTTTACCCGGACTTTTTAGTTGGGTTCGTAATTTTACCCGGACTTTTAGTTGGGTTCGTAATTTTACCCGGAGTTTTAGTTGGGTTCGTAATTTTACCCGGAGTTTTAGTTGCGTTCGTAATTTTACCCGGAGTTGTACTTGGGTTCGTAATTTTACCCGGAGTTTTACTTGGGTTCGTAATTTTACCCGGAGTTTTAGTTGGGTTCGTAATTTTACCCGGAGTTTTAGTTGGGTTCGCAATTTTACCCGGACTTTTTAGTTGGGTTCGTATTTTTTACCCGGACTTTTAGTTGGGTTCGTAATTTTACCCGGAGTTTTAGTTGGGTTCGTAATTTTACCCGGAGTTTTAGTTGAGTTCGTAATTTTACCCGGAGTTTTAGTTGGGTTCGTAATTTTACCCGGACTTCTTAGTTGGGTTCGTAATTTTATCCGGACTTTTTAGTTGGGTTCGTAATTTTGCCCGGAGTCTTAAGTTAGGTTCGTATTTTTTATCCGGACTTTTTAGTTGGGTTCGTATTTTTTACCTGGAGTTTTAGTTGGGTTCGTAATTTTACCCGGAGTTTTACTTGGGTTCGTAATTTTACCCGGACTTTTTAGTTGGGTTCGTATTTTTTACCCGGACTTTTAGTTGGGTTCGTAATTTTACCCGGAGTTTTAGTTGGGTTCGTATTTTTTACCCGCACTTTTTAGTTGGGGTTAGTATTTTTACCCGGAGTTTTAGTTGGGCTCGTATTTTTACCCGGAGTTTTAGTTGGGTTCGTATTTTTTACCCGGACATTTTAGTTGAGTTAGCATTTTTTACCCGGAGTTTTAGTTGGGTTCGTACTTTTACCCGGAGTTTTAGTTGGGTTCGTATTTTTTACCCGGAGTTTTAGTTGGGTTCGTATTTTTTACCCGGACTTTTTAGTTGGGTAAGTATTTTTACCCGGAGTTTTAGTTGGGTTCGTATTTTTACCCGGAGTTTTAGTTGGGTTCGTAATTTTACCCGGAGTTTTAGTTGGGTTCGTATCTTTTACCCGGACTATTTAGTTGGGTTAGTATTTTTTACCCGGAGTTTTAGTTGGGTTCGTATTTTTTACCCGGAGTTTTAGTTGGGTTCACATTTTTTACCCGGAATTTTTAGTTGGGTTAGTATTTTTACCCGGAGTTTTAGTAGGGTTCGTATTTTTACCCGGAGTTTTAGTTGGGTTCGTAATTTTACCCGCAGTTTTAGTTGGGTTCGTATTTTTAACCCGGACTTTTTAGTTGGGTTAGTATTTTTACCCGGAGTTTTAGTTGGGTTCGTATTTTTACCCGGAGTTTTAGTTGGGTTCGTAATTTTATCCGGAGTTTTAGTTGGGTTCGTATTTTTTACCCGGAGTTTTAGTTGGGTTCGTAATTTTACCCGGAGTTTTAGTAGGGTTCGTAATTTTACCCGGAGTCTTAAGTTAGGTTCGTATTTTTTATCCGGACTTTTTAGTTGGGTTCGTATTTTTTACCCGGAGTTTTAGTTGGGTTCGTAATTTTACCCGGAGTTTTAGTTGGGTTCGTATTTTTTACCCGGACTTTTTAGTTGGGTTAGTATTTTTACCCGGAGTTTTAGTTGGGTTCGTATTTTTACCCGGAGTTTTAGTTGGGTTCGTATTTTTACCCGGAGTTTTAGTTGGGTTCGTAATTTTAGCCGGAGTTTTACTTGGGTTCGTATTCTTTACCCGGACTTTTTAGTTGGGTTCGTAATTTTACCCGGAGTTTTAGTTGGGTTCGTAATTTTACCCGGAGTTTTAGTTGGGTTCGTAATTTTACCCGGAGGTTTAGTTGGGTTCGTAATTTTACCCGGACTTTTTAGTTGGGTTAGTATTCTTTACCCGGACTTTTAGTTGGGTTCGTAATTTTACCCGGAGTTTTAGTTGGGTTCGTAATTTTACCCGGAGTTTTAGTTGAGTTGGTAATTTTACCCGGAGTTTTAGTTGGGTTCGTAATTTTACCCGGACTTTTTATTTGGGTTCGTAATTTTACCCGGACTTTTTAGTTGGGTTCGTAATTTTACCCGGAGTTTTACTTGGGTTCGTAATTTTACCCGGAGTTTTAGTTGGGTTCGTAATTTTACCCGGAGTTTTAGTTGGGTTCGTAATTTTACCCGGAGTTTTACTTGGGTTCGTAATTTTACCCGAACTTTTTAGTTGGGTTCGTATTTTTTACCCGGACTTTTAGTTGGGTTCGTAATTTTATCCGGAGTTTTAGTTGGGTTCGTAATTTTACCCGGAGTTTTAGTTGGGTTCGTAATTTTACTCGGAGTTTTACTTGGGTTCGTAATTTTACCCGGAGTTTTACTTGGGTTCGTAATTTTACCCGGAGTTTTAGTTGGGTTCGTAATTTTACCCGGAGTTTTAGTTGGGTTCGTAATTTTACCCGGACTTTTTAGTTGGGTTCGTATTTTTTACCTGGACTTTTAGATGGGTTCGTAATTTTACCCGGAGGGTTAGTTGGGTTCGCAATTTTACCCGGACTTTTTAGTTGGGTTCGTAATTTTACCCGGACTTTTTAGTTGGGTTCGTAATTTTACCCGGACTTTTTAGTTGGGTTCGTAATTTTACCCGGAGTTTTAGTTGGGTTCGTAATTTTACCCGGACTTTTTAGTTGGGTTCGAATTTTTTCCCGGACTTTTAGTTGGGTTCATAATTTTACCCGGAGTTTTAGTTGGGTTCGTAATTTTACCCGGACTTTTTAGTTGGGTTCGTATTTTTTACCCGGACTTTTAGTTGGGTTCGTAATTTTACCCGGAGTTTTAGTTGGGTTCGTAATTTTACCCGGAGTTTTAGTTGGGTTCGTAATTTTACCCGGAGTCTTGAGTTACCCGGACTTTTTAGTTGGGTTCGTATATTTACCCGGACTTTTAGTTGGGTTCGTAATTTTACCCGGAGTTTTAGTTGGGTTCGTAATTTTACCCGGAGTTTTAGTTGGATTCGTATTTTTACCCGGAGTTTTACTTGGGTTCGTAATTTTACCCGAAGTTTTACTTGGGTTCGTAATTTTACCCGGAGTTTTAGTTGGGTTCGTAATTTTACCCAGAGTTTTAGTTGGGTTCGTAATTTTACCCGGACTTTTTAGTTGGGTTCGTATTTTTTACCCGGACTTTTAGTTGGGTTCGTAATTTTACCCGGAGTTTTAGTTGGGTTCGTAATTTTACCCGGAGTTTTAGTTGAGTTAGTAATTTTACCCGGAGTTTTAGTTGGGTTCGTAATTTTACCCGGACTTTTTAGTTGGGTTCGTAATTTTACCCGGAGTCTTAAATTAGGTTCGTATTTTTTATCCGGACTTTTTAGTTGGGTTCGTATTTTTTACCCGGAGTTTTAGTTGGGTTCGTAATTTTACCCGGAGTTTTAGTTGGGTTCGCAATTTTACCCGGACTTTTTAGTTGGGTTCGTATTTTTTACACGGACTTTTAGTTGGGTTCGTAATTTTACCCGGAGTTTTAGTTGGGTTCGTAATTTTACCCGGAGTTTTAGTTGGGTTCGGAATTTTACCCGTGCTTTTTAGTTGGGTTCGTAATTTTACCCGGACTTTTTAGTTGGGTTCGTAATTTTACCCGGACTTTTAGTTGGGTTCGTAATTTTACCCGGAGTTTTAGTTGGGTTCGTAATTTTACCCGGAGTTTTAGTTGCGTTCGTAATTTTACCCGGAGTTGTACTTGGGTTCGTAATTTTTCCCGTAGTTTTACTTGGGTTCGTAATTTTACCCGGAGTTTTAGTTGTGTTCGTAATTTTACCCGGACTTTTAGTTGGGTTCGTAATTTTACCCGGACTTTTTAGTTGGGTTCGTATTTTTTACCCGGACTTTTAGTTGGGTTCGTAATTTTACCCGGAGTTTTAGTTGGGTTCGTAATTTTACCCGGAGTTTTAGTTGAGTTCGTAATTTTACCCGGAGTTTTAGTTGGGTTCGTAATTTTACCCGGACTTTTTAGTTGGGTTCGTAATTTTACCCGGACTTTTTAGTTGGGTTCGTAATTTTACCCGCAGTCTTAAGTTAGGTTCGTATTTTTTATCCGGACTTTTTAGTTGGGTTCGTATTTTTTACCCGGAGTTTTAGTTGGGTTCGTAATTTTACCCGGAGTTTTAGTTGGGTTCGTATTTTTTACCCGGACTTTTTAGTTGGGTTAGTATTTTTACCCGGAGTTTTAGTTGGGTTCGTATTTTTACCCGGAGTTTTAGTTGGGTTCGTATTTTTACCCGGAGTTTTAGTTGGGTTCGTAATTTTAGCCGGAGTTTTAGTTGGGTTCGTATTCTTTACCCGGACTTTTTAGTTGGGTTCGTAATTTTATCCGGAGTTTTAGTTGGGTTCGTAATTTTACCCGGAGTTTTAGTTGGGTTCGTAATTTTACCCGGAGGTTTAGTTGGGTTCGTAATTTTACCCGGACTTTTTAGTTGGGTTCGTATTTTTTATCCGGACTTTTAGTTGGGTTCGTAATTTTACCCGGAGTTTTAGTTGGGTTCGTAATTTTACCCGGAGTTTTAGTTGAGTTGGTAATTTTACCCGGAGTTTTAGTTGGGTACGTAATTTTACCCGGACTTTTTATTTGGGTTCGTAATTTTACCCGGACTTTTTAGTTAGGTTCGTAATTTTACCCGGAGTTTTAGTTGGGTTCGTAATTTTACCCGGAGTTTTACTTGGGTTCGTAATTTTACCCGAACTTTTTAGTTGGGTTCGTATTTTTTACCCGGACTTTTAGTTGGGTTCGTAATTTTACCCGGAGTTTTAGTTGGGTTCGTAATTTTACCCGGAGTTTTACTTGGGTTCGTAATTTTACCCGGAGTTTTACTTGGGTTCGTAATTTTACCCGGAGTTTTAGTTGGGTTCGTAATTTTACCCGGAGTTTTAGTTGGGTTCGTAATTTTACCCGGACTTTTTAGTTGGGTTCGTATTTTTTACCCGGACTTTTAGTTGGGTTCGTATTTTTACCCGGAGTTTTAGTTGGGTTCGTAATTTTAGCCGGAGTTTTAGTTGGGTTCGTATTCTTTACCCGGACTTTTTAGTTGGGTTCGTAATTTTACCCGGAGTTTTAGTTGGGTTCGTAATTTTACCCGGAGTTTTAGTTGGGTTCGTAATTTTACCCGAAGGTTTAGTTGGGTTCGTAATTTTACCCGGACTTTTTAGTTGGGTTCGTATTTTTTACCCGGACTTTTAGTTGGGTTCGTAATTTTACCCGGAGTTTTAGTTGCGTTCGTAATTTTACCCGGAGTTTTAGTTGAGTTGGTAATTTTACCCGGAGTTTTAGTTGGGTTCGTAATTTTACCCGGACTTTTTAGTTAGGTTCGTAATTTTACCCGGACTTTTTAGATGGGTTCGTAATTTTACCCGGAGTCTTAAGTTAGGTTCGTATTTTTTATCCGGACTTTTTAGTTGGGTTCGTATTTTTTACCCGGAGTTTTAGTTGGGTTCGTAATTTTACCCGGAGTTTTAGTTGGGTTCGTATTTTTTACCCGGACTTTTTAGTTGGGTTAGTATTTTTACCCGGAGTTTTTGTTGGGTTCGTATTTTTACCCGGAGTTTTAGTTGGGTTCGTATTTTTACCCGGAGTTTTAGTTGGGTTCGTAATTTTAGCCGGAGTTTTAGTTGGGTTCGTATTCTTTACCCGGACTTTTTAGTTGGGTTCGTAATTTTACCCGGAGTTTTAGTTGGGTTCGTAATATTACCCGGAGTTTTAGTTGGGTTCGTAATTTTACCCGGAGGTTTAGTTGGGTTCGTAATTTTACCCGGACTTTTTAGTTGGGTTCGTATTTTTTACCCGGACTTTTAGTTGCGTTCGTAATTTTACCCGGAGTTTTAGTTGGGTTCGTAATTTTACCCGGAGTTTTAGTTGAGTTGGTAATTTTACCCGGAGTTTTAGTTGGGTTCGTAATTTTACCCGGAGTTTTACTTTGGTTCGTAATTTTACCCGAACTTTTTAGTTGGGTTCGTATTTTTTACCCGGACTTTTAGTTGGGTTCGTAATTTTACCCGGAGTTTTAGTTGGGTTCGTAATTTTACCCGGAGTTTTAGTTGGGTTCGTAATTTTACCCGGAGTTTTACTTGGGTTCGTAATTTTACCCGGAGTTTTACTTGGGTTCGTAATTTTACCCGGAGTTTTAGTTGGGTTCGTAATTTTACCCGGAGTTTTAGTTGGGTTCGTAATTTTACCCGGACTTTTTAGTTGGGTTCGTATTTTTTACCCGGACTTTTAGTTGGGTTCGTATTTTTTACCCGGAGTTTTACTTGGGTTCGTAATTTTACCCGGAGTTTTAGTTGGGTTCGTATTTTTACCCGGAGTTTTAGTTGGGTTCGTAATTTTAGCCGGAGTTTTAGTTGGGTTCGTATTCTTTACCCGGACTTTTTAGTTGGGTTCGTAATTTTACCCGGAGTTTTAGTTGGGTTCGTAATTTTACCCGGAGTTTTAGTTGGGTTCGTAATTTTACCCGGAGGTTTAGTTGGGTTCGTAATTTTACCCGGACTTTTTAGTTGGGTTCGTATTTTTTACCCGGACTTTTAGTTGGATTCGTAATTTTACCCGGAGTTTTAGTTGGGTTCGTAATTTTACCCGGTGTTTTAGTTGAGTTGGTAATTTTACCCGGAGTTTTAGTTGGGTTCGTAATTTTACCCGGACTTTTTATTTGGGTTCGTAATTTTACCCGGACTTTTTAGTTGGGTTCGTAATTTTACCCGGAGTTTTAGTTGGGTTCGTAATTTTACCCGGAGTTTTACTTTGGTTCGTAATTTTACCCGAACTTTTTAGTTGGGTTCGTATTTTTTACCCGGACTTTTAGTTGGGTTCGTAATTTTACCCGGAGTTTTAGTTGGGTTCGTAATTTTACCCGGAGTTTTAGTTGGGTTCGTAATTTTACCCGGAGTTTTACTTGGGTTCGTAATTTTACCCGGAGTTTTACTTGGGTTCGTACTTTTACCCGGAGTTTTAGTTGGGTTCGTAATTTTACCCGGAGTTTTAGTTGGGTTCGTAATTTTACCCGGACTTTTTAGTTGGGTTCGTATTTTTTACCCGGACTTTTAGTTGGGTTCGTATTTTTTACCCGGAGTTTTAGTTGGGTTCGTATTTTTTACCCGGACTTTTTAGTTGGGTTAGTATTTTTACCCGGAGTTTTAGTTGGGTTCGTATTTTTACCCGGAGTTTTAGTTGGGTTCGTATTTTTACCCGGAGTTTTAGTTGGGTTCGTAATTTTAGCCGGAGTTTTAGTTGGGTTCGTATTCTTTACCCGTACTTTTTAGTTGGGTTCGTAATTTTACCCGGAGTTTTAGTTGGGTTCGTAATTTTACCCGGAGTTTTAGTTGGGTTCGTAATTTTACCCGGAGGTTTAGTTGAGTTAGTAATTTTACCCGGAGTTTTAGTTGGGTTCGTAATTTTACCCGGACTTTTTAGTTGGGTTCGTAATTTTACCCGGAGTCTTAAGTTAGGTTCGTATTTTTTATCCGGACTTTTTAGTTGGGTTCGTATTTTTTACCCGCAGTTTTAGTTGGGTTCGTAATTTTACCCGGAGTTTTAGTTGGGTTCGCAATTTTACCCGGACTTTTTAGTTGGGTTCGTATTTTTTACCCGGACTTTTAGTTGGGTTCGTAATTTTACCCGGAGTTTTAGTTGGGTTCGTAATTTTACCCGGAGTTTTAGTTGGGTTCGGAATTTTACCCGGGCTTTTTAGTTGGGTTCGTAATTTTACCCGGACTTTTTAGTTGGGTTCGTAATTTTACCCGGACTTTTAGTTGGGTTCGTAATTTTACCCGGAGTTTTAGTTGGGTTCGTAATTTTACCCGGAGTTTTAGTTGCGTTCGTAATTTTACCCGGAGTTGTACTTGGGTTCGTAATTTTTCCCGGAGTTTTACTTGGGTTCGTAATTTTACCCGGAGTTTTAGTTGTGTTCGTAATTTTACCCGGAGTTTTAGTTGGGTTCGTAATTTTACCCGGACTTTTTAGTTGGGTTCGTATTTTTTACCCGGACTTTTAGTTGGGTTCGTAATTTTACCCGGAGTTTTAGTTGGGTTCGTAATTTTACCCGGAGTTTTAGTTGAGTTCGTAATTTTACCCGGAGTTTTAGTTGGGTTCGTAATTTTACCCGGACTTTTTAGTTGGGTTCGTAATTTTACCCGGACTTTTTAGTTGGGTTCGTAATTTTACCCGGACTTTTTAGTTGGGTTCGTAATTTTACCCGGAGTCTTAAGTTAGGTTCGTATTTTTTATACGGACTTTTTAGTTGGGTTCGTATTTTTTACCCGGAGTTTTAGTTGGGTTCGTAATTTTACCCGGAGTTTTAGTTGGGTTCGTATTTTTTACCCGGACTTTTTAGTTGGGTTAGTATTTTTACCCGGAGTTTTAGTTGGGTTCGTATTTTTACCGGAGTTTTAGTTGGGTTCGTATTTTTACCCGGAGTTTTAGTTGGGTTCGTAATTTTAGCCGGAGTTTTAGTTGGGTTCGTATTCTTTACCCGGACTTTTTAGTTGGGTTCGTAATTTTACCCGGAGTTTTAGTTGGGTTCGTAATTTTACCCGGAGTTTTAGTTGGGTTCGTAATTTTACCCGGAGGTTTAGTTGGGTTCGTAATTTTACCCGGACTTTTTAGTTGGGTTCGTATTTTTTATCCGGACTTTTAGTTGGGTTCGTAATTTTACCCGGAGTTTTAGTTGGGTTCGTAATTTTACCCGGAGTTTTAGTTGAGTTGGTAATTTTACCCGGAGTTTTAGTTGGGTACGTAATTTTACCCGGACTTTTTATTTGGGTTCGTAATTTTACCCGGACTTTTTAGTTAGGTTCGTAATTTTACCCGGAGTTTTAGTTGGGTTCGTAATTTTACCCGGAGTTTTACTTGGGTTCGTAATTTTACCCGAACTTTTTAGTTGGGTTCGTATTTTTTACCCGGACTTTTAGTTGGGTTCGTAATTTTACCCGGAGTTTTAGTTGGGTTCGTAATTTTACCCGGAGTTTTACTTGGGTTCGTAATTTTACCCGGAGTTTTACTTGGGTTCGTAATTTTACCCGGAGTTTTAGTTGGGTTCGTAATTTTACCCGGAGTTTTAGTTGGGTTCGTAATTTTACCCGGACTTTTTAGTTGGGTTCGTATTTTTTACCCGGACTTTTAGTTGGGTTCGTATTTTTACCCGGAGTTTTAGTTGGGTTCGTAATTTTAGCCGGAGTTTTAGTTGGGTTCGTATTCTTTACCCGGACTTTTTAGTTGGGTTCGTAATTTTACCCGGAGTTTTAGTTGGGTTCGTAATTTTACCCGGAGTTTTAGTTGGGTTCGTAATTTTACCCGAAGGTTTAGTTGGGTTCGTAATTTTACCCGGACTTTTTAGTTGGGTTCGTATTTTTTACCCGGACTTTTAGTTGGGTTCGTAATTTTACCCGGAGTTTTAGTTGCGTTCGTAATTTTACCCGGAGTTTTAGTTGAGTTGGTAATTTTACCCGGAGTTTTAGTTGGGTTCGTAATTTTACCCGGACTTTTTAGTTAGGTTCGTAATTTTACCCGGACTTTTTAGATGGGTTCGTAATTTTACCCGGAGTCTTAAGTTAGGTTCGTATTTTTTATCCGGACTTTTTAGTTGGGTTTGTATTTTTTACCCGGAGTTTTAGTTGGGTTCGTAATTTTACCCGGAGTTTTAGTTGGGTTCGTATTTTTTACCCGGACTTTTTAGTTGGGTTAGTATTTTTACCCGGAGTTTTTGTTGGGTTCGTATTTTTACCCGGAGTTTTAGTTGGGTTCGTATTTTTACCCGGAGTTTTAGTTGGGTTCGTAATTTTAGCCGGAGTTTTAGTTGGGTTCGTATTCTTTACCCGGACTTTTTAGTTGGGTTCGTAATTTTACCCGGAGTTTTAGTTGGGTTCGTAATATTACCCGGAGTTTTAGTTGGGTTCGTAATTTTACCCGGAGGTTTAGTTGGGTTCGTAATTTTACCCGGACTTTTTAGTTGGGTTCGTATTTTTTACCCGGACTTTTAGTTGGGTTCGTAATTTTACCCGGAGTTTTAGTTGGGTTCGTAATTTTACCCGGAGTTTTAGTTGAGTTGGTAATTTTACCCGGAGTTTTAGTTGGGTTCGTAATTTTACCCGGAGTTTTACTTTGGTTCGTAATTTTACCCGAACTTTTTAGTTGGGTTCGTATTTTTTACCCGGACTTTTAGTTGGGTTCGTAATTTTACCCGGAGTTTTAGTTGGGTTCGTAATTTAACCCGGAGTTTTAGTTGGGTTCGTAATTTTACCCGGAGTTTTACTTGGGTTCGTAATTTTACCCGGAGTTTTACTTGGGTTCGTAATTTTACCCGGAGTTTTAGTTGGGTTCGTAATTTTACCCGGAGTTTTAGTTGGGTTCGTAATTTTACCCGGACTTTTTAGTTGGGTTCGTATTTTTTACCCGGACTTTTAGTTGGGTTCGTATTTTTTACCCGGAGTTTTACTTGGGTTCGTAATTTTACCCGGAGTTTTAGTTGGGTTCGTATTTTTACCCGGAGTTTTAGTTGGGTTCGTAATTTTAGCCGGAGTTTTAGTTGGGTTCGTATTCTTTACCCGGACTTTTTAGTTGGGTTCGTAATTTTACCCGGAGTTTTAGTTGGGTTCGTAATTTTACCCGGAGTTTTAGTTGGGTTCGTAATTTTACCCGGAGGTTTAGTTGGGTTCGTAATTTTACCCGGACTTTTTAGTTGGGTTCGCATTTTTTACCCGGACTTTTAGTTGGATTCGTAATTTTACCCGGAGTTTTAGTTGGGTTCGTAATTTTACCCGGAGTTTTAGTTGAGTTGGTAATTTTACCCGGAGTTTTAGTTGGGTTCGTAATTTTACCCGGACTTTTTATTTGGGTTCGTAATTTTACCCGGAGTTTTAGTTGGGTTCGTAATTTTACCCGGAGTTTTAGTTGGGTTCGTAATTTTACCCGAAGGTTTAGTTGGGTTCGTAATTTTACCCGGACTTTTTAGTTGGGTTCGTATTTTTTACCCGGACTTTTAGTTGGGTTCGTAATTTTACCCGGAGTTTTAGTTGCGTTCGTAATTTTACCCGGAGTTTTAGTTGAGTTGGTAATTTTACCCGGAGTTTTAGTTGGGTTCGTAATTTTACCC
This sequence comes from Melinopterus prodromus, assembly GCA_964023965.1. NCBI lineage: Eukaryota > Metazoa > Arthropoda > Insecta > Coleoptera > Scarabaeidae > Melinopterus > Melinopterus prodromus. Next base: position 83,320 of record CAXIES010000088.1, read on the forward strand.
GGACTTTTTAGTTAGGTTCGTAATTTTACCCGGACTTTTTAGATGGGTTCGTAATTTTACCCGGAGTCTTAAGTTAGGTTCGTATTTTTTATCCGGACTTTTTAGTTGGGTTTGTATTTTTTACCCGGAGTTTTAGTTGGGTTCGTAATTTTACCCGGAGTTTTAGTTGGGTTCGTATTTTTTACCCGGACTTTTTAGTTGGGTTAGTATTTTTACCCGGAGTTTTTGTTGGGTTCGTATTTTTACCCGGAGTTTTAGTTGGGTTCGTATTTTTACCCGGAGTTTTAGTTGGGTTCGTAATTTTAGCCGGAGTTTTAGTTGGGTTCGTATTCTTTACCCGGACTTTTTAGTTGGGTTCGTAATTTTACCCGGACTTTTTAGTTGGGTTCGTATTTTTTACCCGGACTTTTAGTTGGGTTCGTAATTTTACCCGGAGTTTTAGTTGCGTTCGTAATTTTACCCGGACTTTTTAGTTGGGTTCGTATTTTTTACCCGGACTTTTAGTTGGGTTCGTAATTTTACCCGGAGTTTTAGTTGCGTTCGTAATTTTACCCGGAGTTTTAGTTGAGTTGGTAATTTTACCCGGAGTTTTAGTTGGGTTCGTAATTTTACCCGGAGTTTTACTTTGGTTCGTAATTTTACCCGAACTTTTTAGTTGGGTTCGTATTTTTTACCCGGACTTTTAGTTGGGTTCGTAATTTTACCCGGAGTTTTAGTTGGGTTCGTAATTTTACCCGGAGTTTTAGTTGGGTTCGTAATTTTACCCGGAGTTTTACTTGGGTTCGTAATTTTACCCGGAGTTTTACTTGGGTTCGTAATTTTACCCGGAGTTTTAGTTGGGTTCGTAATTTTACCCGGAGTTTTAGTTGGGTTCGTAATTTTACCCGGACTTTTTAGTTGGGTTCGTATTTTTTACCCGGACTTTTAGTTGGGTTCGTATTTTTTACCCGGAGTTTTACTTGGGTTCGTAATTTTACCCGGAGTTTTAGTTGGGTTCGTATTTTTACCCGGAGTTTTAGTTGGGTTCGTAATTTTAGCCGGAGTTTTAGTTGGGTTCGTATTCTTTACCCGGACTTTTTAGTTGGGTTCGTAATTTTACCCGGAGTTTTAGTTGGGTTCGTAATTTTACCCGGAGTTTTAGTTGGGTTCGTAATTTTACCCGGAGGTTTAGTTGGGTTCGTAATTTTACCCGGACTTTTTAGTTGGGCTCGTATTTTTTACCCGGACTTTTAGTTGGATTCGTAATTTTACCCGGAGTTTTAGTTGGGTTCGTAATTTTACCCGGAGTTTTAGTTGAGTTGGTAATTTTACCCGGAGTTTTAGTTGGGTTCGTAATTTTACCCGGACTTTTTATTTGGGTTCGTAATTTTACCCGGACTTTTTAGTTGGGTTCGTAATTTTACCCGGAGTTTTAGTTGGGTTCGTAATTTTACCCGGAGTTTTACTTTGGTTCGTAATTTTACCCGAACTTTTTAGTTGGGTTCGTATTTTTTACCCGGACTTTTAGTTGGGTTCGTAATTTTACCCGGAGTTTTAGTTGGGTTCGTAATTTTACACGGAGTTTTAGTTGGGTTCGTAATTTTACCCGGAGTTTTACTTGAGTTCGTAATTTTACCCGGAGTTTTACTTGGGTTCGTAATTTTACCCGGAGTTTTAGTTGGGTTCGTAATTTTACCCGGAGTTTTAGTTGGGTTCGTAATTTTACCCGGACTTTTTAGTTGGGTTCGTATTTTTTACCCGGACTTTTAGTTGGGTTCGAATTTTTTGCCCGGAGTTTTAGTTGGGTTCGTATTTTTTACCCGGACTTTTTAGTTGGGTTAGTATTTTTACCCGGAGTTTTAGTTGGGTTCGTATTTTTACCCGGAGTTTTAGTTGGGTTCGTATTTTTACCCGGAGTTTTAGTTGGGTTCGTAATTTTAGCCGGAGTTTTAGTTGGGTTCGTATTCTTTACCCGGACTTTTTAGTTGGGTTCGTAATTTTACCCGGAGTTTTAGTTGGGTTCGTAATTTTACCCGGAGTTTTAGTTGGGTTCGTAATTTTACCCGGAGGTTTAGTTGGGTTCGTAATTTTACCCGGACTTTTTAGTTGGGTTCGTATTTTTTACCCGGACTTTTAGTTGGGTTCGTAATTTTACCCGGAGTTTTAGTTGGGTTCGTAATTTTACACGGACTTTTTAGTTGGGTTCGTATTTTTTACCCGGACTTTTAGTTGGGTTCGTAATTTTACCCGGAGTTTTAGTTGGGTTCGTAATTTTACCCGGAGTTTTAGTTGAGTTGGTAATTTTACCCGGAGTTTTAGTTGGGTTCGTAATTTTACCCGGACTTTTTATTTGGGTTCGTAATTTTACCCGGACTTTTTAGTTGTGTTCGTAATTTTACCCGGAGTTTTAGTTGGGTTCGTAATTTTACCCGGAGTTTTACTTTGGTTCGTAATTTTACCCGAACTTTTTAGTTGGGTTCGTATTTTTTACCCGGACTTTTAGTTGGGTTCGTAATTTTACCCGGAGTTTTAGTTGGGTTCGTAATTTTACCCGGAGTTTTAGTTGGGTTCGTATTTTTACCCGGAGTTTTACTTGGGTTCGTAATTTTACCCGGAGTTTTACTTGGGTTCGTAATTTTACCCGGAGTTTTAGTTGGGTTCGTAATTTTACCCGGAGTTTTAGTTGGGTTCGTAATTTTACCCGGACTTTTTAGTTGGGTTCGTATTTTTTACCCGGACTTTTAGTTGGGTTCGTATTTTTTACCCGGAGTTTTAGTTGGGTTCGTATTTTTTACCCGGACTTTTTAGTTGGGTTAGTATTTTTACCCGGAGTTTTAGTTGGGTTCGTATTTTTACCCGGAGTTTTAGTTGGGTTCGTATTTTTACCCGGAGTTTTAGTTGGGTTCGTAATTTTAGCCGGAGTTTTAGTTGGTTTCGTATTCTTTACCCGGACTTTTTAGTTGGGTTCGTAATTTTACCCGGAGTTTTAGTTGGGTTCGTAATTTTACCCGGAGTTTTAGTTGGGTTCGTAATTCTACCCGGAGGTTTAGTTGGGTTCGTAATTTTACCCGGACTTTTTAGTTGGGTTCGTATTTTTTACCCGGACTTTTAGTTGAGTTCGTAATTTTACCCGGAGTTTTAGTTGGGTTCGTAATTTTACCCGGACTTTTTAGTTGGGTTCGTAATTTTACCCGGAGTTTTACTTGGGTTCGTAATTTTACCCGGAGTTTTACTTGGGTTCGTAATTTTACCCGGAGTTTTAGTTGGGTTCGTAATTTTACCCGGAGTTTTAGTTGGGTTCGTAATTTTACCCGGACTTTTTAGTTGGGTTCGTATTTTTTACCCGGACTTTTAGTTGGGTTCGTATTTTTTACCCGGAGTTTTAGTTGGGTTCGTATTTTTTACCCGGACTTTTTAGTTGGGTTAGTATTTTTACCCGGAGTTTTAGTTGGGTTCGTATTTTTACCCGGAGTTTTAGTTGGGTTCGTATTTTTACCCGGAGTTTTAGTTGGGTTCGTAATTTTAGCCGGAGTTTTAGTTGGGTTCGTATTCTTTACCCGGACTTTTTAGTTGGGTTCGTAATTTTACCCGGAGTTTTAGTTGGGTTCGTAATTTTACCCGGAGTTTTAGTTGGGTTCGTAATTCTACCCGGAGGTTTAGTTGGGTTCGTAATTTTACCCGGACTTTTTAGTTGGGTTCGTATTTTTTACCCGGACTTTTAGTTGAGTTCGTAATTTTACCCGGAGTTTTAGTTGGGTTCGTAATTTTACCCGGACTTTTTAGTTGGGTTCGTATTTTTTACCCGGACTTTTAGTTGGGTTCGTAATTTTACCCGGAGTTTTAGTTGGGTTCGTAATTTTTCCCGGAGTTTTACTTGGGTTCGTAATTTTACCCGGACTTTTTAGTTGGGTTCGTATTTTTTACCCGGACTTTTAGTTGGGTTCGTAATTTTACCCGGAGTTTTAGTTGGGTTCGTAATTTTACCCGGAGTTTTAGTTGGGTTCGTAATTTTTACAAGGAGTTTTAGTTGGGTTCGTATTTTTACCCGGAGTTTTAGTTGTGTTGGTAATTTTACCCGGAGTTTTAGTTGGGTTCATATTTTTTACCGAACTTTTTAGTTGGGTTCGTATTTTTTACCAGAAGTTTTAGTTGGGTTCTTATTTTTTACCCGGAGTTTTAGTTGGGTTCGTATTTTTACCCGGAGTTTTAGTTGGGTTCGTATTTTTACCCGGAGTTTTAGTTGGGTTCGTATTTTTTACCCGGACTTTTTAGTTGGGTTAGTATTTTTGCCCGGAGTTTTAGTTGGGTTCGTATTTTTTTACCCGGAGTTTTAGTTGGGTTCGTAATTTTACCCGGAGTTTTAGTTGGGTTCGTAATTTTACCCGAAGTTTTAGTTGGGTTCGTAATTTTACCCGGAGTTTTAGTTGGGTTCGTAATTTTACCCGGAGTTTTAGTTGGGTTCGTAATTTTACCCGGACTTTTTAGTTGGGTTCGTATTTTTTACCCGGACTTTTAGTTGGGTTCGTAATTTTACCCGGAGTTTTAGTTGGGTTCGTAATTTTACCCGGAGTTTTAGTTGAGTTCGTAATTTTACCCGGAGTTTTAGTTGGGTTCGTAATTTTACCCGGACTTTTTATTTGGGTTCGTAATTTTACCCGGACTTTTTAGTTGGGTTCGTAATTTTACCCGGAGTTTTAGTTGGGTTCGTAATTTTTCCCGGAGTTTTACTTGGGTTCGTAATTTTACCCGGACTTTTTAGTTGGGTTCGTATTTTTTACCCGGACTTTTAGTTGGGTTCGTAATTTTACCCGGAGTTTTAGTTGGGTTCGTAATTTTACCCGGAGTTTTAGTTGGGTTCGTAATTTTACCCGGAGTTTTAGTTGGGTTCGTATTTTTGACCCGGACTTTTTAGTTGGGGTTAGTATTTTTACCCGGAGTTTTAGTTGGGTTCGTATTTTTACCCGGAGTTTTAGTTGGGTTCGTAATTTTACCCGGAGTTTTAGTTGGGATCGTATTTTTTACCCGGACATTTTAGTTGGGTTAGCATTTTTTACCCGGAGTTTTAGTTGGGTTCGTACTTTTTACCCGGAGTTTTAGTTGGGTTCGTATTTTTTACCCGGAGTTTTAGTTGGGTTCGTATTTTTTACCCGGACTTTTTAGTTGGGTAAGTATTTTTACCTGGAGTTTTAGTTGGGTTCGTAATTTTACCCGGAGTTTTAGTTGAGTTGGTAATTTTACCCGGAGTTTTAGTTGGGTTCGTAATTTTACCCGGACTTTTTAGTTTGGTTCGTAATTTTACCCGGAGTTTTAGTTGGGTTCGTAATTTTACCCGAAGTTTTAGTTGGGTTCGTAATTTTACCCGGAGTTTTAGTTGGGTTCGTAATTTTACCCGGAGTTTTAGTTGGGTTCGTAATTTTACCCGGACTTTTTAGTTGGGTTCGTATTTTTTACCCGGACTTTTAGTTGGGTTCGTAATTTTACCCGGAGTTTTAGTTGGGTTCGTAATTTTACCCGGAGTTTTAGTTGAGTTCGTAATTTTACCCGGAGTTTTAGTTGGGTTCGTAATTTTACCCGGACTTTTTAGTTGGGTTCGTAATTTTACCCGGAGTTTTAGTTGGGTTCGTAATTTTACCCGGAGTTTTACTTGGGTTCGTAATTTTACCCGGACTTTTTAGTTGGGTTCGTATTTTTTACCCGGACTTTTAGTTGGGTTCGTAATTTTACCCGGAGTTTTAGTTGGGTTCGTAATTTTACCCGGAGTTTTAGTTGGGTTCGTAATTTTACCCGGAGTTTTAGTTGGGTTCGTATTCTTGACCCGGACTTTTTAGTTGGGGTTAGTATTTTTACCCGGAGTTTTAGTTGGGTTCGTATTTTTACCCGGAGTTTTAGTTGGGTTCGTAATTTTACCCGGAGTTTTAGTTGGGTTCATATTTTTTACCGAACTTTTTAGTTGGGTTCGTATTTTTTACCAGAAGTTTTAGTTGGGTTCTTATTTTTTACCCGGAGTTTTAGTTGGGTTCGTATTTTTACCCGGAGTTTTAGTTGGGTTCGTATTTTTACCCGGAGTTTTAGTTGGGTTCGTATTTTTTACCCGGACTTTTTAGTTGGGTTAGTATTTTTGCCCGGAGTTTTAGTTGGGTTCGTATTTTTTTACCCGGAGTTTTAGTTGGGTTCGTAATTTTACCCGGAGTTTTAGTTGGGTTCGTAATTTTACCCGAAGTTTTAGTTGGGTTCGTAATTTTACCCGGAGTTTTAGTTGGGTTCGTAATTTTACCCGGAGTTTTAGTTGGGTTCGTAATTTTACCCGGAGTTTTAGTTGGGTTCGTATTTTTGACCCGGACTTTTTAGTTGGGGTTAGTATTTTTACCCGGAGTTTTAGTTGGGTTCGTATTTTTACCCGGAGTTTTAGTTGGGTTCGTAATTTTACCCGGAGTTTTAGTTGGGATCGTATTTTTTACCCGGACATTTTAGTTGGGTTAGCATTTTTTACCCGGAGTTTTAGTTGGGTTCGTACTTTTTACCCGGAGTTTTAGTTGGGTTCGTATTTTTTACCCGGAGTTTTAGTTGGGTTCGTATTTTTTACCCGGACTTTTTAGTTGGGTAAGTATTTTTACCTGGAGTTTTAGTTGGGTTCGTAATTTTACCCGGAGTTTTAGTTGAGTTGGTAATTTTACCCGGAGTTTTAGTTGGGTTCGTAATTTTACCCGGACTTTTTAGTTTGGTTCGTAATTTTACCCGGAGTTTTAGTTGGGTTCGTAATTTTACCCGAAGTTTTAGTTGGGTTCGTAATTTTACCCGGAGTTTTAGTTGGGTTCGTAATTTTACCCGGAGTTTTAGTTGGGTTCGTAATTTTACCCGGACTTTTTAGTTGGGTTCGTATTTTTTACCCGGACTTTTAGTTGGGTTCGTAATTTTACCCGGAGTTTTAGTTGGGTTCGTAATTTTACCCGGAGTTTTAGTTGAGTTCGTAATTTTACCCGGAGTTTTAGTTGGGTTCGTAATTTTACCCGGACTTTTTAGTTGGGTTCGTAATTTTACCCGGAGTTTTAGTTGGGTTCGTAATTTTACCCGGAGTTTTACTTGGGTTCGTAATTTTACCCGGACTTTTTAGTTGGGTTCGTATTTTTTACCCGGACTTTTAGTTGGGTTCGTAATTTTACCCGGAGTTTTAGTTGGGTTCGTAATTTTACCCGGAGTTTTAGTTGGGTTCGTAATTTTACCCGGAGTTTTAGTTGGGTTCGTATTCTTGACCCGGACTTTTTAGTTGGGGTTAGTATTTTTACCCGGAGTTTTAGTTGGGTTCGTATTTTTACCCGGAGTTTTAGTTGGGTTCGTAATTTTACCCGGAGTTTTAGTTGGGTTCATATTTTTTACCGAACTTTTTAGTTGGGTTCGTATTTTTTACCAGAAGTTTTAGTTGGGTTCTTATTTTTTACCCGGAGTTTTAGTTGGGTTCGTATTTTTACCCGGAGTTTTAGTTGGGTTCGTATTTTTACCCGGAGTTTTAGTTGGGTTCGTATTTTTTACCCGGACTTTTTAGTTGGGTTAGTATTTTTGCCCGGAGTTTTAGTTGGGTTCGTATTTTTTTACCCGGAGTTTTAGTTGGGTTCGTAATTTTACCCGGAGTTTTAGTTGGGTTCGTAATTTTACCCGAAGTTTTAGTTGGGTTCGTAATTTTACCCGGAGTTTTAGTTGGGTTCGTAATTTTACCCGGAGTTTTAGTTGGGTTCGTAATTTTACCCGGACTTTTTAGTTGGGTTCGTATTTTTTACCCGGACTTTTAGTTGGGTTCGTAATTTTACCCGGAGTTTTAGTTGGGTTCGTAATTTTACCCGGAGTTTTAGTTGAGTTCGTAATTTTACCCGGAGTTTTAGTTGGGTTCGTAATTTTACCCGGACTTTTTATTTGGGTTCGTAATTTTACCCGGACTTTTTAGTTGGGTTCGTAATTTTACCCGGAGTTTTAGTTGGGTTCGTAATTTTTCCCGGAGTTTTACTTGGGTTCGTAATTTTACCCGGACTTTTTAGTTGGGTTCGTATTTTTTACCCGGACTTTTAGTTGGGTTCGTAATTTTACCCGGAGTTTTAGTTGGGTTCGTAATTTTACCCGGAGTTTTAGTTGGGTTCGTAATTTTACCCGGAGTTTTAGTTGGGTTCGTATTTTTGACCCGGACTTTTTAGTTGGGGTTAGTATTTTTACCCGGAGTTTTAGTTGGGTTCGTATTTTTACCCGGAGTTTTAGTTGGGTTCGTAATTTTACCCGGAGTTTTAGTTGGGATCGTATTTTTTACCCGGACATTTTAGGTGGGTTAGCATTTTTTACCCGGAGTTTTAGTTGGGTTCGTACTTTTTACCCGGTGTTTTTAGTTGGGTAAGTATTTTTACCTGGAGTTTTAGTTGGGTTCGTAATTTTACCCGGAGTTTTAGTTGAGTTGGTAATTTTACCCGGAGTTTTAGTTGGGTTCGTAATTTTACCCGGACTTTTTATTTGGGTTCGTAATTTTACCCGGACTTTTTAGTTGGGTTCGTAATTTTACCCGGAGTTTTAGTTGGGTTCGTAATTTTACCCGGAGTTTTACTTTGGTTCGTAATTTTACCCGAACTTTTTAGTTGGGTTCGTATTTTTTACCCGGACTTTTAGTTGGGTTCGTAATTTTACCCGGAGTTTTAGTTGGGTTCGTAATTTTACCCGGAGTTTTAGTTGGGTTCGTAATTTTACCCGGAGTTTTACTTGGGTTCGTAATTTTACCCGGAGTTTTACTTGGGTTCGTAATTTTACCCGGAGTTTTAGTTGGGTTCGTAATTTTACCCGGAGTTTTAGTTAGGTTCGTAATTTTACCCGGACTTTTTAGTTGGGTTCGTATTTTTTACCCGGACTTTTAGTTGGGTTCGTATTTTTTACCCGGAGTTTTAGTTGGGTTCGTATTTTTTACCCGGACTTTTTAGTTGGGTTAGTATTTTTACCCGGAGTTTTAGTTGGGTTCGTATTTTTACCCGGAGTTTTAGTTGGGTTCGTATTTTTACCCGGAGTTTTAGTTGGGTTCGTAATTTTAGCCGGAGTTTTAGTTGGGTTCGTATTCTTTACCCGGACTTTTTAGTTGGGTTCGTAATTTTACCCGGAGTTTTAGTTGGGTTCGTAATTTTACCCGGAGTTTTAGTTGGGTTCGTAATTCTACCCGGAGGTTTAGTTGGGTTCGTAATTTTACCCGGATTTTTTAGTTGGGTTCGTATTTTTTACCCGGACTTTTAGTTGAGTTCGTAATTTTACCCGGAGTTTTAGTTGGGTTCGTAATTTTACCCGGACTTTTTAGTTGGGTTCGTATTTTTTACCCGGACTTTTAGTTGGGTTCGTAATTTTACCCGGAGTTTTAGTTGGGTTCGTATTTTTTACCCGGAGTTTTAGTTGGATTCGTATTTTTTACAAGGAGTTTTAGTTGGGTTCGTATTTTTACCCGGAGTTTTAGTTGTGTTGGTAATTTTACCCGGAGTTTTAGTTGGGTTCATATTTTTTACCGAACTTTTTAGTTGGGTTCGTATTTTTTACCAGAAGTTTTAGTTGGGTTCTTATTTTTTACCCGGAGTTTTAGTTGGGTTCGTATTTTTACCCGGAGTTTTAGTTGGGTTCGTATTTTTACCCGGAGTTTTAGTTGGGTTCGTAATTTTATCCGGAATTTTAGTTGGGTTCGTATTTTTTACCCGGACTTTTTAGTTGGGTTAGTATTTTTGCCCGGAGTTTTAGTTGGGTTCGTATTTTTTTACCCGGAGTTTTAGTTGGGTTCTAAATGTTACCCGGACTTTTTTGTTTGGTTCGTATTTTTTACCCGGACTTTTAGTTGGGTTCGTATTTTTTACCAGGAGTTTTAGTTGGGTTCGTATTTTTTACCCGGACTTTTTAGTTGGGTTAGTATTTTTACCCGGAGTTTTAGTTGGGTTCGTATTTTTACCCGGAGTTTTAGTTGGGTTCGTATTTTTACCCGGAGTTTTAGTTGGGTTCGTAATTTTAGCCGGAGTTTTAGTTGGGTTCGTATTCTTTACCCGGACTTTTTAGTTGGGTTCGTAATTTTACCCGGAGTTTTAGTTGGGTTCGTAATTTTACCCGGAGTTTTAGTTGGGTTCGTAATTTTACCCGGAGGTTTAGTTGGGTTCGTAATTTTACCCGGACTTTTTAGTTGGGTTCGTATTTTTTACCCGGACTTTTAGTTGGGTTCGTAATTTTACCCGGAGTTTTAGTTGGGTTCGTAATTTTACCCGGACTTTTTAGTTGGGTTCGTATTTTTTACCCGGACTTTTAGTTGGGTTCGTAATTTTACCCGGAGTTTTAGTTGGGTTCGTAATTTTACCCGGAGTTTTAGTTGAGTTGGTAATTTTACCCGGAGTTTTAGTTGGGTTCGTAATTTTACCCGGACTTTTTATTTGGGTTCGTAATTTTACCCGGACTTTTTAGTTGGGTTCGTAATTTTACCCGGAGTTTTAGTTGGGTTCGTAATTTTACCCGGAGTTTTACTTTGGTTCGTAATTTTACCCGAACTTTTTAGTTGGGTTCGTATTTTTTACCCGGACTTTTAGTTGGGTTCGTAATTTTACCCGGAGTTTTAGTTGGGTTCGTAATTTTACCCGGAGTTTTACTTGGGTTCGTAATTTTACCCGGAGTTTTACTTGGGTTCGTAATTTTACCCGGAGTTTTAGTTGGGTTCGTAATTTTACCCGGAGTTTTAGTTGGGTTCGTAATTTTACCCGGACTTTTTAGTTGGGTTCGTATTTTTTACCCGGACTTTTAGTTGGGTTCGTATTTTTTACCCGGAGTTTTAGTTGGGTTCGTATTTTTTACCCGGACTTTTTAGTTGGGTTAGTATTTTTACCCGGAGTTTTAGTTGGGTTCGTATTTTTACCCGGAGTTTTAGTTGGGTTCGTATTTTTACCCGGAGTTTTAGTTGGGTTCGTAATTTTAGCCGGAGTTTTAGTTGGGTTCGTATTCTTTACCCGGACTTTTTAGTTGGGTTCGTAATTTTACCCGGAGTTTTAGTTGGGTTCGTAATTTTACCCGGAGTTTTAGTTGGGTTCGTAATTCTACCCGGAGGTTTAGTTGGGTTCGTAATTTTACCCGGACTTTTTAGTTGGGTTCGTATTTTTTACCCGGACTTTTAGTTGAGTTCGTAATTTTACCAGGAGTTTTAGTTGGGTTCGTAATTTTACCCGGACTTTTTAGTTGGGTTCGTATTTTTTACCCGGACTTTTAGTTGGGTTCGTAATTTTACCCGGAGTTTTAGTTGGGTTCGTATTTTTTACCCGGAGTTTTAGTTGGATTCGTATTTTTTACAAGGAGTTTTAGTTGGGTTCGTATTTTTACCCGGAGTTTTAGTTGTGTTGGTAATTTTACCCGGAGTTTTAGTTGGGTTCATATTTTTTACCGAACTTTTTAGTTGGGTTCGTATTTTTTACCAGAAGTTTTAGTTGGGTTCTTATTTTTTACCCGGAGTTTTAGTTGGGTTCGTATTTTTACCCGGAGTTTTAGTTGGGTTCGTATTTTTACCCGGAGTTTTAGTTGGGTTCGTAATTTTATCCGGAGTTTTAGTTGGGTTCGTATTTTTTACCCGGACTTTTTAGTTGGGTTAGTATTTTTGCCCGGAGTTTTAGTTGGGTTCGTATTTTTTTACCCGGAGTTTTAGTTGGGTTCTAAATGTTACCCGGACTTTTTTGTTTGGTTCGTATTTTTTACCCGGAGTTTTAGTTGGGTTCGTAATTTTACCCGGACTTTTTAGTTGGGTTCGTAATTTTACCCGGAGTTTTAGTTGGGTTCGTAATTTTACCCGAAGTTTTAGTTGGGTTCGTAATTTTACCCGGAGTTTTAGTTGGGTTCGTAATTTTACCCGGAGTTTTAGTTGGGTTCGTAATTTTACCCGGACTTTTTAGTTGGGTTCGTATTTTTTACCCGGACTTTTAGTTGGGTTCGTAATTTTACCCGGAGTTTTAGTTGGGTTCGTAATTTTACCCGGAGTTTTAGTTGAGTTCGTAATTTTACCCGGAGTTTTAGTTGGGTTCGTAATTTTACCCGGACTTTTTATTTGGGTTCGTAATTTTACCCGGCCTTTTTAGTTGGGTTCGTAATTTTACCCGGAATTTTAGTTGGGTTCGTAATTTTTCCCGGAGTTTTACTTGGGTTCGTAATTTTACCCGGACTTTTTAGTTGGGTTCGTATTTTTTACCCGGACTTTTAGTTGGGTTCGTAATTTTACCCGGAGTTTTAGTTGGGTTCGTAATTTTACCCGGAGTTTTAGTTGGGTTCGTAATTTTACCCGGAGTTTTAGTTGGGTTCGTATTTTTGACCCGGACTTTTTAGTTGGGGTTAGTATTTTTACCCGGAGTTTTAGTTGGGTTCGTATTTTTACCCGGAGTTTTAGTTGGGTTCGTAATTTTACCCGGAGTTTTAGTTGGGATCGTATTTTTTACCCGGACATTTTAGTTGGGTTAGCATTTTTTACCCGGAGTTTTAGTTGGGTTCGTACTTTTTACCCGGAGTTTTAGTTGGGTTCGTATTTTTTACCCGGAGTTTTAGTTGGGTTCGTATTTTTTACCCGGACTTTTTAGTTGGGTAAGTATTTTTACCTGGAGTTTTAGTTGGGTTCGTAATTTTACCCGGAGTTTTAGTTGAGTTGGTAATTTTACCCGGAGTTTTAGTTGGGTTCGTAATTTTACCCGGACTTTTTATTTGGGTTCGTAATTTTACCCGGACTTTTTAGTTGGGTTCGTAATTTTACCCGGAGTTTTAGTTGGGTTCGTAATTTTACCCGGAGTTTTACTTTGGTTCGTAATTTTACCCGAACTTTTTAGTTGGGTTCGTATTTTTTACCCGGACTTTTAGTTGGGTTCGTAATTTTACCCGGAGTTTTAGTTGGGTTCGTAATTTTACCCGGAGTTTTAGTTGGGTTCGTAATTTTACCCGGAGTTTTACTTGGGTTCGTAATTTTACCCGGAGTTTTACTTGGGTTCGTAATTTTACCCGGAGTTTTAGTTGGGTTCGTAATTTTACCCGGAGTTTTAGTTGGGTTCTTAATTTTACCCGGACTTTTTAGTTGGGTTCGTATTTTTTACCCGGACTTTTAGTTGGGTTCGTATTTTTTACCCGGAGTTTTAGTTGGGTTCGTATTTTTTACCCGGACTTTTTAGTTGGGTTAGTATTTTTACCCGGAGTTTTAGTTGGGTTCGTATTTTTACCCGGAGTTTTAGTTGGGTTCGTATTTTTACCCGGAGTTTTAGTTGGGTTCGTAATTTTAGCCGGAGTTTTAGTTGGGTTCGTATTCTTTACCCGGACTTTTTAGTTGGGTTCGTAATTTTACCCGGAGTTTTAGTTGGGTTCGTAATTTTACCCGGAGTTTTAGTTGGGTTCGTAATTCTACCCGGAGGTTTAGTTGGGTTCGTAATTTTACACGGACTTTTTAGTTGGGTTCGTATTTTTTACCCGGACTTTTAGTTGGGCTCGTAATTTTACCCGGAGTTTTAGTTGGGTTCGTAATTTTACCCGGACTTTTTAGTTGGGTTCGTATTTTTTACCCGGACTTTTAGTTGGGTTCGTAATTTTACCCGGAGTTTTAGTTGGGTTCGTATTTTTTACCCGGAGTTTTAGTTGGATTCGTATTTTTAACAAGGAGTTTTAGTTGGGTTCGTATTTTTACCCGGAGTTTTAGTTGTGTTGGTAATTTTACCCGGAGTTTTAGTTGGGTTCATATTTTTTACCGAACTTTTTAGTTGGGTTCGTATTTTTTACCAGAAGTTTTAGTTGGGTTCTTATTTTTTACCCGGAGTTTTAGTTGGGTTCGTATTTTTACCCGGAGTTTTAGTTGGGTTCGTATTTTTACCCGGAGTTTTAGTTGGGTTTGTAATTTTATCCGGAGTTTTAGTTGGGTTCGTATTTTTTACCCGGACTTTTTAGTTGGGTTAGTATTTTTGCCCGGAGTTTTAGTTGGGTTCGTATTTTTTTACCCGGAGTTTTAGTTGGGTTCGTAATTCTACCCGGAGGTTTAGTTGGGTTCGTAATTTTACCCGGACTTTTTAGTTGGGTTCGTATTTTTTACCCGGACTTTTAGTTGAGTTCGTAATTTTACCAGGAGTTTTAGTTGGGTTCGTAATTTTACCCGGACTTTTTAGTTGGGTTCGTATTTTTTACCCGGACTTTTAGTTGGGTTCGTAATTTTACCCGGAGTTTTAGTTGGGTTCGTATTTTTTACCCGGAGTTTTAGTTGGATTCGTATTTTTTACAAGGAGTTTTAGTTGGGTTCGTATTTTTACCCGGAGTTTTAGTTGTGTTGGTAATTTTACCCGGAGTTTTAGTTGGGTTCATATTTTTTACCGAACTTTTTAGTTGGGTTCGTATTTTTTACCAGAAGTTTTAGTTGGGTTCTTATTTTTTACCCGGAGTTTTAGTTGGGTTCGTATTTTTACCCGGAGTTTTAGTTGGGTTCGTATTTTTACCCGGAGTTTTAGTTGGGTTCGTAATTTTATCCGGAGTTTTAGTTGGGTTCGTATTTTTTACCCGGACTTTTTAGTTGGGTTAGTATTTTTGCCCGGAGTTTTAGTTGGGTTCGTATTTTTTTACCCGGAGTTTTAGTTGGGTTCTAAATGTTACCCGGACTTTTTTGTTTGGTTCGTATTTTTTACCCGGAGTTTTAGTTGGGTTCGTAATTTTACCCGGACTTTTTAGTTGGGTTCGTAATTTTACCCGGAGTTTTAGTTGGGTTCGTAATTTTACCCGAAGTTTTAGTTGGGTTCGTAATTTTACCCGGAGTTTTAGTTGGGTTCGTAATTTTACCCGGAGTTTTAGTTGGGTTCGTAATTTTACCCGGACTTTTTAGTTGGGTTCGTATTTTTTACCCGGACTTTTAGTTGGGTTCGTAATTTTACCCGGAGTTTTAGTTGGGTTCGTAATTTTACCCGGAGTTTTAGTTGAGTTCGTAATTTTACCCGGAGTTTTAGTTGGGTTCGTAATTTTACCCGGACTTTTTATTTGGGTTCGTAATTTTACCCGGCCTTTTTAGTTGGGTTCGTAATTTTACCCGGAATTTTAGTTGGGTTCGTAATTTTTCCCGGAGTTTTACTTGGGTTCGTAATTTTACCCGGACTTTTTAGTTGGGTTCGTATTTTTTACCCGGACTTTTAGTTGGGTTCGTAATTTTACCCGGAGTTTTAGTTGGGTTCGTAATTTTACCCGGAGTTTTAGTTGGGTTCGTAATTTTACCCGGAGTTTTAGTTGGGTTCGTATTTTTGACCCGGACTTTTTAGTTGGGGTTAGTATTTTTACCCGGAGTTTTAGTTGGGTTCGTATTTTTACCCGGAGTTTTAGTTGGGTTCGTAATTTTACCCGGAGTTTTAGTTGGGATCGTATTTTTTACCCGGACATTTTAGTTGGGTTAGCATTTTTTACCCGGAGTTTTAGTTGGGTTCGTACTTTTTACCCGGAGTTTTAGTTGGGTTCGTATTTTTTACCCGGAGTTTTAGTTGGGTTCGTATTTTTTACCCGGACTTTTTAGTTGGGTAAGTATTTTTACCTGGAGTTTTAGTTGGGTTCGTAATTTTACCCGGAGTTTTAGTTGAGTTGGTAATTTTACCCGGAGTTTTAGTTGGGTTCGTAATTTTACCCGGACTTTTTATTTGGGTTCGTAATTTTACCCGGACTTTTTAGTTGGGTTCGTAATTTTACCCGGAGTTTTAGTTGGGTTCGTAATTTTACCCGGAGTTTTACTTTGGTTCGTAATTTTACCCGAACTTTTTAGTTGGGTTCGTATTTTTTACCCGGACTTTTAGTTGGGTTCGTAATTTTACCCGGAGTTTTAGTTGGGTTCGTAATTTTACCCGGAGTTTTAGTTGGGTTCGTAATTTTACCCGGAGTTTTACTTGGGTTCGTAATTTTACCCGGAGTTTTACTTGGGTTCGTAATTTTACCCGGAGTTTTAGTTGGGTTCGTAATTTTACCCGGAGTTTTAGTTGGGTTCTTAATTTTACCCGGACTTTTTAGTTGGGTTCGTATTTTTTACCCGGACTTTTAGTTGGGTTCGTATTTTTTACCCGGAGTTTTAGTTGGGTTCGTATTTTTTACCCGGACTTTTTAGTTGGGTTAGTATTTTTACCCGGAGTTTTAGTTGGGTTCGTATTTTTACCCGGAGTTTTAGTTGGGTTCGTATTTTTACCCGGAGTTTTAGTTGGGTTCGTAATTTTAGCCGGAGTTTTAGTTGGGTTCGTATTCTTTACCCGGACTTTTTAGTTGGGTTCGTAATTTTACCCGGAGTTTTAGTTGGGTTCGTAATTTTACCCGGAGTTTTAGTTGGGTTCGTAATTCTACCCGGAGGTTTAGTTGGGTTCGTAATTTTACACGGACTTTTTAGTTGGGTTCGTATTTTTTACCCGGACTTTTAGTTGGGTTCGTAATTTTACCCGGAGTTTTAGTTGGGTTCGTAATTTTACCCGGACTTTTTAGTTGGGTTCGTATTTTTTACCCGGACTTTTAGTTGGGTTCGTAATTTTACCCGGAGTTTTAGTTGGGTTCGTATTTTTTACCCGGAGTTTTAGTTGGATTCGTATTTTTAACAAGGAGTTTTAGTTGGGTTCGTATTTTTACCCGGAGTTTTAGTTGTGTTGGTAATTTTACCCGGAGTTTTAGTTGGGTTCATATTTTTTACCGAACTTTTTAGTTGGGTTCGTATTTTTTACCAGAAGTTTTAGTTGGGTTCTTATTTTTTACCCGGAGTTTTAGTTGGGTTCGTATTTTTACCCGGAGTTTTAGTTGGGTTCGTATTTTTACCCGGAGTTTTAGTTGGGTTTGTAATTTTATCCGGAGTTTTAGTTGGGTTCGTATTTTTTACCCGGACTTTTTAGTTGGGTTAGTATTTTTGCCCGGAGTTTTAGTTGGGTTCGTATTTTTTTACCCGGAGTTTTAGTTGGGTTCTAAATGTTACCCGGACTTTTTTGTTTGGTTCGTATTTTTTACCCGGAGTTTTAGTTGGGTTCGTAATTTTACCCGGACTTTTTAGTTGGGTTCGTAATTTTACCCGGAGTTTTAGTTGGGTTCGTAATTTTACCCGAAGTTTTAGTTGGGTTCGTAATTTTACCCGGAGTTTTAGTTGGGTTCGTAATTTTACCCGGAGTTTTAGTTGGGTTCGTAATTTTACCCGGACTTTTTAGTTGGGTTCGTATTTTTTACAGGGACTTTTAGTTGGGTTCGTAATTTTACCCGGAGTTTTAGTTGGGTTCGTAATTTTACCCGGAGTTTTAGTTGAGTTCGTAATTTTACCCGGAGTTTTAGTTGGGTTCGTAATTTTACCCGGACTTTTTATTTGGGTTCGTAATTTTACCCGGACTTTTTAGTTGGGTTCGTAATTTTACCCGGAGTTTTAGTTGGGTTCGTAATTTTACCCGGAGTTTTACTTGGGTTCGTAATTTTACCCGGACTTTTTAGTTGGGTTCGTATTTTTTACCCGGACTTTTAGTTGGGTTCGTAATTTTACCCGGAGTTTTAGTTGGGTTCGTAATTTTACCCGGAGTTTTAGTTGGGTTCGTAATTTTAACCGGAGTTTTAGTTGGGTTCGTATTTTTGACCCGGACTTTTTAGTTGGGGTTAGTATTTTTACCCGGAGTTTTAGTTGGGTTCGTATTTTTACCCGGAGTTTTAGTTGGGTTCGTAATTTTACCCGGAGTTTTAGTTGGGATCGTATTTTTTACCCGGACATTTTAGTTGGGTTAGCATTTTTTACCCGGAGTTTTAGTTGGGTTCGTACTTTTTACCCTGAGTTTTAGTTGGGTTCGTATTTTTTACCCGGAGTTTTAGTTGGGTTCGTATTTTTTACCCGGACTTTTTAGTTGGGTAAGTATTTTTACCTGGAGTTTTAGTTGGGTTCGTATTTTTACCCGGAGTTTTAGTTGGGTTCGTAGTTTTACCCGGAGTTTTAGTTGGGTTCGTATCTTTTACCCGGACTATTTAGTTGGGTTAGTATTTTTTACCCGGAGTTTTAGTTGGGTTCGTATTTTTTACCCGGAGTTTTAGTTGGGTTCGTATTTTTTACCCGGACTTTTTAGTTGGGTAAGTATTTTTACCTGGAGTTTTAGTTGGGTTCGTATTTTTACCCGGAGTTTTAGTTGGGTTCGTAGTTTTACCCGGAGTTTTAGTTGGGTTCGTATCTTTTACCCGGACTATTTAGTTGGGTTAGTATTTTTTACCCGGAGTTTTAGTTGGGTTCGCATTTTTTACCCGGAATTTTTAGTTGGGTTAGTATTTTTACCCGGAGTTTTAGTAGGGTTTGTATTTTTACCCGGAGTTTTAGTTGGGTTCGTATTTTTTACCCGGAGTTTTAGTTGGGTTCGTATTTTTTACCCGGACTTTTTATTTGGGTTAGTATTCTTACCTGGAGTTTTAGTTGGGTTCGTAATTTTACCCGGAGTTTTAGTTGAGTTGGTAATTTTACCCGGAGTTTTAGTTGGGTTCGTAATTTTACCCGGACTTTTTATTTGGGTTCGTAATTTTACCCGGACTTTTTAGTTGGGTTCGTAATTTTACCCGGAGTTTTAGTTGGGTTCGTAATTTTACCCGGAGTTTTACTTTGGTTCGTAATTTTACCCGAACTTTTTAGTTGGGTTCGTATTTTTTACCCGGACTTTTAGTTGGGTTCGTAATTTTACCCGGAGTTTTAGTTGGGTTCGTAATTTTACCCGGAGTTTTAGTTGGGTTCGTAATTTTACCCGGAGTTTTACTTGGGTTCGTAATTTTACCCGGAGTTTTACTTGGGTTCGTAATTTTACCCGGAGTTTTAGTTGGGTTCGTAATTTTACCCGGAGTTTTAGTTGGGTTCTTAATTTTACCCGGACTTTTTAGTTGGGTTCGTATTTTTTACCCGGACTTTTAGTTGGGTTCGTATTTTTTACCCGGAGTTTTAGTTGGGTTCGTATTTTTTACCCGGACTTTTTAGTTGGGTTAGTATTTTTACCCGGAGTTTTAGTTGGGTTCGTATTTTTACCCGGAGTTTTAGTTGGGTTCGTATTTTTACCCGGAGTTTTAGTTGGGTTCGTAATTTTAGCCGGAGTTTTAGTTGGGTTCGTATTCTTTACCCGGACTTTTTAGTTGGGTTCGTAATTTTACCCGGAGTTTTAGTTGGGTTCGTAATTTTACCCGGAGTTTTAGTTGGGTTCGTAATTCTACCCGGAGGTTTAGTTGGGTTCGTAATTTTACACGGACTTTTTAGTTGGGTTCGTATTTTTTACCCGGACTTTTAGTTGGGTTCGTAATTTTACCCGGAGTTTTAGTTGGGTTCGTAATTTTACCCGGACTTTTTAGTTGGGTTCGTATTTTTTACCCGGACTTTTAGTTGGGTTCGTAATTTTACCCGGAGTTTTAGTTGGGTTCGTATTTTTTACCCGGAGTTTTAGTTGGATTCGTATTTTTAACAAGGAGTTTTAGTTGGGTTCGTATTTTTACCCGGAGTTTTAGTTGTGTTGGTAATTTTACCCGGAGTTTTAGTTGGGTTCATATTTTTTACCGAACTTTTTAGTTGGGTTCGTATTTTTTACCAGAAGTTTTAGTTGGGTTCTTATTTTTTACCCGGAGTTTTAGTTGGGTTCGTATTTTTACCCGGAGTTTTAGTTGGGTTCGTATTTTTACCCGGAGTTTTAGTTGGGTTTGTAATTTTATCCGGAGTTTTAGTTGGGTTCGTATTTTTTACCCGGACTTTTTAGTTGGGTTAGTATTTTTGCCCGGAGTTTTAGTTGGGTTCGTATTTTTTTACCCGGAGTTTTAGTTGGGTTCTAAATGTTACCCGGACTTTTTTGTTTGGTTCGTATTTTTTACCCGGAGTTTTAGTTGGGTTCGTAATTTTACCCGGACTTTTTAGTTGGGTTCGTAATTTTACCCGGAGTTTTAGTTGGGTTCGTAATTTTACCCGAAGTTTTAGTTGGGTTCGTAATTTTACCCGGAGTTTTAGTTGGGTTCGTAATTTTACCCGGAGTTTTAGTTGGGTTCGTAATTTTACCCGGACTTTTTAGTTGGGTTCGTATTTTTTACCCGGACTTTTAGTTGGGTTCGTAATTTTACCCGGAGTTTTAGTTGGGTTCGTAATTTTACCCGGAGTTTTAGTTGAGTTCGTAATTTTACCCGGAGTTTTAGTTGGGTTCGTAATTTTACCCGGACTTTTTATTTGGGTTCGTAATTTTACCCGGACTTTTTAGTTGGGTTCGTAATTTTACCCGGAGTTTTAGTTGGGTTCGTAATTTTACCCGGAGTTTTACTTGGGTTCGTAATTTTACCCGGACTTTTTAGTTGGGTTCGTATTTTTTACCCGGACTTTTAGTTGGGTTCGTAATTTTACCCGGAGTTTTAGTTGGGTTCGTAATTTTACCCGGAGTTTTAGTTGGGTTCGTAATTTTAACCGGAGTTTTAGTTGGGTTCGTATTTTTGACCCGGACTTTTTAGTTGGGGTTAGTATTTTTACCCGGAGTTTTAGTTGGGTTCGTATTTTTACCCGGAGTTTTAGTTGGGTTCGTAATTTTACCCGGAGTTTTAGTTGGGATCGTATTTTTTACCCGGACATTTTAGTTGGGTTAGCATTTTTTACCCGTAGTTTTATTTGGGTTCGTACTTTTTACCCTGAGTTTTAGTTGGGTTCGTATTTTTTACCCGGAGTTTTAGTTGGGTTCGTATTTTTTACCCGGACTTTTTAGTTGGGTAAGTATTTTTACCTGGAGTTTTAGTTGGGTTCGTATTTTTACCCGGAGTTTTAGTTGGGTTCGTAGTTTTACCCGGAGTTTTAGTTGGGTTCGTATCTTTTACCCGGACTATTTAGTTGGGTTAGTATTTTTTACCCGGAGTTTTAGTTGGGTTCGTATTTTTTACCCGGAGTTTTAGTTGGGTTCGTATTTTTTACCCGGACTTTTTAGTTGGGTAAGTATTTTTACCTGGAGTTTTAGTTGGGTTCGTATTTTTACCCGGAGTTTTAGTTGGGTTCGTAGTTTTACCCGGAGTTTTAGTTGGGTTCGTATCTTTTACCCGGACTATTTAGTTGGGTTAGTATTTTTTACCCGGAGTTTTAGTTGGGTTCGCATTTTTTACCCGGAATTTTTAGTTGGGTTAGTATTTTTACCCGGAGTTTTAGTAGGGTTTGTATTTTTACCCGGAGTTTTAGTTGGGTTCGTAATTTTGCCCGGAGTTTTAGTTGGGTTCGTATTTTTAACCCGGACTTTTTAGTTGGGTTAGTATTCTTACCCGGAGTTTTAGTTGGGTTCGTATTTTTACCCGGAGTTTTAGTTGGGTTCGTAATTTTATCCGGAGTTTTAGTTGGGTTCGTATTTTTTACCCGGACTTTTTAGTTGGGTTAGTATTTTTGCCCGGAGTTTTAGTTGGGTTCGTATTTTTTACCCGGAGTTTTAGTTGGGTTCTAAATGTTACCCGGACTTTTTTGTTTGGTTCGTATTTTTTACCCGGAGTTTTAGTTGGGTTCGTAATTTTACCTGGAGTTTTAAGTTAGGTTCGTATTTTTACCCGGACTTTTTAGTTGGGTTCGTATTTTTTACCCGGACTTTTAGTTGGGTTCGTAATTTTACCCGGAGTTTTAGTTTGGTTCGTAATTTTACCCGGAGTTTTAGTTGGGTTCGTAATTTTACCCGGAGTCTTGAGTTACCCGGACTTTTTAGTTGGTTTCGTATTTTTACCCGGACTTTTAGCTGGGTTCGTAATTTTACCCGGAGTTTTACTTGGGTTCGTAATTTTACCCGGAGTTTTAGTTGGGTTCGTAATTTTACCCGGAGTTTTAGTTGGGTTCGTAATTTTACCCGGACTTTTTAGTTGGGTTCGTATTTTTTACCCGGACTTTTAGTTGGGTTCGTAATTTTACCCGGAGTTTTAGTTGGGTTCGTAATTTTACACGGAGTTTTAGTTGAGTTAGTAATTTTACCCGGAGTTTTAGTTGGGTTCGTAATTTTAACCGGACTTTTTAGTTGGGTTCGTAATTTTACCCGGAGTCTTAAGTTAGGTTCGTATTTTTTATCCGGACTTTTAAGTTGGGTTTGTATTTTTTACCCGGAGTTTTAGTTGGGTTCGTAATTTTACCCGGAGTTTTAGTTGGGTTCGCAATTTTACCCGGACTTTTTAGTTGGGTTCGTATTTTTTACCCGGACTTTTAGTTGGGTTCGTAATTTTACCCGGAGTTTTAGTTGGGTTCGTAATTTTACCCGGAGTTTTAGTTGGGTTCGTAATTTTACTCGGACTTTTTAGTTGGGTTCGTAATTTTACCCGGACTTTTTAGTTGGGTTCGTAATTTTACCCGGACTTTTAGTTGGGTTCGTAATTTTACCCGGAGTTTTAGTTGGGTTCGTAATTTTACCCGGAGTTTTAGTTGCGTTCGTAATTTTACCCGGAGTTGTACTTGGGTTCGTAATTTTACCCGGAGTTTTAATTGGGTTCGTAATTTTACCCGGAGTTTTAGTTGGATTCGTAATTTTACCCGGAGTTTTAGTTGGGTTCGTAATTTTACCCGGACTTTTTAGTTGGGCTCGTATTTTTTACCCGGACTTTTAGTTGGGTTCGTAATTTTACCCGGAGTTTTAGTTGGGTTCGTAATTTTACCCGGAGTTTTAGTTGAGTTCGTAATTTTACCCGGAGTTTTAGTTGGGTTCGTAATTTTACCCGGACTTTTTAGTTGGGTTCGTAATTTTACCCGGACTTTTTAGTTGGGGTCGTAATTTTACCCGGAGTCTTAAGTTAGGTTCGTATTTTTTATCCGGACTTTTTAGTTGGGTTCGTATTTTTTACCCGGAGTTTTAGTTGGGTTCGTAATTTTACCCGGAGTTTTAGTTGGGTTCGTAATTTTACCCGGACTTTTTAGTTGGGTTCGTATTTTTTACCCGGACTTTTAGTTGGGTTCGTAATTTTACCCGGAGTTTTAGTTGGGTTCGTATTTTTTACCCGGAGTTTTAGTTGGATTCGTATTTTTTACAAGGAGTTTTACTTGGCTTCGTATTTTTACCCGGAGTTTTAGTTGTGTTGGTAATTTTACCCGGAGTTTTAGTTGGGTTCATATTTTTTACCGGACTTTTTAGTTGGGTTCGTATTTTTTACCCGAAGTTTTAGTTGGGTTCGTATTTTTTACCCGGAGTTTTAGTTGGGTTCGTATTTTTACCCGGAGTTTTAGTTGGGTTCGTATTTTTACCCGGAGTTTTAGTTGGGTTCGTATTTTTTACCCGGATTTTTTAGTTGGGTTAGTATTTTTGCCCGGAGTTTTAGTTCGGTTCGTATTTTTTTACCCGGACTTTTTAGTTGAGTTAGTATTTTTGCCCGGAGTTTTAGTTGGGTTCGTATTTTTTTACCCGGAGTTTTAGTTGGGTTCTAAATGTTACCCGGACTTTTTTGTTTGGTTCGTATTTTTTACCCGGAGTTTTAATTGGGTTCGTAATTTTACCCGGACTTTTTAGTTGGGTTCGTAATTTTACCCGGAGTTTTAGTTGGGTTCGTAATTTTACCCGGACTTTTTAGTTGAGTTAGTATTTTTGCCCGGAGTTTTAGTTGGGTTCGTATTTTTTTACTCGGAGTTTTAGTTGGGTTCTAAATGTTACCCGGACTTTTTTGTTTGGTTCGTATTTTGTACCCGGAGTTTTAGTTGGGTTCGTAATTTTACCCGGACTTTTTAGTTGGGTTCGTAATTTTACCCGGAGTTTTAGTTGGGTTCGTAATTTTACCCGGAGTTTTAGTTGGGTTCGTAATTTTACCCGGAGTTTTAGTTGGGTTCGTAATTTTACCCGGAGTTTTAGTTGGGTTCGTAATTTTACCCGGACTTTTTAGTTGGGTTCGTATTTTTTACCCGGACTTTTAGTCGGGTTCATAATTTTACCCGGAGTTTTAGTTGGGTTCGTAATTTTACCCGGAGTTTTAGTTGAGTTGGTAATTTTACCCGGAGTTTTAGTTGGGTTCGTAATTTTACCCGGACTTTTTAGTTGGGTTCGTATTTTTTACCGGGACTTTTAGTTGGGTTCGTAATTTTATCCGGAGTTTTAGTTGGGTTCGTATTTTTTACCCGGACTTTTTAGTTGAGTTAGTATTTTTGCCCGGAGTTTTAGTTGGGTTCGTATTTTTTTACCCGGAGTTTTAGTTGGGTTCTAAATGTTACCCGGACTTTTTTGTTTGGTTCGTAATTTTACCCGGACTTTTTAGTTGGGTTCGTAATTTTACCCGGAGTTTTAGTTGGGTTCGTAATTTTACCCGGAGTTTTAGTTGGGTTCGTAATTTTACCCGGAGTTTTAGTTGGGTTCGTAATTTTACCCGGAGTTTTAGTTGGGTTCGTAATTTTACCCGGACTTTTTAGTTGGGTTCGTATTTTTTACCCGGACTTTTAGTTGGGTTCGTAATTTTACCCGGAGTTTTAGTTGGGTTCGTAATTTTACCCGGAGTTTTAGTTGAGTTCGTAATTTTACCCGGAGTGTTAGTTGGGTTCGTAATTTTACCCAAACTTTTTATTTGGGTTCGTAATTTTACCCGGACTTTTTAGTTGGGTTCGTAATTTTACCCGCAGTTTTAGTTGGGTTCGTAATTTTACCCGGAGTTTTACTTGGGTTCGTAATTTTACCCGGAGGTTTACTTGGGTTCGTAATTTTACCCCGAGTTTTAGTTGGGTTCGTAATTTTACCCGGAGTTTTAGTTGGGTTCGTAATTTTACCCGGACTTTTTAGTTGGGTTCGTATTTTTTACCCGGACTTTTAGTTGGGTTCGTATTTTTTACCCGGAGTTTTAGTTGGGTTCGTATTTTTTTCCCGGACTTTTTAGTTGGGTTAGTATTTTTACCCGGAGTTTTAGTTGGGTTCGTATTTTTACCCGGAGTTTTAGTTGGGTTCGTATTTTTACCCGGAGTTTTAGTTGGGTTCGTAATTTTAGCCGGAGTTTTAGTTGGGTTCGTATTCTTTACCCGGACTTTTTAGTTGGGTTCGTAATTTTACCCGGAGTTTTAGTTGGGTTCGTAATTTTACCCGGAGTTTTAGTTGGGTTCGTAATTTTACCCGGAGGTTTAGTTGGGTTCGTAATTTTACCCGGACTTTTTAGTTGGGTTCGTATTTTTTACCCGGACTTTTAGTTGGGTTCGTAATTTTAAGCGGAGTTTTAGTTGGGTTCGTAATTTTACCCGGACTTTTTAGTTGGGTTCGTATTTTTTACCCGGACTTTTAGTTGGGTTCGTAATTTTACCCGGAGTTTTAGTTGGGTTCGTAATTTTACCCGGAGTTTTAGTTGGGTTCGTAATTTTACCCGGACTTTTTAGTTGGGTTCGTATTTTTTACCCGGACTTTTAGTTGGGTTCGTAATTTTACCCGGAGTTTTAGTTGGGTTCGTATTTTTACCCGGAGTTTTAGTTGGGTTCGTATTTTTACCCGGAGTTTTAGTTGGGTTCGTAATTTTATCCGGAGTTTTAGTTGGGTTCGTATTTTTTACCCGGATTTTTTAGTTGGGTTAGTATTTTTGCCCGGAGTTTTAGTTGGGTTCGTATTTTTTTACCCGGACTTTTTAGTTGAGTTAGTATTTTTGCCCGGAGTTTTAGTTGGGTTCTAAATGTTACCCGGACTTTTTTGTTTGGTTCGTATTTTTTACCCGGAGTTTTAATTGGGTTCGTAATTTTACCCGGACTTTTTAGTTGGGTTCGTAATTTTACCCGGAGTTTTAGTTGGGTTCGTAATTTTACCCGGACTTTTTAGTTGAGTTAGTATTTTTGCCCGGAGTTTTAGTTGGGTTCGTATTTTTTTACTCGGAGTTTTAGTTGGGTTCTAAATGTTACCCGGACTTTTTTGTTTGGTTCGTATTTTGTACCCGGAGTTTTAGTTGGGTTCGTAATTTTACCCGGACTTTTTAGTTGGGTTCGTAATTTTACCCGGAGTTTTAGTTGGGTTCGTAATTTTACCCGGAGTTTTAGTTGGGTTCGTAATTTTACCCGGAGTTTTAGTTGGGTTCGTAATTTTACCCGGAGTTTTAGTTGGGTTCGTAATTTTACCCGGACTTTTTAGTTGGGTTCGTATTTTTTACCCGGACTTTTAGTCGGGTTCGTAATTTTACCCGGAGTTTTAGTTGGGTTCGTAATTTTACCCGGAGTTTTAGTTGAGTTGGTAATTTTACCCGGAGTTTTAGTTGGGTTCGTAATTTTACCCGGACTTTTTAGTTGGGTTCGTATTTTTTACCGGGACTTTTAGTTGGGTTCGTAATTTTATCCGGAGTTTTAGTTGGGTTCGTATTTTTTGCCCGGACTTTTTAGTTGAGTTAGTATTTTTGCCCGGAGTTTTAGTTGGGTTCGTATTTTTTTACCCGGAGTTTTAGTTGGGTTCTAAATGTTACCCGGACTTTTTTGTTTTGTTTGTTTGTTTGTTTATTGTTTAATTGTGCATCATTACATACATACATCATACATCCCTAACAATATGGCACATAAAGCTCTCAGAGAGCTTGTTTGGTTCGTAATTTTACCCGGACTTTTTAGTTGGGTTCGTAATTTTACCCGGAGTTTTAGTTGGGTTCGTAATTTTACCCGGAGTTTTAGTTGGGTTCGTAATTTTACCCGGAGTTTTAGTTGGGTTCGTAATTTTACCCGGAGTTTTAGTTGGGTTCGTAATTTTACCCGGACTTTTTAGTTGGGTTCGTATTTTTTACCCGGACTTTTAGTTGGGTTCGTAATTTTACCCGGAGTTTTAGTTGGGTTCGTAATTTTACCCGGAGTTTTAGTTGAGTTCGTAATTTTACCCGGAGTGTTAGTTGGGTTCGTAATTTTACCCGAACTTTTTATTTGGGTTCGTAATTTTACCCGGACTTTTTAGTTGGGTTCGTAATTTTACCCGCAGTTTTAGTTGGGTTCGTAATTTTACCCGGAGTTTTACTTGGGTTCGTAATTTTACCCGGAGTTTTACTTGGGTTCGTAATTTTACCCGGAGTTTTAGTTGGGTTCGTAATTTTACCCGGAGTTTTAGTTGGGTTCGTAATTTTACCCGGACTTTTTAGTTGGGTTCGTATTTTTTACCCGGACTTTTAGTTGGGTTCGTATTTTTTACCCGGAGTTTTAGTTGGGTTCGTATTTTTTTCCCGGACTTTTTAGTTGGGTTAGTATTTTTACCCGGAGTTTTAGTTGGGTTCGTATTTTTACCCGGAGTTTTAGTTGGGTTCGTATTTTTACCCGGAGTTTTAGTTGGGTTCGTAATTTTAGCCGGAGTTTTAGTTGGGTTCGTATTCTTTACCCGGACTTTTTAGTTGGGTTCGTAATTTTACCCGGAGTTTTAGTTGGGTTCGTAATTTTACCCGGAGTTTTAGTTGGGTTCGTAATTTTACCCGGAGGTTTAGTTGGGTTCGTAATTTTACCCGGACTTTTTAGTTGGGTTCGTATTTTTTACCCGGACTTTTAGTTGGGTTCGTAATTTTAAGCGGAGTTTTAGTTGGGTTCGTAATTTTACCCGGAGTTTTAGTTGGGTTCGTAATTTTACTCGGACTTTTTAGTTGGGTTCGTAATTTTACCCGGACTTTTTAGTTGGGTTCGTAATTTTACCCGGACTTTTAGTTGGGTTCGTAATTTTACCCGGAGTTTTAGTTGGGTTCGTAATTTTACCCGGAGTTTTAGTTGCGTTCGTAATTTTACCCGGAGTTGTACTTGGGTTCGTAATTTTACCCGGAGTTTTAATTGGGTTCGTAATTTTACCCGGAGTTTTAGTTGGATTCGTAATTTTACCCGGAGTTTTAGTTGGGTTCGTAATTTTACCCGGACTTTTTAGTTGGGCTCGTAATTTTACCCGGACTTTTTAGTTGGGGTCGTAATTTTACCCGGAGTCTTAAGTTAGGTTCGTATTTTTTATCCGGACTTTTTAGTTGGGTTCGTATTTTTTACCCGGAGTTTTAGTTGGGTTCGTAATTTTACCCGGAGTTTTAGTTGGGTTCGTAATTTTACCCGGACTTTTTAGTTGGGTTCGTATTTTTTACCCGGACTTTTAGTTGGGTTCGTAATTTTACCCGGAGTTTTAGTTGGGTTCGTATTTTTTACCCGGAGTTTTAGTTGGATTCGTATTTTTTACAAGGAGTTTTACTTGGCTTCGTATTTTTACCCGGAGTTTTAGTTGTGTTGGTAATTTTACCCGGAGTTTTAGTTGGGTTCATATTTTTTACCGGACTTTTTAGTTGGGTTCGTATTTTTTACCCGAAGTTTTAGTTGGGTTCGTATTTTTTACCCGGAGTTTTAGTTGGGTTCGTATTTTTACCCGGAGTTTTAGTTGGGTTCGTATTTTTACCCGGAGTTTTAGTTGGGTTCGTATTTTTTACCCGGATTTTTTAGTTGGGTTAGTATTTTTGCCCGGAGTTTTAGTTGGGTTCGTATTTTTTTACCCGGACTTTTTAGTTGAGTTAGTATTTTTGCCCGGAGTTTTAGTTGGGTTCGTATTTTTTTACCCGGAGTTTTAGTTGGGTTCTAAATGTTACCCGGACTTTTTTGTTTGGTTCGTATTTTTTACCCGGAGTTTTAATTGGGTTCGTAATTTTACCCGGACTTTTTAGTTGGGTTCGTAATTTTACCCGGAGTTTTAGTTGGGTTCGTAATTTTACCCGGACTTTTTAGTTGAGTTAGTATTTTTGCCCGGAGTTTTAGTTGGGTTCGTATTTTTTTACTCGGAGTTTTAGTTGGGTTCTAAATGTTACCCGGACTTTTTTGTTTGGTTCGTATTTTGTTCCCGGAGTTTTAGTTGGGTTCGTAATTTTACCCGGACTTTTTAGTTGGGTTCGTAATTTTACCCGGAGTTTTAGTTGGGTTCGTAATTTTACCCGGAGTTTTAGTTGGGTTCGTAATTTTACCCGTAGTTTTAGTTGGGTTCGTAATTTTACCCGGAGTTTTAGTTGGGTTCGTAATTTTACCCGGACTTTTTAGTTGGGTTCGTATTTTTTACCCGGACTTTTAGTCGGGTTCGTAATTTTACCCGGAGTTTTAGTTGGGTTCGTAATTTTACCCGGAGTTT
The DNA here is from genome assembly GCA_964023965.1 of Melinopterus prodromus. Classification (NCBI taxonomy): domain Eukaryota; kingdom Metazoa; phylum Arthropoda; class Insecta; order Coleoptera; family Scarabaeidae; genus Melinopterus; species Melinopterus prodromus. Next base: position 112,272 of record CAXIES010000088.1, read on the forward strand.
TAGTTGAGTTGGTAATTTTACCCGGAGTTTTAGTTGGGTTCGTAATTTTACAAGGACTTTTTAGTTGGGTTCGTATTTTTTACCGGGACTTTTAGTTGGGTTCGTAATTTTATCCGGAGTTTTAGTTGGGTTCGTATTTTTTACCCGGACTTTTTAGTTGAGTTAGTATTTTTGCCCGGAGTTTTAGTTGGGTTCGTATTTTTTTACCCGGAGTTTTAGTTGGGTTCTAAATGTTACCCGGACTTTTTTGTTTGGTTCGTAATTTTACCCGGACTTTTTAGTTGGGTTCGTAATTTTACCCGGAGTTTTAGTTGGGTTCGTAATTTTACCCGGAGTTTTAGTTGGGTTCGTAATTTTACCCGGAGTTTTAGTTGGGTTCGTAATTTTACCCGGAGTTTTAGTTGGGTTCGTAATTTTACCCGGACTTTTTAGTTGGGTTCGTATTTTTTACCCGGACTTTTAGTTGGGTTCGTAATTTTACCCGGAGTTTTAGTTGGGTTCGTAATTTTACCCGGAGTTTTAGTTGAGTTCGTAATTTTACCCGGAGTGTTAGTTGGGTTCGTAATTTTACCCAAACTTTTTATTTGGGTTCGTAATTTTACCCGGACTTTTTAGTTGGGTTCGTAATTTTACCCGCAGTTTTAGTTGGGTTCGTAATTTTACCCGGAGTTTTACTTGGGTTCGTAATTTTACCCGGAGTTTTACTTGGGTTCGTAATTTTACCCGGAGTTTTAGTTGGGTTCGTAATTTTACCCGGAGTTTTAGTTGGGTTCGTAATTTTACCCGGACTTTTTAGTTGGGTTCGTATTTTTTACCCGGACTTTTAGTTGGGTTCGTATTTTTTACCCGGAGTTTTAGTTGGGTTCGTATTTTTTTCCCGGACTTTTTAGTTGGGTTAGTATTTTTACCCGGAGTTTTAGTTGGGTTCGTATTTTTACCCGGAGTTTTAGTTGGGTTCGTATTTTTACCCGGAGTTTTAGTTGGGTTCGTAATTTTAGCCGGAGTTTTAGTTGGGTTCGTATTCTTTACCCGGACTTTTTAGTTGGGTTCGTAATTTTACCCGGAGTTTTAGTTGGGTTCGTAATTTTACCCGGAGTTTTAGTTGGGTTCGTAATTTTACCCGGAGGTTTAGTTGGGTTCGTAATTTTACCCGGACTTTTTAGTTGGGTTCGTATTTTTTACCCGGACTTTTAGTTGGGTTCGTAATTTTAAGCGGAGTTTTAGTTGGGTTCGTAATTTTACCCGGACTTTTTAGTTGGGTTCGTATTTTTTACCCGGACTTTTAGTTGGGTTCGTAATTTTACCCGGAGTTTTAGTTGGGTTCGTAATTTTACCCGGAGTTTTAGTTGGGTTCGTAATTTTACCCGGACTTTTTAGTTGGGTTCGTATTTTTTACCCGGACTTTTAGTTGGGTTCGTAATTTTACCCGGAGTTTTAGTTGGGTTCGTATTTTTACCCGGAGTTTTAGTTGGGTTCGTATTTTTACCCGGAGTTTTAGTTGGGTTCGTAATTTTATCCGGAGTTTTAGTTGGGTTCGTATTTTTTACCCGGATTTTTTAGTTGGGTTAGTATTTTTGCCCGGAGTTTTAGTTGGGTTCGTATTTTTTTACCCGGACTTTTTAGTTGAGTTAGTATTTTTGCCCGGAGTTTTAGTTGGGTTCTAAATGTTACCCGGACTTTTTTGTTTGGTTCGTATTTTTTACCCGGAGTTTTAATTGGGTTCGTAATTTTACCCGGACTTTTTAGTTGGGTTCGTAATTTTACCCGGAGTTTTAGTTGGGTTCGTAATTTTACCCGGACTTTTTAGTTGAGTTAGTATTTTTGCCCGGAGTTTTAGTTGGGTTCGTATTTTTTTACTCGGAGTTTTAGTTGGGTTCTAAATGTTACCCGGACTTTTTTGTTTGGTTCGTATTTTGTACCCGGAGTTTTAGTTGGGTTCGTAATTTTACCCGGACTTTTTAGTTGGGTTCGTAATTTTACCCGGAGTTTTAGTTGGGTTCGTAATTTTACCCGGAGTTTTAGTTGGGTTCGTAATTTTACCCGGAGTTTTAGTTGGGTTCGTAATTTTACCCGGAGTTTTAGTTGGGTTCGTAATTTTACCCGGACTTTTTAGTTGGGTTCGTATTTTTTACCCGGACTTTTAGTCGGGTTCGTAATTTTACCCGGAGTTTTAGTTGGGTTCGTAATTTTACCCGGAGTTTTAGTTGAGTTGGTAATTTTACCCGGAGTTTTAGTTGGGTTCGTAATTTTACCCGGACTTTTTAGTTGGGTTCGTATTTTTTACCGGGACTTTTAGTTGGGTTCGTAATTTTATCCGGAGTTTTAGTTGGGTTCGTATTTTTTACCCGGACTTTTTAGTTGAGTTAGTATTTTTGCCCGGAGTTTTAGTTGGGTTCGTATTTTTTTACCCGGAGTTTTAGTTGGGTTCTAAATGTTACCCGGACTTTTTTGTTTTGTTTGTTTGTTTGTTTATTGTTTAATTGTGCATCATTACATACATACATCATACATCCCTAACAATATGGCACATAAAGCTCTCAGAGAGCTTGTTTGGTTCGTAATTTTACCCGGACTTTTTAGTTGGGTTCGTAATTTTACCCGGAGTTTTAGTTGGGTTCGTAATTTTACCCGGAGTTTTAGTTGGGTTCGTAATTTTACCCGGAGTTTTAGTTGGGTTCGTAATTTTACCCGGAGTTTTAGTTGGGTTCGTAATTTTACCCGGACTTTTTAGTTGGGTTCGTATTTTTTACCCGGACTTTTAGTTGGGTTCGTAATTTTACCCGGAGTTTTAGTTGGGTTCGTAATTTTACCCGGAGTTTTAGTTGAGTTCGTAATTTTACCCGGAGTGTTAGTTGGGTTCGTAATTTTACCCGAACTTTTTATTTGGGTTCGTAATTTTACCCGGACTTTTTAGTTGGGTTCGTAATTTTACCCGCAGTTTTAGTTGGGTTCGTAATTTTACCCGGAGTTTTACTTGGGTTCGTAATTTTACCCGGAGTTTTACTTGGGTTCGTAATTTTACCCGGAGTTTTAGTTGGGTTCGTAATTTTACCCGGAGTTTTAGTTGGGTTCGTAATTTTACCCGGACTTTTTAGTTGGGTTCGTATTTTTTACCCGGACTTTTAGTTGGGTTCGTATTTTTTACCCGGAGTTTTAGTTGGGTTCGTATTTTTTTCCCGGACTTTTTAGTTGGGTTAGTATTTTTACCCGGAGTTTTAGTTGGGTTCGTATTTTTACCCGGAGTTTTAGTTGGGTTCGTATTTTTACCCGGAGTTTTAGTTGGGTTCGTAATTTTAGCCGGAGTTTTAGTTGGGTTCGTATTCTTTACCCGGACTTTTTAGTTGGGTTCGTAATTTTACCCGGAGTTTTAGTTGGGTTCGTAATTTTACCCGGAGTTTTAGTTGGGTTCGTAATTTTACCCGGAGGTTTAGTTGGGTTCGTAATTTTACCCGGACTTTTTAGTTGGGTTCGTATTTTTTACCCGGACTTTTAGTTGGGTTCGTAATTTTAAGCGGAGTTTTAGTTGGGTTCGTAATTTTACCCGGACTTTTTAGTTGGGTTCGTATTTTTTACCCGGACTTTTAGTTGGGTTCGTAATTTTACCCGGAGTTTTAGTTGGGTTCGTAATTTTACCCGGAGTTTTAGTTGAGTTGGTAATTTTACCCGGAGTTTTAGTTGGGTTCGTAATTTTACCCGGACTTTTTATTTGGGTTCGTAATTTTACCCGGACTTTTTAGTTGGGTTCGTAATTTTACCCGGAGTTTTAGTTGGGTTCGTAATTTTACCCGGAGTTTTACTTTGGTTCGTAATTTTACCCGAACTTTTTAGTTGGGTTCGTATTTTTTACCCGGACTTTTAGTTGGGTTCGTAATTTTACCCGGAGTTTTAGTTGGGTTCGTAATTTTACCCGGAGTTTTAGTTGGGTTCGTAATTTTACCCGGAGTTTTACTTGGGTTCGTAATTTTACCCGGAGTTTTACTTGGGTTCGTAATTTTACCCGGAGTTTTAGTTGGGTTCGTAATTTTACCCGGAGTTTTAGTTGGGTTCGTAATTTTACCCGGACTTTTTAGTTGGGTTCGTATTTTTTACCCGGACTTTTAGTTGGGTTCGTATTTTTTACCCGGAGTTTTAGTTGGGTTCGTAATTTTACCCGGAGTTTTAGTTGAGTTCGTAATTTTACCCGGAGTTTTAGTTGGGTTCGTAATTTTACCCGGACTTTTTAGTTGGGTTCGTAATTTTACCCGGACTTATTAGTTGGGTTCGTAATTTTACCCGGAGTCTTAAGTTAGGTTCGTATTTTTTATCCGGACTTTTTAGTTGGGTTCGTATTTTTTACCCGGAGTTTTAGTTGGGTTCGTAATTTTACCCGGAGTTTTAGTTGGGTTCGTAATTTTATCCGGAGTTTTAGTTGGGTTCGTATTTTTTACCCGGACTTTTTAGTTGGGTTAGTATTTTTGCCCGGAGTTTTAGTTGGGTTCGTATTTTTTACCCGGAGTTTTAGTTGGGTTCGTAATTTTACCCGGAGTTTTAGTTGGGTTCGTAATTTTAGCCGGAGTTTTAGTTGGGTTCGTATTTTTTACCCGGACTTTTTAGTTGGGTTAGTATTTTTGCCCGGAGTTTTAGTTGGGTTCGTATTTTTTTACCCGGAGTTTTAGTTGGGTTCTAAATGTTACCCGGACTTTTTTGTTTGGTTCGTATTTTTTACCCGGAGTTTTAGTTGGGTTCGTAATTTTACCTGGAGTTTTAAGTTAGGTTCGTATTTTTACCCGGACTTTTTAGTTGGGTTCGTATTTTTTACCCGGACTTTTAGTTGGGTTCGTAATTTTACCCGGAGTTTTAGTTTGGTTCGTAATTTTACCCGGAGTTTTAGTTGGGTTCGTAATTTTACCCGGAGTCTTGAGTTACCCGGACTTTTTAGTTGGTTTCGTATTTTTACCCGGACTTTTAGCTGGGTTCGTAATTTTACCCGGAGTTTTACTTGGGTTCGTAATTTTACCCGGAGTTTTAGTTGGGTTCGTAATTTTACCCGGAGTTTTAGTTGGGTTCGTAATTTTACCCGGACTTTTTAGTTGGGTTCGTATTTTTTACCCGGACTTTTAGTTGGGTTCGTAATTTTACCCGGAGTTTTAGTTGGGTTCGTAATTTTACACGGAGTTTTAGTTGAGTTAGTAATTTTACCCGGAGTTTTAGTTGGGTTCGTAATTTTAACCGGACTTTTTAGTTGGGTTCGTAATTTTACCCGGAGTCTTAAGTTAGGTTCGTATTTTTTATCCGGACTTTTTAGTTGGGTTCGTATTTTTTACCCGGAGTTTTAGTTGGGTTCGTAATTTTACCCGGAGTTTTAGTTGGGTTCGCAATTTTACCCGGACTTTTTAGTTGGGTTCGTATTTTTTACCCGGACTTTTAGTTGGGTTCGTAATTTTACCCGGAGTTTTAGTTGGGTTCGTAATTTTACCCGGAGTTTTAGTTGGGTTCGTAATTTTACCCGGACTTTTTAGTTGGGTTCGTAATTTTACCCGGACTTTTTAGTTGGGTTCGTAATTTTACCCGGACTTTTAGTTGGGTTCGTAATTTTACCCGGAGTTTTAGTTGGGTTCGTAATTTTACCCGGAGTTTTAGTTGCGTTCGTAATTTTACCCGGAGTTGTACTTGGGTTCGTAATTTTACCCGGAGTTTTACTTGGGTTCGTAATTTTACCCGGAGTTTTAGTTGGATTCGTAATTTTACCCGGAGTTTTAGTTGGGTTCGTAATTTTACCCGGACTTTTTAGTTGGGCTCGTATTTGTTACCCGGACTTTTAGTTGGGTTCGTAATTTTACCCGGAGTTTTAGTTGGGTTCGTAATTTTACCCGGAGTTTTAGTTGAGTTCGTAATTTTACCCGGAGTTTTAGTTGGGTTCGTAATTTTACCCGGACTTTTTAGTTGGGTTCGTAATTTTACCCGGACTTTTTAGTTGGGGTCGTAATTTTACCCGGAGTCTTAAGTTAGGTTCGTATTTTTTATCCGGACTTTTTAGTTGGGTTCGTATTTTTTACCCGGAGTTTTAGTTGGGTTCGTAATTTTACCCGGAGTTTTAGTTGGGTTCGTAATTTTACCCGGACTTTTTAGTTGGGTTCGTATTTTTTACCCGGACTTTTAGTTGGGTTCGTAATTTTACCCGGAGTTTTAGTTGGGTTCGTATTTTTTACCCGGAGTTTTAGTTGGATTCGTATTTTTTACAAGGAGTTTTACTTGGCTTCGTATTTTTACCCGGAGTTTTAGTTGTGTTGGTAATTTTACCCGGAGTTTTAGTTGGGTTCATATTTTTTACCGGACGTTTTAGTTGGGTTCGTATTTTTTACCCGAAGTTTTAGTTGGGTTCGTATTTTTTACCCGGAGTTTTAGTTGGGTTCGTATTTTTACCCGGAGTTTTAGTTGGGTTCGTATTTTTACCCGGAGTTTTAGTTGGGTTCGTAATTTTATCCGGAGTTTTAGTTGGGTTCGTATTTTTTACCCGGATTTTTTAGTTGGGTTAGTATTTTTGCCCGGAGTTTTAGTTGGGTTCGTATTTTTTTACCCGGACTTTTTAGTTGAGTTAGTATTTTTGCCCGGAGTTTTAGTTGGGTTCGTATTTTTTTACCCGGAGTTTTAGTTGGGTTCTAAATGTTACCCGGACTTTTTTGTTTGGTTCGTATTTTTTACCCGGAGTTTTAATTGGGTTCGTAATTTTACCCGGACTTTTTAGTTGGGTTCGTAATTTTACCCGGAGTTTTAGTTGGGTTCGTAATTTTACCCGGACTTTTTAGTTGAGTTAGTATTTTTGCCCGGAGTTTTAGTTGGGTTCGTATTTTTTTACTCGGAGTTTTAGTTGGGTTCTAAATGTTACCCGGACTTTTTTGTTTGGTTCGTATTTTGTACCCGGAGTTTTAGTTGGGTTCGTAATTTTACCCGGACTTTTTAGTTGGGTTCGTAATTTTACCCGGAGTTTTAGTTGGGTTCGTAATTTTACCCGGAGTTTTAGTTGGGTTCGTAATTTTACCCGGAGTTTTAGTTGGGTTCGTAATTTTACCCGGAGTTTTAGTTGGGTTCGTAATTTTACCCGGACTTTTTAGTTGGGTTCGTATTTTTTACCCGGACTTTTAGTCGGGTTCGTAATTTTACCCGGAGTTTTAGTTGGGTTCGTAATTTTACCCGGAGTTTTAGTTGAGTTGGTAATTTTACCCGGAGTTTTAGTTGGGTTCGTAATTTTACCCGGACTTTGTAGTTGGGTTCGTATTTTTTACCGGGACTTTTAGTTGGGTTCGTAATTTTATCCGGAGTTTTAGTTGGGTTCGTATTTTTTACCCGGACTTTTTAGTTGAGTTAGTATTTTTGCCCGGAGTTTTAGTTGGGTTCGTATTTTTTTACCCGGAGTTTTAGTTGGGTTCTAAATGTTACCCGGACTTTTTTGTTTGGTTCGTAATTTTACCCGGACTTTTTAGTTGGGTTCGTAATTTTACCCGGAGTTTTAGTTGGGTTCGTAATTTTACCCGGAGTTTTAGTTGGGTTCGTAATTTTACCCGGAGTTTTAGTTGGGTTCGTAATTTTACCCGGAGTTTTAGTTGGGTTCGTAATTTTACCCGGACTTTTTAGTTGGGTTCGTATTTTTTACCCGGACTTTTAGTTGGGTTCCTAATTTTACCCGGAGTTTTAGTTGGGTTCGTAATTTTACCCGGAGTTTTAGTTGAGTTCGTAATTTTACCCGGAGTGTTAGTTGGGTTCGTAATTTTACCCGAACTTTTTATTTGGGTTCGTAATTTTACCCGGACTTTTTAGTTGGGTTCGTAATTTTACCCGCAGTTTTAGTTGGGTTCGTAATTTTACCCGGAGTTTTACTTGGGTTCGTAATTTTACCCGGAGTTTTACTTGGGTTCGTAATTTTACCCGGAGTTTTAGTTGGGTTCGTAATTTTACCCGGAGTTTTAGTTGGGTTCGTAATTTTACCCGGACTTTTTAGTTGGGTTCGTATTTTTTACCCGGACTTTTAGTTGGGTTCGTATTTTTTACCCGGAGTTTTAGTTGGGTTCGTATTTTTTTCCCGGACTTTTTAGTTGGGTTAGTATTTTTACCCGGAGTTTTAGTTGGGTTCGTATTTTTACCCGGAGTTTTAGTTGGGTTCGTATTTTTACCCGGAGTTTTAGTTGGGTTCGTAATTTTAGCCGGAGTTTTAGTTGGGTTCGTATTCTTTACCCGGACTTTTTAGTTGGGTTCGTAATTTTACCCGGAGTTTTAGTTGGGTTCGTAATTTTACCCGGAGTTTTAGTTGGGTTCGTAATTTTACCCGGAGGTTTAGTTGGGTTCGTAATTTTACCCGGACTTTTTAGTTGGGTTCGTATTTTTTTACTCGGAGTTTTAGTTGGGTTCTAAATGTTACCCGGACTTTTTTGTTTGGTTCGTATTTTGTACCCGGAGTTTTAGTTGGGTTCGTAATTTTACCCGGACTTTTTAGTTGGGTTCGTAATTTTACCCGGAGTTTTAGTTGGGTTCGTAATTTTACCCGGAGTTTTAGTTGGGTTCGTAATTTTACCCGGAGTTTTAGTTGGGTTCGTAATTTTACCCGGAGTTTTAGTTGGGTTCGTAATTTTACCCGGACTTTTTAGTTGGGTTCGTATTTTTTACCCGGACTTTTAGTCGGGTTCGTAATTTTACCCGGAGTTTTAGTTGGGTTCGTAATTTTACCCGGAGTTTTAGTTGAGTTGGTAATTTTACCCGGAGTTTTAGTTGGGTTCGTAATTTTACCCGGACTTTGTAGTTGGGTTCGTATTTTTTACCGGGACTTTTAGTTGGGTTCGTAATTTTATCCGGAGTTTTAGTTGGGTTCGTATTTTTTACCCGGACTTTTTAGTTGAGTTAGTATTTTTGCCCGGAGTTTTAGTTGGGTTCGTATTTTTTTACCCGGAGTTTTAGTTGGGTTCTAAATGTTACCCGGACTTTTTTGTTTGGTTCGTAATTTTACCCGGACTTTTTAGTTGGGTTCGTAATTTTACCCGGAGTTTTAGTTGGGTTCGTAATTTTACCCGGAGTTTTAGTTGGGTTCGTAATTTTACCCGGAGTTTTAGTTGGGTTCGTAATTTTACCCGGAGTTTTAGTTGGGTTCGTAATTTTACCCGGACTTTTTAGTTGGGTTCGTATTTTTTACCCGGACTTTTAGTTGGGTTCGTAATTTTACCCGGAGTTTTAGTTGGGTTCGTAATTTTACCCGGAGTTTTAGTTGAGTTCGTAATTTTACCCGGAGTGTTAGTTGGGTTCGTAATTTTACCCGAACTTTTTATTTGGGTTCGTAATTTTACCCGGACTTTTTAGTTGGGTTCGTAATTTTACCCGCAGTTTTAGTTGGGTTCGTAATTTTACCCGGAGTTTTACTTGGGTTCGTAATTTTACCCGGAGTTTTACTTGGGTTCGTAATTTTACCCGGAGTTTTAGTTGGGTTCGTAATTTTACCCGGAGTTTTAGTTGGGTTCGTAATTTTACCCGGACTTTTTAGTTGGGTTCGTATTTTTTACCCGGACTTTTAGTTGGGTTCGTATTTTTTACCCGGAGTTTTAGTTGGGTTCGTATTTTTTTCCCGGACTTTTTAGTTGGGTTAGTATTTTTACCCGGAGTTTTAGTTGGGTTCGTATTTTTACCCGGAGTTTTAGTTGGGTTCGTATTTTTACCCGGAGTTTTAGTTGGGTTCGTAATTTTAGCCGGAGTTTTAGTTGGGTTCGTATTCTTTACCCGGACTTTTTAGTTGGGTTCGTAATTTTACCCGGAGTTTTAGTTGGGTTCGTAATTTTACCCGGAGTTTTAGTTGGGTTCGTAATTTTACCCGGAGGTTTAGTTGGGTTCGTAATTTTACCCGGACTTTTTAGTTGGGTTCGTATTTTTTACCCGGACTTTTAGTTGGGTTCGTAATTTTAAGCGGAGTTTTAGTTGGGTTCGTAATTTTACCCGGACTTTTTAGTTGGGTTCGTATTTTTTACCCGGACTTTTAGTTGGGTTCGTAATTTTACCCGGAGTTTTAGTTGGGTTCGTAATTTTACCCGGAGTTTTAGTTGAGTTGGTAATTTTACCCGGAGTTTTAGTTGGGTTCGTAATTTTACCCGGACTTTTTATTTGGGTTCGTAATTTTACCCGGACTTTCTAGTTGGGTTTGTAATTTTACCCGGAGTTTTAGTTGGGTTCGTAATTTTACCCGGAGTTTTACTTTGGTTCGTAATTTTACCCGAACTTTTTAGTTGGGTTCGTATTTTTTACCCGGACTTTTAGTTGGGTTCGTAATTTTACCCGGAGTTTTAGTTGGGTTCGTAATTTTACCCGGAGTTTTAGTTGGGTTCGTAATTTTACCCGGAGTTTTACTTGGGTTCGTAATTTTACCCGGAGTTTTACTTGGGTTCGTAATTTTACCCGGAGTTTTAGTTGGGTTCGTAATTTTACCCGGAGTTTTAGTTGGGTTCGTAATTTTACCCGGACTTTTTAGTTGGGTTCGTATTTTTTACCCGGACTTTTAGTTGGGTTCGTATTTTTTACCCGGAGTTTTAGTTGGGTTCGTAATTTTACCCGGAGTTTTAGTTGAGTTCGTAATTTTACCCGGAGTTTTAGTTGGGTTCGTAATTTTACCCGGACTTTTTAGTTGGGTTCGTAATTTTACCCGGACTTTTTAGTTGGGTTCGTAATTTTACCCGGAGTCTTAAGTTAGGTTCGTATTTTTTATCCGGACTTTTTAGTTGGGTTCGTATTTTTTACCCGGAGTTTTAGTTGGGTTCGTAATTTTACCCGGAGTTTTAGTTGGGTTCGTAATTTTACCCGGACTTTTTAGTTGGGTTCGTATTTTTTACCCGGACTTTTAGTTGGGTTCGTAATTTTACCCGGAGTTTTAGTTGGGTTCGTATTTTTTACCCGGAGTTTTAGTTGGATTCGTATTTTTTACAAGGAGTTTTAGTTGGCTTCGTATTTTTACCCGGAGTTTTAGTTGTGTTGGTAATTTTACCCGGAGTTTTAGTTGGGTTCATATTTTTTACCGGACTTTTTAGTTGGGTTCGTATTTTTTACCCGAAGTTTTAGTTGGGTTCGTATTTTTTACCCGGAGTTTTAGTTGGGTTCGTATTTTTACCCGGAGTTTTAGTTGGGTTCGTATTTTTACCCGGAGTTTTAGTTGGGTTCGTAATTTTATCCGGAGTTTTAGTTGGGTTCGTATTTTTTACCCGGATTTTTTAGTTGGGTTAGTATTTTTACCCGGAGTTTTTGTTGGGTTCGTAATTTTACCCGGACTTTTTAGTTGAGTTAGTATTTTTGCCCGGAGTTTTAGTTGGGTTCGTATTTTTTTACCCGGAGTTTTAGTTGGGTTCTAAATGTTACCCGGACTTTTTTGTTTGGTTCGTATTTTGTACCCGGAGTTTTAGTTGGGTTCGTAATTTTACCCGGACTTTTTAGTTGGGTTTGTAATTTTACCCGGAGTTTTAGTTGGGTTCGTAATTTTACCCGGAGTTTTAGTTGGGTTCGTAATTTTACCCGGAGTTTTAGTTGGGTTCGTAATTTTACCCGGAGTTTTAGTTGGGTTCGTAATTTTACCCGGACTTTTTAGTTGGGTTCGTATTTTTTACCCGGACTTTTAGTCGGGTTCGTAATTTTACCCGGAGTTTTAGTTGGGTTCGTAATTTTACCCGGACTTTTTAGTTGGGTTCGTATTTTTTACCGGGACTTTTAGTTGGGTTCGTAATTTTATCCGGAGTTTTAGTTGGGTTCGTATTTTTTACCCGGACTTTTTAGTTGAGTTAGTATTTTTGCCCGGAGTTTTAGTTGGGTTCGTATTTTTTTACCCGGAGTTTTAGTTGGGTTCTAAATGTTACCCGGACTTTTTTGTTTGGTTCGTAATTTTACCCGGACTTTTTAGTTGGGTTCGTAATTTTACCCGGAGTTTTAGTTGGGTTCGTAATTTTACCCGGAGTTTTAGTTGGGTTCGTAATTTTACCCGGAGTTTTAGTTGGGTTCGTAATTTTACCCGGAGTTTTAGTTGGGTTCGTAATTTTACCCGGACTTTTTAGTTGGGTTCGTATTTTTTACCCGGACTTTTAGTTGGGTTCGTAATTTTACCCGGAGTTTTAGTTGGGTTCGTAATTTTACCCGGAGTTTTAGTTGAGTTCGTAATTTTACCCGGAGTTTTAGTTGGGTTCGTAATTTTACCCGAACTTTTTATTTGGGTTCGTAATTTTACCCGGACTTTTTAGTTGGGTTCGTAATTTTACCCGGAGTTTTAGTTGGGTTCGTAATTTTACCCGGAGTTTTACTTGGGTTCGTAATTTTACCCGGAGTTTTACTTGGGTTCGTAATTTTACCCGGAGTTTTAGTTGGGTTCGTAATTTTACCCGGAGTTTTAGTTGGGTTCGTAATTTTACCCGGACTTTTTAGTTGGGTTCGTATTTTTTACCCGGACTTTTAGTTGGGTTCGTATTTTTTACCCGGAGTTTTAGTTGGGTTCGTATTTTTTACCCGGACTTTTTAGTTGGGTTAGTATTTTTACCCGGAGTTTTAGTTGGGTTCGTATTTTTACCCGGAGTTTTAGTTGGGTTCGTATTTTTACCCGGAGTTTTATTTGGGTTCGTAATTTTAGCCGGAGTTTTAGTTGGGTTCGTATTCTTTACCCGGACTTTTTAGTTGGGTTCGTAATTTTACCCGGAGTTTTAGTTGGGTTCGTAATTTTACCCGGAGTTTTAGTTGGGTTCGTAATTTTACCCGGAGGTTTAGTTGGGTTCGTAATTTTACCCGGACTTTTTAGTTGGGTTCGTATTTTTTACCCGGACTTTTAGTTGGGTTCGTAATTTTACCCGGAGTTTTAGTTGGGTTCGTAATTTTACCCGGACTTTTTAGTTGGGTTCGTATTTTTTACCCGGACTTTTAGTTGGGTTCGTAATTTTACCCGGAGTTCTAGTTGGGTTCGTAATTTTACCCGGAGTTTTAGTTGAGTTGGTAATTTTACCCGGAGTTTTAGTTGGGTTCGTAATTTTACCCGGACTTTTTATTTGGGTTCGTAATTTTACCCGGACTTTTTAGTTGGGTTCGTAATTTTACCCGGAGTTTTAGTTGGGTTCGTAATTTTACCCGGAGTTTTACTTTGGTTCGTAATTTTACCCGAACTTTTTAGTTGGGTTCGTATTTTTTACCCGGACTTTTAGTTGGGTTCGTAATTTTACCCGGAGTTTTAGTTGGGTTCGTAATTTTACCCGGAGTTTTAGTTGGGTTCGTAATTTTACCCGGAGTTTTACTTGGGTTCGTAATTTTACCCGGAGTTTTACTTGGGTTCGTAATTTTACCCGGAGTTTTAGTTGGGTTCGTAATTTTACCCGGAGTTTTAGTTGGGTTCGTAATTTTACCCGGACTTTTTAGTTGGGTTCGTATTTTTTACCCGGACTTTTAGTTGGGTTCGTATCTTTTACCCGGACTATTTAGTTGGGTTAGTATTTTTTACCCGTAGTTTTAGTTGGGTTCGTAATTTTGCCCGGAGTTTTAGTTGGGTTCGTATTTTTAACCCGGACTTTTTAGTTGGGTTAGTATTTTTACCCGGAGTTTTAGTTGGGTTCGTAATTTTAGCCGGAGTTTTAGTTGGGTTCGTATTCTTTACCCGGACTTTTTAGTTGGGTTCGTAATTTTACCCGGAGTTTTAGTTGGGTTCGTAATTTTACCCGGAGTTTTAGTTGGGTTCGTAATTCTACCCGGAGGTTTAGTTGGGTTCGTAATTTTACCCGGACTTTTTAGTTGGGTTCGTATTTTTTACCCGGACTTTTAGTTGGGTTCGTAATTTTACCCGGAGTTTTAGTTGGGTTCGTAATTTTACCCGGACTTTTTAGTTGGGTTCGTATTTTTTACCCGGACTTTTAGTTGGGTTCGTAATTTTACCCGGAGTTTTAGTTGGGTTCGTATTTTTTACCCGGAGTTTTAGTTGGATTCGTATTTTTTACAAGGAGTTTTATTTGGGTTCGTATTTTTACCCGGAGTTTTAGTTGTGTTGGTAATTTTACCCGGAGTTTTAGTTGGGTTCATATTTCTTACCGAACTTTTTAGTTGGGTTCGTATTTGTTACCAGAAGTTTTAGTTGGGTTCTTATTTTTTACCCGGAGTTTTAGTTGGGTTCGTATTTTTACTCGGAGTTTTAGTTGGGTTCGTATTTTTACCCGGAGTTTTAGTTGGGTTCGTAATTTTATCCGGAGTTTTAGTTGGGTTCGTATTTTTTACCCGGACTTTTTAGTTGGGTTAGTATTTTTGCCCGGAGTTTTAGTTGGGTTTGTATTTTTTTACCCGGAGTTTTAGTTGGGTTCTAAATGTTACCCGGACTTTTTTGTTTGGTTCGTATTTTTTACCCGGAGTTTTAGTTGGGTTCGTAATTTTACCCGGACTTTTTAGTTGGGTTCGCAATTTTACCCGGAGTTTTAGTTGGGTTCGTAATTTTACCCGAAGTTTTAGTTGGGTTCGTAATTTTATCCGGAGTTTTAGTTGGGTTCGTAATTTTACCCGGAGTTTTAGTTGGGTTCGTAATTTTACCCGGACTTTTTAGTTGGGTTCGTATTTTTTACCCGGACTTTTAGTTGGGTTCGTAATTTTACCCGGAGTTTTAGTTGGGTTCGTAATTTTACCCGGAGTTTTAGTTGAGTTCGTAATTCTACCCGGAGTTTTAGTTGGGTTCGTAATTTTACCCGGACTTTTTATTTGGGTTCGTAATTTTACCCGGACTTTTTAGTTGGGTTCGTAATTTTACCCGGAGTTTTAGTTGGGTTCGTAGTTTTACCCGGAGTTTTACTTGGGTTCGTAATTTTACCCGGACTTTTTAGTTGGGTTCGTATTTTTTACCCGGACCTTTAGTTGGGTTCGTAATTTTACCCGGAGTTTTAGTTGGGTTCGTAATTTTACCCGGAGTTTTAGTTGGGTTCGTAATTTTACCCGGAGTTTTAGTTGGGATCGTATTTTTTACCCGGACATTTTAGTTGGGTTAGCATTTTTTACCCGGAGTTTTAGTTGGGTTCGTACTTTTTACCCGGAGTTTTAGTTGGGTTCGTATTTTTTACCCGGAGTTTTAGTTGGGTTCCTATTTTTTACCCGGACTTTTTAGTTGGGTAAGTATTTTTACCTGGAGTTTTAGTTGGGTTCGTATTTTTACCCGGAGTTTTAGTTGGGTTCGTAGTTTTACCCGGAGTTTTAGTTGGGTTCGTATCTTTTACCCGGACTATTTAGTTGGGTTAGTATTTTTTACCCGGAGTTTTAGTTGGGTTCGTAATTTTGCCCGGAGTTTTAGTTGGGTTCGTATTTTTAACCCGGACTTTTTAGTTGGGTTAGTATTTTTACCCGGAGTTTTAGTTGGGTTCGTATTTTTACCCGGAGTTTTAGTTGGGTTCGTAATTTTATCCGGAGTTTTAGTTGGGTTCGTATTTTTTACCCGGACTTTTTAGTTGGGTTAGTATTTTTGCCCGGAGTTTTAGTTGGGTTCGTATTTTTTACCCGGAGTTTTAGTTGGGTTCGTAATTTTACCCGGAGTTTAAGTTGGGTTCGTAATTTTATCCGGAGTTTTAGTTGGGTTCGTATTTTTTACCCGGAGTTTTAGTTGGGTTCGTAATTTTACCCGGAGTTTTAGTTGGGTTCGTATTTTTTACCCGGACTTTTTAGTTGGGTTAGTATTTTTACCCGGAGTTTTAGTTGGGTTCGTATTTTTACCCGGAGTTTTAGTTGGGTTCGTATTTTTACCCGGAGTTTTAGTTGGGTTCGTAATTTTAGCCGGAGTTTTAGTTGGGTTCGTATTTTTTACCCGGACTTTTTAGTTGGGTTAGTATTTTTGCCCGGAGTTTTAGTTGGGTTCGTATTTTTTTACCCGGAGTTTTAGTTGGGTTCTAAATGTTACCCGGACTTTTTTGTTTGGTTCGTATTTTTTACCCGGAGTTTTAGTTGGGTTCGTAATTTTACCTGGAGTTTTAAGTTAGGTTCGTATTTTTACCCGGACTTTTTAGTTGGGTTCGTATTTTTTACCCGGACTTTTAGTTGGGTTCGTAATTTTACCCGGAGGTTTAGTTTGGTTCGTAATTTTACCCGGAGTTTTAGTTGGGTTCGTAATTTTACCCGGAGTCTTGAGTTGCCCGGACTTTTTAGTTGGTTTCGTATTTTTACCCGGACTTTTAGCTGGG
The DNA here is from genome assembly GCA_964023965.1 of Melinopterus prodromus. Taxonomy (NCBI): domain Eukaryota; kingdom Metazoa; phylum Arthropoda; class Insecta; order Coleoptera; family Scarabaeidae; genus Melinopterus; species Melinopterus prodromus. The sequence goes on from CAXIES010000088.1 coordinate 128,432, forward strand.
TTCGTAATTTTACCCGGAGTTTTACTTGGGTTCGTAATTTTACCCGGAGTTTTAGTTGGGTTCGTAATTTTACCCGGAGTTTTAGTTGGGTTCGTAATTTTACCCGGACTTTTTAGTTGGGTTCGTATTTTTTACCCGGACTTTTAGTTGGGTTCGTAATTTTACCCGGAGTTTTAGTTGGGTTCGTAATTTTACACGGAGTTTTAGTTGAGTTAGTAATTTTACCCGGAGTTTTAGTTGGGTTCGTAATTTTACCCGGACTTTTTAGTTGGGTTCGTAATTTTACCCGGAGTCTTAAGTTAGGTTCGTACTTTTTATCCGGACTTTTTAGTTGGGTTCGTATTTTTTACCCGGAGTTTTAGTTGGGTTCGTAATTTTACCCGGAGTTTTAGTTGGGTTCGCAATTTTACCCGGACTTTTTAGTTGGGTTCGTATTTTTTACCCGGACTTTTAGTTGGGTTCGTAATTTTACCCGGAGTTTTAGTTGGGTTCGTAATTTTACCCGGAGTTTTAGTTGGGTTCGTAATTTTACCCGGACTTTTTAGTTGGGTTCGTAATTTTACCCGGACTTTTTAGTTGGGTTCGTAATTTTACCCGGACTTTTAGTTGGGTTCGTAATTTTACCCGGAGTTTTAGTTGGGTTCGTAATTTTACCCGGAGTTTTAGTTGCGTTCGTAATTTTACCCGGAGTTGTAGTTGGGTTCGTAATTTTACCCGGAGTTTTACTTGGGTTCGTAATTTTACCCGGAGTTTTAGTTGGGTTCGTAATTTTACCCGGAGTTTTAGTTGGGTTCGTAATTTTACCCGGACTTTTTAGTTGGGCTCGTATTTTTTACCCGGACTTTTAGTTGGGTTCGTAATTTTACCCGGAGTTTTAGTTGGGTTCGTAATTTTACCCGGAGTTTTAGTTGAGTTCGTAATTTTACCCGGAGTTTTAGTTGGGTTCGTAATTTTACCCGGACTTTTTAGTTGGGTTCGTAATTTTACCCGGACTTTTTAGTTGGGTTCGTAATTTTACCCGGAGTCTTAAGTTAGGTTCGTATTTTTTATCCGGACTTTTTAGTTGGGTTCGTATTTTTTACCCGGAGTTTTAGTTGGGTTCGTAATTTTACCCGGAGTTTTAGTTGGGTTCGTAATTTTACCCGGACTTTTTAGTTGGGTTCGTATTTTTTACCCGGACTTTTAGTTGGGTTCGTAATTTTACCCGGAGTTTTAGTTGGGTTCGTATTTTTTACCCGGAGTTTTAGTTGGATTCGTATTTTTTACAAGGAGTTTTAGTTGGCTTCGTATTTTTACCCGGAGTTTTAGTTGTGTTGGTAATTTTACCCGGAGTTTTAGTTGGGTTCATATTTTTTACCTGACTTTTTAGTTGGGTTCGTATTTTTTACCCGAAGTTTTAGTTGGGTTCGTATTTTTTACCCGGAGTTTTAGTTGGGTTCGTATTTTTACCCGGAGTTTTAGTTGGGTTCGTATTTTTACCCGGAGTTTTAGTTGGGTTCGTAATTTTATCCGGAGTTTTAGTTGGGTTCGTATTTTTTACCCGGATTTTTTAGTTGGGTTAGTATTTTTGCCCGGAGTTTTAGTTGGGTTCGTATTTTTTTACCCGGACTTTTTAGTTGAGTTAGTATTTTTGCCCGGAGTTTTAGTTGGGTTCGTATTTTTTTACCCGGAGTTTTAGTTGGGTTCTAAATGTTACCCGGACTTTTTTGTTTGGTTCGTATTTTTTACCCGGAGTTTTAGTTGGGTTCGTAATTTTACCCGGACTTTTTAGTTGGGTTCGTAATTTTACCCGGAGTTTTAGTTGGGTTCGTAATTTTACCCGGACTTTTTAGTTGAGTTAGTATTTTTGCCCGGAGTTTTAGTTGGGTTCGTATTTTTTACCTGGAGTTTTAAGTTAGGTTCGTATTTTTACCCGGACTTTTTAGTTGGGTTCGTATTTTTTACCCGGACTTTTAGTTGGGTTCGTAATTTTACCCGGAGTTTTAGTTTGGTTCGTAATTTTACCCGGAGTTTTAGTTGGGTTTGTAATTTTACCCGGAGTCTTGAGTTACCCGGACTTTTTAGTTGGTTTCGTATTTTTACCCGGATTTTTAGCTGGGTTCGTACTTTTACCCGGAGTTTTACTTGGGTTCGTAATTTTACCCGGAGTTTTAGTTGGGTTCGTAATTTTACCCGGAGTTTTAGTTGGGTTCGTAATTTTACCCGGACTTTTTAGTTGGGTTCGTTTTTTTTACCCGGACTTTTAGTTGGGTTCGTAATTTTACCCGGAGTTTTAGTTGGGTTCGTAATTTTACACGGAGTTTTAGTTGAGTTAGTAATTTTACCCGGTGTTTTAGTTGGGTTCGTAATTTTACCCGGTCTTTTTAGTTGGGTTCGTAATTTTACCCGGAGTCTTAAGTTAGGTTCGTACTTTTTATCCGGACTTTTTAGTTGGGTTCGTATTTTTTACCCGGAGTTTTAGTTGGGTTCGTAATTTTACCCGGAGTTTTAGTTGGGTTCGCAATTTTACCCGGACTTTTTAGTTGGGTTCGTATTTTTTACCCGGACTTTTAGTTGGGTTCGTAAGTTTACCCGGAGTTTTAGTTGGGTTCGTAATTTTACCCGGAGTTTTAGTTGGGTTCGTAATTTTACCCGGACTTTTTAGTTGGGTTCGTAATTTTACCCGGACATTTTAGTTGGGTTCGTAATTTTACCCGGACTTTTAGTTGGGTTCGTAATTTTACCCGGAGTTTTAGTTGGGTTCGTAATTTTACCCAGAGTTTTAGTTGCGTTCGTAATTTTACCCGGAGTTGTACTTGGGTTCGTAATTTTACCCGGAGTTTTACTTGGGTTCGTAATTTTACCCGGAGTTTTAGTTGGGTTCGTAATTTTACCCGGAGTTTTAGTTGGGTTCGTAATTTTACCCGGACTTTTTAGTTGGGCTCGTATTTTTTACCCGGACTTTTAGTTGGGTTCGTAATTTTACCCGGAGTTTTAGTTGGGTTCGTAATTTTACCCGGAGTTTTAGTTGAGTTCGTAATTTTACCCGGAGTTTTAGTTGGGTTCGTAATTTTACCCGGACTTTTTAGTTGGGTTCGTAATTTTACCCGGACTTTTTAGTTGGGTTCGTAATTTTATCCGGAGTCTTAAGTTAGGTTCGTATTTTTTATCCGGACTTTTTAGTTGGGTTCGTATTTTTTACCCGGAGTTTTAGTTGGGTTCGTAATTTTACCCGGAGTTTTAGTTGGGTTCGTAATTTTACCCGGACTTTTTAGTTGGGTTCGTATTTTTTACCCGGACTTTTAGTTGGGTTCGTAATTTTACCCGGAGTTTTAGTTGGTTTCGTATTTTTTACCCGGAGTTTTAGTTGGATTCGTATTTTTTACAAGGAGTTTTAGTTGGCTTCGTATTTTTACCCGGAGTTTTAGTTGTGTTGGTAATTTTACCCGGAGTTTTAGTTGGGTTCATATTTTTTACCGGACTTTTTAGTTGGGTTCGTATTTTTTACCCGAAGTTTTAGTTGGGTTCGTATTTTTTACCCGGAGTTTTAGTTGGGTTCGTATTTTTACCCGGAGTTTTAGTTGGGTTCGTATTTTTACCCGGAGTTTTAGTTGGGTTCGTAATTTTATCCGGAGTTTTAGTTGGGTTCGTATTTTTTACCCGGATTTTTTAGTTGGGTTAGTATTTTTGCCCGGAGTTTTAGTTGGGTTCGTATTTTTTTACCCGGACTTTTTAGTTGAGTTAGTATTTTTGCCCGGAGTTTTAGTTGGGTTCGTATTTTTTTACCCGGAGTTTTAGTTGGGTTCTAAATGTTACCCGGACTTTTTTGTTTGGTTCGTATTTTTTACCCGGAGTTTTAGTTGGGTTCGTAATTTTACCCGGACTTTTTAGTTGGGTTCGTACTTTTACCCGGAGTTTTAGTTGGGTTCGTAATTTTACCCGGACTTTTTAGTTGAGTTAGTATTTTTGCCCGGAGTTTTAGTTGGGTTCGTATTTTTTACCTGGAGTTTTAAGTTAGGTTCGTATTTTTACCCGGACTTTTTAGTTGGGTTCGTATTTTTTACCCGGACTTTTAGTTGGGTTCGTAATTTTACCCGGAGTTTTAGTTTGGTTCGTAATTTTACCCGGAGTTTTAGTTGGGTTCGTAATTTTACCCGGAGTCTTGAGTTACCCGGACTTTTTAGTTGGTTTCGTATTTTTACCCGGACTTTTAGCTGGGTTCGTAATTTTACCCGGAGTTTTACTTGGGTTCGTAACTTTACCCGGAGTTTTAGTTGGGTTCGTAATTTTACCCGGAGTTTTAGTTGGGTTCGTAATTTTACCCGGACTTTTTAGTTGGGTTCGTTTTTTTTACCCGGACTTTTAGTTGGGTTCGTAATTTTACCCGGAGTTTTAGTTGGGTTCGTAATTCGGACCAGTTTGTTCCAGAACATCTGTAAGACGCTCGGAATCAAGAAAACAAGAACTACTGCGTTACACCCGCAGTCAGATGGAATGGTGGAGCGCATGAATAGAACCATTAATCGGTATTTGGCGAAAGTGGTCTCCGACCATCAAAGAGACTGGGATGGCTTTCTTCATTTGTTCCTCCTGGCTTATCGATCGGCCGTCCACGAAAGCACGGGAGAGTCTCCGGCTCGGATAATTATGGGAAGAGAACTCCGTCTCCCATGCGATCTGAAGTTTGGTTGCCCGCCAGGAACTGATGTCGCCGGGGAGGACTACGTCAGTGAACTGCGAAGAAGGATGGATGCCATTCATAGCCAAGTTCGCATTTCCATTCAAGATGCCAGTAATCGGATGAAGGACGCATACGATGTGAATGCCAAGGACCACAGGTACAATGTCGGTGATATGGTTTGGCTTTACGACCCCAAGAGACGAAAGGGACTGTCACCAAAACTCGCCCTTGGTCCGAATGTAGCTCCAAAGGTACGCCAAATCGGCAAATCCATTCTTTCACCAAGGCGTCGGCAATTGTTGAGGCTTCCTGGTTTGGTAGAGCGTATGCCTCAACCCATTTGCTGAAGTAGTCCATCACGACCACGATGTACTTATTTCCTGCTTCGGATTCGGGAAACGGGCCGGCTACGTCAATAGCAATCCTTTCAAAGGGACTTCCCACGTTGTACTGGCGCATCAAAGCCTTCTGCTTTCTCTGCGGCCCATTACTTGCCGCACATACAACGCATTTTCTGCACCAGTCCCTTACGTCTTCCTTGCTATTGACCCAGTAAAATCTTTCTCTCACCCTTCCCATCGTCTTTGTCACTCCGAGATGTCCTCCTGACACACCAGCATGGAGTTCTTCTAGCAATTCCGCAATCCGACATTTGGGCACAACAATTTGCCTTCTTTCCTCTTGGCCGTCGTGGTCAATTATTTTCCGCCGCAGGAGTCCATCTTCCAGAATTAGGGAGTCCCATTGTGCCCAATACGACTTGATGTTAGGAGGATACTTGGCAACTTCTCCCCAGGTTGGCTTCTTCTCCTCTTTCATCCAGTTTAGGACTATCTGGATATCGGGATCTTCCTCTTGGTCTTTTATAAGATCTCTATTTTGCCAAGTATCGTCGACTATGGTGGTTCGTAACAAGTCAGCGTCTTTTTCCTCTGCCCGCTGGCAAGGCTTGCAGTCCTGTGGACAGGGTCTTCTTGATAGGGCATCTGCATTTCCATGGATTCTCCCTGCTCGGTGCTCGGTGTCGAAGTCAAACTCCTGTAGCCTCTCTATCCATCTTGCCACTTGTCCCTCCGGATTTTTAAACTGAAGGAGCCATTTTAAAGCTGCATGGTCTGTTCGTAGCAGGAACTTCCTTCCGTAGAGGTACTTGTAAAAGTGCTCCATCGCTTTCACAACAGCTAGCAACTCTCGGCGGGTGACGCAGTAGTTACGCTCTGGCTTGGACAACGTTTTACTAAAATAGCCTATGACTTTTTCTTCTTGCCCATCCTGAATTTGGGACAGCACGGCTCCTATGCGCACATTGCTAGCGTCGGTGTCCAGTATAAATTTTCCTTCAGGTAGGGGATAGCTCAAGATAGGTGCGCTTATCAGAGCCCCTTTTAGGTGATCGAAAGCTTCTTGACATTCCTGGGACCACTGGAATTTTCGTTCTCCTTCGGTGAGCCTGGTTAATGGTTTTGCGATGTTGGCAAATCCATTCACATAGCGTCGGTAGTATGTGCATAATCCCAAGAAGCTGCGCAGCTCATGTTTGTCATTGGGAACTGGCCAATCTTTGACAGTCTGGATCTTTGCCGTGTCAACCGCCACTCCTTGACTGGAAACAACGTGACCCAGGTACTGCACAGCTCTTTGAAATAGGTGACATTTCTTTGGGCTCAACTTCAGTGCTGAACCTCGTAGCCTCAGGAACACTTCTTCTAGGTTGCGCAGGTGGTCTTCAAACGATTTTCCTACTACAATAATGTCGTCAAGATAGACCAGACATGTCTTCCAGGACAGTCCTCTTAAAATCGTTTCCATCAGTCGTTCGAAAGTAGCAGGAGCATTGCACAGTCCAAATGGCATCACATTAAATTGCCATAATCCAGCACCCACCGTGAAAGCTGTCTTTTCTCTATCTTCGGGGGCCAATTCAACTTGCCAGTACCCGCTCTTCAAATCCAGCGTGGAAAAGATCTTCGATCCGGCCAGGGTGTCCAAAGTGTCATCGATGCGAGGAAGAGGATAGCTGTCCTTTTTGGTCACATTATTAAGCTGCCGGTAGTCAACGCAGAATCTGGTCGAGCCGTCTTTCTTCTTTACCAGTACCACCGGTGAAGACCATGGACTGCTGGATGGTTCTATGATTCCTTCCTCGACCATACTCTCAATAATCTTGTCAGCCTCCTCTCTCTTAGCCAGCGGTAGCCTTCTAGCTGTCTGCCGAATGGGTCGAGCATTTTCCGTATTGATTTTATGCTGGATTATATTTGTCCTCCCTTTCTTCCCAGTATCAAAAATATCTCGATAGCTATGGACCAAATGTCTCAGCCTCCTTCTTTGGTCTGGCTTTAGACCGGTGCCTGACGACGATACCAGTACTTCTAATTCCTTTGGAATGGCTTCCCGGCTGGATTCCACGGCCGTAACCTGTCGCAGTATCGCTGACACTCCAGAGCAGTGTCCTAACTCCGTGCCCTCCTTTAATAACACAGGATAGTGATTGACGTTCATTATCCTCACAGGAATACTCCTGCCAGCCCGCACAAGGGCCTTTCCGACCGCTATTCCTCGGCCAACAGCCTCGTCATGCATTACTGGTTCGAACATGACTATCTCACCATCTGTGGTCTTGCCATCAATGCAGCCGTCCAAAACTATCTCGCTTCGTTCTGGTATCAGTGTCTCCTCCGGGAGTAGGACTTGAACACTTAAATTCTTTTCTCGATGTAAAACAACTTCCTCGTCATCTACCCGCAGAACTCCCCGCCTAAAGCTTAACTCGAAGCCCTTGGTGTCCATTATGTCCGTCCCGATGATCACCTCATCCTCAATCTCAGCCACTATCACAGGATGGTTAAACGTGGCTTTCCCGATGGTAAACATGACGTTTGTTTCACCATGCACTTTTGCATGATCTCCCGTTGCTGTTCGTAGACGCCATTTTGATTGCCGAACCTTAGCTGCAGGTTTTATTATGTCGGGCCTTATGATTGTTTTCGTTGCACCTGTATCCAGCAGCACAGTGCGGAGGGTTCCATCCACGCACGCGTCGACGAAAACACTGTTGGCATGGTGTTGCAGTGAGGAGACCTGGGCGGTATTTGCTGGGGCTTGCTGAATACAGGTCGACGTTTGCCCCCTCACATCGACCTTTTTTTTGTTTTCCGGATTGGCGGAAGTGGGACTGACGCCTTCTGGACAGCGTCTTCTTATGTGGCCTGCCTTGCCACATTTCCAGCACTCCAACTTCCGGTCCTGGCGGCTACATTCTTTATCGATCTCCCTGACGATCCGCTTGACTGATTCTTCGAAGTCGTCCTCTCCTGGAATCACTTGTGGGACACGAGCTTGACTTGTGTTCTTGGCAGCTTCGAACTCAAGGGCCCGTGTTAGTGCATCAACTAGCTTAGGTGGATGTGCTAGTAGTAAGGCTTGCTTCATTTCACCATCACGGAGTCCGTCCAGGAATGCTTGAACCGCCAAACGTTCCATGATCTTTTCCTGGGCATCTGGATATGCCAGTCGAACCAGACGTGCAATATCTGCCTCAAATTCCTGTAAGGGCTCCCCTGACTTCTGGCACCGATTTTTCAACTGAGTGTGGTAGACATGTTCCAGGTGTGACTGGCCATAACGCGTCTCCAAGTGTCTCACCAGGTGGTCGTAGACTTCTTGCTCCTCCGGGGACATTCTTTGCAAGATAGCAGCAGCATCTCCTCTCAAAGCTAACGTAAGGGCGGTCGCCTTCTCCCTGGATGACCAACCGTTCGCTTTTGCAGCCGCTTCAAACTGACGCTGATAAACATTCCACGACGTTGAACCATCAAATTGCGGTGGTTTGAGGCGCATCAGCCCAACGGAATCCTGATTGCCACTAACTTTGCTCTTGTTGTCCGTTGCTGAAGGTTGATAGGGCAACTCCTCGAAGGTGTTGACGTCCAACGTTGTGATTTTGTTCTGAACTTCCTGGATCTTGCCTTCCAAAATCAAAAGAATTCGCTCTTCCAGTGTAGAAGATTTTGTTAAAATTTCTTCGTGTAATTCCCTTTTTAGGTTGGCGTTGTTTTCTAACATCTCTTTTTTTAACTTGGCAGAATTCTCTTCCAGCTTTTCCCCAAGCTCGCTTTTTAAACTGGTAATAAGTTCGGCGGAATTTTCTAGCTATTTAGCCTCCAGGTCGGCGGATTTTTCTAGCAATTTTGCCTCTAGGTTGGCGGAATTTTCTAGCAATTTAGCCTCTAGGTCGGCGGAATTTTCTAACACTTTAGCCTCTAGGTTGGCGGAATTTTCTAGCAATTTAGCCTCCAGGTCGGCGGAATTTTCCAACACTTTAGCCAGGTCGGCGGAATTTTCCAGCAATTTAGCCTCCAGGTCGGCGGAATTTTCTAGCAATTTAGCCTCCAGGTCGGTGGAATTTTCTAGCAATTTAGTCTCCAAACATTGCAGCATTTGGCCGATATCACTTGCACTAGCAAAAACAAAGTTGTCCGGGTCATTGCCTTCTTCAATTAATGCTTTACGAAGCCGCTCCTGCAAGTCCGCTTTCTTCCCCGTCGTATCGCAGTCCCTTTCCTCCAGCTCCTTTTTCAGCTCACTAACTTTTAAGTCCGCTAGTTTCGCCATTTTCACGCACACTAATTAGTCCGATTTATTTCATTTCAATTTTATTTTCACTAATGTCCAATTCACACCCCACACCTGACACCAATGTAGCGTTTTTCGTTCGTTAAGGTGTGAATTAAAACACTCGGTATATTAAAATAGTCACTTAATTTATTTAACACTATTACAGTCTTATTACCTAATTATTAAAACACGAACACTAAAAACTAACTGTCACTTAAGGCTACTATAAACATTTATCTTCACTGTATTTATTTCGAACTATTTATGTCGATCGATAATCGCGCCCGCGCTCCGACTGCACTCTGAACTAACTGGTTAGGAGCGAGGCTGTTTCTCTTATATACCTATCGATCGATACTCTGGAATGTTCCCGAGTTTTCTACTTTTGCCCAGAGCGGTCGCCACCTGCGCTTCGCTGCCTCGATGGAATACTCCGGAATAACCTAGAACTTCTGGCGTTTTCGCGGCTGTTAAGATCGTCACAGTATTTTTTACCCGGACTTTTAGTTGGGTTCGTAATTTTACCCGGAGTTTTAGTTGGGTTCGTAATTTTACCCGGAGTTTTAGTTGGGTTCGTAATTTTACCCGGAGTTTTAGTTGGGTTCGTATTTTTGACCCGGACTTTTAAGTTGGGGTTAGTATTTTTACCCGGAGTTTTAGTTGGGATCGTATTTTTACCCGGAGTTTTAGTTGGGTTCGTAATTTTACCCGGAGTTTTAGTTGGGATCGTATTTTTTACCCGGACATTTTAGTTGGGTTAGCATTTTTTACCCGGAGTTTTAGTTGGGTTCGTACTTTTTACCCGGAGTTTTAGTTGGGTTCGTATTTTTTACCCGGAGTTTTAGTTGGGTTCGTATTTTTTACCCGGACTTTTTAGTTGGGTAAGTATTTTTACCTGGAGTTTTAGTTGGGTTCGTATTTTTACCCGGAGTTTTAGTTGGGTTCGTAGTTTTACCCGGAGTTTTAGTTGGGTTCGTATCTTTTACCCGGACTATTTAGTTGGGTTAGTATTTTTTACCCGGAGTTTTAGTTGGGTTCGTATTTTTTACCCGGAGTTTTAGTTGGGTTCGTATTTTTTACCCGGACTTTTTAGTTGGGTAAGTATTTTTACCTGGAGTTTTAGTTGGGTTCGTATTTTTACCCGGAGTTTTAGTTGGGTTCGTAGTTTTACCCGGAGTTTTAGTTGGGTTCGTATCTTTTACAAGGACTATTTAGTTGGGTTAGTATTTTTTACCCGGAGTTTTAGTTGGGTTCGCATTTTTTACCCGGAATTTTTAGTTGGGTTAGTATTTTTACCCGGAGTTTTAGTAGGGTTTGTATTTTTACCCGGAGTTTTAGTTGGGTTCGTAATTTTGCCCGGAGTTTTAGTTGGGTTCGTATTTTTAACCCGGACTTTTTAGTTGGGTTAGTATTTTTACCCGGAGTTTTAGTTGGGTTCGTATTTTTACCCGGAGTTTTAGTTGGGTTCGTAATTTTATCCGGAGTTTTAGTTGGGTTCGTATTTTTTACCCGGACTTTTTAGTTGGGTTAGTATTTTTGCCCGGAGTTTTAGTTGGGTTCGTATTTTTTACCCGGAGTTTTAGTTGGGTTCGTAATTTTACCCGGAGTTTAAGTTGGGTTCGTAATTTTATCCGGAGTTTTAGTTGGGTTCGTATTTTTTACCCGGAGTTTTAGTTGGGTTCGTAATTTTACCCGGAGTTTTAGTTGGGTTCGTATTTTTTACCCGGACTTTTTAGTTGGGTTAGTATTTTTACCCGGAGTTTTAGTTGGGTTCGTATTTTTACCCGGAGTTTTAGTTGGGTTCGTATTTTTACCCGGAGTTTTAGTTGGGTTCGTAATTTTAGCCGGAGTTTTAGTTGGGTTCGTATTTTTTACCCAGACTTTTTAGTTGGGTTAGTATTTTTGCCCGGAGTTTTAGTTGGGTTCGTATTTTTTTACCCGGAGTTTTAGTTGGGTTCTAAATGTTACCCGGACTTTTTTGTTTGGTTAGTATTTTTTACCCGGAGTTTTAGTTGGGTTCGTAATTTTACCTGGAGTTTTAAGTTAGGTTCGTATTTTTACCCGGACTTTTTAGTTGGGTTCGTATTTTTTACCCGGACTTTTAGTTGGGTTCGTAATTTTACCCGGAGTTTTAGTTTGGTTCGTAATTTTACCCGGAGTTTTAGTTGGGTTCGTAATTTTACCCGGAGTCTTGAGTTACCCGGACTTTTTAGTTGGTTTCGTATTTTTACCCGGACTTTTAGCTGGGTTCGTAATTTTACCCGGAGTTTTACTTGGGTTCGTAATTTTACCCGGAGTTTTAGTTGGGTTCGTAATTTTACCCGGAGTTTTAGTTGGGTTCGTAATTTTACCCGGACTTTTTAGTTGGGTTCGTATTTTTTACCCGGACTTTTAGTTGGGTTCGTAATTTTACCCGGAGTTTTAGTTGGGTTCGTAATTTTACACGGAGTTTTAGTTGAGTTAGTAATTTTACCCGGAGTTTTAGTTGGGTTCGTAATTTTACCCGGACTTTTTAGTTGGGTTCGTAATTTTACCCGGAGTCTTAAGTTAGGTTCGTACTTTTTATCCGGACTTTTTAGTTGGGTTCGTATTTTTTACCCGGAGTTTTAGTTGGGTTCGTAATTTTACCCGGAGTTTTAGTTGGGTTCGCAATTTTACCCGGACTTTTTAGTTGGGTTCGTATTTTTTACCCGGACTTTTAGTTGGGTTCGTAATTTTACCCGGAGTTTTAGTTGGGTTCGTAATTTTACCCGGAGTTTTAGTTGGGTTCGTAATTTTACCCGGACTTTTTAGTTGGGTTCGTAATTTTACCCGGACTTTTTAGTTGGGTTCGTAATTTTACCCGGACTTTTAGTTGGGTTCGTAATTTTACCCGGAGTTTTAGTTGGGTTCGTAATTTTACCCGGAGTTTTAGTTGCGTTCGTAATTTTACCCGGAGTTGTACTTGGGTTCGTAATTTTACCCGGAGTTTTACTTGGGTTCGTAATTTTACCCGGAGTTTTAGTTGGGTTCGTAATTTTACCCGGAGTTTTAGTTGGGTTCGTAATTTTACCCGGACTTTTTAGTTGGGCTCGTATTTTTTACCCGGACTTTTAGTTGGGTTCGTAATTTTACCCGGAGTTTTAGTTGGGTTCGTAATTTTACCCGGAGTTTTAGTTGAGTTCGTAATTTTACCCGGAGTTTTAGTTGCGTTCGTAATTTTACCCGGACTTTTTAGTTGGGTTCGTAATTTTACCCGGACTTTTTAGTTGGGTTCGTAATTTTACCCGGAGTCTTAAGTTAGGTTCGTATTTTTTATCCGGACTTTTTAGTTGGGTTCGTATTTTTTACCCGGAGTTTTAGTTGGGTTCGTAATTTTACCCGGAGTTTTAGTTGGGTTCGTAATTTTACCCGGACTTTTTAGTTGGGTTCGTATTTTTTACCCGGACTTTTAGTTGGGTTCGTAATTTTACCCGGAGTTTTAGTTGGGTTCGTATTTTTTACCCGGAGTTTTAGTTGGATTCGTATTTTTTACAAGGAGTTTTAGTTGGCTTCGTATTTTTACCCGGAGTTTTAGTTGTGTTGGTAATTTTACCCGGAGTTTTAGTTGGGTTCATATTTTTTACCTGACTTTTTAGTTGGGTTCGTATTTTTTACCCGAAGTTTTAGTTGGGTTCGTATTTTTTACCCGGAGTTTTAGTTGGGTTCGTATTTTTACCCGGAGTTTTAGTTGGGTTCGTATTTTTACCCGGAGTTTTAGTTGGATTCGTAATTTTATCCGGAGTTTTAGTTGGGTTCGTATTTTTTACCCGGATTTTTTAGTTGGGTTAGTATTTTTGCCCGGAGTTTTAGTTGGGTTCGTATTTTTTTACCCGGACTTTTTAGTTGAGTTAGTATTTTTGCCCGGAGTTTTAGTTGGGTTCGTATTTTTTTACCCGGAGTTTTAGTTGGGTTCTAAATGTTACCCGGACTTTTTTGTTTGGTTCGTATTTTTTACCCGGAGTTTTAGTTGGGTTCGTAATTTTACCCGGACTTTTTAGTTGGGTTCGTAATTTTACCCGGAGTTTTAGTTGGGTTCGTAATTTTACCCGGACTTTTTAGTTGAGTTAGTATTTTTGCCCGGAGTTTTAGTTGGGTTCGTATTTTTTACCTGGAGTTTTAAGTTAGGTTCGTATTTTTACCCGGACTTTTTAGTTGGGTTCGTATTTTTTACCCGGACTTTTAGTTGGGTTCGTAATTTTACCCGGAGTTTTAGTTTGGTTCGTAATTTTACCCGGAGTTTTAGTTGGGTTCGTAATTTTACCCGGAGTCTTGAGTTACCCGGACTTTTTAGTTGGTTTCGTATTTTTACCCGGACTTTTAGTTGGGTTCGTAATTTTACCCGGAGTTTTAGTTGGGTTCGTAATTTTACCCGGACTTTTTAGTTGGGTTCGTAATTTTACCCGGGGTCTTAAGTTAGGTTCGTACTTTTTATCCGGACTTTTTAGTTGGGTTCGTATTTTTTACCCGGAGTTTTAGTTGGGTTCGTAATTTTTTACCCGGAGTTTTAGTTGGATTCGTATTTTTTACAAGGAGTTTTAGTTGGCTTCGTATTTTTACCCGGAGTTTTAGTTGTGTTGGTAATTTTACCCGGAGTTTTAGTTGGGTTCATATTTTTTACCTGACTTTTTAGTTGGGTTCGTATTTTTTACCCGAAGTTTTAGTTGGGTTCGTATTTTTTACCCGGAGTTTTAGTTGGGTTCGTATTTTTACCCGGAGTTTTAGTTGGGTTCGTATTTTTACCCGGAGTTTTAGTTGGATTCGTAATTTTATCCGGAGTTTTAGTTGGGTTCGTATTTTTTACCCGGATTTTTTAGTTGGGTTAGTATTTTTGCCCGGAGTTTTAGTTGGGTTCGTATTTTTTTACCCGGACTTTTTAGTTGAGTTAGTATTTTTGCCCGGAGTTTTAGTTGGGTTCGTATTTTTTTACCCGGAGTTTTAGTTGGGTTCTAAATGTTACCCGGACTTTTTTGTTTGGTTCGTATTTTTTACCCGGAGTTTTAGTTGGGTTCGTAATTTTACCCGGACTTTTTAGTTGGGTTCGTAATTTTACCCGGAGTTTTAGTTGGGTTCGTAATTTTACCCGGACTTTTTAGTTGAGTTAGTATTTTTGCCCGGAGTTTTAGTTGGGTTCGTATTTTTTACCTGGAGTTTTAAGTTAGGTTCGTATTTTTACCCGGACTTTTTAGTTGGGTTCGTATTTTTTACCCGGACTTTTAGTTGGGTTCGTAATTTTACCCGGAGTTTTAGTTTGGTTCGTAATTTTACCCGGAGTTTTAGTTGGGTTCGTAATTTTACCCGGAGTCTTGAGTTACCCGGACTTTTTAGTTGGTTTCGTATTTTTACCCGGACTTTTAGTTGGGTTCGTAATTTTACCCGGAGTTTTAGTTGGGTTCGTAATTTTACCCGGACTTTTTAGTTGGGTTCGTAATTTTACCCGGGGTCTTAAGTTAGGTTCGTACTTTTTATCCGGACTTTTTAGTTGGGTTCGTATTTTTTACCCGGAGTTTTAGTTGGGTTCGTAATTTTACCCCGAGTTTTAGTTGGGTTCGCAATTTTACCCGGACTTTTTAGTTGGGTTCGTATTTTTTACCCGGACTTTTAGTTGGGTTCGTAATTTTACCCGGAGTTTTAGTTGGGTTCGTAATTTTACCCGGAGTTTTAGTTGGGTTCGTAATTTTACCCGGACTTTTTAGTTGGGTTCGTAATTTTACCCGGACTTTTTAGTTGGGTTCGTAATTTTACCCGGACTTTTAGTTGGGTTCGTAATTTTACCCGGAGTTTTAGTTGGGTTCGTAATTTTACCCGGAGTTTTAGTTGCGTTCGTAATTTTACCCGGAGTTGTACTTGGGTTCGTAATTTTACCCGGAGTTTTACTTGGGTTCGTAATTTTACCCGGAGTTTTAGTTGGGTTCGTAATTTTACCCGGAGTTTTAGTTGGGTTCGTAATTTTACCCGGACTTTTTAGTTGGGCTCGTATTTTTTACCCGGACTTTTAGTTGGGTTCGTAATTTTACCCGGAGTTTTAGTTGGGTTCGTAATTTTACCCGGAGTTTTAGTTGAGTTCGTAATTTTACCCGGAGTTTTAGTTGGGTTCGTAATTTTACCCGGACTTTTTAGTTGGGTTCGTAATTTTACCCGGACTTTTTAGTTGGGTTCGTAATTTTACCCGGAGTCTTAAGTTAGGTTCGTATTTTTTATCCGGACTTTTTAGTTGGGTTCGTATTTTTTACCCGGAGTTTTAGTTGGGTTCGTAATTTTACCCGGAGTTTTAGTTGGGTTCGTAATTTTACCCGGACTTTTTAGTTGGGTTCGTATTTTTTACCCGGACTTTTAGTTGGGTTCGTAATTTTACCCGGAGTTTTAGTTGGGTTCGTATTTTTTACCCGGAGTTTTAGTTGGATTCGTATTTTTTACAAGGAGTTTTAGTTGGCTTCGTATTTTTACCCGGAGTTTTAGTTGTGTTGGTAATTTTACCCGGAGTTTTAGTTGGGTTCATATTTTTACCGGACTTTTTAGTTGGGTTCGTATTTTTTACCCGAAGTTTTAGTTGGGTTCGTATTTTTTACCCGGAGTTTTAGTTGGGTTCGTATTTTTACCCGGAGTTTTAGTTGGGTTCGTATTTTTACCCGGAGTTTTAGTTGGGTTCGTAATTTTATCCGGAGTTTTAGTTGGGTTCGTATTTTTTACCCGGATTTTTTAGTTGGGTTAGTATTTTTGCCCGGAGTTTTAGTTGGGTTCGTATTTTTTTACCCGGACTTTTTAGTTGAGTTAGTATTTTTGCCCGGAGTTTTAGTTGGGTTCGTATTTTTTTACCCGGAGTTTTAGTTGGGTTCTAAATGTTACCCGGACTTTTTTGTTTGGTTCGTATTTTTTACCCGGAGTTTTAGTTGGGTTCGTAATTTTACCCGGACTTTTTAGTTGGGTTCGTAATTTTACCCGGAGTTTTAGTTGGGTTCGTAATTTTACCCGGACTTTTTAGTTGAGTTAGTATTTTTGCCCGGAGTTTTAGTTGGGTTCGTATTTTTTTACCCGGAGTTTTAGTTGGGTTCTAAATGTTACCCGGACTTTTTTGTTTGGTTCGTATTTTGTACCCGGAGTTTTAGTTGGGTTCGTAATTTTACCCGGACTTTTTAGTTGGGTTCGTAATTTTACCCGGAGTTTTAGTTGGGTTCGTAATTTTACCCGGAGTTTTAGTTGGGTTCGTAATTTTACCCGGAGTTTTAGTTGGGTTCGTAATTTTACCCGGAGTTTTAGTTGGGTTCGTAATTTTACCCGGACTTTTTAGTTGGGTTCGTATTTTTTACCCGGACTTTTAGTCGGGTTCGTAATTTTACCCGAAGTTTTAGTTGGGTTCGTATTTTTTTACCCGGAGTTTTAGTTGGGTTCTAAATGTTACCCGGACTTTTTTGTTTGGTTCGTATTTTGTACCCGGAGTTTTAGTTGGGTTCGTAATTTTACCCGGACTTTTTAGTTGGGTTCGTAATTTTACCCGGAGTTTTAGTTGGGTTCGTAATTTTACCCGGAGTTTTAGTTGGGTTCGTAATTTTACCCGGAGTTTTAGTTGGGTTCGTAATTTTACCCGGAGTTTTAGTTGGGTTCGTAATTTTACCCGGACTTTTTAGTTGGGTTCGTATTTTTTACCCGGACTTTTAGTCGGGTTCGTAATTTTACCCGGAGTTTTAGTTGGGTTCGTAATTTTACTCGGAGTTTTAGTTGAGTTGGTAATTTTACCCGGAGTTTTAGTTGGGTTCGTAATTTTACCCGGACTTTTTAGTTGGGTTCGTATTTTTTACCGGGACTTTTAGTTGGGTTCGTAATTTTATCCGGAGTTTTAGTTGGGTTCGTATTTTTTACCCGGACTTTTTAGTTGAGTTAGTATTTTTGCCCGGAGTTTTAGTTGGGTTCGTATTTTTTTACCCGGAGTTTTAGTTGGGTTCTAAATGTTACCCGGACTTTTTTGTTTGGTTCGTAATTTTACCCGGACTTTTTAGTTGGGTTCGTAATTTTACCCGGAGTTTTAGTTGGGTTCGTAATTTTACCCGGAGTTTTAGTTGGGTTCGTAATTTTACCCGGAGTTTTAGTTGGGTTCGTAATTTTACCCGGAGTTTTAGTTGGGTTCGTAATTTTACCCGGACATTTTAGTTGGGTTCGTATTTTTTACCCGGACTTTTAGTTGGGTTCGTAATTTTACCCGGAGTTTTAGTTGGGTTCGTAATTTTACCCGGAGTTTTAGTTGAGTTCGTAATTTTACCCGGAGTTTTAGTTGGGTTCGTAATTTTACCCGAACTTTTTATTTGGGTTCGTAATTTTACCCGGACTTTTTAGTTGGGTTCGTAATTTTACCCGGAGTTTTAGTTGGGTTCGTAATTTTACCCGGAGTTTTAGTTGGGTTCGTAATTTTACCCGGAGTTTTAGTTGGGTTCGTAATTTTATCCGGAGTTTTAGTTGGGTTCGTAATTTTACCCGGACTTTTTAGTTGGGTTCTAATTTTTTACCCGGACTTTTAGTTGGGTTCGTAATTTTACCCGGAGTTTTAGTTGGGTTCGTAATTTTACCCGGAGTTTTAGTTGAGTTCGTAATTTTACCCGGAGTTTTAGTTGGGTTCGTAATTTTACCCGGACTTTTTAGTTGGGTTCGTAATTTTACCCGGACTTTTTAGTTGGGTTCGTAATTTTACCCGGAGTCTTAAGTTAGGTTCGTATTTTTTATCCGGACTTTTTAGTTGGGTTCGTATTTTTTACCCGGACTTTTTAGTTGGGTTAGTATTTTTGCCCGGAGTTTTAGTTGGGTTCGTATTTTTTACCCGGAGTTTTAGTTGGGTTCGTAATTTTACCCGGAGTTTTAGTTGGGTTCGTAATTTTATCCGGAGTTTTAGTTGGGTTCGTATTTTTTACCCGGAGTTTTAGTTGGGTTCGTAATTTTACCCGGAGTTTTAGTTGGGTTCGTATTTTTTACCCGGACTTTTTAGTTGGGTTAGTATTTTTACCCGGAGTTTTAGTTGGGTTCGTATTTTTACCCGGAGTTTTAGTTGGGTTCGTATTTTTACCCGGAGTTTTAGTTGGGTTCGTAATTTTACCCGGAGTTTTAGTTGGGTTCGTATTTTTTACCCGGACTTTTTAGTTGGGTTAGTATTTTTACCCGGAGTTTTAGTTGGGTTCGTATTTTTACCCGGAGTTTTAGTTGGGTTCGTATTTTTACCCGGAGTTTTAGTTGGGTTCGTAATTTTAGCCGGAGTTTTAGTTGGGTTCGTATTTTTTACCCGAACTTTTTAGTTGGGTTAGTATTTTTGCCCGGAGTTTTAGTTGGGTTCGTATTTTTTTACCCGGAGTTTTAGTTGGGTTCTAAATGTTACCGGGACTTTTTTGTTTGGTTCGTATTTTTTACCCGGAGTTTTAGTTGGGTTCGTAATTTTACCTGGAGTTTTAAGTTAGGTTCGTATTTTTACC
The DNA here is from genome assembly GCA_964023965.1 of Melinopterus prodromus. NCBI lineage: Eukaryota > Metazoa > Arthropoda > Insecta > Coleoptera > Scarabaeidae > Melinopterus > Melinopterus prodromus. Next base: position 147,176 of record CAXIES010000088.1, read on the forward strand.
CGGGCTTTTTAGTTGGGTTCGTATTTTTTACCCGGACTTTTAGTTGGGTTCGTAATTTTACCCGGAGTTTTAGTTTGGTTCGTAATTTTACCCGGAGTTTTAGTTGGGTTCGTAATTTTACCCGGAGTCTTGAGTTACCCGGACTTTTTAGTTGGGTTCGTATTTATACCCGGACTTTTAGCTGGGTTCGTAATTTTACCCGGAGTTTTACTTGGGTTCGTAATTTTACCCGGAGTTTTAGTTGGGTTCGTAATTTTACCCGGAGTTTTAGTTGGGTTCGTAATTTTACCCGGACTTTTTAGTTGGGTTCGTATTTTTTACCCGGACTTTTGGTTGGGTTCGTAATTTTACCCGGAGTTTTAGTTGGGTTCGTAATTTTACACGGAGTTTTAGTTGAGTTAGTAATTTTACCCGGAGTTTTAGTTGGGTTCGTAATTTTACCCGGACTTTTTAGTTGGGTTCGTAATTTTACCCGGAGTCTTAAGTTAGGTTCGTATTTTTTATCCGGACTTTTTAGTTGGGTTCGTATTTTTTACCCGGAGTTTTAGTTGGGTTCGTAATTTTACCCGGAGTTTTAGTTGGGTTCGCAATTTTACCCGGACTTTTTAGTTGGGTTCGTATTTTTTACCCGGACTTTTAGTTGGGTTCGTAATTTTACCCGGAGTTTTAGTTGGGTTCGTAATTTTACCCGGAGTTTTAGTTGGGTTCGTAATTTTACCCGGACTTTTTAGTTGGGTTCGTAATTTTACCCGGACTTTTTAGTTGGGTTCGTAATTTTACCCGGACTTTTAGTTGGGTTCGTAATTTTACCCGGAGTTTTAGTTGGGTTCGTAATTTTACCCGGAGTTTTAGTTGCGTTCGTAATTTTACCCGGAGTTGTACTTGGGTTCGTAACTTTACCCGGAGTTTTACTTGGGTTCGTAATTTTACCCGGAGTTTTAGTTGGGTTCGTAATTTTACCCGGAGTTTTAGTTGGGTTCGTAATTTTACCCGGACTTTTTAGTTGGGCTCGTATTTTTTACCCGGACTTTTAGTTGGGTTCGTAATTTTACCCGGAGTTTTAGTTGGGTTCGTAATTTTACCCGGAGTTTTAGTTGAGTTCGTAATTTTACCCGGAGTTTTAGTTGGGTTTGTAATTTTCCCCGGACTTTTTAGTTGGGTTCGTAATTTTACCCGGACTTTTTAGTTGGGTTCGTAATTTTACCCGGAGTCTTAAGTTAGGTTCGTATTTTTTATCCGGACTTTTTAGTTGGGTTCGTATTTTTTACCCGGAGTTTTAGTTGGGTTCGTAATTTTACCCGGAGTTTTAGTTGGGTTCGTAATTTTACCCGGACTTTTTAGTTGGGTTCGTATTTTTTACCCGGACTTTTAGTTGGGTTCGTAATTTTACCCGGAGTTTTAGTTGGGTTCGTAATTTTACCCGGACTTTTTAGTTGAGTTAGTATTTTTGCGCGGAGTTTTAGTTGGGTTCGTATTTTTTTACCCGGAGTTTTAGTTGGGTTCTAAATGTTACCCGGACTTTTTTGTTTGGTTCGTATTTTGTACCCGGAGTTTTAGTTGGGTTCGTAATTTTACCCGGACTTTTTAGTTGGGTTCGTAATTTTACCCGGAGTTTTAGTTGGGTTCGTAATTTTACCCGGAGTTTTAGTTGGGTTCGTAATTTTACCCGGAGTTTTAGTTGGGTTCGTAATTATACCCGGAGTTTTAGTTGGGTTCGTAATTTTACCCGGACTTTTTAGTTGGGTTCGTATTTTTTACCCGGACTTTTAGTCGGGTTCGTAATTTTACCCGGAGTTTTAGTTGGGTTCGTAATTTTACCCGGAGTTTTAGTTGAGTTGGTAATTTTACCCGGAGTTTTAGTTGGGTTCGTAATTTTACCCGGACTTTTTAGTTGGGTTCGTATTTTTTACCGGGACTTTTAGTTGGGTTCGTAATTTTATCCGGAGTTTTAGTTGGGTTCGTATTTTTTACCCGGACTTTTTAGTTGAGTTAGTATTTTTGCCCGGAGTTTTAGTTGGGTTCGTATTTTTTTACCCGGAGTTTTAGTTGGGTTCTAAATGTTACCCGGACTTTTTTGTTTGGTTCGTAATTTTACCCGGACTTTTTAGTTGGGTTCGTAATTTTACCCGGAGTTTTAGTTGGGTTCGTAATTTTACCCGGAGTTTTAGTTGGGTTCGTAATTTTACCCGGAGTTTTAGTTGGGTTCGTAATTTTACCCGGAGTTTTAGTTGGGTTCGTAATTTTACCCGGACATTTTAGTTGGGTTCGTATTTTTTACCCGGACTTTTAGTTGGGTTCGTAATTTTACCCGGAGTTTTAGTTGGGTTCGTAATTTTACCCGGAGTTTTAGTTGAGTTCGTAATTTTACCCGGAGTTTTAGTTGGGTTCGTAATTTTACCCGAACTTTTTATTTGGGTTCGTAATTTTACCCGGACTTTTTAGTTGGGTTCGTAATTTTACCCGGAGTTTTAGTTGGGTTCGTAATTTTACCCGGAGTTTTAGTTGGGTTCGTAATTTTACCCGGAGTTTTAGTTGGGTTCGTAATTTTATCCGGAGTTTTAGTTGGGTTCGTAATTTTACCCGGACTTTTTAGTTGGGTTCTAATTTTTTACCCGGACTTTTAGTTGGGTTCGTAATTTTACCCGGAGTTTTAGTTGGGTTCGTAATTTTACCCGGAGTTTTAGTTGAGTTCGTAATTTTACCCGGAGTTTTAGTTGGGTTCGTAATTTTACCCGGACTTTTTAGTTGGGTTCGTAATTTTACCCGGACTTTTTAGTTGGGTTCGTAATTTTACCCGGAGTCTTAAATTAGGTTCGTATTTTTTATCCGGACTTTTTAGTTGGGTTCGTATTTTTTACCCGGACTTTTTAGTTGGGTTAGTATTTTTGCCCGGAGTTTTAGTTGGGTTCGTATTTTTTACCCGGAGTTTTAGTTGGGTTCGTAATTTTACCCGGAGTTTTAGTTGGGTTCGTAATTTTATCCGGAGTTTTAGTTGGGTTCGTATTTTTTACCCGGAGTTTTAGTTGGGTTCGTAATTTTACCCGGAGTTTTAGTTGGGTTCGTATTTTTTACCCGGACTTTTTAGTTGGGTTAGTATTTTTACCCGGAGTTTTAGTTGGGTTCGTATTTTTACCCGGAGTTTTAGTTGGGTTCGTATTTTTACCCGGAGTTTTAGTTGGGTTCGTAATTTTAGCCGGAGTTTTAGTTGGGTTCGTATTTTTTACCCGGACTTTTTAGTTGGGTTAGTATTTTTGCCCGGAGTTTTAGTTGGGTTCGTATTTTTTTACCCGGAGTTTTAGTTGGGTTCTAAATGTTACCGGGACTTATTTGTTTGGTTCGTATTTTTTACCCGGAGTTTTAGTTGGGTTCGTAATTTTACCTGGAGTTTTAAGTTAGGTTCGTATTTTTACCCGGGCTTTTTCGTTGGGTTCGTATTTTTTACCCGGACTTTTAGTTGGGTTCGTAATTTTACCCGGAGTTTTAGTTTGGTTCGTAATTTTACCCGGAGTTTTAGTTGGGTTCGTAATTTTACCCGGAGTCTTGAGTTACCCGGACTTTTTAGTTGGGTTCGTATTTATACCCGGACTTTTAGCTGGGTTCGTAATTTTACCCGGAGTTTTACTTGGGTTCGTAATTTTACCCGGAGTTTTAGTTGGGTTCGTAATTTTACCCGGAGTTTTAGTTGGGTTCGTAATTTTACCCGGACTTTTTAGTTGGGTTCGTATTTTTTACCCGGACTTTTGGTTGGGTTCGTAATTTTACCCGGAGTTTTAGTTGGGTTCGTAATTTTACACGGAGTTTTAGTTGAGTTAGTAATTTTACCCGGAGTTTTAGTTGGGTTCGTAATTTTACCCGGACTTTTTAGTTGGGTTCGTAATTTTACCCGGAGTCTTAAGTTAGGTTCGTATTTTTTATCCGGACTTTTTAGTTGGGTTCGTATTTTTTACCCGGAGTTTTAGTTGGGTTCGTAATTTTACCCGGAGTTTTAGTTGGGTTCGCAATTTTACCCGGACTTTTTAGTTGGGTTCGTATTTTTTACCCGGACTTTTAGTTGGGTTCGTAATTTTACCCGGAGTTTTAGTTGGGTTCGTAATTTTACCCGGAGTTTTAGTTGGGTTCGTAATTTTACCCGGACTTTTTAGTTGGGTTCGTAATTTTACCCGGACTTTTTAGTTGGGTTCGTAATTTTACCCGGACTTTTAGTTGGGTTCGTAATTTTACCCGGAGTTTTAGTTGGGTTCGTAATTTTACCTGGAGTTTTAGTTGCGTTCGTAATTTTACCCGGAGTTGTACTTGGGTTCGTAATTTTACCCGGAGTTTTACTTGGGTTCGTAATTTTACCCGGAGTTTTAGTTGGGTTCGTAATTTTACCCGGAGTTTTAGTTGGGTTCGTAATTTTACCCGGACTTTTTAGTTGGGCTCGTATTTTTTACCCGGACTTTTAGTTGGGTTCGTAATTTTACCCGGAGTTTTAGTTGGGTTCGTAATTTTACCCGGAATTTTAGTTGAGTTCGTAATTTTACCCGGAGTTTTAGTTGGGTTTGTAATTTTCCCCGGACTTTTTAGTTGGGTTCGTAATTTTACCCGGACTTTTTAGTTGGGTTCGTAATTTTACCCGGAGTCTTAAGTTAGGTTCGTATTTTTTATCCGGACTTTTTAGTTGGGTTCGTATTTTTTACCCGGAGTTTTAGTTGGGTTCGTAATTTTACCCGGAGTTTTAGTTGGGTTCGTAATTTTACCCGGACTTTTTAGTTGGGTTCGTATTTTTTACCCGGACTTTTAGTTGGGTTCGTAATTTTACCCGGAGTTTTAGTTGGGTTCGTATTTTTACCCGGACTATTTAGTTGGGTTAGTATTTTTACCCGGAGTTTTAGTTGGGTTCGTATTTTTACCCGGAGTTTTAGTTGGGTTCGTATTTTTACCCGGAGTTTTAGTTGGGTTTGTAATTTTAGCCGGAGTTTTAGTTGGGTTCGTATTTTTTACCCGGACTTTTTAGTTGGGTTAGTATTTTTGCCCGGAGTTTTAGTTGGGTTCGTATTTTTTTACCCGGAGTTTTAGTTGGGTTCTAAATGTTACCCGGACTTTTTTGTTTGGTTCGTATTTTTTACCCGGAGTTTTAGTTGGGTTCGTAATTTTACCTGGAGTTTTAAGTTAGGTTCGTATTTTTACCCGGACTTTTTAGTTGGGTTCGTATTTTTTACCCGGACTTTTAGTTGGGTTCGTAATTTTACCCGGAGTTTTAGTTTGGTTCGTAATTTTACCCGGAGTTTTAGTTGGGTTCGTAATTTTACCCGGAGTCTTGAGTTACCCGGACTTTTTAGTTGGGTTCGTATTTTTACCCGGACTTTTAGCTGGGTTCGTAATTTTACCCGGAGTTTTACTTGGGTTCGTAATTTTACCCGGAGTTTTAGTTGGGTTCGTAATTTTACCCGGAGTTTTAGTTGGGTTCGTAATTTTACCCGGACTTTTTAGTTGGGTTAGTATTTTTACCCGGAGTTTTAGTTGGGTTCGTATTTTTACCCGGAGTTTTAGTTGGGTTCGTATTTTTACCCGGAGTTTTAGTTGGGTTCGTAATTTTAGCCGGAGTTTTAGTTGGGTTCGTATTTTTTACCCGGACTTTTTAGTTGGGTTAGTATTTTTGCCCGGAGTTTTAGTTGGGTTCGTATTTTTTTACCCGGAGTTTTAGTTGGGTTCTAAATGTTACCCGGACTTTTTTGTTTGGTTCGTATTTTTTACCCGGAGTTTTAGTTGGGTTCGAAATTTTACCCGGAGTTTTAGTTGGGTTCGTAATTTTACCCGGACTTTTTAGTTGGGCTCGTATTTTTTACCCGGACTTTTAGTTGGGTTCGTAATTTTACCCGGAGTTTTAGTTGGGTTCGTAATTTTACCCGGAGTTTTAGTTGAGTTCGTAATTTTACCCGGAGTTTTAGTTGGGTTTGTAATTTTCCCCGGACTTTTTAGTTGGGTTCGTAATTTTACCCGGACTTTTTAGTTGGGTTCGTAATTTTACCCGGAGTCTTAAGTTAGGTTCGTATTTTTTATCCGGACTTTTTAGTTGGGTTCGTATTTTTTACCCGGAGTTTTAGTTGGGTTCGTAATTTTACAAGGAGTTTTAGTTGGGTTCGTAATTTTACCCGGACTTTTTAGTTGGGTTCGTATTTTTTACCCGGACTTTTAGTTGGGTTCGTAATTTTACCCGGAGTTTTAGTTGGGTTCGTATTTTTTACCCGGACTTTTTAGTTGGGTTAGTATTTTTACCCGGAGTTTTAGTTGGGTTCGTATTTTTACCCGGAGTTTTAGTTGGGTTCGTATTTTTACCCGGAGTTTTAGTTGGGTTCGTAATTTTAGCCGGAGTTTTAGTTGGGTTCGTATTTTTTACCCGGACTTTTTAGTTGGGTTAGTATTTTTGCCCGGAGTTTTAGTTGGGTTCGTATTTTTTTACCCAGAGTTTTAGTTGGGTTCTAAATGTTACCCGGACTTTTTTGTTTGGTTCGTATTTTTTACCCGGAGTTTTAGCTGGGTTCGTAATTTTACCTGGAGTTTTAAGTTAGGTTCGTATTTTTACCCGGACTTTTTAGTTGGGTTCGTATTTTTTACCCGGACTTTTAGTTGGGTTCGTATTTTTACCCGGACTTTTAGCTGGGTTCGTAATTTTACCCGGAGTTTTACTTGGGTTCGTAATTTTACCCGGAGTTTTAGTTGGGTTCGTAATTTTACCCGGAGTTTTAGTTGGGTTCGTAATTTTACCCGGACTTTTTAGTTGGGTTCGTATTTTTTACCCGGACTTTTAGTTGGGTTCGTAATTTTACCAGGAGTTTTAGTTGGGTTCGTAATTTTACACGGAGTTTTAGTTGAGTTAGTAATTTTACCCGGAGTTTTAGTTGGGTTCGTAATTTTACCCGGACTTTTTAGTTGGGTTCGTAATTTTACCCGGAGTCTTAAATTTGGTTCGTATTTTTTATCCGGAGTTTTTAGTTGGGTTCGTATTTTTTACCCGGAGTTTTAGTTGGGTTCGTAATTTTACCCGGAGTTTTAGTTGGGTTCGCAATTTTACCCGGACTTTTTAGTTGGGTTCGTATTTTTTACCGGGACTTTTAGTTGGGTTCGTAATTTTATCCGGAGTTTTAGTTGGGTTCGTATTTTTTACCCGGACTTTTTAGTTGAGTTAGTATTTTTGCCCGGAGTTTTAGTTGGGTTCGTATTTTTTTACCCGGAGTTTTAGTTGGGTTCTAAATGTTACCCGGACTTTTTTGTTTGGTTCGTAATTTTACCCGGACTTTTTAGTTGGGTTCGTAATTTTACCCGGAGTTTTAGTTGGGTTCGTAATTTTACCCGGAGTTTTAGTTGGGTTCGTAATTTTACCCGGAGTTTTAGTTGGGTTCGTAATTTTACCCGGAGTTTTAGTTGGGTTCGTAATTTTACCCGGACTTTTTAGTTGGGTTCGTATTTTTTACCCGGACTTTTAGTTTTGTTCGTAATTTTACCCGGAGTTTTAGTTGGGTTCGTAATTTTACCCGGAGTTTTAGTTGAGTTCGTAATTTTACCCGGAGTTTTAGTTGGGTTCGTAATTTTACCCGAACTTTTTATTTGGGTTCGTAATTTTACCCGGACATTTTAGTTGGGTTCGTAATTTTACCCGGAGTTTTAGTTGGGTTCGTAATTTTACTCGGAGTTTTAGTTGGGTTCGTAATTTTACCCGGAGTTTTAGTTGGGTTCGTAATTTTACCCGGAGTTTTAGTTGGGTTCGTAATTTTACCCGGACTTTTTAGTTGGGTTCTAATTTTTTACCCGGACTTTTAGTTGGGTCCGTAATTTTACCCGGAGTTTAAGTTGGGTTCGTAATTTTACCCGGAGTTTTAGTTGGGTTCGTAATTTTACCCGGACTTTTTAGTTGGGTTCGTAATTTTATCCGGACTTTTTAGTTGGGTTCGTAATTTTACCCGGAGTCTTAAGTTAGGTTCGTATTTTTTATCCGGACTTTTTAGTTGGGTTCGTATTTTTTACCCGGACTTTTTAGTTGGGTTAGTATTTTTGCCCGGAGTTTTAGTTGGGTTCGTATTTTTTACCCGGAGTTTTAGTTGGGTTCGTAATTTTACCCGGAGTTTTAGCTGGGTTCGTAATTTTATCCGGAGTTTTAGTTGGGTTCGTATTTTTTACCCGGAGTTTTAGTTGGGTTCGTAATTTTACCCGGAGTTTTAGTTGGGTTCGTATTTTTTACCCGGACTTTTTAGTTGGGTTAGTATTTTTACCCGGAGTTTTAGTTGGGTTCGTATTTTTACCCGGAGTTTTAGTTGGGTTCGTATTTTTACCCGCAGTTTTAGTTGGGTTCGTAATTTTAGCCGGAGTTTTAGTTGGGTTCGTATTTTTTACCCGGACTTTTTAGTTGGGTTAGTATTTTTGCCCGGAGTTTTAGTTGGGTTCGTATTTTTTTACCCGGAGTTTTAGTTGGGTTCTAAATGTTACCCGGACTTTTTTGTTTGGTTCGTATTTTTTACCCGGAGTTTTAGTTTGGTTCGTAATTTTACCCGGAGTTTTAGTTGGGTTCGTAATTTTACCCGGAGTCTTGAGTTACCCGGACTTTTTAGTTGGGTTCGTATTTTTACCCGGACTTTTAGCTGGGTTCGTAATTTTACCCGGAGTTTTACTTGGGTTCGTAATTTTACCCGGAGTTTTAGTTGGGTTCGTGATTTTACCCGGAGTTTTAGTTGGGTTCGTAATTTTACCCGGACTTTTTAGTTGGGTTCGTATTTTTTACCCGGACTTTTAGTTGGGTTCTAAATGTTACCCGGACTTTTTTGTTTGGTTCGTAATTTTACCCGGACTTTTTAGTTGGGTTCGTAATTTTACCCGGAGTTTTAGTTGGGTTCGTAATTTTACCCGGAGTTTTAGTTGGGTTCGTAATTTTACCCGGAGTTTTAGTTGGGTTCGTAATTTTACCCGGAGTTTTAGTTGGGTTCGTAATTTTACCCGGACTTTTTAGTTGGGTTCGTATTTTTTACCCGGACTTTTAGTTGGGTTCGTAATTTTAGCCGGAGTTTTAGTTGGGTTCGTAATTTTACCCGGAGTTTTAGTTGGGTTCGTAATTTTACCCGAACTTTTTATTTGGGTTCGTAATTTTACCCGGACATTTTAGTTGGGTTCGTAATTTTACCCGGAGTTTTAGTTGGGTTCGTAATTTTACCCGGAGTTTTAGTTGGGTTCGTAATTTTACCCGGAGTTTTAGTTGGGTTCGTAATTTTACCCGGAGTTTTAGTTGGGTTCGTAATTTTACCCGGACTTTTTAGTTGGGTTCTAATTTTTTACCCGGACTTTTAGTTGGGTTCGTAATTTTACCCGGAGTTTAAGTTGGGTTCGTAATTTTACCCGGAGTTTTAGTTGAGTTCGTAATTTTACCCGGAGTTTTAGTTGGGTTCGTAATTTTACCCGGACTTTTTAGTTGGGTTCGTAATTTTATCCGGACTTTTTAGTTGGGTTCGTAATTTTACCCGGAGTCTTAAGTTAGGTTCGTATTTTTTATCCGGACTTTTTAGTTGGGTTCGTATTTTTTACCCGGACTTTTTAGTTGGGTTAGTATTTTTGCCCGGAGTTTTAGTTGGGTTCGTATTTTTTACCCGGAGTTTTAGTTGGGTTCGTAATTTTACCCGGAGTTTTAGCTGGGTTCGTAATTTTATCCGGAGTTTTAGTTGGGTTCGTATTTTTTACCCGGAGTTTTAGTTGGGTTCGTAATTTTACCCGGAGTTTTAGTTGGGTTCGTATTTTTTACCCGGACTTTTTAGTTGGGTTAGTATTTTTACCCGGAGTTTTAGTTGGGTTCGTATTTTTACCCGGAGTTTTAGTTGGGTTCGTATTTTTACCCGGAGTTTTAGTTGGGTTCGTAATTTTAGCCGGAGTTTTAGTTGGGTTCGTATTTTTTACCCGGACTTTTTAGTTGGGTTAGTATTTTTGCCCGGAGTTTTAGTTGGGTTCGTATTTTTTTACCCGGAGTTTTAGTTGGGTTCTAAATGTTACCCGGACTTTTTTGTTTGGTTCGTATTTTTTACCCGGAGTTTTAGTTTGGTTCGTAATTTTACCCGGAGTTTTAGTTGGGTTCGTAATTTTACCCGGACTTTTAGCTGGGTTCGTAATTTTACCCGGAGTTTTACTTGGGTTCGTAATTTTACCCGGAGTTTTAGTTGGGTTCGTAATTTTACCCGGAGTTTTAGTTGGGTTCGTAATTTTACCCGGACTTTTTAGTTGGGTTCGTATTTTTTACCCGGACTTTTAGTTGGGTTCGTAATGTTACCCGGAGTTTTAGTTGGGTTCGTAATTTTACACGGAGTTTTAGTTGAGTTAGTAATTTTACCCGGAGTTTTAGTTGGGTTCGTAATTTTACCCGGACTTTTTAGTTGGGTTCGTAATTTTACCCGGAGTCTTAAGTTAGGTTCGTATTTTTTATCCGGACTTTTTAGTTGGGTTCGTATTTTTTACCCGGAGTTTTAGTTGGGTTCGTAATTTTACCCGGAGTTTTAGTTGGGTTCGTAATTTTACCCGGACTTTTTAGTTGGGTTAGTATTTTTACCCGGAGTTTTAGTTGGGTTCGTATTTTTACCCGGAGTTTTAGTTGGGTTCGTATTTTTACCCGGAGTTTTAGTTGGGTTCGTAATTTTAGCCGGAGTTTTAGTTGGGTTCGTATTTTTTACCCGGACTTTTTAGTTGGGTTAGTATTTTTGCCCGGAGTTTTAGTTGGGTTCGTATTTTTTTACCTTTTAGTTGGGTTCTAAATGTTACCCGGACTTTTTTGTTTGGTTCGTATTTTTTACCCGGAGTTTTAGTTGGGTTCGAAATTTTACCCGGAGTTTTAGTTGGGTTCGTAATTTTACCCGGACTTTTTAGTTGGGCTCGTATTTTTTACCCGGACTTGTAGTTGGGTTCGTAATTTTACCCGGAGTTTTAGTTGGGTTTGTAATTTTACCCGGAGTTTTAGTTGAGTTCGTAATTTTACCCGGAGTTTTAGTTGGGTTTGTAATTTTCCCCGGACTTTTTAGTTGGGTTCGTAATTTTACCCGGACTTTTTAGTTGGGTTCGTAATTTTACCCGGAGTCTTAAGTTAGGTTCGTATTTTTTATCCGGACTTTTTAGTTGGGTTCGTATTTTTTACCCGGAGTTTTAGTTGGGTTCGTAATTTTACCCGGAGTTTTAGTTGGGTTCGTAATTTTACCCGGACTTTTTAGTTGGGTTCGTATTTTTTACCCGGACTTTTAGTTGGGTTCGTAATTTTACCCGGAGTTTTAGTTGGGTTCGTATTTTTTACCCGGACTTTTTAGTTGGGTTAGTATTTTTACCCGGAGTTTTAGTTGGGTTCGTAATTTTACTCGGAGTTTTAGTTGGGTTCGTAATTTTACCCGGAGTTTTAGTTGGGTTCGTAATTTTACCCGGAGTTTTAGTTGGGTTCGTAATTTTACCCGGACTTTTTAGTTGGGTTCTAATTTTTTACCCGGACTTTTAGTTGGGTTCGTAATTTTACCCGGAGTTTAAGTTGGGTTCGTAATTTTACCCGGAGTTTTAGTTGAGTTCGTAATTTTACCCGGAGTTTTAGTTGGGTTCGTAATTTTACCCGGACTTTTTAGTTGGGTTCGTAATTTTATCCGGACTTTTTAGTTGGGTTCGTAATTTTACCCGGAGTCTTAAGTTAGGTTCGTATTTTTTATCCGGACTTTTTAGTTGGGTTCGTATTTTTTACCCGGACTTTTTAGTTGGGTTAGTATTTTTGCCCGGAGTTTTAGTTGGGTTCGTATTTTTTACCCGGAGTTTTAGTTGGGTTCGTAATTTTACCCGGAGTTTTAGCTGGGTTCGTAATTTTATCCGGAGTTTTAGTTGGGTTCGTATTTTTTACCCGGAGTTTTAGTTGGGTTCGTAATTTTACCCGGAGTTTTAGTTGGGTTCGTATTTTTTACCCGGACTTTTTAGTTGGGTTAGTATTTTTACCCGGAGTTTTAGTTGGGTTCGTATTTTTACCCGGAGTTTTAGTTGGGTTCGTATTTTTACCCGGAGTTTTAGTTGGGTTCGTAATTTTAGCCGGAGTTTTAGTTGGGTTCGTATTTTTTACCCGGACTTTTTAGTTGGGTTAGTATTTTTGCCCGGAGTTTTAGTTGGGTTCGTATTTTTTTACCCGGAGTTTTAGTTGGGTTCTAAATGTTACCCGGACTTTTTTGTTTGGTTCGTATTTTTTACCCGGAGTTTTAGTTTGGTTCGTAATTTTACCCGGAGTTTTAGTTGGGTTCGTAATTTTACCCGGAGTCTTGAGTTACCCGGACTTTTTAGTTGGGTTCGTATTTTTACCCGGACTTTTAGCTGGGTTCGTAATTTTACCCGGAGTTTTACTTGGGTTCGTAATTTTACCCGGAGTTTTAGTTGGGTTCGTAATTTTACCCGGAGTTTTAGTTGGGTTCGTAATTTTACCCGGACTTTTTAGTTGGGTTCGTATTTTTTACCCGGACTTTTAGTTGGGTTCTAAATGTTACCCGGACTTTTTTGTTTGGTTCGTAATTTTACCCGGACTTTTTAGTTGGGTTCGTAATTTTACCCGGAGTTTTAGTTGGGTTCGTAATTTTACCCGGAGTTTTAGTTGGGTTCGTAATTTTACCCGGAGTTTTAGTTGGGTTCGTAATTTTACCCGGAGTTTTAGTTGGGTTCGTAATTTTACCCGGACTTTTTAGTTGGGTTCGTATTTTTTACCCGGACTTTTAGTTGGGTTCGTAATTTTACCCGGAGTTTTAGTTGGGTTCGTAATTTTACCCGGAGTTTTAGTTGAGTTCGTAATTTTACCCGGAGTTTTAGTTGGGTTCGTAATTTTACCCGAACTTTTTATTTGGGTTCGTAATTTTACCCGGACATTTTAGTTGGGTTCGTAATTTTACCCGGAGTTTTAGTTGGGTTCGTAATTTTACCCGGAGTTTTAGTTGGGTTCGTAATTTTACCCGGAGTTTTAGTTGGGTTCGTAATTTTACCCGGAGTTTTAGTTGGGTTCGTAATTTTACCCGGACTTTTTAGTTGGGTTCTAATTTTTTACCCGGACTTTTAGTTGGGTTCGTAATTTTACCCGGAGTTTAAGTTGGGTTCGTAATTTTACCCGGAGTTTTAGTTGAGTTCGTAATTTTACCCGGAGTTTTAGTTGGGTTCGTAATTTTACCCGGACTTTTTAGTTGGGTTCGTAATTTTATCCGGACTTTTTAGTTGGGTTCGTAATTTTACCCGGAGTCTTAAGTTAGGTTCGTATTTTTTATACGGACTTTTTAGTTGGGTTCGTATTTTTTACCCGGACTTTTTAGTTGGGTTAGTATTTTTGCCCGGAGTTTTAGTTGGGTTCGTATTTTTTACCCGGAGTTTTAGTTGGGTTCGTAATTTTACCCGGAGTTTTAGCTGGGTTCGTAATTTTATCCGGAGTTTTAGTTGGGTTCGTATTTTTTACCCTGAGTTTTAGTTGGGTTCGTAATTTTACCCGGAGTTTTAGTTGGGTTCGTATTTTTTACCCGGACTTTTTAGTTGGGTTAGTATTTTTACCCGGAGTTTTAGTTGGGTTCGTATTTTTACCCGGAGTTTTAGTTGGGTTCGTATTTTTACCCGGAGTTTTAGTTGGGTTCGTAATTTTAGCCGGAGTTTTAGTTGGGTTCGTATTTTTTACCCGGACTTTTTAGTTGGGTTAGTATTTTTGCCCGGAGTTTTAGTTGGGTTCGTATTTTTTTACCCGGAGTTTTAGTTGGGTTCTAAATGTTACCCGGACTTTTTTGTTTGGTTCGTATTTTTTACCCGGAGTTTTAGTTTGGCTCGTAATTTTACCCGGAGTTTTAGTTGGGTTCGTAATTTTACCCGGACTTTTAGCTGGGTTCGTAATTTTACCCGGAGTTTTACTTGGGTTCGTAATTTTACCCGGAGTTTTAGTTGGGTTCGTAATTTTACCCGGAGTTTTAGTTGGGTTCGTAATTTTACCCGGACTTTTTAGTTGGGTTCGTATTTTTTACCCGGACTTTTAGTTGGGTTCGTAATTTTACCCGGAGTTTTAGTTGGGTTCGTAATTTTACACGGAGTTTTAGTTGAGTTAGTAATTTTACCCGGAGTTTTAGTTGGGTTCGTAATTTTACCCGGACTTTTTAGTTGGGTTCGTAATTTTACCCGGAGTCTTAAGTTAGGTTCGTATTTTTTATCCGGACTTTTTAGTTGGGTTCGTATTTTTTACCCGGAGTTTTAGTTGGGTTCGTAATTTTACCCGGAGTTTTAGTTGGGTTCGTATTTTTTACCCGGAGTTTTACTTGGGTTCGTAATTTTACCCGGAGTTTTAGTTGGGTTCGTAATTTTACCCGGAGTTTTAGTTGGGTTCGTAATTTTACCCGGACTTTTTAGTTGGGTTAGTATTTTTACCCGGAGTTTTAGTTGGGTTCGTATTTTTACCCGGAGTTTTAGTTGGGTTCGTATTTTTACCCGGAGTTTTAGTTGGGTTCGTAATTTTAGCCGGAGTTTTAGTTGGGTTCGTATTTTTTACCCGGACTTTTTAGTTGGGTTAGTATTTTTGCCCGGAGTTTTAGTTGGGTTCGTATTTTTTTACCCGGAGTTTTAGTTGGGTTCTAAATGTTACCCGGACTTTTTTGTTTGGTTCGTATTTTTTACCCGGAGTTTTAGTTGGGTTCGAAATTTTACCCGGAGTTTTAGTTGGGTTCGTAATTTTACCCGGAGTTTTAGTTGAGTTCGTAATTTTACCCGGAGTTTTAGTTGGGTTTGTAATTTTCCCCGGACTTTTTAGTTGGGTTCGTAATTTTACCCGGACTTTTTAGTTGGGTTCGTAATTTTACCCGGAGTCTTAAGTTAGGTTCGTATTTTTTATCCGGACTTTTTAGTTGGGTTCGTATTTTTTACCCGGAGTTTTAGTTGGGTTCGTAATTTTACCCGGAGTTTTAGTTGGGTTCGTAATTTTACCCGGACTTTTTAGTTGGGTTCGTATTTTTTACCCGGACTTTTAGTTGGGTTCGTAATTTTACCCGGAGTTTTAGTTGGGTTCGTATTTTTTACCCGGACTTTTTAGTTGGGTTAGTATTTTTACCCGGAGTTTTAGTTGGGTTCGTATTTTTACCCGGAGTTTTAGTTGGGTTCGTATTTTTACCCGGAGTTTTAGTTGGGTTCGTAATTTTAGCCGGAGTTTTAGTTGGGTTCGTATTTTTTACCCGGACTTTTTAGTTGGGTTAGTATTTTTGCCCGGAGTTTTAGTTGGGTTCGTATTTTTTTACCCGGAGTTTTAGTTGGGTTCTAAATGTTACCCGGACTTTTTTGTTTGGTTCGTATTTTTTACCCGGAGTTTTAGTTGGGTTCGTAATTTTACCTGGAGTTTTAAGTTAGGTTCGTATTTTTACCCGGACTTTTTAGTTGGGTTCGTATTTTTTACCCGGACTTTTAGTTGGGTTCGTATTTTTACCCGGACTTTTAGCTGGGTTCGTAATTTTACCCGGAGTTTTACTTGGGTTCGTAATTTTACCCGGAGTTTTAGTTGGGTTCGTAATTTTACCCGGAGTTTTAGTTGGGTTCGTAATTTTACCCGGACTTTTTAGTTGGGTTCGTATTTTTTACCCGGACTTTTAGTTGGGTTCGTAATTTTACCCGGAGTTTTAGTTGGGTTCGTAATTTTACACGGAGTTTTAGTTGAGTTAGTAATTTTACCCGGAGTTTTAGTTGGGTTCGTAATTTTACCCGGACTTTTTAGTTGGGTTCGTAATTTTACCCGGAGTCTTAAATTTGGTTCGTATTTTTTATCCGGAGTTTTTAGTTGGGTTCGTATTTTTTACCCGGAGTTTTAGTTGGGTTCGTAATTTTACCCGGAGTTTTAGTTGGGTTCGCAATTTTACCCGGACTTTTTAGTTGGGTTCGTATTTTTTACCGGGACTTTTAGTTGGGTTCGTAATTTTATCCGGAGTTTTAGTTGGGTTCGTATTTTTTACCCGGACTTTTTAGTTGAGTTAGTATTTTTGCCCGGAGTTTTAGTTGGGTTCGTATTTTTTTACCCGGGGTTTTAGTTGGGTTCTAAATGTTACCCGGACTTTTTTGTTTGGTTCGTAATTTTACCCGGACTTTTTAGTTGGGTTCGTAATTTTACCCGGAGTTTTAGTTGGGTTCGTAATTTTACCCGGAGTTTTAGTTGGGTTCGTAATTTTACCCGGAGTTTTAGTTGGGTTCGTAATTTTACCCGGAGTTTTAGTTGGGTTCGTAATTTTACCCGGACTTTTTAGTTGGGTTCGTATTTTTTACCCGGACTTTTAGTTGGGTTCGTAATTTTACCCGGAGTTTTAGTTGGGTTCGTAATTTTTCCCGGAGTTTTAGTTGAGTTCGTAATTTTACCCGGAGTTTTAGTTGGGTTCGTAATTTTACCCGAACTTTTTATTTGGGTTCGTAATTTTACCCGGACATTTTAGTTGGGTTCGTAATTTTACCCGGAGTTTTAGTTGGGTTCGTAATTTTACCCGGACTTTTTAGTTGGGTTAGTATTTTTACCCGGAGTTTTAGTTGGGTTCGTATTTTTACCCGGAGTTTTAGTTGGGTTCGTATTTTTACCCGGAGTTTTAGTTGGGTTCGTAATTTTAGCCGGAGTTTTAGTTGGGTTCGTATTTTTTACCCGGACTTTTTAGTTGGGTTAGTATTTTTGCCCGGAGTTTTAGTTGGGTTCGTATTTTTTTACCCGGAGTTTTAGTTGGGTTCTAAATGTTACCCGGACTTTTTTGTTTGGTTCGTATTTTTTACCCGGAGTTTTACTTGGGTTCGTAATTTTACCCGGAGTTTTAGTTGGGTTCGTAATTTTACCCGGAGTTTTAGTTGGGTTCGTAATTTTACCCGGACTTTTTAGTTGGGTTAGTATTTTTACCCGGAGTTTTAGTTGGGTTCGTATTTTTACCCGGAGTTTTAGTTGGGTTCGTATTTTTACCCGGAGTTTTAGTTGGGTTCGTAATTTTAGCCGGAGTTTTAGTTGGGTTCGTATTTTTTACCCGGACTTTTTAGTTGGGTTAGTATTTTTGCCCGGAGTTTTAGTTGGGTTCGTATTTTTTTACCCGGAGTTTTAGTTGGGTTCTAAATGTTACCCGGACTTTTTTGTTTGGTTCGTATTTTTTACCCGGAGTTTTAGTTGGGTTCGAAATTTTACCCGGAGTTTTAGTTGGGTTCGTAATTTTACCCGGAGTTTTAGTTGAGTTCGTAATTTTACCCGGAGTTTTAGTTGGGTTTGTAATTTTCCCCGGACTTTTTAGTTGGGTTCGTAATTTTACCCGGACTTTTTAGTTGGGTTCGTAATTTTACCCGGAGTCTTAAGTTAGGTTCGTATTTTTTATCCGGACTTTTTAGTTGGGTTCGTATTTTTTACCCGGAGTTTTAGTTGGGTTCGTAATTTTACCCGGAGTTTTAGTTGGGTTCGTAATTTTACCCGGACTTTTTAGTTGGGTTCGTATTTTTTACCCGGACTTTTAGTTGGGTTCGTAATTTTACCCGGAGTTTTAGTTGGGTTCGTATTTTTTACCCGGACTTTTTAGTTGGGTTAGTATTTTTACCCGGAGTTTTAGTTGGGTTCGTATTTTTACCCGGAGTTTTAGTTGGGTTCGTATTTTTACCCGGAGTTTTAGTTGGGTTCGTAATTTTAGCCGGAGTTTTAGTTGGGTTCGTATTTTTTACCCGGACTTTTTAGTTGGGTTAGTATTTTTGCCCGGAGTTTTAGTTGGGTTCGTATTTTTTTACCCGGAGTTTTAGTTGGGTTCTAAATGTTACCCGGACTTTTTTGTTTGGTTCGTATTTTTTACCCGGAGTTTTAGTTGGGTTCGTAATTTTACCTGGAGTTTTAAGTTAGGTTCGTATTTTTACCCGGACTTTTTAGTTGGGTTCGTATTTTTTACCCGGACTTTTAGTTGGGTTCGTATTTTTACCCGGACTTTTAGCTGGGTTCGTAATTTTACCCGGAGTTTTACTTGGGTTCGTAATTTTACCCGGAGTTTTAGTTGGGTTCGTAATTTTACCCGGAGTTTTAGTTGGGTTCGTAATTTTACCCGGACTTTTTAGTTGGGTTCGTATTTTTTACCCGGACTTTTAGTTGGGTTCGTAATTTTACCCGGAGTTTTAGTTGGGTTCGTAATTTTACACGGAGTTTTAGTTGAGTTAGTAATTTTACCCGGAGTTTTAGTTGGGTTCGTAATTTTACCCGGACTTTTTAGTTGGGTTCGTAATTTTACCCGGAGTCTTAAATTTGGTTCGTATTTTTTATCCGGAGTTTTTAGTTGGGTTCGTATTTTTTACCCGGAGTTTTAGTTGGGTTCGTAATTTTACCCGGAGTTTTAGTTGGGTTCGCAATTTTACCCGGACTTTTTAGTTGGGTTCGTATTTTTTACCGGGACTTTTAGTTGGGTTCGTAATTTTATCCGGAGTTTTAGTTGGGTTCGTATTTTTTACCCGGACTTTTTAGTTGAGTTAGTATTTTTGCCCGGAGTTTTAGTTGGGTTCGTATTTTTTTACCCGGGGTTTTAGTTGGGTTCTAAATGTTACCCGGACTTTTTTGTTTGGTTCGTAATTTTACCCGGACTTTTTAGTTGGGTTCGTAATTTTACCCGGAGTTTTAGTTGGGTTCGTAATTTTACCCGGAGTTTTAGTTGGGTTCGTAATTTTACCCGGAGTTTTAGTTGGGTTCGTAATTTTACCCGGAGTTTTAGTTGGGTTCGTAATTTTACCCGGACTTTTTAGTTGGGTTCGTATTTTTTACCCGGACTTTTAGTTGGGTTCGTAATTTTACCCGGAGTTTTAGTTGGGTTCGTAATTTTTCCCGGAGTTTTAGTTGAGTTCGTAATTTTACCCGGAGTTTTAGTTGGGTTCGTAATTTTACCCGAACTTTTTATTTGGGTTCGTAATTTTACCCGGACATTTTAGTTGGGTTCGTAATTTTACCCGGAGTTTTAGTTGGGTTCGTAATTTTACCCGGACTTTTTAGTTGGGTTAGTATTTTTACCCGGAGTTTTAGTTGGGTTCGTATTTTTACCCGGAGTTTTAGTTGGGTTCGTATTTTTACCCGGAGTTTTAGTTGGGTTCGTAATTTTAGCCGGAGTTTTAGTTGGGTTCGTATTTTTTACCCGGACTTTTTAGTTGGGTTAGTATTTTTGCCCGGAGTTTTAGTTGGGTTCGTATTTTTTTACCCGGAGTTTTAGTTGGGTTCTAAATGTTACCCGGACTTTTTTGTTTGGTTCGTATTTTTTACCCGGAGTTTTAGTTGGGTTCGAAATTTTACCCGGAGTTTTAGTTGGGTTCGTAATTTTACCCGGACTTTTTAGTTGGGCTCGTATTTTTTACCCGGACTTTTAGTTGGGTTCGTAATTTTACCCGGAGTTTTAGTTGGGTTCGTAATTTTACCCGGAGTTTTAGTTGAGTTCGTAATTTTACCCGGAGTTTTAGTTGGGTTTGTAATTTTCCCCGGACTTTTTAGTTGGGTTCGTAATTTTACCCGGACTTTTTAGTTGGGTTCGTAATTTTACCCGGAGTCTTAAGTTAGGTTCGTATTTTTTATCCGGACTTTTTAGTTGGGTTCGTATTTTTTACCCGGAGTTTTAGTTGGGTTCGTAATTTTACCCGGAGTTTTAGTTGGGTTCGTAATTTTACCCGGACTTTTTAGTTGGGTTCGTATTTTTTACCCGGACTTTTAGTTGGGTTCGTAATTTTACCCGGAGTTTTAGTTGGGTTCGTATTTTTTACCCGGACTTTTTAGTTGGGTTAGTATTTTTACCCGGAGTTTTAGTTGGGTTCGTATTTTTACCCGGAGTTTTAGTTGGGTTCGTATTTTTACCCGGAGTTTTAGTTGGGTTCGTAATTTTAGCCGGAGTTTTAGTTGGGTTCGTATTTTTTACCCGGACTTTTTAGTTGGGTTAGTATTTTTGCCCGGAGTTTTAGTTGGGTTCGTATTTTTTTACCCGGAGTTTTAGTTGGGTTCTAAATGTTACCCGGACTTTTTTGTTTGGTTCGTATTTTTTACCCGGAGTTTTAGTTGGGTTCGTAATTTTACCTGGAGTTTTAAGTTAGGTTCGTATTTTTACCCGGACTTTTTAGTTGGGTTCGTATTTTTTACCCGGACTTTTAGTTGGGTTCGTATTTTTACCCGGACTTTTAGCTGGGTTCGTAATTTTACCCGGAGTTTTACTTGGGTTCGTAATTTTACCCGGAGTTTTAGTTGGGTTCGTAATTTTACCCGGAGTTTTAGTTGGGTTCGTAATTTTACCCGGACTTTTTAGTTGGGTTCGTATTTTTTACCCGGACTTTTAGTTGGGTTCGTAATTTTACCCGGAGTTTTAGTTGGGTTCGTAATTTTACACGGAGTTTTAGTTGAGTTAGTAATTTTACCCGGAGTTTTAGTTGGGTTCGTAATTTTACCCGGACTTTTTAGTTGGGTTCGTAATTTTACCCGGAGTCTTAAATTTGGTTCGTATTTTTTATCCGGAGTTTTTAGTTGGGTTCGTATTTTTTACCCGGAGTTTTAGTTGGGTTCGTAATTTTACCCGGAGTTTTAGTTGGGTTCGCAATTTTACCCGGACTTTTTAGTTGGGTTCGTATTTTTTACCGGGACTTTTAGTTGGGTTCGTAATTTTATCCGGAGTTTTAGTTGTGTTCGTATTTTTTACCCGGACTTTTTAGTTGAGTTAGTATTTTTGCCCGGAGTTTTAGTTGGGTTCGTATTTTTTTACCCGGAGTTTTAGTTGGGTTCTAAATGTTACCCGGACTTTTTTGTTTGGTTCGTAATTTTACCCGGACTTTTTAGTTGGGTTCGTAATTTTACCCGGAGTTTTAGTTGGGTTCGTAATTTTACCCGGAGTTTTAGTTGGGTTCGTAATTTTACCCGGAGTTTTAGTTGGGTTCGTAATTTTACCCGGAGTTTTAGTTGGGTTCGTAATTTTACCCGGACTTTTTAGTTGGGTTCGTATTTTTTACCCGGACTTTTAGTTGGGTTCGTAATTTTACCCGGAGTTTTAGTTGGGTTCGTAATTTTACCCGGAGTTTTAGTTGGGTTCGTAATTTTACACGGAGTTTTAGTTGAGTTAGTAATTTTACCCGGAGTTTTAGTTGGGTTCGTAATTTTACCCGGACTTTTTAGTTGGGTTCGTAATTTTACCCGGAGTCTTAAATTTGGTTCGTATTTTTTATCCGGAGTTTTTAGTTGGGTTCGTATTTTTTACCCGGAGTTTTAGTTGGGTTCGTAATTTTACCCGGAGTTTTAGTTGGGTTCGCAATTTTACCCGGACTTTTTAGTTGGGTTCGTATTTTTTACCGGGACTTTTAGTTGGGTTCGTAATTTTATCCGGAGTTTTAGTTGGGTTCGTATTTTTTACCCGGACTTTTTAGTTGAGTTAGTATTTTTGCCCGGAGTTTTAGTTGGGTTCGTATTTTTTTACCCGGGGTTTTAGTTGGGTTCTAAATGTTACCCGGACTTTTTTGTTTGGTTCGTAATTTTACCCGGACTTTTTAGTTGGGTTCGTAATTTTACCCGGAGTTTTAGTTGGGTTCGTAATTTTACCCGGAGTTTTAGTTGGGTTCGTAATTTTACCCGGAGTTTTAGTTGGGTTCGTAATTTTACCCGGAGTTTTAGTTGGGTTCGTAATTTTACCCGGACTTTTTAGTTGGGTTCGTATTTTTTACCCGGACTTTTAGTTGGGTTCGTAATTTTACCCGGAGTTTTAGTTGGGTTCGTAATTTTTCCCGGAGTTTTAGTTGAGTTCGTAATTTTACCCGGAGTTTTAGTTGGGTTCGTAATTTTACCCGAACTTTTTATTTGGGTTCGTAATTTTACCCGGACATTTTAGTTGGGTTCGTAATTTTACCCGGAGTTTTAGTTGGGTTCGTAATTTTACCCGGACTTTTTAGTTGGGTTAGTATTTTTACCCGGAGTTTTAGTTGGGTTCGTATTTTTACCCGGAGTTTTAGTTGGGTTCGTATTTTTACCCGGAGTTTTAGTTGGGTTCGTAATTTTAGCCGGAGTTTTAGTTGGGTTCGTATTTTTTACCCGGACTTTTTAGTTGGGTTAGTATTTTTGCCCGGAGTTTTAGTTGGGTTCGTATTTTTTTACCCGGAGTTTTAGTTGGGTTCTAAATGTTACCCGGACTTTTTTGTTTGGTTCGTATTTTTTACCCGGAGTTTTAGTTGGGTTCGAAATTTTACCCGGAGTTTTAGTTGGGTTCGTAATTTTACCCGGACTTTTTAGTTGGGCTCGTATTTTTTACCCGGACTTTTAGTTGGGTTCGTAATTTTACCCGGAGTTTTAGTTGGGTTCGTAATTTTACCCGGAGTTTTAGTTGAGTTCGTAATTTTACCCGGAGTTTTAGTTGGGTTTGTAATTTTCCCCGGACTTTTTAGTTGGGTTCGTAATTTTACCCGGACTTTTTAGTTGGGTTCGTAATTTTACCCGGAGTCTTAAGTTAGGTTCGTATTTTTTATCCGGACTTTTTAGTTGGGTTCGTATTTTTTACCCGGAGTTTTAGTTGGGTTCGTAATTTTACCCGGAGTTTTAGTTGGGTTCGTAATTTTACCCGGACTTTTTAGTTGGGTTCGTATTTTTTACCCGGACTTTTAGTTGGGTTCGTAATTTTACCCGGAGTTTTAGTTGGGTTCGTATTTTTTACCCGGACTTTTTAGTTGGGTTAGTATTTTTACCCGGAGTTTTAGTTGGGTTCGTATTTTTACCCGGAGTTTTAGTTGGGTTCGTATTTTTACCCGGAGTTTTAGTTGGGTTCGTAATTTTAGCCGGAGTTTTAGTTGGGTTCGTATTTTTTACCCGGACTTTTTAGTTGGGTTAGTATTTTTGCCCGGAGTTTTAGTTGGGTTCGTATTTTTTTACCCGGAGTTTTAGTTGGGTTCTAAATGTTACCCGGACTTTTTTGTTTGGTTCGTATTTTTTACCCGGAGTTTTAGTTGGGTTCGTAATTTTACCTGGAGTTTTAAGTTAGGTTCGTATTTTTACCCGGACTTTTTAGTTGGGTTCGTATTTTTTACCCGGACTTTTAGTTGGGTTCGTATTTTTACCCGGACTTTTAGCTGGGTTCGTAATTTTACCCGGAGTTTTACTTGGGTTCGTAATTTTACCCGGAGTTTTAGTTGGGTTCGTAATTTTACCCGGAGTTTTAGTTGGGTTCGTAATTTTACCCGGACTTTTTAGTTGGGTTCGTATTTTTTACCCGGACTTTTAGTTGGGTTCGTAATTTTACCCGGAGTTTTAGTTGGGTTCGTAATTTTACACGGAGTTTTAGTTGAGTTAGTAATTTTACCCGGAGTTTTAGTTGGGTTCGTAATTTTACCCGGACTTTTTAGTTGGGTTCGTAATTTTACCCGGAGTCTTAAATTTGGTTCGTATTTTTTATCCGGAGTTTTTAGTTGGGTTCGTATTTTTTACCCGGAGTTTTAGTTGGGTTCGTAATTTTACCCGGAGTTTTAGTTGGGTTCGCAATTTTACCCGGACTTTTTAGTTGGGTTCGTATTTTTTACCGGGACTTTTAGTTGGGTTCGTAATTTTATCCGGAGTTTTAGTTGGGTTCGTATTTTTTACCCGGACTTTTTAGTTGAGTTAGTATTTTTGCCCGGAGTTTTAGTTGGGTTCGTATTTTTTTACCCGGAGTTTTAGTTGGGTTCTAAATGTTACCCGGACTTTTTTGTTTGGTTCGTAATTTTACCCGGACTTTTTAGTTGGGTTCGTAATTTTACCCGGAGTTTTAGTTGGGTTCGTAATTTTACCCGGAGTTTTAGTTGGGTTCGTAATTTTACCCGGAGTTTTAGTTGGGTTCGTAATTTTACCCGGAGTTTTAGTTGGGTTCGTAATTTTACCCGGACTTTTTAGTTGGGTTCGTATTTTTTACCCGGACTTTTAGTTGGGTTCGTAATTTTACCCGGAGTTTTAGTTGGGTTCGTAATTTTACCCGGAGTTTTAGTTGGGTTCGTATTTTTACCCGGAGTTTTAGTTGGGTTCGTATTTTTACCCGGAGTTTTAGTTGGGTTCGTAATTTTAGCCGGAGTTTTAGTTGGGTTCGTATTTTTTACCCGGACTTTTTAGTTGGGTTAGTATTTTTGCCCGGAGTTTTAGTTGGGTTGGTATTTTTTTACCCGGAGTTTTAGTTGGGTTCTAAATGTTACCCGGACTTTTTTGTTTGGTTCGTATTTTTTACCCGGAGTTTTAGTTTGGTTCGTAATTTTACCCGGAGTTTTAGTTGGGTTCGTAATTTTACCCGGAGTCTTGAGTTACCCGGACTTTTTAGTTGGGTTCGTATTTTTACCCGGACTTTTAGCTGGGTTCGTAATTTTACCCGGAGTTTTACTTGGGTTCGTAATTTTACCCGGAGTTTTAGTTGGGTTCGTAATTTTACCCGGAGTTTTAGTTGGGTTCGTAATTTTACCCGGACTTTTTAGTTGGGTTCGTATTTTTTACCCGGACTTTTAGTTGGGTTCTAAATGTTACCCGGACTTTTTTGTTTGGTTCGTAATTTTACCCGGACTTTTTAGTTGGGTTCGTAATTTTACCCGGAGTTTTAGTTGGGTTCGTAATTTTACCCGGAGTTTTAGTTGGGTTCGTAATTTTACCCGGAGTTTTAGTTGGGTTCGTAATTTTACCCGGAGTTTTAGTTGGGTTCGTAATTTTACCCGGACTTTTTAGTTGGGTTCGTATTTTTTACCCGGACTTTTAGTTGGGTTCGTAATTTTACCCGGAGTTTTAGTTGGGTTCGTAATTTTACCCGGAGTTTTAGTTGAGTTCGTAATTTTACCCGGAGTTTTAGTTGGGTTCGTAATTTTACCCGAACTTTTTATTTGGGTTCGTAATTTTACCCGGACATTTTAGTTGGGTTCGTAATTTTACCCGGAGTTTTAGTTGGGTTCGTAATTTTACCCGGAGTTTTAGTTGGGTTCGTAATTTTACCCGGAGTTTTAGTTGGGTTCGTAATTTTACCCGGAGTTTTAGTTGGGTTCGTAATTTTACCCGGACTTTTTAGTTGGGTTCTAATTTTTTACCCGGACTTTTAGTTGGGTTCGTAATTTTACCCGGAGTTTAAGTTGGGTTCGTAATTTTACCCGGAGTTTTAGTTGAGTTCGTAATTTTACCCGGAGTTTTAGTTGGGTTCGTAATTTTACCCGGACTTTTTAGTTGGGTTCGTAATTTTATCCGGACTTTTTAGTTGGGTTCGTAATTTTACCCGGAGTCTTAAGTTAGGTTCGTATTTTTTATCCGGACTTTTTAGTTGGGTTCGTATTTTTTACTCGGACTTTTTAGTTGGGTTAGTATTTTTGCCCGGAGTTTTAGTTGGGTTCGTATTTTTTACCCGGAGTTTTAGTTGGGTTCGTAATTTTACCCGGAGTTTTAGCTGGGTTCGTAATTTTATCCGGAGTTTTAGTTGGGTTCGTATTTTTTACCCGGAGTTTTAGTTGGGTTCGTAATTTTACCCGGAGTTTTAGTTGGGTTCGTATTTTTTACCCGGACTTTTTAGTTGGGTAGTATTTTTACCCGGAGTTTTAGTTGGGTTTGTATTTTTACCCGGAGTTTTAGTTGGGTTCGTATTTTTACCC
Organism: Melinopterus prodromus; assembly: GCA_964023965.1. Classification (NCBI taxonomy): domain Eukaryota; kingdom Metazoa; phylum Arthropoda; class Insecta; order Coleoptera; family Scarabaeidae; genus Melinopterus; species Melinopterus prodromus. The sequence goes on from CAXIES010000088.1 coordinate 172,739, forward strand.
GGAGTTTTAGTTGGGTTCGTAATTTTAGCCGGAGTTTTAGTTGGGTTCGTATTTTTTACCAGGACTTTTTAGTTGGGTTAGTATTTTTGCCCGGAGTTTTAGTTGGGTTCGTATTTTTTTACCCGGAGTTTTAGTTGGGTTCTAAATGTTACCCGGACTTTTTTGTTTGGTTCGTATTTTTTACCCGGAGTTTTAGTTTGGTTCGTAATTTTACCCGGAGTTTTAGTTGGGTTCGTAATTTTACCCGGACTTTTAGCTGGGTTCGTAATTTTACCCGGAGTTTTACTTGGGTTCGTAATTTTACCCGGAGTTTTAGTTGGGTTCGTAATTTTACCCGGAGTTTTAGTTGGGTTCGTAATTTTACCCGGACTTTTTAGTTGGGTTCGTATTTTTTACCCGGACTTTTAGTTGGGTTCGTAATTTTACCCGGAGTTTTAGTTGGGTTCGTAATTTTACACGGAGTTTTAGTTGAGCTAGTAATTTTACCCGGAGTTTTAGTTGGGTTCGTAATTTTACCCGGACTTTTTAGTTGGGTTCGTAATTTTACCCGGAGTCTTAAGTTAGGTTCGTATTTTTTATCCGGACTTTTTAGTTGGGTTCGTATTTTTTACCCGGAGTTTTAGTTGGGTTCGTAATTTTACCCGGAGTTTTAGTTGGGTTCGCAATTTTACCCGGACTTTTTAGTTGGGTTCGTATTTTGTACCCGGATTTTTAGTTGGGTTCGTAATTTTACCCGGAGTTTTAGTTGGGTTCGTAATTTTACCCGGAGTTTTAATTGGGTTCGTAATTTTACCCGGACTTTTTAGTTGGGTTCGTAATTTTACCCGGACTTTTTAGTTGGGTTCGTAATTTTACCCGGACTTTTAGTTGGGTTCGTAATTTTACCCGGAGTTTTAGTTGGGTTCGTAATTTTACCCGGAGTTTTAGTTGCGTTCGCAATTTTACCCGGAGTTGTACTTGGGTTCGTAATTTTACCCGGAGTTTTACTTGGGTTCGTAATTTTACCCGGAGTTTTAGTTGGGTTCGTAATTTTACCCGGAGTTTTAGTTGGGTTCGTAATTTTACCCGGACTTTTTAGTTGGGCTCGTATTTTTTACCCGGACTTTTAGTTGGGTTCGTAATTTTACCCGGAGTTTTAGTTGGGTTCGTAATTTTACCCGGAGTTTTAGTTGAGTTCGGAATTTTACCCGGAGTTTTAGTTGGGTTCGTAATTTTACTCGGACTTTTTAGTTGGGTTCGTAATTTTACCCGGACTTTTTAGTTGGGTTCGTAATTTTACCCGGAGTCTTAAGTTAGGTTCGTATTTTTTATCCGGACTTTTTAGTTGGGTTCGTATTTTTTACCCGGAGTTTTAGTTGGGTTCGTAATTTTACCCGGAGTTTTAGTTGGGTTCGTAATTTTACCCGGAGTTTTAGTTGGGTTCGTAATTTTACCCGGAGTTTTAGTTGGGTTCGTAATTTTACCCGGAGTTTTAGTTGGGTTCGTAATTTTACCCGGACTTTTTAGTTGGGTTCTAATTTTTTACCCGGACTTTTAGTTGGGTTCGTAATTTTACCCGGAGTTTAAGTTGGGTTCGTAATTTTACCCGGAGTTTTAGTTGAGTTCGTAATTTTACCCGGAGTTTTAGTTGGGTTCGTAATTTTACCCGGACTTTTTAGTTGGGTTCGTAATTTTATCCGGACTTTTTAGTTGGGTTCGTAATTTTACCCGGAGTCTTAAGTTATGTTCGTATTTTTTATCCGGACTTTTTAGTTGGGTTCGTATTTTTTACTCGGACTTTTTAGTTGGGTTAGTATTTTTGCCCGGAGTTTTAGTTGGGTTCGTATTTTTTACCCGGAGTTTTAGTTGGGTTCGTAATTTTACCCGGAGTTTTAGCTGGGTTCGTAATTTTATCCGGAGTTTTAGTTGGGTTCGTATTTTTTACCCGGAGTTTTAGTTGGGTTCGTAATTTTACCCGGAGTTTTAGTTGGGTTCGTATTTTTTACCCGGACTTTTTAGTTGGGTTAGTATTTTTACCCGGAGTTTTAGTTGGGTTCGTATTTTTACCCGGAGTTTTAGTTGGGTTCGTATTTTTACCCGGAGTTTTAGTTGGGTTCGTAATTTTAGCCGGAGTTTTAGTTGGGTTCGTATTTTTTACCAGGACTTTTTAGTTGGGTTAGTATTTTTGCCCGGAGTTTTAGTTGGGTTCGTATTTTTTTACCCGGAGTTTTAGTTGGGTTCTAAATGTTACCCGGACTTTTTTGTTTGGTTCGTATTTTTTACCCGGAGTTTTAGTTTGGTTCGTAATTTTACCCGGAGTTTTAGTTGGGTTCGTAATTTTACCCGGACTTTTAGCTGGGTTCGTAATTTTACCCGGAGTTTTACTTGGGTTCGTAATTTTACCCGGAGTTTTAGTTGGGTTCGTAATTTTACCCGGAGTTTTAGTTGGGTTCGTAATTTTACCCGGACTTTTTAGTTGGGTTCGTATTTTTTACCCGGACTTTTAGTTGGGTTCGTAATTTTACCCGGAGTTTTAGTTGGGTTCGTAATTTTACACGGAGTTTTAGTTGAGTTAGTAATTTTACCCGGAGTTTTAGTTGGGTTCGTAATTTTACCCGGACTTTTTAGTTGGGTTCGTAATTTTACCCGGAGTCTTAAGTTAGGTTCGTATTTTTTATCCGGACTTTTTAGTTGGGTTCGTATTTTTTACCCGGAGTTTTAGTTGGGTTCGTAATTTTACCCGGAGTTTTAGTTGGGTTCGCAATTTTACCCGGACTTTTTAGTTGGGTTCGTATTTTGTACCCGGACTTTTAGTTGGGTTCGTAATTTTACCCGGAGTTTTAGTTGGGTTCGTAATTTTACCCGGAGTTTTAATTGGGTTCGTAATTTTACCCGGACTTTTTAGTTGGGTTCGTAATTTTACCCGGACTTTTTAGTTGGGTTCGTAATTTTACCCGGACTTTTAGTTGGGTTCGTAATTTTACCCGGAGTTTTAGTTGGGTTCGTAATTTTACCCGGAGTTTTAGTTGCGTTCGCAATTTTACCCGGAGTTGTACTTGGGTTCGTAATTTTACCCGGAGTTTTACTTGGGTTCGTAATTTTACCCCTAGTTTTAGTTGGGTTCGTAATTTTACCCGGAGTTTTAGTTGGGTTCGTAATTTTACCCGGACTTTTTAGTTGGGCTCGTATTTTTTACCCGGACTTTTAGTTGGGTTCGTAATTTTACCCGGAGTTTTAGTTGGGTTCGTAATTTTACCCGGAGTTTTAGTTGAGTTCGGAATTTTACCCGGAGTTTTAGTTGGGTTCGTAATTTTACTCGGACTTTTTAGTTGGGTTCGTAATTTTACCCGGACTTTTTAGTTGGGTTCGTAATTTTACCCGGAGTCTTAAGTTAGGTTCGTATTTTTTATCCGGACTTTTTAGTTGGGTTCGTATTTTTTACCCGGAGTTTTAGTTGGGTTCGTAATTTTACCCGGACTTTTTAGTTGGGTTCGTATTTTTTACCCGGACTTTTAGTTGGGTTCGTAATTTTACCCGGGGTTTTAGTTGGGTTCGTAATTTTACCCGGAGTTTTAGTTGGGTTCGTAATTTTACCCGGAGTCTTGAGTTACCCGGACTTTTTAGTTGGGTTCGTATCTTTACCCGGACTTTTAGTTGGGTTCGTAATTTTACCCGGAGTTTTAGTTGGGTTCGTAATTTTACCCGGAGTTTTAGTTGGGTTCGTAATTTTACCCGGACTTTTTAGTTGGGTTCGTATTTTTTACCCGGACTTTTAGTTGGTTTCGTAATTTTACCCGGAGTTTTAGTTGGGTTCGTATTTTTTACCCGGACTTTTTAGTTGGGTTAGTATTTTTACCCGGAGTTTTAGTTGGGTTCGTATTTTTACCCGGAGTTTTAGTTGGGTTCGTATTTTTACCCGGAGTTTTAGTTGGGTTCGTAATTTTAGCCGGAGTTTTAGTTGGGTTCGTATTTTTTACCCGGACTTTTTAGTTGGGTTAGTATTTTTGCCCGGGGTTTTAGTTGGGTTCGTATTTTTTTACCCGGAGTTTTAGTTGGGATCTAAATGTTACCCGGACTTTTTTGTTTGGTTCGTATTTTTTACCCGGAGTTTTAGTTGGGTTCGTAATTTTACCTGGAGTTTTAAGTTAGGTTCGTATTTTTACCCGGACTTTTTAGTTGGGTTCGTATTTTTTACCCGGACTTTTAGTTGGGTTCGTAATTTTACCCGGAGTTTTAGTTGGGTTCGTAATTTTACCCGGAGTCTTGAGTTACCCGGACTTTTTAGTTGGGTTCGTATTTTTACCCGGACTTTTAGCTGGGTTCGTAATTTTACCCGGAGTTTTACTTGGGTTCGTAATTTTACCCGGAGTTTTAGTTGGGTTCGTAATTTTACCCGGAGTTTTAGTTGGGTTCGTAATTTTACCCGGACTTTTTAGTTGGGTTAGTATTTTTACCCGGAGTTTTAGTTGGGTTCGTATTTTTACCCGGAGTTTTAGTTGGGTTCGTATTTTTACCCGGAGTTTTAGTTGGGTTCGTAATTTTAGCCGGAGTTTTAGTTGGGTTCGTATTTTTTACCCGGACTTTTTAGTTGGGTTAGTATTTTTGCCCGGAGTTTTAGTTGGGTTCGTATTTTTTTACCCGGAGTTTTAGTTGGGTTCTAAATGTTACCCGGACTTTTTTGTTTGGTTCGTATTTTTTACCCGGAGTTTTAGTTGGGTTCGTAATTTTACCTGGAGTTTTAAGTTAGGTTCGTATTTTTACCCGGACTTTTTAGTTGGGTTCGTATTTTTTACCCGGACTTTTAGTTGGGTTCGTAATTTTACCCGGAGTTTTAGTTTGGTTCGTAATTTTACCCGGAGTTTTAGTTGGGTTCGTAATTTTACCCGGAGTCTTGAGTTGGGTTCGTATTTTTACTCGGACTTTTAGCTGGGTTCGTAATTTTACCCGGAGTTTTACTTGGGTTCGTAATTTTACCCGGAGTTTTAGTTGGGTTCGTAATTTTACCCGGAGTTTTAGTTGGGTTCGTAATTTTACCTGGACTTTTTAGTTGGGTTCGTATTTTTTACCCGGACTTTTAGTTAGGTTCGTAATTTTACCCCGAGTTTTAGTTGGGTTAGTAATTTTACCCGGAGTTTTAGTTGGGTTCGTAATTTTACCCGGACTTTTTAGTTGGGTTCGTAATTTTACCCGGAGTCTTAAATTTGGTTCGTATTTTTTATCCGGACTTTTTAGTTGGGTTCGTATTTTTTACCCGGAGTTTTAGTTGGGTTCGTAATTTTACCCGGAGTTTTAGTTGGGTTCGCAATTTTACCCGGACTTTTTAGTTGGGTTCGTATTTTTTACCGGGACTTTTAGTTGGGTTCGTAATTTTATCCGGAGTTTTAGTTGGGTTCGTATTTTTTACCCGGACTTTTTAGTTGAGTTAGTATTTTTGCCCGGAGTTTTAGTTGGGTTCGTATTTTTTTACCCGGAGTTTTAGTTGGGTTCTAAATGTTACCCGGACTTTTTTGTTTGGTTCGTAATTTTACCCGGACTTTTTAGTTGGGTTCGTAATTTTACCCGGAGTTTTAGTTGGGTTCGTAATTTTACCCGGAGTTTTAGTTGGGTTCGTAATTTTACCCGGAGTTTTAGTTGGGTTCGTAATTTTACCCGGAGTTTTAGTTGGGTTCGTAATTTTACCCGGACTTTTTAGTTGGGTTCGTATTTTTTACCCGGACTTTTAGTTGGGTTCGTAATTTTACCCGGAGTTTTAGTTGGGTTCGTAATTTTACCCGGAGTTTTAGTTGAGTTCGTAATTTTACCCGGAGTTTTAGTTGGGTTCGTTTTACCCGAACTTTTTATTTGGGTTCGTAATTTTACCCGGACATTTTAGTTGGGTTCGTAATTTTACCCGGAGTTTTAGTTGGGTTCGTAATTTTACCCGGAGTTTTAGTTGGGTTCGTAATTTTACCCGGAGTTTTAGTTGGGTTCGTAATTTTACCCGGAGTTTTAGTTGGGTTCGTAATTTTACCCGGACTTTTTAGTTGGGTTCTAATTTTTTACCCGGACTTTTAGTTGGGTTCGTAATTTTACCCGGAGTTTAAGTTGGGTTCGTAATTTTACCCGGAGTTTTAGTTGAGTTCGTAATTTTACCCGGAGTTTTAGTTGGGTTCGTAATTTTACCCGGACTTTTTAGTTGGGTTCGTAATTTTACCCGGACTTTTTAGTTGGGTTCGTAATTTTACCCGGAGTCTTAAGTTAGGTTCGTATTTTTTATCCGGACTTTTTAGTTGGGTTCGTATTTTTTACCCGGACTTTTTAGTTGGGTTAGTATTTTTGCCCGGAGTTTTAGTTGGGTTCGTATTTTTTACCCGGAGTTTTAGTTGGGTTCGTAATTTTACCCGGAGTTTTAGCTGGGTTCGTAATTTTATCCGGAGTTTTAGTTGGGTTCGTATTTTTTACCCGGAGTTTTAGTTGGGTTCGTAATTTTACCCGGAGTTTTAGTTGGGTTCGTATTTTTTACCCGGACTTTTTAGTTGGGTTAGTGTTTATACCCGGAGTTTTAGTTGGGTTCGTATTTTTACCCGGAGTTTTAGTTGGGTTCGTATTTTTACCCGGAGTTTTTGTTGGGTTCGTAATTTTAGCCGGAGTTTTAGTTGGGTTCGTATTTTTTACCCGGACTTTTTAGTTGGGTTAGTATTTTTGCCCGGAGTTTTAGTTGGGTTCGTATTTTTTTACCCGGAGTTTTAGTTGGGTTCTAAATGTTACCCGGACTTTTTTGTTTGGTTCGTATTTTTTACCCGGAGCTTTAGTTGGGTTCGTAATTTTACCTGGAGTTTTAAGTTAGGTTCGTATTTTTACCCGGACTTTTTAGTTGGGTTCGTATTTTTTACCCGGACTTTTAGTTGGGTTCGTAATTTTACCCGGAGTTTTAGTTTGGTTCGTAATTTTACCCGGAGTTTTAGTTGGGTTCGTAATTTTACCCGGAGTCTTGAGTTACCCGGACTTTTTAGTTGGGTTCGTATTTTTACCCGGACTTTTAGCTGGGTTCGTAATTTTACCCGGAGTTTTACTTGGGTTCGTAATTTTACCCGGAGTTTTAGTTGGGTTCGTAATTTTACCCGGGGTTTTAGTTGGGTTCGTAATTTTACCCGAACTTTTTATTTGGGTTCGTAATTTTACCCGGACATTTTAGTTGGGTTCGTAATTTTACCCGGAGTTTTAGTTGGGTTCGTAATTTTACCCGGAGTTTTAGTTGGGTTCGTAATTTTACCCGGAGTTTTAGTTGGGTTCGTAATTTTACCCGGAGTTTTAGTTGGGTTCGTAATTTTACCCGGACTTTTTAGTTGGGTTCTAATTTTTTACCCGGACTTTTAGTTGGGTTCGTAATTTTACCCGGAGTTTAAGTTGGGTTCGTAATTTTACCCGGAGTTTTAGTTGAGTTCGTAATTTTACCCGGAGTTTTAGTTGGGTTCGTAATTTTACCCGGACTTTTTAGTTGGGTTCGTAATTTTACCCGGACTTTTTAGTTGGGTTCGTAATTTTACCCGGAGTCTTAAGTTAGGTTCGTATTTTTTATCCGGACTTTTTAGTTGGGTTCGTATTTTTTACCCGGACTTTTTAGTTGGGTTAGTATTTTTGCCCGGAGTTTTAGTTGGGTTCGTATTTTTTACCCGGAGTTTTAGTTGGGTTCGTAATTTTACCCGGAGTTTTAGCTAGGTTCGTAATTTTATCCGGAGTTTTAGTTGGGTTCGTATTTTTTACCCGGAGTTTTAGTTGGGTTCGTAATTTTACCCGGAGTTTTAGTTGGGTTCGTATTTTTTACCCGGACTTTTTAGTTGGGTTAGTATTTTTACCCGGAGTTTTAGTTGGGTTCGTATTTTTACCCGGAGTTTTAGTTGGGTTCGTATTTTTACCCGGAGTTTTAGTTGGGTTCGTAATTTTAGCCGGAGTTTTAGTTGGGTTCGTATTTTTTACCCGGACTTTTTAGTTGGGTTAGTATTTTTGCCCGGAGTTTTAGTTGGGTTCGTATTTTTTTACCCGGAGTTTTAGTTGGGTTCTAAATGTTACCCGGACTTTTTTGTTTGGTTCGTATTTTTTACCCGGAGTTTTAGTTGGGTTCGTAATTTTACCTGGAGTTTTAAGTTAGGTTCGTATTTTTACCCGGACTTTTTAGTTGGGTTCGTATTTTTTACCCGGACTTTTAGTTGGGTTCGTAATTTTACCCGGAGTTTTAGTTTGGTTCGTAATTTTACCCGGAGTTTTAGTTGGGTTCGTAATTTTACCCGGAGTCTTGAGTTACCCGGACTTTTTAGTTGGGTTCGTATTTTTACCCGGACTTTTAGCTGGGTTCGTAATTTTACCCGGAGTTTTACTTGGGTTCGTAATTTTACCCGGAGTTTTAGTTGGGTTCGTAATTTTACCCCGGGTTTTAGTTGGGTTCGTAATTTTACCCGGACTTTTTAGTTGGGTTCGTATTTTTTACCCGGACTTTTAGTTGGGTTCGTAATTTTACCCGGAGTTTTAGTTGGGTTCGTAATTTTACACGGAGTTTTAGTTGAGTTAGTAATTTTACCCGGAGTTTTAGTTGGGTTCGTAATTTTACCTGGACTTTTTAGTTGGGTTCGTAATTTTACCCGGAGTCTTAAGTTAGGTTCGTATTTTTTATCCGGACTTTTTAGTTGGGTTCGTATTTTTTACCCGGAGTTTTAGTTGGGTTCGTAATTTTACCCGGAGTTTTAGTTGGGTTCGCAATTTTACCCGGACTTTTTAGTTGGGTTTGTATTTTTTACCCGGACTTTTAGTTGGGTTCGTAATTTTACCCGGAGTTTTAGTTGGGTTCGTAATTTTACCCGGAGTTTTAATTGTATTCGTAATTTTACCCGGACTTTTTAGTTGGGTTCGTAATTTTACCCGGACTTTTTAGTTGGGTTCGTAATTTTACCCGGACTTTTAGTTGGGTTCGTAATTTTACCCGGAGTTTTAGTTGGGTTCGTAATTTTACCCGGAGTTTTAGTTGCGTTCGTAATTTTACCCGGAGTTGTACTTGGGTTCGTAATTTTACCCGGAGTTTTACTTGGGTTCGTAATTTTACCCGGAGTTTTAGTTGGGTTCGTAATTTTACCCGGAGTTTTAGTTGGGTTCGTAATTTTACCCGGACTTTTTAGTTGGGCTCGTATTTTTTACCCGGACTTTTAGTTGGGTTCGTAATTTTACCCGGAGTTTTAGTTGGGTTCGTAATTTTACCCGGAGTTTTAGTTGAGTTCGTAATTTTACCCGGAGTTTTAGTTGGGTTCGTAATTTTACCCGGACTTTTTAGTTGGGTTCGTAATTTTACCCGGACTTTTTAGTTGGGTTCGTAATTTTACCCGGAGTCTTAAGTTAGGTTCGTATTTTTTATCCGGACTTTTTAGTTGGGTTCGTATTTTTTACCCGGAGTTTTACTTGGGTTCGTAATTTTACCCGGAGTTTTAGTTGGGTTCGTAATTTTACCCGGACTTTTTAGTTGGGTTCGTATTTTTTACCCGGACTTTTAGTTGGGTTCGTAATTTTACCCGGAGTTTTAGTTGGGTTCGTATTTTTTACCCGGACTTTTTAGTTGGGTTAGTATTTTTACCCGGAGTTTTAGTTGGGTTCGTATTTTTACCCGGAGTTTTAGTTGGGTTCGTATTTTTACCCGGAGTTTTAGTTGGGTTCGTAATTTTAGCCGGAGTTTTAGTTGGGTTCGTATTTTTTACCCGGACTTTTTAGTTGGGTTAGTATTTTTGCCCGGAGTTTTAGTTGGGTTCGTATTTTTTTACCCGGAGTTTCAGTTGGGTTCTAAATGTTACCCGGACTTTTTTGTTTGGTTCGTATTTTTTACCCGGAGTTTTAGTTGGGTTCGTAATTTTACCTGGAGTTTTAAGTTAGGTTCGTATTTTTACCCGGACTTTTTAGTTGGGTTCGTATTTTTTACCCGGACTTTTAGTTGGGTTCGTAATTTTACCCGGAGTTTTAGTTTGGTTCGTAATTTTACCCGGAGTTTTAGTTGGGTTCGTAATTTTACCCGGAGTTTTAGTTGGGTTCGTATTTTTACCCGGAGTTTTAGTTGGGTTCGTAATTTTAGCCGGAGTTTTAGTTGGGTTCGTATTTTTTACCCAGACTTTTTAGTTGGGTTAGTATTTTTGCCCGGAGTTTTAGTTGGGTTCGTATTTTTTTACCCGGAGTTTTAGTTGGGTTCTAAATGTTACCCGGACTTTTTTGTTTGGTTCGTATTTTTTACCCGGGGTTTTAGTTGGGTTCGTAATTTTACCTGGAGTTTTAAGTTAGGTTCGTATTTTTACCCGGACTTTTTAGTTGGGTTCGTATTTTTTACCCGGACTTTTAGTTGGGTTCGTAATTTTACCCGGAGTTTTAGTTTGGTTCGTAATTTTACCCGGAGTTTTAGTTGGGTTCGTAATTTTACCCGGAGTCATGAGTTACCCGGACTTTTTAGTTGGGTTCGTATTTTTACCCGGACTTTTAGCTGGGTTCGTAATTTTACCCGGAGTTTTACTTGGGTTCGTAATTTTACCCGGAGTTTTAGTTGGGTTCGTAATTTTACCCGGAGTTTTAGTTGGGTTCGTAATTTTACCCGGACTTTTTAGTTGGGTTCGTATTTTTTACCCGGACTTTTAGTTGGGTTCGTAATTTTACCCGGAGTCTTAAATTTGGTTCGTATTTTTTATCCGGACTTTTTATTTGGGTTCGTATTTTTTACCCGGAGTTTTAGTTGGGTTCGTAATTTTACCCGGAGTTTTAGTTGGGTTCGCAATTTTACCGGGACTTTTTAGTTGGGTTCGTATTTTTTACCCGGACTTTTAGTTGGGTTCGTAATTTTACCCGGAGTTTTAGTTGGGTTCGTAATTTTACCCGGAGTTTTAGTTGGGTTCGTAATTTTACCCGGACTTTTTAGTTGGGTTCGTAATTTTACCCGGACTTTTTAGTTGGGTTCGTAATTTTACCCGGACTTTTAGTTGGGTTCGTAATTTTACCCGGAGTTTTAGTTAGGTTCGTAATTTTACCCGGAGTTTTAGTTGCGTTCGTAATTTTACCCGGAGTTGTACTTGGGTTCGTAATTTTACCCGGAGTTTTACTTGGGTTCGTAATTTTGCCCGGAGTTTTAGTTGGGTTCGTAATTTTACCCGGAGTTTTAGTTGGGTTCGTAATTTTACCCGGACTTTTTAGTTGGGTTCGTACTTTTTACCCGGACTTTTAGTTGGGTTCGTAATTTTACCCGGAGTTTTAGTTGGGTTCGTATTTTTTACCCGGAGTTTTAGTTGGATTCGTATTTTTTACAAGGAGTTTTAGTTGGGTTCGTAATTTTATCCGGAGTTTTAGTTGGGTTCGTAATTTCACCCGGAGTTTTAGTTGGGTTCGTAATTTTACCCGGACTTTTTAGTTGGGTTCGTACTTTTTACCCGGACTTTTAGTTGGGTTCGTAATTTTACCCGGAGTTTTAGTTGGGTTCGTATTTTTTACCCGGAGTTTTAGTTGGATTCGTATTTTTTACAAGGAGTTTTAGTTGGGTTCGTAATTTTATCCGGAGTTTTAGTTGGGTTCGTATTTTTACCCGGAGTTTTAGTTGGGTTCGTAATTTTATCCGGAGTTTTAGTTGGGTTCGTATTTTTGCCCGGAGTTTTAGTTGTGTTGGTAATTTTACCCGGAGTTTTAGTTGGGTTCATATTTTTTACCGGACTTTTTAGTTGGGTTCGTATTTTTTACCCGAAGTTTTAGTTGGGTTCGTATTTTTTACCCGGAGTTTTAGTTGGGTTCGTATTTTTACCCGGAGTTTTAGTTGGGTTCGTATTTTTACCCGGAGTTTTAGTTGGGTTCGTAATTTTATCCGGAGTTTTAGTTGGGTTCGTATTTTTACCCGGAGTTTTAGTTGGGTTCGTAATTTTATCCGGAGTTTTAGTTGGGTTCGTATTTTTGCCCGGAGTTTTAGTTGGGTTCGTATTTTTTTACCTGGACTTTTTAGTTGAGTTAGTATTTTTGCCCGGAGTTTTAGTTGGGTTCGTATTTTTTTACCCGGAGTTTTAGTTGGGTTCTAAATGTTACCCGGACTTTTTTGTTTGGTTCGTATTTTTTACCCGGAGTTTTAGTTGGGTTCGTAATTTTACCCGGACTTTTTAGTTGGGTTCGTAATTTTACCCGTAGTTTTAGTTGGGTTCGTAATTTTACCCGGACTTTTTAGTTGAGTTAGTATTTTTGCCCGGAGTTTTAGTTGGGTTCGTAATTTTACCCGGACTTTTTAGTTGGGTTCGTAATTTTACCCGGAGTTTTAGTTGGGTTCGTAATTTTACACGGAGTTTTAGTTGAGTTAGTAATTTTACCCGGAGTTTTAGTTGAGTTCGTAATTTTACCCGGACTTTTTAGTTGGGTTCGTAATTTTACCCGGAGTCTTAAGTTAGGTTCGTATTTTTTATCCGGACTTTTTAGTTGGGTTCGTATTTTTTACTAGGAGTTTTAGTTGGGTTCGTAATTTTACCCGGAGTTTTAGTTGGGTTCGCAATTTTACCCGGACTTTTTAGTTGGGTTCGTAATTTTACCCGGACTTTTTAGTTGGGTTCGTAATTTTACCCGGACTTTTTAGTTGGGTTCGTAATTTTACCCGGACTTTTAGTTGGGTTCGTAATTTTACCCGGAGTTTTAGTTAGGTTCGTAATTTTACCCGGAGTTTTAGTTGCGTTCGTAATTTTACCCGGAGTTGTACTTTGGTTCGTAATTTTACCCGGAGTTTTACTTGGGTTCGTAATTTTGCCCGGAGTTTTAGTTGGGTTCGTAATTTTACCCGGAGTTTTAGTTGGGTTCGTAATTTTACCCGGACTTTTTAGTTGGGTTCGTACTTTTTACCCGGACTTTTAGTTGGGTTCGTAATTTTACCCGGAGTTTTAGTTGGGTTCGTATTTTTTACCCGGAGTTTTAGTTGGATTCGTATTTTTTACAAGGAGTTTTAGTTGGGTTCGTAATTTTATCCGGAGTTTTAGTTGGGTTCGTAATTTCACCCGGAGTTTTAGTTGGGTTCGTAATTTTACCCGGACTTTTTAGTTGGGTTCGTACTTTTTACCCGGACTTTTAGTTGGGTTCGTAATTTTACCCGGAGTTTTAGTTGGGTTCGTATTTTTTACCCGGAGTTTTAGTTGGATTCGTATTTTTTACAAGGAGTTTTAGTTGGGTTCGTAATTTTATCCGGAGTTTTAGTTGGGTTCGTATTTTTACCCGGAGTTTTAGTTGGGTTCGTAATTTTATCCGGAGTTTTAGTTGGGTTCGTATTTTTGCCCGGAGTTTTAGTTGTGTTGGTAATTTTACCCGGAGTTTTAGTTGGGTTCATATTTTTTACCGGACTTTTTAGTTGGGTTCGTATTTTTTACCCGAAGTTTTAGTTGGGTTCGTATTTTTTACCCGGAGTTTTAGTTGGGTTCGTATTTTTACCCGGAGTTTTAGTTGGGTTCGTATTTTTACCCGGAGTTTTAGTTGGGTTCGTAATTTTATCCGGAGTTTTAGTTGGGTTCGTATTTTTACCCGGAGTTTTAGTTGGGTTCGTAATTTTATCCGGAGTTTTAGTTGGGTTCGTATTTTTGCCCGGAGTTTTAGTTGGGTTCGTATTTTTTTACCTGGACTTTTTAGTTGAGTTAGTATTTTTGCCCGGAGTTTTAGTTGGGTTCGTATTTTTTTACCCGGAGTTTTAGTTGGGTTCTAAATGTTACCCGGACTTTTTTGTTTGGTTCGTATTTTTTACCCGGAGTTTTAGTTGGGTTCGTAATTTTACCCGGACTTTTTAGTTGGGTTCGTAATTTTACCCGTAGTTTTAGTTGGGTTCGTAATTTTACCCGGACTTTTTAGTTGAGTTAGTATTTTTGCCCGGAGTTTTAGTTGGGTTCGTAATTTTACCCGGACTTTTTAGTTGGGTTCGTAATTTTACCCGGAGTTTTAGTTGGGTTCGTAATTTTACACGGAGTTTTAGTTGAGTTAGTAATTTTACCCGGAGTTTTAGTTGAGTTCGTAATTTTACCCGGACTTTTTAGTTGGGTTCGTAATTTTACCCGGAGTCTTAAGTTAGGTTCGTATTTTTTATCCGGACTTTTTAGTTGGGTTCGTATTTTTTACTAGGAGTTTTAGTTGGGTTCGTAATTTTACCCGGAGTTTTAGTTGGGTTCGCAATTTTACCCGGACTTTTTAGTTGGGTTCGTATTTTTTACCCGGACTTTTAGTTGGGTTCGTAATTTTACCCGGAGTTTTAGTTGGGTTCGTAATTTTACCTGGAGTTTTAATTGGGTTCGTAATTTTACCCGGACTTTTTAGTTGGGTTCGTAATTTTACCCGGACTTTTTAGTTGGGTTCGTAATTTTACCCGGACTTTTAGTTGGGTTCGTAATTTTACCCGGAGTTTTAGTTGGGTTCGTAATTTTACCCGGAGTTTTAGTTGCGTTCGTAATTTTACCCGGAGTTGTACTTGGGTTCGTAATTTTACCCGGAGTTTTACTTGGGTTCATAATTTTACCCGGAGTTTTAGTTGGGTTCGTAATTTTACCCGGAGTTTTAGTTGGGTTCGTAATTTTACCCGGACTTTTTAGTTGGGCTCGTATTTTTTACCCGGAGTTTTAGTTGGGTTCGTATTTTTTACCCGTACTTTTTAGTTGGGTTAGTATTTTTACCCGGAGTTTTAGTTGGGTTCGTATTTTTACCCGGAGTTTTAGTTGGGTTCGTATTTTTACCCGGAGTTTTAGTTGGGTTCGTAATTTTAGCCGGAGTTTTAGTTGGGTTCGTATTCTTTACCCGGACTTTTTAGTTGGGTTCGTAATTTTACCCGAAGTTTTAGTTGGGTTCGTATTTTTTACCCGGAGTTTTAGTTGGGTTCGTATTTTTACCCGGAGTTTTAGTTGGGTTCGTATTTTTACCCGGAGTTTTAGTTGTGTTGGTAATTTTACCCGGAGTTTTAGTTGGGTTCATATTTTTTACCGGACTTTTTAGTTGGGTTCGTATTTTTTACCCGAAGTTTTAGTTGGGTTCGTATTTTTTACCCGGAGTTTTAGTTGGGTTCGTATTTTTACCCGGAGTTTTAGTTGGGTTCGTAATTTTATCCGGAGTTTTAGTTGGGTTCGTATTTTTTACCCGGATTTTTTAGTTGGGTTAGTATTTTTGCCCGGAGTTTTAGTTGGGTTCGCATTTTTTTACCCGGACTTTTTAGTTGAGTTAGTATTTTTGCCCGGAGTTTTAGTTGGGTTCGTATTTTTTTACCCGGAGTTTTAGTTGGGTTCTAAATGTTACCCGGACTTTTTTGTTTGGTTCGTATTTTTTACCCGGAGTTTTAGTTGGGTTCGTAATTTTACCCGGACTTTTTAGTTGGGTTCGTAATTTTACCCGGAGTTTTAGTTGGGTTCGTAATTTTACCCGGACTTTTTAGTTGAGTTAGTATTTTTGCCCGGAGTTTTAGTTGGGTTCGTATTTTTTTACCCGGAGTTTTAGTTGGGTTCTAAATGTTACCCGGACTTTTTTGTTTGGTTCGTATTTTTTACCCGGAGTTTTAGTTGGGTTCGTAATTTTACCCGGAGTTTTAGTTGGGTTCGTATTTTTACCCGGAGTTTTAGTTGTGTTGGTAATTTTACCCGGAGTTTTAGTTGGGTTCATATTTTTTACCGGACTTTTTAGTTGGGTTCGTATTTTTTACCCGAAGTTTTAGTTGGGTTCGTATTTTTTACCCGGAGTTTTAGTTGGGTTCGTTTTTTTACCCGGAGTTTTAGTTGGGTTCGTATTTTTACCCGGAGTTTTAGTTGGGTTCGTAATTTTATCCGGAGTTTTAGTTGGGTTCGTATTTTTTACCCGGATTTTTTAGTTTGGTTAGTATTTTTGCCCGGAGTTTTAGTTGGGTTCGTATTTTTTTACCCGGACTTTTTAGTTGAGTTAGTATTTTTGCCCGGAGTTTTAGTTGGGTTCGTATTTTTTTACCCGGAGTTTTAGTTGGGTTCTAAATGTTACCCGGACTTTTTTGTTTGGTTCGTATTTTTTACCCGGAGTTTTAGTTGGGTTCGTAATTTTACCCGGACTTTTTAGTTGGGTTCGTAATTTTACCCGGAGTTTTAGTTGGGTTCGTAATTTTACCCGGACTTTTTAGTTGAGTTAGTATTTTTGCCCGGAGTTTTAGTTGGGTTCTAAATGTTACCCGGACTTTTTTGCTTGGTTCGAAATTTTACCCGGAGTTTTAGTTGGGTTCGTAATTTTACCCGGAGTTTTAGTTGGGTTCGTAATTTTACCCGGAGTTTTAGTTGGGTTCGTAATTTTACCCGGAGTTTTAGTTGGGTTCGTAATTTTACCCGGACTTTTTAGTTGGGTTCGTATTTGTTACCCGGACTTTTAGTTGGGTTCGTAATTTTACCCGGAGTTTTAGTTGGGTTCGTAATTTTACCCGGAGTTTTAGTTGAGTTGGTAATTTTACCCGGAGTTTTAGTTGGGTTCGTAATTTTACCCGGACTTTTTAGTTGGGTTCGTATTTTTTACCGGGACTTTTAGTTGGGTTCGTAATTTTATCCGGAGTTTTAGTTGGGTTCGTATTTCTACCCGGAGTTTTAGTTGGGTTCGTAATTTTAGCCGGAGTTTTAGTTGGGTTCGTATTCTTTACCCGGACTTTTTAGTTGGGTTCGTAATTTTACCCGGAGTTTTAGTTGGGTTCGTAATTTTACCCGGAGTTTTAGTTGGGTTCGTAATTTTACCCGGAGGTTTAGTTGGGTTCGTAATTTTACCCGGACTTTTTAGTTGGGTTCGTATTTTTTACCCGGACTTTTAGTTGGGTTCGTAATTTTACCCGGAGTTTTAGTTGGGTTCGTAATTTTACCCGGAGTTTTAGTTGAGTTTATAATTTTACCCGGAGTTTTAGTTGGGTTCGTAATTTTACCCGGACTTTTTATTTGGGTTCGTAATTTTACCCGGACTTTTTAGTTGGGTTCGTAATTTTACCCGGAGTTTTAGTTGGGTTCGTAATTTTACCCGGAGTTTTACTTGGGTTCGTAATTTTACCCGAACTTTTTAGTTGGGTTCGTATTTTTTACCCGTACTTTTAGTTGGGTTCGTAATTTTACCCGGAGTTTTAGTTGGGTTCGTAATTTTACCCGGAGTTTTAGTTGCGTTCGTAATTTTACCCGGAGTTGTACTTGGGATCGTAATTTTACCCGGAGTTTTACTTGGGTTCGTAATTTTACCCGGAGTTTTAGTTGGGTTCGTAATTTTACCCGGAGTTTTAGTTGGGTTCGTAATTTTACCCGGACTTTTTAGTTGGGTTCGTATTTTTTACCCGGACTTTTAGTTGGGTTCGTAATTTTACCCGGAGTTTTAGTTGGGTTCGTAATTTTACCCGGAGTTTTAGTTGAGTTCGAAATTTTACCCGGAGTTTTAGTTGGGTTCGTAATTTTACCCGGACTTTTTAGTTGGGTTCGTAATTTTACCCGGACTTTTTAGTTGGGTTCGTAATTTTACCCGGAGTCTTAAGTTAGGTTCGTATTTTTTATCCGGACTTTTTAGTTGGGTTCGTATTTTTTACCCGGAGTTTTAGTTGGGTTCGTAATTTTACCCGGAGTTTTAGTTGGGTTCGTATTTTTTACCCGGACTTTTAGTTGGGTTCATAATTTTACCCGGAGTTTTAGTTGGGTTCGTAATTTTACCCGGAGTTTTACTTGGGTTCGTAATTTTACCCGGAGTTTTACTTGGGTTCGTAATTTTACCCGGAGTTTTAGTTGGGTTCGTAATTTTACCCGGAGTTTTAGTTGGGTTCGTAATTTTACCCGGACTTTTTAGTTGGATTCGTATTTTTTACCCGGACTTTTAGTTGGGTTCGTATTTTTTACCCGGAGTTTTAGTTGGGTTCGTATTTTTTACCCGGACTTTTTAGTTGGGTTAGTATTTTTACCCGGAGTTTTAGTTGGGTTCGTATTTTTACCCGGAGTTTTAGTTGGGTTCGTATTTTTACCCGGAGTTTTAGTTGGGTTCGTAATTTTAGCCGGAGTTTTAGTTGGGTTCGTATTCTTTACCCGGACTTTTTAGTTGGGTTCGTAATTTTACCCGAAGTTTTAGTTGGGTTCGTATTTTTTAGCCGGAGTTTTAGTTGGGTTCGTATTTTTACCCGTAGTTTTAGTTGGGTTCGTATTTTTACCCGGAGTTTTAGTTGTGTTGGTAATTTTACCCGGAGTTTTAGTTGGGTTCATATTTTTTACCGGACTTTTTAGTTGGGTTCGTATTTTTTACCCGAAGTTTTAGTTGGGTTCGTATTTTTTACCCGGAGTTTTAGTTGGGTTCGTATTTTTACCCGGAGTTTTAGTTGGGTTCGTATTTTTACCCGGAGTTTTAGTTGGGTTCGTAATTTTATCCGGAGTTTTAGTTGGGTTCGTATTTTTTACCCGGATTTTTTAGTTGGGTTAGTATTTTTGCCCGGAGTTTTAGTTGAGTTCGTATTTTTTTACCCGGACTTTTTAGTTGAGTTAGTATTTTTGCCCGGAGTTTTAGTTGGGTTCGTATTTTTTTACCCGGAGTTTTAGTTGGGTTCTAAATGTTACCCGGACTTTTTTGTTTGGTTCGTATGATTTACCCGGAGTTTTAGTTGGGTTCGTAATTTTACCCGGACTTTTTAGTTGGGTTCGTAATTTTACCCGGAGTTTTAGTTGGGTTCGTAATTTTACCCGGACTTTTTAGTTGAGTTAGTATTTTTGCCCGGAGTTTTAGTTGGGTTCGTATTTTTTTACCCGGAGTTTTAGTTGGGTTCTAAATGTTACCCGGACTTTTTTGTTTGGTTCGTATTTTTTACCCGAAGTTTTAGTTGGGTTCGTAATTTTACCCGGACTTTTTAGTTGGGTTCGTAATTTTACCCGGAGTTTTAGTTGCGTTCGTAATTTTACCCGGAGTTTTAGTTGGGTTCGTAATTTTACCCGGAGTTTTAGTTGGGTTCGTAATTTTACCCGGAGTTTTAGTTGGGTTCGTAATTTTACCCGGACTTTTTAGTTGGGTTCGTATTTTTTACCCGGACTTTTAGTTGGGTTCGTAATTTTACCCGGAGTTTTAGTTGGGTTCGTAATTTTACCCGGAGTTTTAGTTGAGTTGGTAATTTTACCCGGAGTTTTAGTTGGGTTCGTAATTTTACCCGGACTTTTTAGTTGGGTTCGTATTTTTTACCGGGACTTTTAGTTGGGTTCGTAATTTTATCCGGAGTTTAGTTGGGTTCGTATTTTTTACCCGGACTTTTTAGTTGAGTTAGTATTTTTGCCCGGAGTTTTAGTTGGGTTCGTATTTTTTTACCCGGAGTTTTAGTTGGGTTCTAAATGTTACCCGGACTTTTTTGTTTGGTTCGTATTTTTTACCCGGAGTTTTAGTTGGGTTCGTAATTTTACCCGGAGTTTTAGTTGGGTTCGTATTCTTACCCGGAGTTTTAGTTGTGTTGGTAATTTTACCCGGAGTTTTAGTTGGGTTCATATTTTTTACCGGACTTTTTAGTTGGGTTCGTATTTTTTACCCGAAGTTTTAGTTGGGTTCGTATTTTTTACCCGGAGTTTTAGTTGGGTTCGTATTTTTACCCGGAGTTTTAGTTGGGTTCGTATTTTTACCCGGAGTTTTAGTTGGGTTCGTAATTTTATCCGGAGTTTTAGTTGGGTTCGTATTTTTTACCCGGATTTTTTAGTTTGGTTAGTATTTTTGCCCGGAGTTTTAGTTGGGTTCGTATTTTTTTACCCGGACTTTTTAGTTGAGTTAGTATTTTTGCCCGGAGTTTTAGTTGGGTTCGTATTTTTTTACCCGGAGTTTTAGTTGGGTTCTAAATGTTACCCGGACTTTTATGTTTGGTTCGTATTTTTTACCCGGAGTTTTAGTTGGGTTCGTAATTTTACCCGGACTTTTTAGTTGGGTTCGTAATTTTACCCGGAGTTTTAGTTGGGTTCGTAATTTTACCCGGACTTTTTAGTTGAGTTAGTATTTTTGCCCGGAGTTTTAGTTGGGTTCTAAATGTTACCCGGACTTTTTTGTTTGGTTCGTAATTTTACCCGGAGTTTTAGTTGGGTTCGTAATTTTACCCGGAGTTTTAGTTGGGTTCGTAATTTTACCCGGAGTTTTAGTTGGGTTCGTAATTTTACCCGGAGTTTTAGTTGGGTTCGTAATTTTACCCGGACTTTTTAGTTGGGTTCGTATTTTTTACCCGGACTTTTAGTTGGGTTCGTAATTTTACCCGGAGTTTTAGTTGGGTTCGTAATTTTACCCGGAGTTTTAGTTGAGTTGGTAATTTTACCCGGAGTTTTAGTTGGGTTCGTAATTTTACCCGGACTTTTTAGTTGGGTTCGTATTTTTTACCGGGACTTTTAGTTGGGTTCGTAATTTTATCCGGAGTTTTAGTTGGGTTCGTATTTTTTACCCGGACTTTTTAGTTGAGTTAGTATTTTTGCCCGGAGTTTTAGTTGGGTTCGTATTTTTTTACACGGAGTTTTAGTTGGGTTCTAAATGTTACCCGGACTTTTTTGTTTGGTTCGTAATTTTACCCGGACTTTTTAGTTGGGTTCGTAATTTTACCCGGAGTTTTAGTTGGGTTCGTAATTTTACCCGGAGTTTTAGTTGGGTTCGTAATTTTACCCGGAGTTTTAGTTGGGTTCGTAATTTTACCCGGAGTTTTACTTGGCTTCGTAATTTTACCCGGACTTTTTAGTTGGGTTCGTATTTTTTACCCTGACTTTTAGTTGGGTTCGTAATTTTACCCGGAGTTTTAGTTGGGTTCGTAATTTTACCCGGAGTTTTAGTTGAGTTCGTAATTTTACCCGGAGTTTTAGTTGGGTTCGTAATTTTACCCGGACTTTTTATTTGGGTTCGTAATTTTACCCGGACTTTTTAGTTGGGTTCGTAATTTTACCCGGAGTTTTAGTTGGGTTCGTAATTTTACCCGGAGTTTTAGTTGGGTTCGTAATTTTACCCGGAGTTTTAGTTGGGTTCGTAATTTTACCCGGAGTTTTAGTTGGGTTCGTAATTTTACCCGGACTTTTTAGTTGGGTTCTAATTTTTTACCCGGACTTTTAGTTGGGTTCGTAATTTTACCCGGAGTTTTAGTTGGGTTCGTAATTTTACCCGGAGTTTTAGTTGAGTTCGTAATTTTACCCGGAGTTTTAGTTGGGTTCGTAATTTTACCCGGACTTTTTACTTGGGTTCGTAATTTTACCCGGACTTTTTAGTTGGGTTCGTAATTTTACCCGGAGTCTTAAGTTAGGTTCGTATTTTTTATCCGGACTTTTTAGTTGGGTTCGTATTTTTTACCCGGAGCTTTAGTTGGGTTCGTAATTTTACCCGGAGTTTTAGTTGGGTTCGTATTTTTTACCCGGACTTTTTAGTTGGGTTAGTATTTTTACCCGGAGTTTTAGTTGGGTTCGTATTTTTACCCGGAGTTTTAGTTGGGTTCGTATTTTTACCCGGAGTTTTAGTTGGGTTCGTAATTTTAGCCGGAGTTTTAGTTGGGTTCGTATTCTTTACCCGGACTTTTTAGTTGGGTTCGTAATTTTACCCGGAGTTTTAGTTGGGTTCGTAATTTTACCCGGAGTTTTAGTTGGGTTCGTAATTTTACCCGGAGGTTTAGTTGGGTTCGTAATTTTACCCGGACTTTTTAGTTGGGTTCGTATTTTTTACCCGGACTTTTAGTTGGGTTCGTAATTTTACCCGGAGTTTTAGTTGGGTTCGTAATTTTACCCGGAGTTTTAGTTGAGTTGGTAATTTTACCCGGAGTTTTAGTTGGGTTCGTAATTTTACCCGGACTTTTTATTTGGGTTCGTAATTTTACCCGGACTTTTTAGTTAGGTTCGTAATTTTACCCGGAGTTTTAGTTGGGTTCGTAATTTTACCCGGAGTTTTACTTGGGGTCGTAATTTTACCCGAACTTTTTAGTTGGGTTCGTATTTTTTACCCGGAGTTTTAGTTGGGTTCGTATTTTTACCCGGAGTTTTAGTTGGGTTCGTATTTTTACCCGGAGTTTTAGTTGGGTTCGTAATTTTAGCCGGAGTTTTAGTTGGGTTCGTATTCTTTACCCGGACTTTTTAGTTGGGTTCGTAATTTTACCCGGAGTTTTAGTTGGGTTCGTAATTTTACCCGGAGTTTTAGTTGGGTTCGTAATTTTACCCGGAGGTTTAGTTGGGTTCGTAATTTTACCCGGACTTTTTAGTTGGGTTCGTATTTTTTACCCGGACTTTTAGTTGGGTTCGTAATTTTACCCGGAGTTTTAGTTGGGTTCGTAATTTTACCCGGAGTTTTAGTTGAGTTTATAATTTTACCCGGAGTTTTAGTTGGGTTCGTAATTTTACCCGGACTTTTTATTTGGGTTCGTAATTTTACCCGGACTTTTTAGTTGGGTTCGTAATTTTACCCGGAGTTTTAGTTGGGTTCGTAATTTTACCCGGAGTTTTACTTGGGTTCGTAATTTTACCCGAACTTTTTAGTTGGGTTCGTATTTTTTACCCGGACTTTTAGTTGGGTTCGTAATTTTACCCGGAGTTTTAGTTGGGTTCGTAATTTTACCCGGAGTTTTAGTTGCGTTCGTAATTTTACCCGGAGTTGTACTTGGGATCGTAATTTTACCCGGAGTTTTACTTGGGTTCGTAATTTTACCCGGAGTTTTAGTTGGGTTCGTAATTTTACCCGAGTTTTAGTTGGGTTCGTAATTTTACCCGGACTTTTTAGTTGGGTTCGTATTTTTTACCCGGACTTTTAGTTGGGTTCGTAATTTTACCCGGAGTTTTAGTTGGGTTCGTAATTTTACCCGGAGTTTTAGTTGAGTTCGAAATTTTACCCGGAGTTTTAGTTGGGTTCGTAATTTTACGCGGACTTTTTAGTTGGGTTCGTAATTTTACCCGGACTTTTTAGTTGGGTTCGTAATTTTACCCGGAGTCTTAAGTTAGGTTCGTATTTTTTATCCGGACTTTTTAGTTGGGTTCGTATTTTTTACCCGGAGTTTTAGTTGGGTTCGTAATTTTACCCGGAGTTTTAGTTGGGTTCGTATTTTTTACCCGGACTTTTAGTTGGGTTCATAATTTTACCCGGAGTTTTAGTTGGGTTCGTAATTTTACCCGGAGTTTTACTTGGGTTCGTAATTTTACCCGGAGTTTTACTTGGGTTCGTAATTTTACCCGGAGTTTTAGTTGGGTTCGTAATTTTACCCGGAGTTTTAGTTGGGTTCGTAATTTTACCCGGACTTTTTAGTTGGGTTCGTATTTTTTACCCGGACTTTTAGTTGGGTTCGTATTTTTTACACGGAGTTTTAGTTGGGTTCGTATTTTTTACCCGGACTTTTTAGTTGGGTTAGTATTTTTACCCGGAGTTTTAGTTGGGTTCGTATTTTTACCCGGAGTTTTAGTTGGGTTCGTATTTTTACCCGGAGTTTTAGTTGGGTTCGTAATTTTAGCCGGAGTTTTAGTTGGGTTCGTATTCTTTACCCGGACTTTTTAGTTGGGTTCGTAATTTTACCCGAAGTTTTAGTTGGGTTCGTATTTTTTAGCCGGAGTTTTAGTTGGGTTCGTATTTTTACCCGGAGTTTTAGTTGGGTTCGTATTTTTACCCGGAGTTTTAGTTGTGTTGGTAATTTTACCCGGAGTTTTAGTTGGGTTCATATTTTTTACCGGACTTTTTAGTTGGGTTCGTATTTTTTACCCGAAGTTTTAGTTGGGTTCGTATTTTTTACCCGGAGTTTTAGTTGGGTTCGTATTTTTACCCGGAGTGTTAGTTGGGTTCGTATTTTTACCCGGAGTTTTAGTTGGGTTCGTAATTTTATCCGGAGTTTTAGTTGGGTTCGTATTTTTTACCCGGATTTTTTAGTTGGGTTAGTATTTTTGCCCGGAGTTTTAGTTGGGTTCGTATTTTTTTACCCGGACTTTTTAGTTGAGTTAGTATTTTTGCCCGGAGTTTTAGTTGGGTTCGTATTTTTTTACCCGGAGTTTTAGTTGGGTTCTAAATGTTACCCGGACTTTTTTGTTTGGTTCGTATTATTTACCCGGAGTTTTAGTTGGGTTCGAAATTTTACCCGGACTTTTTAGTTGGGTTCGTAATTTTACCCGGAGTTTTAGTTGGGTTCGTAATTTTACCCGGACTTTTTAGTTGAGTTAGTATTTTTGCCCGGAGTTTTAGTTGGGTTCGTATTTTTTTACCCGGAGTTTTAGTTGGGTTCTAAATGTTACCCGGACTTTTTTGTTTGGTTCGTATTTTTTACCCGGAGTTTTAGTTGGGTTCGTAATTTTACCCGGACTTTTTAGTTGGGTTCGTAATTTTACCCGGAGTTTTAGTTGGGTTCGTAATTTTACCCGGAGTTTTAGTTGGGTTCGTAATTTTACCCGGAGTTTTAGTTGGGTTCGTAATTTTACCCGGAGTTTTAGTTGGGTTCGTAATTTTACCCGGACTTTTTAGTTGGGTTCGTATTTTTTACCCGGACTTTTAGTTGGGTTCGTAATTTTACCCGGACTTTTTAGTTGGTTTCGTAATTTTACCCGGAGTTTTAGTTGGGTTTGTAATTTTACCCGGAGTTTTACTTGGGTTCGTAATTTTACCCGAACTTTTTAGTTGGGTTCGTATTTTTTACCCGGACTTTTAGTTGGGTTCGTAATTTTACCCGGAGTTTTAGTTGGGTTCGTAATTTTACCCGGAGTTTTAGTTGCGTTCGTAATTTTACCCGGAGTTGTACTTGGGATCGTAATTTTACCCGGAGTTTTACTTGGGTTCGTAATTTTACCCGGAGTTTTAGTTGGGTTCGTAATTTTACCCGGAGTTTTAGTTGGGTTCGTAATTTTACCCGGACTTTTTAGTTGGGTTCGTATTTTTTACCCGGACTTTTAGTTGGGTTCGTAATTTTACCCGGAGTTTTAGTTGGGTTCGTAATTTTACCCGGAGTTAGAGTTGAGTTCGAAATTTTACCCGGAGTTTTAGTTGGGTTCGTAATTTTACCCGGACTTTTTAGTTGGGTTCGTAATTTTACCCGGACTTTTTAGTTGGGTTCGTAATTTTACCCGGAGTCTTAAGTTAGGTTCGTATTTTTTATCCGGACTTTTTAGTTGGGTTCGTATTTTTTACCCGGAGTTTTAGTTGGGTTCGTAATTTTACCCGGAGTTTTAGTTGGGTTCGTATTTTTTACCCGGACTTTTAGTTGGGTTCATAATTTTACCCGGAGTTTTAGTTGGGTTCGTAATTTTACCCGGAGTTTTACTTGGGTTCGTAATTTTACCCGGAGTTTTACTTGGGTTCGTAATTTTACCCGGAGTTTTAGTTGGGTTCGTAATTTTACCCGGAGTTTTAGTTGGGTTCGTAATTTTACCCGGACTTTTTAGTTGGATTCGTATTTTTTACCCGGACTTTTAGTTGGGTTCGTATTTTTTACCCGGAGTTTTAGTTGGGTTCGTATTTTTTACCCGGACTTTTTAGTTGGGTTAGTATTTTTACCCGGAGTTTTAGTTGGGTTCGTATTTTTACCCGGAGTTTTAGTTGGGTTCGTATTTTTACCCGGAGTTTTAGTTGGGTTCGTAATTTTAGCCGGAGTTTTAGTTGGGTTCGTATTCTTTACCCGGACTTTTTAGTTGGGTTCGTAATTTTACCCGAAGTTTTAGTTGGGTTCGTATTTTTTAGCCGGAGTTTTAGTTGGGTTCGTATTTTTACCCGGAGTTTTAGTTGGGTTCGTATTTTTACCCGGAGTTTTAGTTGTGTTGGTAATTTTACCCGGAGTTTTAGTTGGGTTCATATTTTTTACCGGACTTTTTAGTTGGGTTCGTATTTTTTACCCGAAGTTTTAGTTGGGTTCGTATTTTTTACCCGGAGTTTTAGTTGGGTTCGTATTTTTACCCGGAGTTTTAGTTGGGTTCGTATTTTTACCCGGAGTTTTAGTTGGGTTCGTAATTTTATCCGGAGTTTTAGTTGGGTTCGTATTTTTTACCCGGATTTTTTAGTTGGGTTAGTATTTTTGCCCGGAGTTTTAGTTGAGTTCGTATTTTTTTACCCGGACTTTTTAGTTGAGTTAGTATTTTTGCCCGGAGTTTTAGTTGGGTTCGTATTTTTTTACCCGGAGTTTTAGTTGGGTTCTAAATGTTACCCGGACTTTTTTGTTTGGTTCGTATTATTTACCCGGAGTTTTAGTTGGGTTCGTAATTTTACCCGGACTTTTTAGTTGGGTTCGTAATTTTACCCGGAGTTTTAGTTGGGTTCGTAATTTTACCCGGACTTTTTAGTTGAGTTAGTATTTTTGCCCGGAGTTTTAGTTGGGTTCGTATTTTTTTACCCGGAGTTTTAGTTGGGTTCTAAATGTTACCCGGACTTTTTTGTTTGGTTCGTATTTTTTACCCGGAGTTTTAGTTGGGTTCGTAATTTTACCCGGACTTTTTAGTTGGGTTCGTAATTTTACCCGGAGTTTTAGTTGCGTTCGTAATTTTACCCGGAGTTTTAGTTGGGTTCGTAATTTTACCCGGAGTTTTAGTTGGGTTCGTAATTTTACCCGGAGTTTTAGTTGGGTTCGTAATTTTACCCGGACTTTTTAGTTGGGTTCGTATTTTTTACCCGGACTTTTAGTTGGGTTCGTAATTTTACCCGGAGTTTTAGTTGGGTTCGTAATTTTACCCGGAGTTTTAGTTGAGTTGGTAATTTTACCCGGAGTTTTAGTTGGGTTCGTAATTTTACCCGGACTTTTTAGTTGGGTTCGTATTTTTTACCGGGACTTTTAGTTGGGTTCGTAATTTTATCCGGAGTTTAGTTGGGTTCGTATTTTTTACCCGGACTTTTTAGTTGAGTTAGTATTTTTGCCCGGAGTTTTAGTTGGGTTCGTATTTTTTTACCCGGAGTTTTAGTTGGGTTCTAAATGTTACCCTGACTTTTTTGTTTGGTTCGTATTTTTTACCCGGAGTTTTAGTTGGGTTCGTAATTTTACCCGGAGTTTTAGTTGGGTTCGTATTTTTACCCGGAGTTTTAGTTGTGTTGGTAATTTTACCCGGAGTTTTAGTTGGGTTCATATTTTTTACCGGACTTTTTAGTTGGGTTCGTATTTTTTACCCGAAGTTTTAGTTGGGTTCGTATTTTTTACCCGGAGTTTTAGTTGGGTTCGTATTTTTACCCGGAGTTTTAGTTGGGTTCGTATTTTTACCCGGAGTTTTAGTTGGGTTCGTAATTTTATCCGGAGTTTTAGTTGGGTTCGTATTTTTTACCCGGATTTTTTAGTTTGGTTAGTATTTTTGCCCGGAGTTTTAGTTGGGTTCGTATTTTTTTACCCGGACTTTTTAGTTGAGTTAGTATTTTTGCCCGGAGTTTTAGTTGGGTTCGTATTTTTTTACCCGGAGTTTTAGTTGGGTTCTAAATGTTACCCGGACTTTTTTGTTTGGTTCGTATTTTTTACCCGGAGTTTTAGTTGGGTTCGTAATTTTACCCGGACTTTTTAGTTGGGTTCGTAATTTTACCCGGAGTTTTAGTTGGGTTCGTAATTTTACCCGGACTTTTTAGTTGAGTTAGTATTTTTGCCCGGAGTTTTAGTTGGGTTCTAAATGTTACCCGACCTTTTTTGTTTGGTTCGTAATTTTACCCGGAGTTTTAGTTGGGTTCGTAATTTTACCCGGAGTTTTAGTTGGGTTCGTAATTTTACCCGGAGTTTTAGTTGGGTTCGTAATTTTACCCGGAGTTTTAGTTGGGTTCGTAATTTTACCCGGACTTTTTAGTTGGGTTCGTATTTTTTACCCGGACTTTTAGTTGGGTTCGTAATTTTACCCGGAGTTTTAGTTGGGTTCGTAATTTTACCCGGAGTTTTAGTTGAGTTGGTAATTTTACCCGGAGTTTTAGTTGGTTTCGTAATTTTACCCGGACTTTTTAGTTGGGTTCGTATTTTTTACCGGGACTTTTAGTTGGGTTCGTAATTTTATCCGGAGTTTTAGTTGGGTTCGTATTTTTTACCCGGACTTTTTAGTTGAGTTAGTATTTTTGCCCGGAGTTTTAGTTGGGTTCGTATTTTTTTACACGGAGTTTTAGTTGGGTTCTAAATGTTACCCGGACTTTTTTGTTTGGTTCGTAATTTTACCCGGACTTTTTAGTTGGGTTCGTAATTTTACCCGGAGTTTTAGTTGGGTTCGTAATTTTACCCGGAGTTTTAGTTGGGTTCGTAATTTTACCCGGAGTTTTAGTTGGGTTCGTAATTTTACCCGGAGTTTTAGTTGGGTTCGTAATTTTACCCGGACTTTTTAGTTGGGTTCGTATTTTTTACCCTGACTTTTAGTTGGGTTCGTAATTTTACCCGGAGTTTTAGTTGGGTTCGTAATTTTACAAGGAGTTTTAGTTGAGTTCGTAATTTTACCCGGAGTTTTAGTTGGGTTCGTAATTTTACCCGGACTTTTTATTTGGGTTCGTAATTTTACCCGGACAAAAGTCCGGGTAAAATTACGAACCCAACTAAAAATAGTTGGGTTCGTAATTTTACCCGGAGTTTTAGTTGGGTTCGTAATTTTACCCGGAGTTTTAGTTGGGTTCGTAATTTTACCCGGAGTTTTAGTTGGGTTCGTAATTTTACCCGGAGTTTTAGTTGGGTTCGTAATTTTACCCGGACTTTTTAGTTGGGTTCTAATTTTTTACCCGGACTTTTAGTTGGGTTCGTAATTTTACCCGGAGTTTTAGTTGGGTTCGTAATTTTACCCGGAGTTTTAGTTGAGTTCGTAATTTTACCCGGAGTTTTAGTTGGGTTCGTAATTTTACCCGGAGTTTTAGTTGGGTTCGTAATTTTACCCGGACTTTTTAGTTGGGTTCTAATTTTTTACCCGGACTTTTTAGTTGGGTTCGTAATTTTACCCGGACTTTTTAGTTGGGTTCGTAATTTTACCCGGAGTCTTAAGTTAGGTTCGTATTTTTTATCCGGACTTTTTAGTTGGGTTCGTATTTTTTACCCGGAGCTTTAGTTGGGTTCGTAATTTTACCCGGAGTTTTAGTTGGGTTCGTATTTTTTACCCGGACTTTTTAGTTGGGTTAGTATTTTTACCCGGAGTTTTAGTTGGGTTCGTATTTTTACCCGGAGTTTTAGTTGGGTTCGTATTTTTACCCGGAGTTTTAGTTGGGTTCGTAATTTTAGCCGGAGTTTTAGTTGGGTTCGTATTCTTTACCCGGACTTTTTAGTTGGGTTCGTAATTTTACCCGGAGTTTTAGTTGGGTTCGTAATTTTACCCGGAGTTTTAGTTGGGTTCGTAATTTTACCCGGAGGTTTAGTTGGGTTCGTAATTTTACCCGGACTTTTTAGTTGGGTTCGTATTTTTTACCCGGACTTTTAGTTGGGTTCGTAATTTTACCCGGAGTTTTAGTTGGGTTCGTAATTTTACCCGGAGTTTTAGTTGAGTTGGTAATTTTACCCGGAGTTTTAGTTGGGTTCGTAATTTTACCCGGACTTTTTATTTGGGTTCGTAATTTTACCCGGACTTTTTAGTTAGGTTCGTAATTTTACCCGGAGTTTTAGTTGGGTTCGTAATTTTACCCGGAGTTTTACTTGGGGTCGTAATTTTACCCGAACTTTTTAGTTGGGTTCGTATTTTTTACCCGGAGTTTTAGTTGGGTTCGTATTTTTACCCGGAGTTTTAGTTGGGTTCGTATTTTTACCCGGAGTTTTAGTTGGGTTCGTAATTTTAGCCGGAGTTTTAGTTGGGTTCGTATTCTTTACCCGGTCTTTTTAGTTGGGTTCGTAATTTTACCCGGAGTTTTAGTTGGGTTCGTAATTTTACCCGGAGTTTTAGTTGGGTTCGTAATTTTACCCGGAGGTTTAGTTGGGTTCGTAATTTTACCCGGACTTTTTAGTTGGGTTCGTATTTTTTACCCGGACTTTTAGTTGGGTTCGTAATTTTACCCGGAGTTTTAGTTGGGTTCGTAATTTTACCCGGAGTTTTAGTTGAGTTTATAATTTTACCCGGAGTTTTAGTTGGGTTCGTAATTTTACCCGGACTTTTTATTTGGGTTCGTAATTTTACCCGGACTTTTTAGTTGGGTTCGTAATTTTACCCGGAGTTTTAGTTGGGTTCGTAATTTTACCCGGAGTTTTACTTGGGTTCGTAATTTTACCCGAACTTTTTAGTTGGGTTCGTATTTTTTACCCGGACTTTTAGTTGGGTTCGTAATTTTACCCGGAGTTTTAGTTGGGTTCGTAATTTTACCCGGAGTTTTAGTTGCGTTCGTAATTTTACCCGGAGTTGTACTTGGGATCGTAATTTTATCCGGAGTTTTACTTGGGTACGTAATTTTACCCGGAGTTTTAGTTGGGTTCGTAATTTTACCCGGAGTTTTAGTTGGGTTCGTAATTTTACCCGGACTTTTTAGTTGGGTTCGTATTTTTTACCCGGACTTTTAGTTGGGTTCGTAATTTTACCCGGAGTTTTAGTTGGGTTCGTAATTTTACCCGGAGTTTTAGTTGAGTTCGAAATTTTACCCGGAGTTTTAGTTGGGTTCGTAATTTTACCCGGACTTTTTAGTTGGGTTCGTAATTTTACCCGACTTTTTAGTTGGGTTCGTAATTTTACCCGGAGTCTTAAGTTAGGTTCGTATTTTTTATCCGGACTTTTTAGTTGGGTTCGTATTTTTTACCCGGAGTTTTAGTTGGGTTCGTAATTTTACCCGGAGTTTTAGATGGGTTCGTATTTTTTACCCGGACTTTTAGTTGGGTTCATAATTTTACCCGGAGTTTTAGTTGGGTTCGTAATTTTACCCGGAGTTTTACTTGGGTTCGTAATTTTACCCGGAGTTTTACTTGGGTTCGTAATTTTACCCGGAGTTTTAGTTGGGTTCGTAATTTTACCCGGATTTTTAGTTGGGTTCGTAATTTTACCCGGACTTTTTAGTTGGGTTCGTATTTTTTACCCGGACTTTTAGTTGGGTTCGTATTTTTTACCCGGAGTTTTAGTTAGGTTCGTATTTTTTACCCGGACTTTTTAGTTGGGTTAGTATTTTTACCCGGAGTTTTAGTTGGGTTCGTATTTTTACCCGGAGTTTTAGTTGGGTTCGTATTTTTACCCGGAGTTTTAGTTGGGTTCGTAATTTTAGCCGGAGTTTTAGTTGGGTTCGTATTCTTTACCCGGACTTTTTAGTTGGGTTCGTAATTTTACCCGAAGTTTTAGTTGGGTTCGTATTTTTTAGCCGGAGTTTTAGTTGGGTTCGTATTTTTACCCGGAGTTTTAGTTGGGTTCGTATTTTTACCCGGAGTTTTAGTTGTGTTGGTAATTTTACCCGGAGTTTTAGTTGGGTTCATATTTTTTACCGGACTTTTTAGTTGGGTTCGTATTTTTTACCCGAAGTTTTAGTTGGGTTCGTATTTTTTACCCGGAGTTTTAGTTGGGTTCGTATTTTTACCCGGAGTTTTAGTTGGGTTCGTATTTTTACCCGGAGTTTTAGTTGGGTTCGTAATTTTATCCGGAGTTTTAGTTGGGTTCGTATTTTTTACCCGGATTTTTTAGTTGGGTTAGTATTTTTGCCCGGAGTTTTAGTTGGGTTCGTATTTTTTTACCCGGACTTTTTAGTTGAGTTAGTATTTTTGCCCGGAGTTTTAGTTGGGTTCGTATTTTTTTACCCGGAGTTTTAGTTGGGTTCTAAATGTTACCCGGACTTTTTTGTTTGGTTCGTATTATTTACCCGGAGTTTTAGTTGGGTTCGTAATTTTACCCGGACTTTTTAGTTGGGTTCGTAATTTTACCCGGAGTTTTAGTTGGGTTCGTAATTTTACCCGGACTTTTTAGTTGAGTTAGTATTTTTGCCCGGAGTTTTAGTTGGGTTCGTATTTTTTTACCCGGAGTTTTAGTTGGGTTCTAAATGTTACCCGGACTTTTTTGTTTGGTTCGTATTTTTTACCCGGAGTTTTAGTTGGGTTCGTAATTTTACCCGGACTTTTTAGTTGGGTTCGTAATTTTACCCGGAGTTTTAGTTGGGTTCGTAATTTTACCCGGAGTTTTAGTTGGGTTCGTAATTTTACCCGGAGTTTTAGTTGGGTTCGTAATTTTACCCGGAGTTTTAGTTGGGTTCGTAATTTTACCCGGACTTTTTAGTTGGGTTCGTATTTTTTACCCGGACTTTTAGTTGGGTTCGTAATTTTACCCGGAGTTTTAGTTGGGTTCGTAATTTTACCCGGAGTTTTAGTTGAGTTGGTAATTTTACCCGGAGTTTTAGTTGGGTTCGTAATTTTACCAGGACTTTTTAGTTGGGTTCGTATTTTTTACCGGGACTTTTAGTTGGGTTCGTAATTTTATCCGGAGTTTAGTTGGGTTCGTAATTTTACCCGGACTTTTTATTTGGGTTCGTATTTTTTACCCGGACTTTTTAGTTGAGTTAGTATTTTTGCCCGGAGTTTTAGTTGGGTTCGTATTTTTTTACCCGGAGTTTTAGTTGGGTTCTAAATGTTACCCGGACTTTTTTGTTTGGTTCGTAATTTTACCCGGACTTTTTAGTTGGGTTCGTAATTTTACCCGGAGTTTTAGTTGGGTTCGTAATTTTACCCGCAGTTTTAGTTGGGTTCGTAATTTTACCCGGAGTTTTAGTTGGGTTCGTAATTTTACCCGGAGTTTTAGTTGGGTTCGTAATTTTACCCGGATTTTTTAGTTGGGTTCGTATTTTTTACCCGGACTTTTAGTTGGGTTCGTAATTTTACCCGGAGTTTTAGTTGGGTTCGTAATTTTACCCGGAGTTTTAGTTGAGTTGGTAATTTTACCCGGAGTTTTAGTTGGGTTCGTAATTTTACCCGGACTTTTTATTTGGGTTCGTAATTTTACCCGGACTTTTTAGTTGGGTTCGTAATTTTACCCGGAGTTTTAGTTGGGTTCGTAATTTTACCCGGAGTTTTAGTTGGGTTCGTAATTTTACCCGGAGTTTTAGTTGGGTTCGTAATTTTACCCGGAGTTTTAGTTGGGTTCGTAATTTTACCCGGACTTTGTAGTTGGGTTCTAATTTTTTACCCGGACTTTTAGTTGGGTTCGTAATTTTACCCGGAGTTTTAGTTGGGTTCGTAATTTTACCCGGAGTTTTAGTTGAGTTCGTAATTTTACCCGGAGTTTTAGTTGGGTTCCTAATTTTACCCGGACTTTTTAGTTGGGTTCGTAATTTTACCCGGACTTTTTAGTTGGGTTCGTATTTTTTACCGGGACTTTTAGTTGGGTTCGTAATTTTATCCGGAGTTTAGTTGGGTTCGTAATTTTACCCGGACTTTTTATTTGGGTTCGTATTTTTTACCCGGACTTTTTAGTTGAGTTAGTATTTTTGCCCGGAGTTTTAGTTGGGTTCGTATTTTTTTACCCGGAGTTTTAGTTGGGTTCTAAATGTTACCCGGACTTTTTTGTTTGGTTCGTAATTTTACCCGGACTTTTTAGTTGGGTTCGTAATTTTACCCGGAGTTTTAGTTGGGTTCGTAATTTTACCCGCAGTTTTAGTTGGGTTCGTAATTTTACCCGGAGTTTTAGTTGGGTTCGTAATTTTACCCGGAGTTTTAGTTGGGTTCGTAATTTTACCCGGATTTTTTAGTTGGGTTCGTATTTTTTACCCGGACTTTTAGTTGGGTTCGTAATTTTACCCGGAGTTTTAGTTGGGTTCGTAATTTTACCCGGAGTTTTAGTTGAGTTGGTAATTTTACCCGGAGTTTTAGTTGGGTTCGTAATTTTACCCGGACTTTTTATTTGGGTTCGTAATTTTACCCGGACTTTTTAGTTGGGTTCGTAATTTTACCCGGAGTTTTAGTTGGGTTCGTAATTTTACCCGGAGTTTTAGTTGGGTTCGTAATTTTACCGGAGTTTTAGTTGGGTTCGTAATTTTACCCGGAGTTTTAGTTGGGTTCGTAATTTTACCCGGACTTTGTAGCTGGGTTCTAATTTTTTACCCGGACTTTTAGTTGGGTTCGTAATTTTACCCGGAGTTTTAGTTGGGTTCGTAATTTTACCCGGAGTTTTAGTTGAGTTCGTAATTTTACCCGGAGTTTTAGTTGGGTTCCTAATTTTACCCGGACTTTTTAGTTGGGTTCGTAATTTTACCCGGACTTTTTAGTTGGGTTCGTAATTTTACCCGGAGTCTTAAGTTAGGTTCGTATTTTTTATCCGGACTTTTTAGTTGGGTTCGTATTTTTTACCCGGAGTTTTAGTTGGGTTCGTAATTTTACCCGGAGTTTTAGTTGGGTTCGTATTTTTTACCCGGACTTTTTAGTTGGGTTAGTATTTTTACCCGGAGTTTTAGTTGGGTTCGTATTTTTACCCGGAGTTTTAGTTGGGTTCGTATTTTTACCCGGAGTTTTAGTTGGTTCGTAATTTTAGCCGGAGTTTTAGTTGGGTTCGTATTCTTTACCCGGATTTTTTAGTTGGGTTCGTAATTTTACCCGGAGTTTTAGTTGGGTTCGTAATTTTACCCGGAGTTTTAGTTGGGTTCGTAATTTTACCCGCAGTTTTAGTTGGGTTCGTAATTTTACCCGGAGTTTTAGTGGAGTTGGTAATTTTACCCGGAGTTTTAGTTGGGTTCGTAATTTTACCCGGACTTTTTATTTGGGTTCGTAATTTTACCCGGACTTTTTAGTTAGGTTCGTAATTTTACCCGGAGTTTTAGTTGGGTTCGTAATTTTACCCGGAGTTTTACTTGGGGTCGTAATTTTACCCGAACTTTTTAGTTGGGTTCGTATTTTTTACCCGGACTTTTAGTTGGGTTCGTAATTTTACCCGGAGTTTTAGTTGGGTTCGTAATTTTACCCGGAGTTTTACTTGGGTTCGTAATTTTACCCGGAGTTTTACTTGGGTTCGTAATTTTACCCGGAGTTTTAGTTGGGTTCGTAATTTTACCCGGAGTTTTAGTTGGGTTCGTAATTTTACCCGGACTTTTTAGTTGGGTTCGTATTTTTTACCCGGACTTTTAGTTGGGTTCGTATTTTTTACCCGGAGTTTTAGTTGGGTTCGTAATTTTACCCGGAGTTTTAGTTGAGTTTATAATTTTACCCGGAGTTTTAGTTGGGTTCGTAATTTTACCCGGACTTTTTATTTGGGTTCGTAATTTTACCCGGACTTTTTAGTTGGGTTCGTAATTTTACCCGGAGTTTTAGTTGGGTTCGTAATTTTACCCGGAGTTTTACTTGGGTTCGTAATTTTACCCGAACTTTTTAGTTGGGTTCGTATTTTTTACCCGGACTTTTAGTTGGGTTCGTAATTTTACCCGGAGTTTTAGTTGGGTTCGTAATTTTACCCGGAGTTTTAGTTGCGTTCGTAATTTTACCCGGAGTTGTACTTGGGATCGTAATTTTACCCGGAGTTTTACTTGGGTTCGTAATTTTACCCGGAGTTTTAGTTGGGTTCGTAATTTTACCCGGAGTTTTAGTTGGGTTCGTAATTTTACCCGGACTTTTTAGTTGGGTTCGTATTTTTTACCCGGACTTTTAGTTGGGTTCGTAATTTTACCCGGAGTTTTAGTTGGGTTCGTAATTTTACCCGGAGTTTTAGTTGAGTTCGAAATTTTACCCGGAGTTTTAGTTGGGTTCGTAATTTTACCCGGACTTTTTAGTTGGGTTCGTAATTTTACCCGGACTTTTTAGTTGGGTTCGTAATTTTACCCGGAGTCTTAAGTTAGGTTCGTATTTTTTATCCGGACTTTTTAGTTGGGTTCGTATTTTTTACCCGGAGTTTTAGTTGGGTTCGTAATTTTACCCGGAGTTTTAGTTGGGTTCGTATTTTTTACCCGGACTTTTAGTTGGGTTCATAATTTTACCCGGAGTTTTAGTTGGGTTCGTAATTTTACCCGGAGTTTTACTTGGGTTCGTAATTTTACCCGGAGTTTTACTTGGGTTCGTAATTTTACCCGGAGTTTTAGTTGGGTTCGTAATTTTACCCGGAGTTTTAGTTGGGTTCGTAATTTTACCCGGACTTTTTAGTTGGGTTCGTATTTTTTACCCGGACTTTTAGTTGGGTTCGTATTTTTTACCCGGAGTTTTAGTTGGGTTCGTATTTTTTACCCGGACTTTTTAGTTGGGTTAGTATTTTTACCCGGAGTTTTAGTTGGGTTCGTATTTTTACCCGGAGTTTTAGTTGGGTTCGTATTTTTACCCGGAGTTTTAGTTGGGTTCGTAATTTTAGCCGGAGTTTTAGTTGGGTTCGTATTCTTTACCCGGACTTTTTAGTTGGGTTCGTAATTTTACCCGAAGTTTTAGTTGGGTTCGTATTTTTTAGCCGGAGTTTTAGTTGGGTTCGTATTTTTACCCGGAGTTTTAGTTGGGTTCGTATTTTTACCCGGAGTTTTAGTTGTGTTGGTAATTTTACCCGGAGTTTTAGTTGGGTTCATATTTTTTACCGGACTTTTTAGTTGGGTTCGTATTTTTTACCCGAAGTTTTAGTTGGGTTCGTATTTTTTACCCGGAGTTTTAGTTGGGTTCGTATTTTTACCCGGAGTTTTAGTTGGGTTCGTATTTTTACCCGGAGTTTTAGTTGGGTTCGTAATTTTATCCGGAGTTTTAGTTGGGTTCGTATTTTTTACCCGGATTTTTTAGTTGGGTTAGTATTTTTGCCCGGAGTTTTAGTTGGGTTCGTATTTTTTTACCCGGACTTTTTAGTTGAGTTAGTATTTTTGCCCGGAGTTTTAGTTGGGTTCGTATTTTTTTACCCGGAGTTTTAGTTGGGTTCTAAATGTTACCCGGACTTTTTTGTTTGGTTCGTATTATTTACCCGGAGTTTTAGTTGGGTTCGTAATTTTACCCGGACTTTTTAGTTGGGTTCGTAATTTTACCCGGAGTTTTAGTTGGGTTCGTAATTTTACCCGGACTTTTTAGTTGAGTTAGTATTTTTGCCCGGAGTTTTAGTTGGGTTCGTATTTTTTTACCCGGAGTTTTAGTTGGGTTCTAAATGTTACCCGGACTTTTTTGTTTGGTTCGTATTTTTTACCCGGAGTTTTAGTTGGGTTCGTAATTTTACCCGGACTTTTTAGTTGGGTTCGTAATTTTACCCGGAGTTTTAGTTGGGTTCGTAATTTTACCCGGAGTTTTAGTTGGGTTCGTAATTTTACCCGGAGTTTTAGTTGGGTTCGTAATTTTACCCGGAGTTTTAGTTGGGTTCGTAATTTTACCCGGACTTTTTAGTTGGGTTCGTATTTTTTACCCGGACTTTTAGTTGGGTTCGTAATTTTACCCGGAGTTTTAGTTGGGTTCGTAATTTTACCCGGAGTTTTAGTTGAGTTGGTAATTTTACCCGGAGTTTTAGTTGGGTTCGTAATTTTACCCGGACTTTTTAGTTGGGTTCGTATTTTTTACCGGGACTTTTAGTTGGGTTCGTAATTTTATCCGGAGTTTAGTTGGGTTCGTATTTTTTACCCGGACTTTTTAGTTGAGTTAGTATTTTTGCCCGGAGTTTTAGTTGGGTTCGTATTTTTTTACCCGGAGTTTTAGTTGGGTTCTAAATGTTACCCGGACTTTTTTGTTTGGTTCGTAATTTTACCCGGACTTTTTAGTTGGGTTCGTAATTTTACCCGGAGTTTTAGTTGGGTTCGTAATTTTACCCGGAGTTTTAGTTGGGTTCGTAATTTTACCCGGAGTTTTAGTTGGGTTCGTAATTTTACCCGGAGTTTTAGTTGGGTTCGTAATTTTACCCGGATTTTTTAGTTGGGTTCGTATTTTTTACCCGGACTTTTAGTTGGGTTCGTAATTTTACCCGGAGTTTTAGTTGGGTTCGTAATTTTACCCGGAGTTTTAGTTGAGTTGGTAATTTTACCCGGAGTTTTAGTTGGGTTCGTAATTTTACCCGGACTTTTTATTTGGGTTCGTAATTTTACCCGGACTTTTTAGTTGGGTTCGTAATTTTACCCGGAGTTTTAGTTGGGTTCGTAATTTTACCCGGAGTTTTAGTTGGGTTCGTAATTTTACCCGGAGTTTTAGTTGGGTTCGTAATTTTACCCGGAGTTTTAGTTGGGTTCGTAATTTTACCCGGACTTTTTAGTTGGGTTCTAATTTTTTACCCGGACTTTTAGTTGGGTTCGTAATTTTACCCGGAGTTTTAGTTGGGTTCGTAATTTTACCCGGAGTTTTAGTTGAGTTCGTAATTTTACCCGGAGTTTTAGTTGGGTTCCTAATTTTACCCGGACTTTTTAGTTGGGTTCGTAATTTTACCCGGACTTTTTAGTTGGGTTCGTAATTTTACCCGGAGTCTTAAGTTAGGTTCGTATTTTTTATCCGGACTTTTTAGTTGGGTTCGTATTTTTTACCCGGAGTTTTAGTTGGGTTCGTAATTTTACCCGGAGTTTTAGTTGGGTTCGTATTTTTTACCCGGACTTTTTAGTTGGGTTAGTATTTTTACCCGGAGTTTTAGTTGGGTTCGTATTTTTACCCGGAGTTTTAGTTGGGTTCGTATTTTTACCCGGAGTTTTAGTTGGTTCGTAATTTTAGCCGGAGTTTTAGTTGGGTTCGTATTCTTTACCCGGATTTTTTAGTTGGGTTCGTAATTTTACCCGGAGTTTTAGTTGGGTTCGTAATTTTACCCGGAGTTTTAGTTGGGTTCGTAATTTTACCCGGAGTTTTAGTTGGGTTCGTAATTTTACCCGGAGTTTTAGT
This sequence comes from Melinopterus prodromus, assembly GCA_964023965.1. Lineage (NCBI taxonomy): Eukaryota > Metazoa > Arthropoda > Insecta > Coleoptera > Scarabaeidae > Melinopterus > Melinopterus prodromus. Next base: position 211,221 of record CAXIES010000088.1, read on the forward strand.
TGAGTTGGTAATTTTACCCGGAGTTTTAGTTGGGTTCGTAATTTTACCCGGACTTTTTATTTGGGTTCGTAATTTTACCCGGACTTTTTAGTTAGGTTCGTAATTTTACCCGGAGTTTTAGTTGGGTTCGTAATTTTACCCGGAGTTTTACTTGGGGTCGTAATTTTACCCGAACTTTTTAGTTGGGTTCGTATTTTTTACCCGGACTTTTAGTTGGGTTCGTAATTTTACCCGGAGTTTTAGTTGGGTTCGTAATTTTACCCGGAGTTTTACTTGGGTTCGTAATTTTACCCGGAGTTTTACTTGGGTTCGTAATTTTACCCGGAGTTTTAGTTGGGTTCGTAATTTTACCCGGAGTTTTAGTTGGGTTCGTAATTTTACCCGGACTTTTTAGTTGGGTTCGTATTTTTTACCCGGACTTTTAGTTGGGTTCGTATTTTTTACCCGGAGTTTTAGTTGGGTTCGTATTTTTTACCCGGACTTTTTAGTTGGGTTAGTATTTTTACCCGGAGTTTTAGTTGGGTTCGTATTTTTACCCGGAGTTTTAGTTGGGTTCGTATTTTTACCCGGAGTTTTAGTTGGGTTCGTAATTTTAGCCGGAGTTTTAGTTGGGTTCGTATTCTTTACCCGGACTTTTTAGTTGGGTTCGTAATTTTACCCGGAGTTTTAGTTGGGTTCGTAATTTTACCCGGAGTTTTAGTTGGGTTCGTAATTTCACCCGGAGGTTTAGGTGGGTTCGTAATTTTACCCGGACTTTTTAGTTGGGTTCGTATTTTTTACCCGGACTTTTAGTTGGGTTCGTAATTTTACCCGGAGTTTTAGTTGGGTTCGTAATTTTACCCGGAGTTTTAGTTGAGTTGGTAATTTTACCCGGAGTTTTAGTTGGGTTCGTAATTTTACCCGGACTTTTTATTTGGGTTCGTAATTTTACCCGGACTTTTTAGTTGGGTTCGTAATTTTACCCGGAGTTTTAGTTGGGTTCGTAATTTTACCCGGAGTTTTACTTGGGTTCGTAATTTTACCCGAACTTTTTAGTTGGGTTCGTATTTTTTACCCGGACTTTTAGTTGGGTTCGTAATTTTACCCGGAGTTTTAGTTGGGTTCGTAATTTTACCCGGAGTTTTAGTTGCGTTCGTAATTTTACCCGGAGTTGTACTTGGGATCGTAATTTTACCCGGAGTTTTACTTGGGTTCGTAATTTTACCCGGAGTTTTAGTTGGGTTCGTAATTTTACCCGGAGTTTTAGTTGGGTTCGTAATTTTACCCGGATTTTTTAGTTGGGTTCGTATTTTTTACCCGGACTTTTAGTTGGGTTCGTAATTTTACCCGGAGTTTTAGTTGGGTTCGTAATTTTACCCGGAGTTTTAGTTGAGTTCGAAATTTTACCCGGAGTTTTAGTTGGGTTCGTAATTTTACCCGGACTTTTTAGTTGGTTTCGTAATTTTACCCGGACTTTTTAGTTGGGTTCGTAATTTTACCCGGAGTCTTAAGTTAGGTTCGTATTTTTTATCCGGACTTTTTAGTTGGGTTCGTATTTTTTACCCGGAGTTTTAGTTGGGTTCGTAATTTTACCCGGAGTTTTAGTTGGGTTCGTATTTTTTACCCGGACTTTTTAGTTGGGTTAGTATTTTTACCCGGAGTTTTAGTTGGGTTCGTATTTTTACCCGGAGTTTTAGTTGGGTTCGTATTTTTACCCGGAGTTTTAGTTGGGTTCGTAATTTTAGCCGGAGTTTTAGTTGGGTTCGTATTCTTTACCCGGACTTTTTAGTTGGGTTCGTAATTTTACCCGGAGTTTTAGTTGGGTTCGTAATTTTACCCGGAGTTTTAGTTGGGTTCGTAATTTTACCCGGAGGTTTAGTTGGGTTCGTAAATTTACCCGTACATTTTAGTTGGGTTCGTATTTTTTACCCGGACTTTTAGTTGGGTTCGTAATTTTACCCGGAGTTTTAGTTGGGTTCGTAATTTTACCCGGAGTTTTAGTTGAGTTGGTAATTTTACCCGGAGTTTTAGTTGGGTTCGTAATTTTACCCGGACTTTTTATTTGGGTTCGTAATTTTACCCGGACTTTTTAGTTGGGTTCGTATTTTTTAACCGGACTTTTAGTTGGGTTCGTAATTTTACCCGGAGTTTTAGTTGGGTTCGTAATTTTACCCGGAGTTTTAGTTGGGTTCGTAATTTTACCCGGAGTTTTACTTGGGTTCGTAATTTTACCCGGAGTTTTTCTTGGGTTCGTAATTTTACCCGGAGTTTTAGTTGGGTTCGTAATTTTACCCGGAGTTTTAGTTGGGCTCGTAATTTTACCCGGACTTTTTAGTTGGGTTCGTGTTTTTTACCCGGACTTTTAGTTAGGTTCGTATTTTTTACCCGGAGTTTTAGTTGGGTTCGTATTTTTTACCCGGACTTTTTAGTTGGGTTAGTATTTTTACCCGGAGTTTTAGTTGGGTTCGTATTTTTACCCGGAGTTTTAGTTGGGTTCGTATTTTTACCCGGAGTTTTAGTTGGGTTCGTAATTTTAGCCGGAGTTTTAGTTGGGTTCGTATTCTTTACCCGGACTATTTAGTTGGGTTCGTAATTTTACCCGGAGTTTTAGTTGGGTTCGTAATTTTACCCGGAGTTTTAGTTGGGTTCGTAATTTTACCCGGAGGTTTAGTTGGGTTCGTAATTTTACCCGGACTTTTTAGTTGGGTTTGTATTTTTTACCCGGACTTTTAGTTGGGTTCGTAATTTTACCCGGAGTTTTAGTTGGGTTCGTAATTTTACCCGGACTTTTTAGTTGGGTTCGTATTTTTTACCCGGACTTTTAGTTGGGTTCGTAATTTTACCCGGAGTTTTAGTTGGGTTCGTATTTTTTACCCGGAGTTTTAGTTGGATTCGTATTTTTTACAAGGAGTTTTAGTTGGGTTCGTATTTTTACCCGGAGTTTTAGTTGTGTTGGTAATTTTACCCGGAGTTTTAGTTGGGTTCATATTTTTTACCGGACTTTTTAGTTGGGTTCGTATTTTTTACCAGAAGTTTTAGTTGGGTTCTTATTTTTTACCCGGAGTTTTAGTTGGGTTCGTATTTTTACCCGGAGTTTTAGTTGGGTTCGTATTTTTACCCGGAGTTTTAGTTGGGTTCGTAATTTTATCCGGAGTTTTAGTTGGGTTCGTATTTTTTACCCGGACTTTTTAGTTGGGTTAGTATTTTTGCCCGGAGTTTTAGTTGGGTTCGTATTTTTTTACCCGGAGTTTTAGTTGGGTTCTAAATGTTACCCGGACTTTTTTGTTTGGTTCGTATTTTTTACCCGGAGTTTTAGTTGGGTTCGTAATTTTACCCGGACTTTTTAGTTGGGTTCGTAATTTTACCCGGAGTTTTAGTTGGGTTCGTAATTTTACCCGAAGTTTTAGTTGGGTTCGTAATTTTACCCGGAGTTTTAGTTGGGTTCGTAATTTTACCCGGAGTTTTAGTTGGGTTCGTAATTTTACCCGGACTTTTTAGTTGGGTTCGTATTTTTTACCCGGACTTTTAGTTGGGTTCGTAATTTTACCCGGAGTTTTAGTTGGGTTCGTAATTTTACCCGGAGTTTTAGTTGAGTTCGTAATTTTACCCGGAGTTTTAGTTGGGTTCGTAATTTTACCCGGACTTTTTATTTGGGTTCGTAATTTTACCCGGACTTTTTAGTTGGGTTCGTATATTTACCCGGAGTTTTAGTTGGGTTCGTAATTTTACCCGGAGTTTTACTTGGGTTCGTAATTTTACCCGGACTTTTTAGTTGGGTTCGTATTTTTTACCCGGACTTTTAGTTGGGTTCGTAATTTTACCCGGAGTTTTAGTTGGGTTCGTAATTTTACCCGGAGTTTTAGTTGGGTTCGTAATTTTACCCGGAGTTTTAGTTGGGTTCGTATTTTTGACCCGGACTTTTTAGTTGGGGTTAGTATTTTTACCAGGAGTTTTAGTTGGGTTCGTATTTTTACCCGGAGTTTTAGTTGGGTTCGTAATTTTACCCGGAGTTTTAGTTGGGTTCATATTTTTTACCCGGACATTTTAGTTGGGTTAGCATTTTTTACCCGGAGTTTTAGTTGGGTTCGTACTTTTTACCCGGAGTTTTAGTTGGGTTCGTATTTTTTACCCGGCGTTTTAGTTGGGTTCGTATTTTTTACCCGGACTTTTTAGTTGGGTAAGTATTTTTACCTGGAGTTTTAGTTGGGTTCGTATTTTTACCCGGAGTTTTAGTTGGGTTCGTAGTTTTACCCGGAGTTTTAGTTGGGTTCGTATCTTTTACCCGGACTATTTAGTTGGGTTAGTATTTTTTACCCGGAGTTTTAGTTGGGTTCGTATTTTTTACCCGGAGTTTTAGTTGGGTTCGCATTTTTTACCCGGAATTTTTAGTTGGGTTAGTATTTTTACCCGGAGTTTTAGTAGGGTTTGTATTTTTACCCGGAGTTTTAGTTGGGTTCGTAATTTTACCCGGAGTTTTAGTTGGGTTCGTAATTTTATCCGGAGTTTTAGTTGGGTTCGTATTTTTTATATGGAGTTTTAGTTGGGTTCGTAATTTTACCCGGAGTTTTAGTTGGGTTCGTATTTTTTACCTGGACTTTTTAGTTGGGTTAGTATTTTTACCCGGAGTTTTAGTTGGGCTCGTATTTTTACCCGGAGTTTTAGTTGGGTTCGTATTTTTACCCGGAGTTTTAGTTGGGTTCCTAATTTTAGCCGGAGTTTTAGTTGGGTTCGTATTTTTTACCCGGACTTTTTAGTTGGGTTAGTATTTTTGCCCGGAGTTTTAGTTGGGTTCGTATTTTTTTACCCGGAGTTTTAGTTGGGTTCTAAATGTTCCCCGGACTTTTTTGTTTGGTTCGTATTTTTTACCCGGAGTTTTAGTTGGGTTCGTAATTTTACCTGGAGTTTTAAGTTAGGTTCGTATTTTTACCCGGACTTTTTAGTTGGGTTCGTATTTTTTACCCGGACTTTTAGTTGGGTTCGTAATTTTACCCGGAGTTTTAGTTTGGTTCGTAATTTTACCCGGAGTTTTAGTTGGGTTCGTAATTTTACCCGGAGTCTTGAGTTACCCGGACTTTTTAGTTGGGTTCGTATTTTTACCCGGACTTTTAGCTGGGTTCGTAATTTTACCCGGAGTTTTACTTTGTTTTCGTAATTTTACCCGGAGTTTTAGTTGGGTTCGTAATTTTACCCGGAGTTTTAGTTGGGTTCGTAATTTTACCCGGACTTTTTAGTTGGGTTCGTATTTTTTACCCGGACTTTTAGTTGGGTTCGTAATTTTACCCGGAGTTTTAGTTGGGTTCGTAATTTTACCCGGAGTTTTAGTTGAGTTAGTAATTTTACCCGGAGTTTTAGTTGGGTTCGTAATTTTACCCGGACTTTTTAGTTGGGTTCGTAATTTTACCCGGAGTCTTAAGTTAGGTTCGTATTTTTTATCCGGACTTTTTAGTTGGGTTCGTATTTTTTACCCGGAGTTTTAGTTGGGTTCGTAATTTTACCCGGAGTTTTAGTTGGGTTCGCAATTTTACCCGGACTTTTTAGTTGGGTTCGTATTTTTTACCCGGACTTTTAGTTGGGTTCGTAATTTTACCCGGAGTTTTAGTTGGGTTCGTAATTTTACCCGGAGTTTTAGTTGGGTTCGTAATTTTACCCGGACTTTTAAGTTGGGTTCGTAATTTTACCCGGACTTTTTAGTTGGGATCGTAATTTTACCCGGACTTTTAGTTGGGTTCGTAATTTTACCCGGAGTTTTAGTTGGGTTCGTAATTTTACCCGGAGTTTTAGTTGCGTTCGTAATTTTACCCGGAGTTGTACTTGGGTTCGTAATTTTACCCGGAGTTTTACTTGGGTTCGTAATTTTACCCGGAGTTTTAGTTGGGTTCGTAATTTTACCCGGAGTTTTAGTTGGGTTCGTAATTTTACCCGGACTTTTAAGTTGGGCTCGTATTTTTAACCCGGACTTTTAGTTGGGTTCGTAATTTTACCCGGAGTTTTAGTTGGGTTCGTAATTTTACCCGGAGTTTTAGTTGAGTTCGTAATTTTACCCGGAGTTTTAGTTGGGTTCGTAATTTTACCCGGACTTTTTAGTTGGGTTCGTAATTTTACCCGGACTTTTTAGTTGGGTTCGTAATTTTACCCGGAGTCTTAAGTTAGGTTCGTATTTTTTATCTGGACTTTTTAGTTGGGTTCGTATTTTTTACCCGGAGTTTTAGTTGGGTTCGTAATTTTACCCGGAGTTTTAGTTGGGTTCGTAATTTTACCCGGACTTTTTAGTTGGGTTCGTATTTTTTACCCGGACTTTTAGTTGGGTTCGTAATTTTACCCGGAGTTTTAGTTGGGTTCGTATTTTTTACCCGGAGTTTTAGTTGGATTCGTATTTTTTACAAGGAGTTTTAGTTGGGTTCGTATTTTTACCCGGAGTTTTAGTTGTGTTGGTAATTTTACCCGGAGTTTTAGTTGGGCTCATATTTTTTACCGGACTTTTTAGTTGGGTTCGTATTTTTTACCCGAAGTTTTAGTTGGTTTCGTATTTTTTACCCGGAGTTTTAGTTGGGTTCGTATTTTTACCCGGAGTTTTAGTTGGGTTCGTATTTTTACCCGGAGTTTTAGTTGGGTTCGTAATTTTATCCGGAGTTTTAGTTGGGTTCGTATTTTTTACCCGGATTTTTTAGTTGGGTTAGTATTTTTGCCCGGAGTTTTAGTTGGGTTCGTATTTTTTTACCCGGACTTTTTAGTTGAGTTAGTATTTTTGCCCGGAGTTTTAGTTGGGTTCGTATTTTTTTACCCGGAGTTTTAGTTGGGTTCTAAATGTTACCCGGACTTTTTTGTTTGGTTCGTATTTTTTACCCGGAGTTTTAGTTGGGTTCGTAATTTTACCCGGACTTTTTAGTTGGGTTCGTAATTTTACCCGGAGTTTTAGTTGGGTTCGTAATTTTACCCGGACTTTTTAGTTGAGTTAGTATTTTTGCCCGGAGTTTTAGTTGGGTTCGTATTTTTTTACCCGGAGTTTTAGTTGTGTTGGTAATTTTACCCGGAGTTTTAGTTTTGTTCGTATTTTTACCCGGAGTTTTAGTTGGGTTCGTAATTTTATCCGGAGTTTTACTTGGGTTCGTAATTTTACCCGGAGTTTTAGTTGGGTTCGTAATTTTACCCGGAGTTTTAGTTGGGTTCGTAATTTTACCCGGACTTTTTAGTTGGGTTCGTATTTTTTACCCGGACTTTTAGTTGGGTTCGTATTTTTTACCCGGAGTTTTAGTTGGGTTCGTATTTTTTACCCGGACTTTTTAGTTGGGTTAGTATTTTTACCCGGAGTTTTAGTTGGGTTCGTATTTTTACCCGGAGTTTTAGTTGGGTTCGTATCTTTACCCGGAGTTTTAGTTGGGTCCGTAATTTTAGCCGGAGTTTTAGTTGGGTTCGTATTCTTTACCCGGACTTTTTAGTTGGGTTCGTAATTTTACCCGGAGTTTTAGTTGGGTTCGTAATTTTACCCGGAGTTTTAGTTGGGTTCGTAATTTCACCCGGAGGTTTAGTTGGGTTCGTAATTTTACCCGGACTTTTTAGTTGGGTTCGTATTTTTCACCCGGACTTTTAGTTGGGTTCGTAATTTTACCCGGAGTTTTAGTTGGGTTCGTAATTTTACCCGGAGTTTTAGTTGAGTTGGTAATTTTACCCGGAGTTTTAGTTGGGTTCGTAATTTTACCCGGACTTTTTATTTGGGTTCGTAATTTTACCCGGACTTTTTAGTTGGGTTCGTAATTTTACCCGGAGTTTTAGTTGGGTTCGTAATTTTACCCGGAGTTTTACTTGGGTTCGTAATTTTACCCGAACTTTTTAGTTGGGTTCGTATTTTTTACCCGGACTTTTAGTTGGGTTCGTAATTTTACCCGGAGTTTTAGTTGGGTTCGTAATTTTACCCGGAGTTTTAGTTGCGTTCGTAATTTTACCCGGAGTTGTACTTGGGATCGTAATTTTACCCGGAGTTTTACTTGGGTTCGTAATTTTACCCGGAGTTTTAGTTGGGTTCGTAATTTTACCCGGAGTTTTAGTTGGATTCGTAATTTTACCCGGACTTTTTAGTTGGGTTCGTATTTTTTACCCGGACTTTTAGTTGGGTTCGTAATTTTACCCGGAGTTTTAGTTGGGTTCGTAATTTTACCCGGAGTTTTAGTTGAGTTCGAAATTTTACCCGGAGTTTTAGTTGGGTTCGTAATTTTACCCGGACTTTTTAGTTGGGTTCGTAATTTTACCCGGACTTTTTAGTTGGGTTCGTAATTTTACCCGGAGTCTTAAGTTAGGTTCGTATTTTTTATCCGGACTTTTTAGTTGGGTTCGTATTTTTTACCCGGAGTTTTAGTTGGGTTCGTAATTTTACCCGGAGTTTTAGTTGGGTTCGTATTTTTTACCCGGACTTTTTAGTTGGGTTAGTATTTTTACCCGGAGTTTTAGTTGGGTTCGTATTTTTACCCGGAGTTTTAGTTGGGTTCGTATTTTTACCCGGAGTTTTAGTTGGGTTCGTAATTTTAGCCGGAGTTTTAGTTGGGTTCGTATTCTTTACCCGGACTTTTTAGTTGGGTTCGTAATTTTACCCGGAGTTTTAGTTGGGTTCGTAATTTTACCCGGAGTTTTAGTTGGGTTCGTAATTTTACCCGGAGGTTTAGTTGGGTTCGTAATTTTACCCGGACTTTTTAGTTGGGTTCGTATTTTTTACCCGGACTTTTTAGTTGGGTTCGTATTTTTTACCAGAAGTTTTAGTTGGGTTCTTATTTTTTACCCGGAGTTTTAGTTGGGTTCGTATTTTTACCCGGAGTTTTAGTTGGGTTCGTATTTTTACCCGGAGTTTTAGTTGGGTTCGTAATTTTATCCGGAGTTTTAGTTGGGTTCTAAATGTTACCCGGACTTTTTTGTTTGGTTCGTATTTTTTACCCGGAGTTTTAGTTGGGTTCGTAATTTTACCCGGACTTTTTAGTTGGGTTCGTAATTTTACCCGGAGTTTTAGTTGGGTTCGTAATTTTACCCGAAGTTTTAGTTGGGTTCGTAATTTTACCCGGAGTTTTAGTTGGGTTCGTAATTTTACCCGGAGTTTTAGTTGGGTTCGTAATTTTACCCGGACTTTTTAGTTGGGTTCGTATTTTTTACCCGGACTTTTAGTTGGGTTCGTAATTTTACCCGGAGTTTTAGTTGGGTTCGTAATTTTACCCGGAGTTTTAGTTGAGTTCGTAATTTTACCCGGAGTTTTAGTTGGGTTCGTAATTTTACCCGGACTTTTTATTTGGGTTCGTAATTTTACCCGGACTTTTTAGTTGGGTTCGTATATTTACCCGGAGTTTTAGTTGGGTTCGTAATTTTACCCGGAGTTTTACTTGGGTTCGTAATTTTACCCGGACTTTTTAGTTGGGTTCGTATTTTTTACCCGGACTTTTAGTTGGGTTCGTAATTTTACCCGGAGTTTTAGTTGGGTTCGTAATTTTACCCGAAGTTTTAGTTGGGTTCGTAATTTTACCCGGAGTTTTAGTTGGGTTCGTATTTTTGACCCGGACTTTTTAGTTGGGGTTAGTATTTTTACCAGGAGTTTTAGTTGGGTTCGTATTTTTACCCGGAGTTTTAGTTGGGTTCGTAATTTTACCCGGAGTTTTAGTTGGGTTCGTATTTTTTACCCGGACATTTTAGTTGGGTTAGCATTTTTTACCCGGAGTTTTAGTTGGGTTCGTACTTTTTACCCGGAGTTTTAGTTGGGTTCGTATTTTTTACCCGGAGTTTTAGTTGGGTTCGTATTTTTTACCCGGACTTTTTAGTTGGGTAAGTATTTTTACCTGGAGTTTTAGTTGGGTTCGTATTTTTACCCGGAGTTTTAGTTGGGTTCGTAGTTTTACCCGGAGTTTTAGTTGGGTTCGTATCTTTTACCCGGACTATTTAGTTGGGTTAGTATTTTTTACCCGGAGTTTTAGTTGGGTTCGTATTTTTTACCCGGAGTTTTAGTTGGGTTCGTAATTTTGCCCGGAGTTTTAGTTGGGTTCGTATTTTTAACCCGGACTTTTTAGTTGGGTTAGTATTTTTACCCGGAGTTTTAGTTGGGTTCGTATTTTTACCCGGAGTTTTAGTTGGGTTCGTAATTTTATCCGGAGTTTTAGTTGGGTTCGTATTTTTTACCCGGACTTTTAGTTGGGATAGTATTTTTGCCCGGAGTTTTAGTTGGGTTCGTATTTTTTACCCGGAGTTTTAGTTGGGTTCGTAATTTTACCCGGAGTTTTAGTTGGGTTCGTAATTTTATCCGGAGTTTTAGTTGGGTTCGTATTTTTTATCCGGAGTTTTAGTTGGGTTCGTAATTTTACCCGGAGTTTTAGTTGGGTTCGTATTTTTTACCCGGACTTTTTAGTTGGGTTAGTATTTTTACCCGGAGTTTTAGTTGGGTTCGTATTTTTACCCGGAGTTTTAGTTGGGTTCGTATTTTTACCCGGAGTTTTAGTTGGGTTCCTAATTTTAGCCGGAGTTTTTGTTGGGTTCGTATTTTTTACCCGGACTTTTTAGTTGGGTTAGTATTTTTGCCCGGAGTTTTAGTTGGGTTCGTATTTTTTTACCCGGAGTTTTAGTTGGGTTCTAAATGTTCCCCGGACTTTTTTGTTTGGTTCGTATTTTTTACCCGGAGTTTTAGTTGGGTTCGTAATTTTACCTGGAGTTTTAAGTTAGGTTCGTATTTTTACCCGGACTTTTTAGTTGGGTTCGTAATTTTACCCGGAGTTTTAGTTTGGTTCGTAATTTTACCCGGAGTTTTAGTTGGGTTCGTAATTTTACCCGGAGTCTTGAGTTACCCGGACTTTTTAGTTGGGTTCGTATTTTTACCCGGACTTTTAGCTGGGTTCGTAATTTTACCCGGAGTTTTAATTTGTTTTCGTAATTTTACCCGGAGTTTTAGTTGGGTTCGTAATTTTACCCGGAGTTTTAGTTGGGTTCGTAATTTTACCCGGACTTTTTAGTTGGGTTCGTATTTTTTACCCGGACTTTTAGTTGGGTTCGTAATTTTACCCGGAGTTTTAGTTGGGTTCGTAATTTTACCCGGAGTTTTAGTTGAGTTAGTAATTTTACCCGGAGTTTTAGTTGGGTTCGTAATTTTACCCGGACTTTTTAGTTGGGTTCGTAATTTTACCCGGAGTCTTAAGTTAGGTTCGTATTTTTTATCCGGACTTTTTAGTTGGGTTCGTATTTTTTACCCGGAGTTTTAGTTGGGTTCGTAATTTTACCCGGAGTTTTAGTTGGGTTCGCAATTTTACCCGGACTTTTTAGTTGGGTTCGTATTTTTTACCCGGACTTTTAGTTGGGTTCGTAATTTTACCCGGAGTTTTAGTTGGGTTCGTAATTTTACCCGGAGTTTTAGTTGGGTTCGTAATTTTACCCGGACTTTTAAGTTGGGTTCGTAATTTTACCCGGACTTTTTAGTTGGGTTCGTAATTTTACCCGGACTTTTAGTTGGGTTCGTAATTTTACCCGGAGTTTTAGTTGGGTTCGTAATTTTACCCGGAGTTTTAGTTGCGTTCGTAATTTTACCCGGAGTTGTACTTGGGTTCGTAATTTTACCCGGAGTTTTACTTGGGTTCGTAAATTTACCCGGAGTTTTAGTTGGGTTCGTAATTTTACCCGGAGTTTTAGTTGGGTTCGTAATTTTACCCGGACTTTTTAGTTGGGCTCGTATTTTTTACCCGGACTTTTAGTTGGGTTCGTAATTTTACCCGGAGTTTTAGTTGGGTTCGTAATTTTACCCGGAGTTTTAGTTGAGTTCGTAATTTTACCCGGAGTTTTAGTTGGGTTCGTAATTTTACCCGGACTTTTTAGTTGGGTTCGTAATTTTACCCGGAGTCTTAAGTTAGGTTCGTATTTTTTATCCGGACTTTTTAGTTGGGTTCGTATTTTTTACCCGGAGTTTTAGTTGGGTTCGTAATTTTACCCGGAGTTTTAGTTGGGTTCGTAATTTTACCCGGACTTTTTAGTTGGGTTCGTATTTTTTACCCGGACTTTTAGTTGGGTTCGTAATTTTACCCGGAGTTTTAGTTGGGTTCGTATTTTTTACCCGGAGTTTTAGTTGGATTCGTATTTTTTACAAGGAGTTTTAGTTGGGTTCGTATTTTTACCCGGAGTTTTAGTTGTGTTGGTAATTTTACCCGGAGTTTTAGTTGGGCTCATATTTTTTACCGGACTTTTTAGTTGGGTTCGTATTTTTTACCCGAAGTTTTAGTTGGGTTCGTATTTTTTACCCGGAGTTTTAGTTGGGTTCGTATTTTTACCCGGAGTTTTAGTTGGGTTCGTATTTTTACCCGGAGTTTTAGTTGGGTTCGTAATTTTATCCGGAGTTTTAGTTGGGTTCGTATTTTTTACCCGGATTTTTTAGTTGGGTTAGTATTTTTGCCCGGAGTTTTAGTTGGGTTCGTATTTTTTTACCCGGAGTTTTAGTTGGGTTCTAAATGTTACCCGGACTTTTTTGTTTGGTTCGTATTTTTTACCCGGAGTTTTAGTTGGGTTCGTAATTTTACCCGGACTTTTTAGTTGGGTTCGTAATTTTACCCGGAGTTTTAGTTGGGTTCGTAATTTTACCCGGACTTTTTAGTTGAGTTAGTACTTTTGCCCGGAGTTTTAGTTGGGTTCGTATTTTTTTACCCGGAGTTTTAGTTGTGTTGGTAATTTTACCCGGAGTTTTAGTTGGGTTCATATTTTTTACCGGACTTTTTAGTTGGGTTCGTATTTTTTACCCGAAGTTTTAGTTGGGTTCGTATTTTTTACCCGGAGTTTTAGTTGGGTTCGTATTTTTACCCGGAGTTTTAGTTGGGTTCGTATTTTTACCCGGAGTTTTAGTTGGGTTCGTAATTTTATCCGGAGTTTTAGTTGGGTTCGTATTTTTTACCCGGATTTTTTAGTTGGGTTAGTATTTTTGCCCGGAGTTTTAGTTGGGTTCGTATTTTTTTACCCGGACTTTTTAGTTGAGTTAGTATTTTTGCCCGGAGTTTTAGTTGGGTTCGTATTTTTTTACCCGGAGTTTTAGCTGGGTTCTAAATGTTACCCGGACTTTTTTGTTTGGTTCGTATTATTTACCCGGAGTTTTAGTTGGGTTCGTAATTTTACCCGGACTTTTTAGTTGGGTTCGTAATTTTACCCGGAGTTTTAGTTGGGTTCGTAATTTTACCCGGACTTTTTAGTTGAGTTAGTATTTTTGCCCGGAGTTTTAGTTGGGTTCGTATTTTTTTACCCGGAGTTTTAGTTGGGTTCTAAATGTTACCCGGACTTTTTTGTTTGGTTCGTATTTTTTACCCGGAGTTTTAGTTGGGTTCGTAATTTTACCCGGACTTTTTAGTTGGGTTCGTAATTTTACCCGGAGTTTTAGTTGGGTTCGTAATTTTACCCGGAGTTTTAGTTGGGTTCGTAATTTTACCCGGAGTTTTAGTTGGGTTCGTAATTTTACGCGGAGTTTTAGTTGGGTTCGTAATTTTACCCGGACTTTTTAGTTGGGTTCGTATTTTTTACCCGGACTTTTAGTTGGGTTCGTAATTTTACCCGGAGTTTTAGTTGGGTTCGTAATTTTACCCGGAGTTTTAGTTGAGTTGGTAATTTTACCCGGAGTTTTAGTTGGGTTCGTAATTTTACCCGGACTTTTTAGTTGGGTTCGTATTTTTTACCGGGACTTTTAGTTGGGTTCGTAATTTTATCCGGAGTTTTAGTTGGGTTCGTATTTTTTACCCGGACTTTTTAGTTGAGTTAGTATTTTTGTCCGGAGTTTTAGTTGGGTTCGTATTTTTTTACCCGGAGTTTTAGTTGGGTTCTAAATGTTACCCGGACTTTTTTGTTTGGTTCGTAATTTTACCCGGACTTTTTACTTGGGTTCGTAATTTTACCCGGAGTTTTAGTTGGGTTCGTAATTTTACCGGGAGTTTTAGTTGGGTTCGTAATTTTACCCGGAGTTTTAGTTGGGTTCGTAATTTTACCCGGAGTTTTAGTTGGGTTCGTAATTTTACCCGGACTTTTTAGTTGGGTTCGTATTTTTTACCCGGACTTTTAGTTGGGTTCGTAATTTTACCCGGAGTTTTAGTTGGGTTCGTAATTTTACCCGGAGTTTTAGTTGAGTTCGTAATTTTACCCGGAGTTTTAGTTGGGTTCGTAATTTTACCCGGACTTTTTATTTGGGTTCGTAATTTTACCCGGACTTTTTAGTTGGGTTCGTAATTTTACCCGGAGTTTTAGTTGGGTTCGTAATTTTACCCGGAGTTTTAGTTGGGTTCGTAATTTTACCCGGAGTTTTAGTTGGGTTCGTAATTTTACCCGGACTTTTTAGTTGGGTTCTAATTTTTTACCCGGACTTTTAGTTGGGTTCGTAATTTTACCCGGAGTTTTAGTTGGGTTCGTAATTTTACCCGGAGTTTTAGTTGAGTTCGTAATTTTACCCGGAGTTTTAGTTGGGTTCGTAATTTTACCCGGACTTTTTAGTTGGGTTCGTAATTTTACCCGGACTTTTTAGTTGGGTTCGTAATTTTACCCGGAGTCTTAAGTTAGGTTCGTATTTTTTATCCGGACTTTTTAGTTGGGTTCGTATTTTTTACCCGGAGTTTTAGTTGGGTTCGTAATTTTACCCGGAGTTTTAGTTGGGTTCGTATTTTTTACCCGGACTTTTTAGTTGGGTTAGTATTTTTACCTGGAGTTTTAGTTGGGTTCGTATTTTTTCCCGGAGTTTTAGTTAGGTTCGTATTTTTACCCGGAGTTTTAGTTGGGTTCGTAATTTTAGCCGGAGTTTTAGTTGGGTTCGTATTCTTTACCCGGACTTTTTAGTTGGGTTCGTAATTTTACCCGGAGTTTTAGTTGGGTTCGTAATTTTACCCGGAGTTTTAGTTGGGTTCGTAATTTTACCCGGAGGTTTAGTTGGGTTCGTAATTTTACCCGGACTTTTTAGTTGGGTTCGTATTTTTTACCCGGACTTTTAGTTGGGTTCGTAATTTTACCCGGAGTTTTAGTTGGGTTCGTAATTTTACCCGGAGTTTTAGTTGAGTTGGTAATTTTACCCGGAGTTTTAGTTGGGTTCGTAATTTTACCCGGACTTTTTATTTGGGTTCGTAATTTTACCCGGACTTTGTAGTTAGGTTCGTAATTTTACCCGGAGTTTTAGTTGGGTTCGTAATTTTACCCGGAGTTTTACTTGGGGTCGTAATTTTACCCGAACTTTTTAGTTGGGTTCGTATTTTTTACCCGGACTTTTAGTTGGGTTCGTAATTTTACCCGGAGTTTTAGTTGGGTTCGTAATTTTACCCGGAGTTTTACTTGGGTTCGTAATTTTACCCGGAGTTTTACTTGGGTTCGTAATTTTACCCGGAGTTTTAGTTGGGTTCGTAATTTTACCCGGAGTTTTAGTTGGGTTCGTAATTTTACCCGGACTTTTTAGTTGGGTTCGTATTTTTTACCCGGACTTTTAGTTGGGTTCGTATTTTTTACCCTGAGTTTTAGTTGGGTTCGTATTTTTTACCCGGACTTTTTAGTTGGGTTAGTATTTTTACCCGGAGTTTTAGTTGGGTTCGTATTTTTACCCGGAGTTTTAGTTGGGTTCGTATTTTTACCCGGAGTTTTAGTTGGGTTCGTAATTTTAGCCGGAGTTTTAGTTGGGTTCGTATTCTTTACCCGGACTTTTTAGTTGGGTTCGTAATTTTACCCGGAGTTTTAGTTGGGTTCGTAATTTTAGCCGGAGTTTTAGTTGGGTTCGTATTCTTTACCCGGACTTTTTAGTTGGGTTCGTAATTTTACCCGGAGTTTTAGTTGGGTTCGTAATTTTACCCGGAGTTTTAGTTGGGTTCGTAATTTTACCCGGACTTTTTAGTTGGGTTCGTATTTTTTACCCGGACTTTTAGTTGGGTTCGTAATTTTACCCGGAGTTTTAGTTGGGTTCGTAATTTTACCCGGAGTTTTAGTTGAGTTGGTAATTTTACCCGGAGTTTTAGTTGGGTTCGTAATTTTACCCGGACTTTTTATTTGGGTTCGTAATTTTACCCGGACTTTTTAGTTGGGTTCGTAATTTTACCCGGAGTTTTAGTTGGGTTCGTAATTTTACCCGGAGTTTTACTTGGGTTCGTAATTTTACCCGAACTTTTTAGTTGGGCTCGTATTTTTTACCCGGACTTTTAGTTGGGTTCGTAATTTTACCCGGAGTTTTAGTTGGGTTCGTAATTTTACCCGGAGTTTTAGTTGCGTTCGTAATTTTACACGGAGTTGTACTTGGGATCGTAATTTTACCCGGAGTTTTACTTGGGTTCGTAATTTTACCCGGAGTTTTAGTTGGGTTCGTAATTTTACCCGGAGTTTTAGTTGGGTTCGTAATTTTACCCGGACTTTTTAGTTGGGTTCGTATTTTTTACCCGGACTTTTAGTTGGGTTCGTAATTTTACCCGGAGTTTTAGTTGGGTTCGTAATTTTACCCGGAGTTTTAGTTGAGTTCGAAATTTTACCCGGAGTTTTAGTTGGGTTCGTAATTTTACCCGGACTTTTTAGTTGGGTTCGTAATTTTACCCGGACTTTTTAGTTGGGTTCGTAATTTTACCCGGAGTCTTAAGTTAGGTTCGTATTTTTTATCCGGACTTTTTAGTTGGGTTCGTATTTTTTACCCGGAGTTTTAGTTGGGTTCGTAATTTTACCCGGAGTTTTAGTTGGGTTCGTATTTTTTACCCGGACTTTTTAGTTGGGTTAGTATTTTTACCCGGAGTTTTAGTTGGGTTCGTATTTTTACCCGGAGTTTTAGTTGGGTTCGTATTTTTACCCGGAGTTTTAGTTGGGTTCGTAATTTTAGCCGGAGTTTTAGTTGGGTTCGTATTCTTTACCCGGACTTTTTGGTTGGGTTCGTAATTTTACCCGGAGTTTTAGTTGGGTTCGTAATTTTACCCGGAGTTTTAGTTGGGTTCGTAATTTTACCCGGAGGTTTAGTTGGGTTCGTAATTTTACTCGGACTTTTTAGTTGGGTTCGTATTTTTTACCCGGACTTTTAGTTGGGTTCGTAATTTTACCCGGAGTTTTAGTTGGGTTCGTAATTTTACCCGGAGTTTTAGTTGAGTTGGTAATTTTACCCGGAGTTTTAGTTGGGTTCGTAATTTTACCCGGACTTTTTATTTGGGTTCGTAATTTTACCCGGACTTTTTAGTTGGGTTCGTAATTTTACCCGGAGTTTTAGTTGGGTTCGTAATTTTACCCGGAGTTTTACTTTGGTTCGTAATTTTACCCGAACTTTTTAGTTGGGTTCGTATTTTTTACCCGGACTTTTAGTTGGGTTCGTAATTTTACCCGGAGTTTTAGTTGGGTTCGTAATTTTACCCGGAGTTTTAGTTGGGTTCGTAATTTTACCCGGAGTTTTACTTGGGTTCGTAATTTTACCCGGAGTTTTACTTGGGTTCGTAATTTTACCCGGAGTTTTAGTTGGGTTCGTAATTTTACCCGGAGTTTTAGTTGGGCTCGTAATTTTACCCGGACTTTTTAGTTGGGTTCGTATTTTTTACCCGGACTTTTAGTTGGGTTCGTATTTTTTACCCGGAGTTTTAGTTGGGTTCGTATTTTTTACCCGGACTTTTTAGTTGGGTTAGTATTTTTACCCGGAGTTTTAGTTGGGTTCGTATTTTTACCCGGAGTTTTAGTTGGGTTCGTATTTTTACCCGGAGTTTTAGTTGGGTTCGTAATTTTAGCCGGAGTTTTAGTTGGGTTCGTATTCTTTACCCGGACTTTTTAGTTGGGTTCGTAATTTTACCCGGAGTTTTAGTTGGGTTCGTAATTTTACTCGGAGTTTTAGTTGGGTTCGTAATTTTACCCGGAGGTTTAGTTGGGTTCGTAATTTTACCCGGACTTTTTAGTTGGGTTCGTATTTTTTACCCGGACTTTTAGTTGGGTTCGTAATTTTACCCGGAGTTTTAGTTGGGTTCGTAATTTTACCCGGACTTTTTAGTTGGGTTCGTATTTTTTACCCGGACTTTTAGTTGGGTTCGTAATTTTACCCGGAGTTTTAGTTGGGTTCGTATTTTTTACCCGGAGTTTTAGTTGGATTCGTATTTTTTACAAGGAGTTTTAGTTGGGTTCGTATTGTTACCCGGAGTTTTAGTTGTGTTGGTAATTTTACCCGGAGTTTTAGTTGGGTTCATATTTTTTACCGGACTTTTTAGTTGGGTTCGTATTTTTTACCAGAAGTTTTAGTTGGGTTCTTATTTTTTACCCGGAGTTTTAGTTGGGTTCGTATTTTTACCCGGAGTTTTAGTTGGGTTCGTATTTTTTACCCGGACTTTTAGTTGGGTTCGTATTTTTTACCCGGAGTTTTAGTTGGGTTCGTATTTTTTACCCGGACTTTTTAGTTGGGTTAGTATTTTTACCCGGAGTTTTAGTTGGGTTCGTATTTTTACCCGGAGTTTTAGTTGGGTTCGTATTTTTACCCGGAGTTTTAGTTGGGTTCGTAATTTTAGCCGGAGTTTTAGTTGGGTTCGTATTCTTTACCCGGACTTTTTAGTTGGGTTCGTAATTTTACCCGGAGTTTTAGTTGGGTTCGTAATTTTACCCGGAGTTTTAGTTGGGTTCGTAATTTCACCCGGAGGTTTAGTTGGGTTCGTAATTTTACCCGGACTTTTTAGTTGGGTTCGTATTTTTTACCCGGACTTTTAGTTGGGTTCGTAATTTTACCCGGAGTTTTAGTTGGGGTCGTAATTTTACCCGGAGTTTTACTTGGGGTCGTAATTTTACCCGGACTTTTAGTTGGGTTCGTAATTTTACCCGGAGTTTTAGTTGGGTTCGTAATTTTACCCGGAGTTTTACTTGGGTTCGTAATTTTACCCGGAGTTTTACTTGGGTTCGTAATTTTACCCGGAGTTTTAGTTGGGTTCGTAATTTTACCCGGAGTTTTAGTTGGGTTCGTAATTTTAGCCGGACTTTTTAGTTGGGTTCGTATTTTTTACCCGGACTTTTAGTTGGGTTCGTATTTTTTACCCGGAGTTTTAGTTGGGTTCGTATTTTTTACCCGGACTTTTTAGTTGGGTTAGTATTTTTACCCGGAGTTTTAGTTGGGTTCGTATTTTTACCCGGAGTTTTAGTTGGGTTCGTATTTTTACCCGGAGTTTTAGTTGGGTTCGTAATTTTAGCCGGAGTTTTAGTTGGGTTCGTATTCTTTACCCGGACTTTTTAGTTGGGTTCGTAATTTTACCCGGAGTTTTAGTTGGGTTCGTAATTTTACCCGGAGTTTTAGTTGGGTTCGTAATTTCACCCGGAGGTTTAGTTGGGTTCGTAATTTTACCCGGACTTTTTAGTTGGGTTCGTATTTTTTACCCGGACTTTTAGTTGGGTTCGTAATTTTACCCGGAGTTTTAGTTGGGGTCGTAATTTTACCCGGAGTTTTACTTGGGGTCGTAATTTTACCCGAACTTTTTAGTTGGGTTCGTATTTTTTACCCGGACTTTTAGTTGGGTTCGTAATTTTACCCGGAGTTTTAGTTGGGTTCGTAATTTTACCCGGAGTTTTACTTGGGTTCGTAATTTTACCCGGAGTTTTACTTGGGTTCGTAATTTTACCCGGAGTTTTAGTTGGGTTCGTAATTTTACCCGGAGTTTTAGTTGGGTTCGTAATTTTACCCGGACTTTTTAGTTGGGTTCGTATTTTTTACCCGGACTTTTAGTTGGGTTCGTATTTTTTACCCGGAGTTTTAGTTGGGTTCGTATTTTTTACCCGGACTTTTTAGTTGGGTTAGTATTTTTACCCGGAGTTTTAGTTGGGTTCGTATTTTTACCCGGAGTTTTAGTTGGGTTCGTATTTTTACCCGGAGTTTTAGTTGGGTTCGTAATTTTAGCCGGAGTTTTAGTTGGGTTCGTATTCTTTACCCGGACTTTTTAGTTGGGTTCGTAATTTTACCCGGAGTTTTAGTTGGGTTCGTAATTTTACCCGGAGTTTTAGTTGGGTTCGTAATTTTACCCGGAGTTTTAGTTGAGTTGGTAATTTTACCCGGAGTTTTAGTTGGGTTCGTAATTTTACCCGGACTTTTTATTTGGGTTCGTAATTTTACCCGGACTTTTTAGTTGGGTTCGTAATTTTACCCGGAGTTTTAGTTGGGTTCGTAATTTTACCCGGAGTTTTACTTGGGTTCGTAATTTTACCCGAACTTTTTAGTTGGGCTCGTATTTTTTACCCGGACTTTTAGTTGGGTTCGTAATTTTACCCGGAGTTTTAGTTGGGTTCGTAATTTTACCCGGAGTTTTAGTTGCGTTCGTAATTTTACACGGAGTTGTACTTGGGATCGTAATTTTACCCGGAGTTTTACTTGGGTTCGTAATTTTACCCGGAGTTTTAGTTGGGTTCGTAATTTTACCCGGAGTTTTAGTTGGGTTCGTAATTTTACCCGGACTTTTTAGTTGGGTTCGTATTTTTTACCCGGACTTTTAGTTGGGTTCGTAATTTTACCCGGAGTTTTAGTTGGGTTCGTAATTTTACCCGGAGTTTTAGTTGAGTTCGAAATTTTACCCGGAGTTTTAGTTGGGTTCGTAATTTTACCCGGACTTTTTAGTTGGGTTCGTAATTTTACCCGGACTTTTTAGTTGGGTTCGTAATTTTACCCGGAGTCTTAAGTTAGGTTCGTATTTTTTATCCGGACTTTTTAGTTGGGTTCGTATTTTTTACCCGGAGTTTTAGTTGGGTTCGTAATTTTACCCGGAGTTTTAGTTGGGTTCGTATTTTTTACCCGGACTTTTTAGTTGGGTTAGTATTTTTACCCGGAGTTTAAGTTGGGTTCGTATTTTTACCCGGAGTTTTAGTTGGGTTCGTATTTTTACCCGGAGTTTTAGTTGGGTTCGTAATTTTAGCCGGAGTTTTAGTTGGGTTCGTATTCTTTACCCGGACTTTTTAGTTGGGTTCGTAATTTTACCCGGAGTTTTAGTTGGGTTCGTAATTTTACCCGGAGTTTTAGTTGGGTTCGTAATTTTACCCGGAGGTTTAGTTGGGTTCGTAATTTTACTCGGACTTTTTAGTTGGGTTCGTATTTTTTACCCGGACTTTTAGTTGGGTTCGTAATTTTACCCGGAGTTTTAGTTGGGTTCGTAATTTTACCCGGAGTTTTAGTTGAGTTGGTAATTTTACCCGGAGTTTTAGTTGGGTTCGTAATTTTACCCGGACTTTTTATTTGGGTTCGTAATTTTACCCGGACTTTTTAGTTGGGTTCGTAATTATACCCGGAGTTTTAGTTGGGTTCGTAATTTTACCCGGAGTTTTACTTTGGTTCGTAATTTTACCCGAACTTTTTAGTTGGGTTCGTATTTTTTACCCGGACTTTTAGTTGGGTTCGTAATTTTACCCGGAGTTTTAGTTGGGTTCGTAATTTTACCCGGAGTTTTAGTTGGGTTCGTAATTTTACCCGGAGTTTTACTTGGGTTCGTAATTTTACCCGGAGTTTTACTTGGGTTCGTAATTTTACCCGGAGTTTTAGTTGGGTTCGTAATTTTACCCGGAGTTTTAGTTGGGCTCGTAATTTTACCCGGACTTTTTAGTTGGGTTCGTATTTTTTACCCGGACTTTTAGTTGGGTTCGTATTTTTTACCCGGAGTTTTAGTTGGGTTCGTATTTTTTACCCGGACTTTTTAGTTGGGTTAGTATTTTTACCCGGAGTTTTAGTTGGGTTCGTATTTTTACCCGGAGTTTTAGTTGGGTTCGTATTTTTACCCGGAGTTTTAGTTGGGTTCGTAATTTTAGCCGGAGTTTTAGTTGGGTTCGTATTCTTTACCCGGACTTTTTAGTTGGGTTCGTAATTTTACCCGGAGTTTTAGTTGGGTTCGTAATTTTACCCGGAGTTTTAGTTGGGTTCGTAATTTTACCCGGAGGTTTAGTTGGGTTCGTAATTTTACCCGGACTTTTTAGTTGGGTTCGTATTTTTTACCCGGACTTTTAGTTGGGTTCGTAATTTTACCCGGAGTTTTAGTTGGGTTCGTAATTTTACCCGGACTTTTTAGTTGGGTTCGTATTTTTTACCCGGACTTTTAGTTGGGTTCGTAATTTTACCCGGAGTTTTAGTTGGGTTCGTATTTTTTACCCGGAGTTTTAGTTGGATTAGTATTTTTTACAAGGAGTTTTAGTTGGGTTCGTATTGTTACCCGGAGTTTTAGTTGTGTTGGTAATTTTACCCGGAGTTTTAGTTGGGTTCATATTTTTTACCGGACTTTTTAGTTGGGTTCGTATTTTTTACCAGAAGTTTTAGTTGGGTTCTTATTTTTTACCCGGAGTTTTAGTTGGGTTCGTATTTTTACCCGGAGTTTTAGTTGGGTTCGTATTTTTTACCCGGACTTTTAGTTGGGTTCGTATTTTTTACCCGGAGTTTTAGTTGGGTTCGTATTTTTTACCCGGACTTTTTAGTTGGGTTAGCATTTTTACCCGGCGTTTTAGTTGGGTTCGTATTTTTACCCGGAGTTTTAGTTGGGTTCGTATTTTTACCCGGAGTTTTAGTTGTTTTCGTAATTTTAGCCGGAGTTTTAGTTGGGTTCGTATTCTTTACCCGGACTTTTTAGTTGGGTTCGTAATTTTACCCGGAGTTTTAGTTGGGTTCGTAATTTTACCCGGAGTTTTAGTTGGGTTCGTAATTTCACCCGGAGGTTTAGTTGGGTTCGTAATTTTACCCGGACTTTTTAGTTGGGTTCGTATTTTTTACCCGGACTTTTAGTTGGGTTCGTAATTTTACCCGGAGTTTTAGTTGGGGTCGTAATTTTACCCGGAGTTTTAGTTGAGTTGGTAATTTTACCCGGAGTTTTAGTTGGGTTCGTAATTTTACCCGGACTTTTTATTTGGGTTCGTAATTTTACCCGGACTTTTTAGTTGGGTTCGTAATTTTACCCGGAGTTTTAGTTGGGTTCGTAATTTTACCCGGAGTTTTACTTGGGTTCGTAATTTTACCCGAACTTTTTAGTTGGGTTCGTATTTTTTACCCGGACTTTTAGTTGGGTTCGTAATTTTACCCGGAGTTTTAGTTGGGTTCGTAATTTTACCCGGAGTTTTAGTTGCGTTCGTAATTTTACCCGGAGTTGTACTTGGGATCGTAATTTTACCCGGAGTTTTACTTGGGTTCGTAATTTTACCCGGAGTTTTAGTTGGGTTCGTAATTTTACCCGGAGTTTTAGTTGGGTTCGTAATTTTACCCGGACTTTTTAGTTGGGTTCGTATTTTTTACCCGGACTTTTAGTTGGGTTCGTAATTTTACCCGGAGTTTTAGTTGGGTTCGTAATTTTACCCGGAGTTTTAGTTGAGTTCGAAATTTTACCCGGAGTTTTAGTTGGGTTCGTAATTTTACCCGGACTTTTTAGTTGGGTTCGTAATTTTACCCGGACTTTTTATTTGGGTTCGTAATTTTACCCGGACTTTTTAGTTGGGTTCGTAATTTTACCCGGAGTTTTAGTTGGGTTCGTAATTTTACCCGGAGTTTTACTTGGGTTCGTAATTTTACCCGAACTTTTTAGTTGGGCTCGTATTTTTTACCCGGACTTTTAGTTGGGTTCGTAATTTTACCCGGAGTTTTAGTTGGGTTCGTAATTTTACCCGGAGTTTTAGTTGCGTTCGTAATTTTACACGGAGTTGTACTTGGGATCGTAATTTTACCCGGAGTTTTACTTGGGTTCGTAATTTTACCCGGAGTTTTAGTTGGGTTCGTAATTTTACCCGGAGTTTTAGTTGGGTTCGTAATTTTACCCGGACTTTTTAGTTGGGTTCGTATTTTTTACCCGGACTTTTAGTTGGGTTCGTAATTTTACCCGGAGTTTTAGTTGGGTTCGTAATTTTACCCGGAGTTTTAGTTGAGTTCGAAATTTTACCCGGAGTTTTAGTTGGGTTCGTAATTTTACCCGGACTTTTTAGTTGGGTTCGTAATTTTACCCGGACTTTTTAGTTGGGTTCGTAATTTTACCCGGAGTCTTAAGTTAGGTTCGTATTTTTTATCCGGACTTTTTAGTTGGGTTCGTATTTTTTACCCGGAGTTTTAGTTGGGTTCGTAATTTTACCCGGAGTTTTAGTTGGGTTCGTATTTTTTACCCGGACTTTTTAGTTGGGTTAGTATTTTTACCCGGAGTTTTAGTTGGGTTCCTATTTTTACCCGGAGTTTTAGTTGGGTTCGTATTTTTACCCGGAGTTTTAGTTGGGTTCGTAATTTTAGCCGGAGTTTTAGTTGGGTTCGTATTCTTTACCCGGACTTTTTAGTTGGGTTCGTAATTTTACCCGGAGTTTTAGTTGGGTTCGTAATTTTACCCGGAGTTTTAGTTGGGTTCGTAATTTTACCCGGAGGTTTAGTTGGGTTCGTAATTTTACTCGGACTTTTTAGTTGGGTTCGTATTTTTTACCCGGACTTTTAGTTGGGTTCGTAATTTTACCCGCAGTTTTAGTTGGGTTCGTAATTTTACCCGGAGTTTTAGTTGAGTTGGTAATTTTACCCGGAGTTTTAGTTGGGTTCGTAATTTTACCCGGACTTTTTATTTGGGTTCGTAATTTTACCCGGACTTTTTAGTTGGGTTCGTAATTATACCCGGAGTTTTAGTTGGGTTCGTAATTTTACCCGGAGTTTTACTTAGGTTCGTAATTTTACCCGAACTTTTTAGTTGGGTTCGTATTTTTTACCCGGACTTTTAGTTGGGTTCGTAATTTTACCCGGAGTTTTAGTTGGGTTCGTAATTTTACCCGGAGTTTTAGTTGGGTTTGTAATTTTACCCGGAGTTTTACTTGGGTTCGTAATTTTACCCGGAGTTTTACTTGGGTTCGTAATTTTACCCGGAGTTTTAGTTGGGTTCGTAATTTTACCCGGAGTTTTAGTTGGGCTCGTAATTTTACCCGGACTTTTTAGTTGGGTTCGTATTTTTTACCCGGACTTTTAGTTGGGTTCGTATTTTTTACCCGGAGTTTTAGTTGGGTTCGTATTTTTTACCCGGACTTTTTAGTTGGGTTAGTATTTTTACCCGGAGTTTTAGTTGGGTTCGTATTTTTACCCGGAGTTTTAGTTGGGTTCGTATTTTTACCCGGCGTTTTAGTTGGGTTCGTAATTTTAGCCGGAGTTTTAGTTGGGTTCGTATTCTTTACCCGGACTTTTTAGTTGGGTTCGTAATTTTACCCGGAGTTTTAGTTGGGTTCGTAATTTTACCCAGAGTTTTAGTTGGGTTCGTAATTTTACCCGGAGGTTTAGTTGGGTTCGTAATTTTACCCGGACTTTTTAGTTGGGTTCGTATTTTTTACCCGGACTTTTAGTTGGGTTCGTAATTTTACCCGGAGTTTTAGTTGGGTTCGTAATTTTACCCGGACTTTTTAGTTGGGTTCGTATTTTTTACCCGGACTTTTAGTTGGGTTCGTAATTTTACCCGGAGTTTTAGTTGGGTTCGTATTTTTTACCCGGAGTTTTAGTTGGATTCGTATTTTTTACAAGGAGTTTTAGTTGGGTTCGTATTGTTACCCGGAGTTTTAGTTGTGTTGGTAATTTTACCCGGAGTTTTAGTTGGGTTCATATTTTTTACCGGACTTTTTAGTTGGGTTCGTATTTTTTACCAGAAGTTTTAGTTGGGTTCTTATTTTTTACCCGGAGTTTTAGTTGGGTTCGTATTTTTACCCGGAGTTTTAGTTGGGTTCGTATTTTTTACCCGGACTTTTAGTTGGGTTCGTATTTTTTACCCGGAGTTTTAGTTGGGTTCGTATTTTTACCCGGAGTTTTAGTTGGGTTCGTATTTTTTACCCGGAGTTTTAGTTGGGTTCGTATTTTTACCCGGAGTTTTAGTTGGGTTCGTAATTTTAGCCGGAGTTTTAGTTGGGTTCGTATTCTTTACCCGGACTTTTTAGTTGGGTTCGTAATTTTACCCGGAGTTTTAGTTGGGTTCGTAATTTTACCCGGAGTTTTAGTTGGGTTCGTAATTTCACCCGGAGGTTTAGTTGGGTTCGTAATTTTACCCGGACTTTTTAGTTGGGTTCGTATTTTTTACCCGGACTTTTAGTTGGGTTCGTAATTTTACCCGGAGTTTTAGTTGGGGTCGTAATTTTACCCGGAGTTTTAGTTGAGTTGGTAATTTTACCCGG
The DNA here is from genome assembly GCA_964023965.1 of Melinopterus prodromus. Taxonomy (NCBI): domain Eukaryota; kingdom Metazoa; phylum Arthropoda; class Insecta; order Coleoptera; family Scarabaeidae; genus Melinopterus; species Melinopterus prodromus. Next base: position 237,237 of record CAXIES010000088.1, read on the forward strand.
AGTTTTAGTTGGGTTCGTAATTTTACCCGGACTTTTTATTTGGGTTCGTAATTTTACCCGGACTTTTTAGTTGGGTTCGTAATTTTACCCGGAGTTTTAGTTGGGTTCGTAATTTTACCCGGAGTTTTACTTGGGTTCGTAATTTTACCCGAACTTTTTAGTTGGGTTCGTATTTTTTACCCGGACTTTTAGTTGGGTTCGTAATTTTACCCGGAGTTTTAGTTGGGTTCGTAATTTTACCCGGAGTTTTAGTTGCGTTCGTAATTTTACCCGGAGTTGTACTTGGGATCGTAATTTTACCCGGAGTTTTACTTGGGTTCGTAATTTTACCCGGAGTTTTAGTTGGGTTCGTAATTTTACCCGGAGTTTTAGTTGGGTTCGTAATTTTACCCGGACTTTTTAGTTGGGTTCGTATTTTTTACCCGGACTTTTAGTTGGGTTCGTAATTTTACCCGGAGTTTTAGTTGGGTTCGTAATTTTACCCGGAGTTTTAGTTGAGTTCGAAATTTTACCCGGAGTTTTAGTTGGGTTCGTAATTTTACCCGGACTTTTTAGTTGGGTTCGTAATTTTACCCGGACTTTTTAGTTGGGTTCGTAATTTTACCCGGAGTCTTAAGTTAGGTTCGTATTTTTTATCCGGACTTTTTAGTTGGGTTCGTATTTTTTACCCGGAGTTTTAGTTGGGTTCGTAATTTTACCCGGAGTTTTAGTTGGGTTCGTATTTTTTACCCGGACTTTTTAGTTGGGTTAGTATTTTTACCCGGAGTTTTAGTTGGGTTCGTATTTTTACCCGGAGTTTTAGTTGGGTTTGTATTTTTACCCGGAGTTTTAGTTGGGTTCGTAATTTTAGCCGGAGTTTTAGTTGGGTTCGTATTCTTTACCCGCACTTTTTAGTTGGGTTCGTAATTTTACCCGGAGTTTTAGTTGGGTTCGTAATTTTACCCAGAGTTTTAGTTGGGTTCGTAATTTTACCCGGAGGTTTAGTTGGGTTCGTAATTTTACCCGGACTTTTTAGTTGGGTTCGTATTTTTTACCCGGACTTTTAGTTGGGTTCGTAATTTTACCCGGAGTTTTAGTTGGGTTCGTAATTTTACCCGGACTTTTTAGTTGGGTTCGTATTTTTTACCCGGACTTTTAGTTGGGTTCGTAATTTTACCCGGAGTTTTAGTCGGGTTCGTATTTTTTACCCGGACTTTTAGTTGGATTCGTATTTTTTACAAGGAGTTTTAGTTGGGTTCGTATTTTTACCCGGAGTTTTAGTTGTGTTGGTAATTTTACCCGGAGTTTTAGTTGGGTTCATATTTTTTACCGGACTTTTTAGTTGGGTTCGTATTTTTTACCAGAAGTTTTAGTTGGGTTCTTATTTTTTACCCGGAGTTTTAGTTGGGTTCGTATTTTTACCCGGAGTTTTAGTTGGGTTCGTATTTTTACCCGGAGTTTTAGTTGGGTTCGTAATTTTATCCGGAGTTTTAGTTGGGTTCGTATTTTTTACCCGGACTTTTTAGTTGGGTTAGTATTTTTGCCCGGAGTTTTAGTTGGGTTCGTATTTTTTTACCCGGAGTTTTAGTTGGGTTCTAAATGTTACCCGGACTTTTTTGTTTGGTTCGTATTTTTTACCCGGAGTTTTAGTTGGGTTCGTAATTTTACCCGGACTTTTTAGTTGGGTTCGTAATTTTACCCGGAGTTTTAGTTGGGTTCGTAATTTTACCCGAAGTTTTAGTTGGGTTCGTAATTTTACCCGGAGTTTTAGTTGGGTTCGTAATTTTACCCGGAGTTTTAGTTGGGTTCGTAATTTTACCCGGACTTTTTAGTTGGGTTCGTATTTTCTACCCGGACTTTTAGTTGGGTTCGTAATTTTACCCGGAGTTTTAGTTGGGTTCGTAATTTTACCCGGAGTTTTAGTTGAGTTCGTAATTTTACCCGGAGTTTTAGTTGGGTTCGTAATTTTACCCGGACTTTTTATTTGGGTTCGTAATTTTACCCGGACTTTTTAGTTGGGTTCGTAATTTTACCCGGAGTTTTAGTTGGGTTCGTAATTTTACCCGGAGTTTTACTTGGGTTCGTAATTTTACCCGGACTTTTTAGTTGGGTTCGTATTTTTTACCCGGACTTTTAGTTGGGTTCGTAATTTTACCCGGAGTTTTAGTTGGGTTCGTAACTTTACCCGGAGTTTTAGTTGGGTTCGTAATTTTACCCGGAGTTTTAGTTGGGTTCGTATTTTTGACCCGGACTTTTTAGTTGGGGTTAGTATTTTTACCAGGAGTTTTAGTTGGGTTCGTATTTTTACCCGGAGTTTTAGTTGGGTACGTAATTTTACCCGGAGTTTTAGTTGGGTTCGCATTTTTTACCCGGACATTTTAGTTGGGTTAGCATTTTTTACCCGGAGTTTTAGTTGGGCTCGTAATTTTACCCGGACTTTTTAGTTGGGTTCGTATTTTTTACCCGGACTTTTAGTTGGGTTCGTATTTTTTACCCGGAGTTTTAGTTGGGTTCGTATTTTTTACCCGGACTTTTTAGTTGGGTTAGTATTTTTACCCGGAGTTTTAGTTGGGTTCGTATTTTTACCCGGAGTTTTAGTTGGGTTCGTATTTTTACCCGGAGTTTTAGTTGGGTTCGTAATTTTAGCCGGAGTTTTAGTTGGGTTCGTATTCTTTACCCGGACTTTTTAGTTGGGTTCGTAATTTTACCCGGAGTTTTAGTTGGGTTCGTAATTTTACCCGGAGTTTTAGTTGGGTTCGTAATTTTACCCGGAGGTTTAGTTGGGTTCGTAATTTTACCCGGACTTTTTAGTTGGGTTCGTATTTTTTACCCGGACTTTTAGTTGGGTTCGTAATTTTACCCGGAGTTTTAGTTGGGTTCGTAATTTTGCCCGGACTTTTTAGTTGGGTTCGTATTTTTTACACGGACTTTTAGTTGGGTTCGTAATTTTACCCGGAGTTTTAGTTGGGTTCGTATTTTTTACCCGGAGTTTTAGTTGGATTCGTATTTTTTACAAGGAGTTTTAGTTGGGTTCGTATTGTTACCCGGAGTTTTAGTTGTGTTGGTAATTTTACCCGGAGTTTTAGTTGGGTTCATATTTTTTACCGGACTTTTTAGTTGGGTTCGTATTTTTTACCAGAAGTTTTAGTTGGGTTCTTATTTTTTACCCGGAGTTTTAGTTGGGTTCGTATTTTTACCCGGAGTTTTAGTTGGGTTCGTATTTTTTACCCGGACTTTTAGTTGGGTTCGTATTTTTTACCCGGAGTTTTAGTTGGGTTCGTATTTTTTACCCGGACTTTTTAGTTGGGTTAGTATTTTTACCCGGAGTTTTAGTTGGGTTCGTATTTTTACCCGGAGTTTTAGTTGGGTTCGTATTTTTACCCGGAGTTTTAGTTGGGTTCGTAATTTTAGCCGGAGTTTTAGTTGGGTTCGTATTCTTTACCCGGACTTTTTAGTTGGGTTCGTAATTTTACCCGGAGTTTTAGTTGGGTTCGTAATTTTACCCGGAGTTTTAGTTGGGTTCGTAATTTCACCCGGAGGTTTAGTTGGGTTCGTAATTTTACCCGGACTATTTAGTTGGGTTCGTATTTTTTACCCGGACTTTTAGTTGGGTTCGTAATTTTACCCGGAGTTTTAGTTGGGGTCGTAATTTTACCCGGAGTTTTAGTTGAGTTGGTAATTTTACCCGGAGTTTTAGTTGGGTTCGTAATTTTACCCGGACTTTTTATTTGGGTTCGTAATTTTACCCGGACTTTTTAGTTGGGTTCGTAATTTTACCCGGAGTTTTAGTTGGGTTCGTAATTTTACCCGGAGTTTTAGTTGGGTTCGTAATTTTACCCGAACTTTTTAGTTGGGTTCGTATTTTTTACCCGGACTTTTAGTTGGGTTCGTAATTTTACCCGGAGTTTTAGTTGGGTTCGTAATTTTACCCGGAGTTTTAGTTGCGTTCGTAATTTTACCCGGAGTTGTACTTGGGATCGTAATTTTACCCGGAGTTTTACTTGGGTTCGTAATTTTACCCGGAGTTTTAATTGGGTTCGTAATTTTACCCGGAGTTTTAGTTGGGTTCGTAATTTTACCCGGACTTTTTAGTTGGGTTCGTATTTTTTACCCGGACTTTTAGTTGGGTTCGTAATTTTACCCGGAGTTTTAGTTGGGTTCGTAATTTTACCCGGAGTTTTAGTTGAGTTCGAAATTTTACCCGGAGTCTTAAGTTAGGTTCGTATTTTTTATCCGGACTTTTTAGTTGGGTTCGTATTTTTTACCCGGAGTTTTAGTTGGGTTCGTAATTTTACCCGGAGTTTTAGTTGGGTTCGTATTTTTTACCCGGACTTTTTAGTTGGGTTAGTATTTTTACCCGGAGTTTTAGTTGGGTTCGTATTTTTACCCGGAGTTTTAGTTGGGTTTGTATTTTTACCCGGAGTTTTAGTTGGGTTCGTAATTTTAGCCGGAGTTTTAGTTGGGTTCGTATTCTTTACCCGGACTTTTTAGTTGGGTTCGTAATTTTACCCGGAGTTTTAGTTGGGTTCGTAATTTTACCCGGAGTTTTAGTTGGGTTCGTAATTTTACCCGGAGGTTTAGTTGGGTTCGTAATTTTACCCGGACTTTTTAGTTGGGTTCGTATTTTTTACCCGGACTTTTAGTTGGGTTCGTAATTTTACCCGGAGTTTTAGTTGGGTTCGTAATTTTACCCGGAGTTTTAGTTGAGTTGGTAATTTTACCCGGAGTTTTAGTTGTGTTCGTAATTTTACCCAGACTTTTTATTTGGGTTCGTAATTTTACCCGGACTTTTTAGTTGGGTTCGTAATTTTACCCGGAGTTTTAGTTGGGTTCGTAATTTTACCCGGAGTTTTACTTTGGTTCGTAATTTTACCCGAACTTTTTAGTTGGGTTCGTATTTTTTACCCGGACTTTTAGTTGGGTTCGTAATTTTACCCGGAGTTTTAGTTGGGTTCGTAATTTTACCCGGAGTTTTAGTTGGGTTCGTAATTTTACCCGGAGTTTTACTTGGGTTCGTAATTTTACCCGGAGTTTTACTTGGGTTCGTAATTTTACCCGGAGTTTTAGTTGGGTTCGTAATTTTACCCGGAGTTTTAGTTGGGCTCGTAATTTTACCCGGACTTTTTAGTTGGGTTCGTATTTTTTACTCGGACTTTTAGTTGGGTTCGTATTTTTTACCCGGAGTTTTAGTTGGGTTCGTAATTTTACCCGAAGTTTTAGTTGGGTTCGTAATTTTACCCGGAGTTTTAGTTGGGTTCGTAATTTTAACCGGAGTTTTAGTTGGGTTCGTAATTTTACCCGGACTTTTTAGTTGGGTTCGTATTTTTTACCCGGACTTTTAGTTGGGTTCGTAATTTTACCCGGAGTTTTAGTTGGGTTCGTAATTTTACCCGGAGTTTTAGTTGAGTTCGTAATTTTACCCGGAGTTTTAGTTGGGTTCGTAATTTTACCCGGACTTTTTATTTGGGTTCGTAATTTTACCCGGACTTTTTAGTTGGGTTCGTAATTTTACCCGGAGTTTTAGTTGGGTTCGTAATTTTACCCGGAGTTTTACTTGGGTTCGTAATTTTACCCGGACTTTTTAGTTGGGTTCGTATTTTTTACCCGGACTTTTAGTTGGGTTCGTAATTTTACCCGGAGTTTTAGTTGGGTTCGTAACTTTACCCGGAGTTTTAGTTGGGTTCGTAATTTTACCCGGAGTTTTAGTTGGGTTCGTATTTTTGACCCGGACTTTTTAGTTGGGGTTAGTATTTTTACCAGGAGTTTTAGTTGGGTTCGTATTTTTACCCGGAGTTTTAGTTGGGTACGTAATTTTACCCGGAGTTTTAGTTGGGTTCGTATTTTTACCCGGAGTTTTAGTTGTGTTGGTAATTTTACCCGGAGTTTTAGTTGGGTTCATATTTTTTACCGGACTTTTTAGTTGGGTTCGTATTTTTTACCAGAAGTTTTAGTTGGGTTCTTATTTTTTAACCGGAGTTTTAGTTGGGTTCGTATTTTTACCCGGAGTTTTAGTTGGGTTCGTATTTTTACCCGGAGTTTTAGTTGGGTTCGTAATTTTATCCGGAGTTTTAGTTGGGTTCGTATTTTTTACCCGGACTTTTTAGTTGGGTTAGTATTTTTGCCCGGAGTTTTAGTTGGGTTCGTATTTTTTTACCCGGAGTTTTAGTTGGGTTCTAAATGTTACCCGGACTTTTTTGTTTGGTTCGTATTTTTTACCCGGAGTTTTAGTTGGGTTCGTAATTTTACCCGGACTTTTTAGTTGGGTTCGTAATTTTACCCGGAGTTTTAGTTGGGTTCGTAATTTTACCCGAAGTTTTAGTTGGGTTCGTAATTTTACCCGGAGTTTTAGTTGGGTTCGTAATTTTAACCGGAGTTTTAGTTGGGTTCGTAATTTTACCCGGACTTTTTAGTTGGGTTCGTATTTTTTACCCGGACTTTTAGTTGGGTTCGTAATTTTACCCGGAGTTTTAGTTGGGTTCGTAATTTTACCCGGAGTTTTAGTTGAGTTCGTAATTTTACCCGGAGTTTTAGTTGGGTTCGTAATTTTACCCGGACTTTTTATTTGGGTTCGTAATTTTACCCGGACTTTTTAGTTGGGTTCGTAATTTTACCCGGAGTTTTAGTTGGGTTCGTAATTTTACCCGGAGTTTTACTTGGGTTCGTAATTTTACCCGGACTTTTTAGTTGGGTTCGTATTTTTTACCCGGACTTTTAGTTGGGTTCGTAATTTTACCCGGAGTTTTAGTTGGGTTCGTAACTTTACCCGGAGTTTTAGTTGGGTTCGTAATTTTACCCGGAGTTTTAGTTGGGTTCGTATTTTTGATCCGGACTTTTTAGTTGGGGTTAGTATTTTTACCAGGAGTTTTAGTTGGGTTCGTATTTTTACCCGGAGTTTTAGTTGGGTACGTAATTTTACCCGGAGTTTTAGTTGGGTTCGCATTTTTTACCCGGACATTTTAGTTGGGTTAGCATTTTTTACCCGGAGTTTTAGTTGGGTTCGTACTTTTTACCCGGAGTTTTAGTTGGGTTCGTATTTTTTACCCGGAGTTTTAGTTGGGTTCGTATTTTTTACCCGGACTTTTTAGTTGGGTAAGTATTTTTACCTGGAGTTTTAGTTGGGTTCGTATTTTTACCCGGAGTTTTAGTTGGGTTCGTAGTTTTACCCGGAGTTTTAGTTGGGTTCGTATCTTTTACCCGGACTATTTAGTTGGGTTAGTATTTTTTACCCGGAGTTTTAGTTGGGTTCGTATTTTTTACCCGGAGTTTTAGTTGGGTTCGCATTTTTTACCCGGAATTTTTAGTTGGGTTAGTATTTTTACCCGGAGTTTTAGTAGGGTTTGTATTTTTACCCGGAGTTTTAGTTGGGTTCGTAATTTTGCCCGGAGTTTTAGTTGGGTTCGTATTTTTAACCCGGACTTTTTAGTTGGGTTAGTATTTTTACCCGGAGTTTTAGTTGGGTTCGTATTTTTACCCGGAGTTTTAGTTGGGTTCGTATTTTTTACCCGGACTTTTTAGTTGGGTTAGTATTTTTACCCGGAGTTTTAGTTGGGTTCGTATTTTTACCCGGAGTTTTAGTTGGGTTCGTATTTTTACCCGGAGTTTTAGTTGGGTTCGTAATTTTAGCCGGAGTTTTAGTTGGGTTCGTATTCTTTACCCGGACTTTTTAGTTGGGTTCGTAATTTTACCCGGAGTTTTAGTTGGGTTCGTAATTTTACCCGGAGTTTTAGTTGGGTTCGTAATTTTACCCGGAGGTTTAGTTGGGTTCGTAATTTTACCCGGACTTTTTAGTTGGGTTCGTATTTTTTACCCGGACTTTTAGTTGGGTTCGTAATTTTACCCGGAGTTTTAGTTGGGTTCGTATTTTTTACCCGGACTTTTAGTTGGATTCGTATTTTTTACAAGGAGTTTTAGTTGGGTTCGTATTTTTACCCGGAGTTTTAGTTGTGTTGGTAATTTTACCCGGAGTTTTAGTTGGGTTCATATTTTTTACCGGACTTTTTAGTTGGGTTCGTATTTTTTACCAGAAGTTTTAGTTGGGTTCTTATTTTTTACCCGGAGTTTTAGTTGGGTTCGTATTTTTACCCGGAGTTTTAGTTGGGTTCGTATTTTTACCCGGAGTTTTAGTTGGGTTCGTAATTTTATCCGGAGTTTTAGTTGGGTTCGTATTTTTTACCCGGACTTTTTAGTTGGGTTAGTATTTTTGCCCGGAGTTTTAGTTGGGTTCGTATTTTTTTACCCGGAGTTTTAGTTGGGTTCTAAATGTTACCCGGACTTTTTTGTTTGGTTCGTATTTTTTACCCGGAGTTTTAGTTGGGTTCGTAATTTTACCCGGACTTTTTAGTTGGGTTCGTAATTTTACCCGGAGTTTTAGTTCGGTTCGTAATTTTACCCGAAGTTTTAGTTGGGTTCGTAATTTTACCCGGAGTTTTAGTTGGGTTCGTAATTTTAACCGGAGTTTTAGTTGGGTTCGTAATTTTGCCCGGACTTTTTAGTTGGGTTCGTATTTTTTACCCGGACTTTTAGTTGGGTTCGTAATTTTACCCGGAGTTTTAGTTGGGTTCGTAATTTTACCCGGAGTTTTAGTTGAGTTCGTAATTTTACCTGGAGTTTTAGTTGGGTTCGTAATTTTACCCGGACTTTTTATTTGGGTTCGTAATTTTACCCGGACTTTTTAGTTGGGTTCGTAATTTTACCCGGAGTTTTAGTTGGGTTCGTAATTTTACCCGGAGTTTTACTTGGGTTCGTAATTTTACCCGGACTTTTTAGTTGGGTTCGTATTTTTTACCCGGACTTTTAGTTGGGTTCGTAATTTTACCCGGAGTTTTAGTTGGGTTCGTAACTTTACCCGGAGTTTTAGTTGGGTTCGTAATTTTACCCGGAGTTTTAGTTGGGTTCGTATTTTTGACCCGGACTTTTTAGTTGGGGTTAGTATTTTTACCAGGAGTTTTAGTTGGGTTCGTATTTTTACCCGGAGTTTTAGTTGGGTACGTAATTTTACCCGGAGTTTTAGTTGGGTTCGCATTTTTTACCCGGACATTTTAGTTGGGTTAGCATTTTTTACCCGGAGTTTTAGTTGGGTTCGTACTTTTTACCCGGAGTTTTAGTTGGGTTCGTATTTTTTACCCGGAGTTTTAGTTGGGTTCGTATTTTTTACCCGGACTTTTTAGTTGGGTAAGTATTTTTACCTGGAGTTTTAGTTGGGTTCGTATTTTTACCCGGAGTTTTAGTTGGGTTCGTAGTTTTACCCGGAGTTTTAGTTGGGTTCGTATCTTTTACCCGGACTATTTAGTTGGGTTAGTATTTTTTACCCGGAGTTTTAGTTGGGTTCGTATTTTTTACCCGGAGTTTTAGTTGGGTTCGCATTTTTTACCCGGAATTTTTAGTTGGGTTAGTATTTTTACCCGGAGTTTTAGTAGGGTTTGTATTTTTACCCGGAGTTTTAGTTGGGTTCGTATTTTTACCCGGAGTTTTAGTTGGGTTCGTAATTTTATCCGGAGTTTTAGTTGGGTTCGTATTTTTTACCCGGACTTTTTAGTTGGGTTAGTATTTTTGCCCGGAGATTTAGTTGGGTTCGTATTTTTTACCCGGAGTTTTAGTTGGGTTCGTAATTTTACCCGGAGTTTTAGTTGGGTTCGTAATTTTATCCGGAGTTTTAGTTGGGTTCGTATTTTTTATCCGGAGTTTTAGTTGGGTTCGTAATTTTACCCGGAGTTTTAGTTGGGTTCGTATTTTTTACCCGGACTTTTTAGTTGGGTTAGTATTTTTACCCGGAGTTTTAGTTGGGTTCGCATTTTTACCCGGAGTTTTAGTTGGGTTCGTATTTTTACCCGGAGTTTTAGTTGGGTTCCTAATTTTAGCCGGAGTTTTAATTGGGTTCGTATTTTTTACCCGGACTTTTTAGTTGGGTTAGTATTTTTGCCCGGAGTTTTAGTTGGGTTCGTATTTTTTTACCCGGAGTTTTAGTTGGGTTCTAAATGTTCCCCGGACTTTTTTGTTTTGTTCGTATTTTTTACCCGGAGTTTTAGTTGGGTTCGTAATTTTACCTGGAGTTCTAAGTTAGGTTCGTATTTTTACCCGGACTTTTTAGTTGGGTTCGTATTTTTTACCCGGACTTTTAGTTGGGTTCGTAATTTTACCCGGAGTTTTAGTTTGGTTCGTAATTTTACCCGGAGTTTTAGTTGGGTTCGTAATTTTACCCGGAGTCTTGAGTTACCCGGACTTTTTAGTTGGGTTCGTATTTTTACCCGGACTTTTAGCTGGGATCGTAATTTTACCCGGAGTTTTACTTTGTTTTCGTAATTTTACCCGGAGTTTTAGTTGGGTTCGTAATTTTACCCGGAGTTTTAGTTGGGTTCGTAATTTTACCCGGACTTTTTAGTTGGGTTCGTATTTTTTACCCGGACTTTTAGTTGGGTTCGTAATTTTACCCGGAGTTTTAGTTGGGTTCGTAATTTTACCCGGAGTTTTAGTTGAGTTAGTAATTTTACCCGGAGTTTTAGTTGGGTTCGTAATTTTACCCGGACTTTTTAGTTGGGTTCGTAATTTTACCCGGAGTCTTAAGTTAGGTTCGTATTTTTTATCCGGACTTTTTAGTTGGGTTCGTATTTTCTACCCGGAGTTTTAGTTGGGTTCGTAATTTTACCCGGAGTTTTAGTTGGGTTCGCAATTTTACCCGGACTTTTTAGTTGGGTTCGTATTTTTTACCCGGACTTTTAGTTGGGTTCGTAATTTTACCCGGAGTTTTAGTTGGGTTCGTAATTTTACCCGGAGTTTTAGTTGGGTTCGTAATTTTACCCGGACTTTTTAGTTGGGTTCGTAATTTTACCCGGACTTTTTAGTTGGGTTCGTAATTTTACCCGGACTTTTAGTTGGGTTCGTAATTTTACCCGGAGTTTTAGTTGGGTTCGTAATTTTACCCGGACTTTTAGTTGCGTTCGTAATTTTACCCGGAGTTGTACTTGGGTTCGTAATTTTACCCGGAGTTTTACTTGGGTTCGTAATTTTACCCGGAGTTTTAGTTGGGTTCGTAATTTTAGCCGGAGTTTTAGTTGGGTTCGTAATTTTACCCGAACTTTTTAGTTGGGCTCGTATTTTTTACCCGGACTTTTAGTTGGGTTCGTAATTTTACCCGGAGTTTTAGTTGGGTTCGTAATTTTACCCGGAGTTTTAGTTGAGTTCGTAATTTTACCCGGAGTTTTAGTTGGGTTCGTAATTTTACCCGGACTTTTTAGTTGGGTTCGTAATTTTACCCGGACTTTTTAGTTGGGTTCGTAATTTTACCCGGAGTCTTAAGTTAGGTTCGTATTTTTTATCCGGACTTTTTAGTTGGGTTCGTATTTTTTACCCGGAGTTTTAGTTGGGTTCCTAATTTTACCCGGAGTTTTAGTTGGGTTCGTAATTTTACCCGGACTTTTTAGTTGGGTTCGTATTTTTTACCCGGACTTTTAGTTGGGTTCGTAATTTTACCCGGAGTTTTAGTTGGGTTCGTATTTTTTACCCGGAGTTTTAGTTGGATTCGTATTTTTTACAAGGAGTTTTAGTTGGGTTCGTATTTTTACCCGGAGTTTTAGTTGTGTTGGTAATTTTACCCGGAGTTTTAGTTGGGCTCATATTTTTTACCGGACTTTTTAGTTGGGTTCGTATTTTTTACCCGAAGTTTTAGTTGGGTTCGTATTTTTTACCCGGAGTTTTAGTTGGGTTCGTATTTTTACCCGGAGTTTTAGTTCGGTTCGTATTTTTACCCGGAGTTTTAGTTGGGTTCGTAATTTTATCCGGAGTTTTAGTTGGGTTCGTATTTTTTACCCGGATTTTTTAGTTGGGTTAGTATTTTTGCCCGGAGTTTTAGTTGGGTTCGTATTTTTTTACCCGGACTTTTTAGTTGAGTTAGTATTTTTGCCCGGAGTTTTAGTTGGGTTCGTATTTTTTTACCCGGAGTTTTAGTTGGGTTCTAAATGTTACCCGGACTTTTTTGTTTGGTTCGTATTTTTTACCCGGAGTTTTAGTTGGGTTCGTAATTTTACCCGGACTTTTTAGTTGGGTTCGTAATTTTACCCGGAGTTTTAGTTGGGTTCGTAATTTTACCCGGACTTTTTAGTTGAGTTAGTATTTTTGCCGGAGTTTTAGTTGGGTTCGTATTTTTTTACCCGGAGTTTTAGTTGGGTTCTAAATGTTACCCGGACTTTTTTGTTTGGTTCGTATTTTTTACCCGGAGTTTTAGTTGGGTTCGTAATTTTACCCGGACTTTTTAGTTGGGATCGTAATTTTACCCGGAGTTTTAGTTGGGTTCGTAATTTTACCCGGAGTTTTAGTTGGGTTCGTAATTTTACCCGGAGTTTTAGTTGGGTTCGTAATTTTACCCGGAGTTTTAGTTGGGTTCGTAATTTTACCCGGACTTTTTAGTTGGGTTCGTATTTTTTACCCGGACTTTTAATTGGGTTCGTAATTTTACCCGGAGTTTTAGTTGGGTTCGTAATTTTACCCGGAGTTTTAGTTGAGTTGGTAATTTTCCCCGGAGTTTTAGTTGGGTTCGTAATTTTACCCGGACTTTTTAGTTGGGTTCGTAATTTTACCCGGAGTTTTAGTTGGGTTCGTAATTTTACCCGGAGTTTTAGTTGAGTTGGTAATTTTATCCGGAGTTTTAGTTGGGTTCGTATTTTTTACCCGGACTTTTTAGTTGAGTTAGTATTTTTGCCCGGAGTTTTAGTTGGGTTCGTATTTTTTTACCCGGAGTTTTAGTTGGGTTCTAAATGTTACCCGGACTTTTTTGTTTGGTTCGTAATTTTACCCGGACTTTTTAGTTGGGTTCGTAATTTTACCCGGAGTTTTAGTTGGGTTCGTAATTTTACCCGGAGTTTTAGTTGAGTTCGTAATTTTACCGGGTGTTTTAGTTGGGTTCGTAATTTTACCCGGACTTTTTAGTTGGGTTCGTAATTTTACCCGGAGTTTTAGTTGGGTTCGTAATTTTACCCGGACTTTTTAGTTGGGTTCGTAATTTTACCCGGACTTTTTAGTTGGGTTCGTAATTTTACCCGGAGTCTTAAGTTAGGTTCGTATTTTTTATCCGGACTTTTTAGTTGGGTTCGAATTTTTTACCCGGAGTTTTAGTTGGGTTCGTAATTTTACCCGGAGTTTTAGTTAGGTTCGTAATTTTACCCGGACTTTTTAGTTGGGTTCGTATTTTTTACCCGGACTTTTAGTTGGGTTCGTAATCTTACCCGGAGTTTTAGTTGGGTTCGTATTTTTTACCCGGAGTTTTAGTTGGATTCGTATTTTTTACAAGGAGTTTTAGTTGGGTTCGTATTTTTACCCGGAGTTTTAGTTGTGTTGGTAATTTTACCCGGAGTTTTAGTTGGGCTCATATTTTTTACCGGACTTTTTAGTTGGGTTCGTATTTTTTACCCGAAGTTTTAGTTGGGTTCGTATTTTTTACCCGGAGTTTTAGTTGGGTTCGTATTTTTACCCGGAGTTTTAGTTGGGTTCGTATTTTTACCCGGAGTTTTAGTTGGGTTCGTAATTTTATCCGGAGTTTTAGTTGGGTTCGTATTTTTTACCCGGATTTTTTAGTTGGGTTAGTATTTTTGCCCGGAGTTTTAGTTGGGTTCGTATTTTTTTACCCGGACTTTTTAGTTGAGTTAGTATTTTTGCCCGGAGTTTTAGTTGGGTTCGTATTTTTTTACCCGGAGTTTTAGTTGGGTTCTAAATGTTACCCGGACTTTTTTGTTTGGTTCGTATTTTTTACCCGGAGTTTTAGTTGGGTTCGTAATTTTACCCGGACTTTTTAGTTGGGTTCGTAATTTTACCCGGAGTTTTAGTTGGGTTCGTAATTTTACCCGGAGTTTTAGTTGGGTTCGTAATTTTACCCGGAGTTTTAGTTGAGTTGGTAATTTTATCCGGAGTTTTAGTTGGGTTCGTATTTTTTACCCGGACTTTTTAGTTGAGTTAGTATTTTTGCCCGGAGTTTTAGTTGGGTTCGTATTTTTTTACCCGGAGTTTTAGTTGGGTTCTAAATGTTACCCGGACTTTTTTGTTTGGTTCGTAATTTTACCCGGACTTTTTAGTTGGGTTCGTAATTTTACCCGGAGTTTTAGTTGGGTTCGTAATTTTACCCGGAGTTTTAGTTGGGTTCGTAATTTTACCCGGAGTTTTAGTTGGGTTCGTAATTTTACCCGGACTTTTTATTTGGGTTCGTAATTTTACCCGGAGTTTTAGTTGGGTTCGTAATTTTACCCGGACTTTTTAGTTGGGTTCGTAATTTTACCCGGACTTTTTAGTTGGGTTCGTAATTTTACCCGGAGTCTTAAGTTAGGTTCGTATTTTTTATCCGGACTTTTTAGTTGGGTTCGTATTTTTTACCCGGAGTTTTAGTTGGGTTCGTAATTTTACCCGGAGTTTTAGTTGGGTTCGTAATTTTACCCGGACTTTTTAGTTGGGTTCGTATTTTTTACCCGGACTTTTAGTTGGGTTCGTAATCTTACCCGGAGTTTTAGTTGGGTTCGTATTTTTTACCCGGAGTTTTAGTTGGATTCGTATTTTTTACAAGGAGTTTTAGTTGGGTTCGTATTTTTACCCGGAGTTTTAGTTGTGTTGGTAATTTTACCCGGAGTTTTAGTTGGGCTCATATTTTTTACCGGACTTTTTAGTTGGGTTCGTATTTTTTACCCGAAGTTTTAGTTGGGTTCGTATTTTTTACCCGGAGTTTTAGTTGGGTTCGTATTTTTACCCGGAGTTTTAGTTGGGTTCGTATTTTTACCCGGAGTTTTAGTTGGGTTCGTAATTTTATCCGGAGTTTTAGTTGGGTTCGTATTTTTTACCCGGATTTTTTAGTTGGGTTAGTATTTTTGCCCGGAGTTTTAGTTGGGTTCGTATTTTTTTACCCGGACTTTTTAGTTGAGTTAGTATTTTTGCCCGGAGTTTTAGTTGGGTTCGTATTTTTTTACCCGGAGTTTTAGTTGGGTTCTAAATGTTACCCGGACTTTTTTGTTTGGTTCGTATTTTTTACCCGGAGTTTTAGTTGGGTTCGTAATTTTACCCGGACTTTTTAGTTGGGTTCGTAATTTTACCCGGAGTTTTAGTTGGGTTCGTAATTTTACCCGGACTTTTTAGTTGAGTTAGTATTTTTGCCCGGAGTTTTAGTTGGGTTCGTATTTTTTTACCCGGAGTTTTAGTTGGGTTCTAAATGTTACCCGGACTTTTTTGTTTGGTTCGTATTTTTTACCCGGAGTTTTAGTTGGGTTCGTAATTTTACCTGGAGTTTTAGTTGGGTTCGTAATTTTACCCGGACTTTTTAGTTGGGTTCGTAATTTTACCCGGAGTTTTAGTTGGGTTCGTAATTTTACCTGGAGTTTTAGTTGGGTTCGTAATTTTACCCGGAGTTTTAGTTGGGTTCGTAATTTTACCCGGAGTTTTAGTTGGGTTCGTAATTTTACCCGGACTTTTTAGTTGGGTTCGTATTTTTTACCCGGACTTTTAGTTGGGTTCGTAATTTTACCCGGAGTTTTAGTTGGGTTCGTAATTTTACCCGGAGTTTTAGTTGAGTTGGTAATTTTACCCGGAGTTTTAGTTGGGTTCGTAATTTTACCCGGACTTTTTAGTTGGGTTCGTATTTTTTACCGGGACTTTTTATTTGGGTTCGTAATTTTACCCGGACTTTTTAGTTGGGTTCGTAATTTTACCCGGAGTTTTAGTTGGGTTCGTAATTTTACCCGGAGTTTTACTTGGGTTCGTAATTTTACCCGGACTTTTTAGTTGGGTTCGTATTTTTTACCCGGACTTTTAGTTGGGTTCGTAATTTTACCCGGAGTTTTAGTTGGGTTCGTAATTTCACCCGGAGTTTTAGTTGGGTTCGTAATTTTACCCGGAGTTTTAGTTGGGTTCGTATTTTTTACCTGGACTTTTTAGTTGGGGTTAGTATTTTTACCCGGAGTTTTAGTTGGGTTCGTATTTTTACCCCGAGTTTTAGGTGGGTTCGTAATTTTACCCGGAGTTTTAGTTGGGTTCGTATTTTTTGCCCGGACATTTTAGTTGGGTTAGCATTTTTTACCCGGAGTTTTAGTTGGGTTCGTACTTTTTAAACGGAGTTTTAGTTGGGTTCGTATTTTTTACCCGGAGTTTTAGTTGGGTTCGTATTTTTTACCCGGACTTTTTAGTTGGGTAAGTATTTTTACCCGGAGTTTTAGTTGGGTTCGTATTTTTACCCGGAGTTTTAGTTGGGTTCGTAATTTTACCCGGAGTTTTAGTTGGGTTCGTATCTTTTACCCGGACTATTTAGTTGGGGTAGTATTTTTTACCCGGAGTTTTAGTTGGGTTCGTATTTTTTACCCGGAGTTTTAGTTGGGTTCGCATTTTTTACCCGGAATTTTTAGTTGGGTTAGTATTTTTACCCGGAGTTTTAGTAGGGTTTGTATTTTTACCCGGAGTTTTAGTTGGGTTCGTAATTTTACCCGGAGTTTTAGTTGGGTTCGTATTTTTAACCCGGAGTTTTAGTTGGGTTCGTATTTTTACCCGGAGTTTTAGTTGGGTTCGTAATTTTATCCGCAGTTTTAGTTGGGTTCGTATTTTTTACCCGGAGTTTTTAGTTGGGTTAGTATTTTTGCCCGGAGTTTTAGTTGGGTTCGTATTTTTTACCCGGAGTTTTAGTTGGGTTCGTAATTTTACCCGGAGTTTTAGTTGGGTTCGTATTTTTACCCGGAGTTTTAGTTGGGTTCGTATTTTTACCCGGAGTTTTAGTTGGGTTCGTATTTTTACCCGGAGTTTTAGTTGGGTTCGTATTTTTACCCGGAGTTTTAGTTGGGTTCGTAATTTTACCCGGAGTTTTAGTTGGGTTCGTATTTTTACCCGGAGTTTTAGTTGGGTTCGTAATTTTATCCGCAGTTTTAGTTGGGTTCGTATTTTTTACCCGGACTTTTTAGTTGGGTTAGTATTTTTGCCCGGAGTTTTAGTTGGGTTCGTATTTTTTACCCGGAGTTTTAGTTGGGTTCGTAATTTTACCCGGAGTTTTAGTTGGGTTCGTATTTTTTAGCCGGACTTTTTAGTTGGGTTAGTATTTTTACCCGGAGTTTTAGTTGGGTTCGTATTTTTACCCGGAGTTTTAGTTGGGTTCGTATTTTTACCCGGAGTTTTAGTTGGGTTCGTAATTTTAGCCGGAGTTTTAGTTGGGTTCGTATTTTTTACCCGGACTTTTTAGTTGGGTTAGTATTTTTGCCCGGAGTTTTAAGTTAGGTTCGTATTTTTACCCGGACTCTTTAGTTGGGTTCGTATTTTTTACCCGGAGTTTTATTTGGGTTCGTAATTTTACCCGGACTTTTTAGTTGGGTTCGTAATTTTACCCGGAGTTTTAGTTGGGTTCGTAATTTTACCCGGAGTTTTAGTTGGGTTCGTAATTTTACCCGGAGTTTTAGTTGGGTTCGTAATTTTACCCGAAGTTTTAGTTGGGTTCGAATTTTTAACCCGGACTTTTTAGTTGGGTTCGTATTTTTTACCCGGACTTTTCAGTTGGGTTCGTAATTTTACCCGGACTTTTTATTTGGGTTCGTAATTTTACCCGGAGTTTTAGTTGGGTTCGTAATTTTACCCGGAGTTTTAGTTGGGTTTGTAATTTTACCCGGAGTTTTAGTTGGGTTCGTAATTTTACCCGGAGTTTTAGTTGGGTTCGTAATTTTACCCGGAGTTTTAGTTGGGTTCGTAATTTTACCCGGACTTTTTAGTTGGGTTCGTATTTTTTACCCGGACTTTTAGTTGGGTTCGTAACTTTACCCGGAGTTTTAGTTGGGTTCGTAATTTTACCTGGAGTTTTAGTTGGGTTCGTAATTTTACCCGGAGTTTTGGTTGGGTTCGTAATTTTACCCGGAGTTTTAGTTGGGTTCGTAATTTTACCCGGACTTTTTAGTTGGGTTCGTATTTTTTACCCGGACTTTTAGTTGGGTTCGTAATTTTACCCGGAGTTTTAGTTGGGTTCGTAATTTTACCCGGAGTTTTAGTTGAGTTGGTAATTTTACCCGGAGTTTTAGTTGGGTTCGTAATTTTACCCGGACTTTTTAGTTGGGTTCGTATTTTTTACCGGGACTTTTTATTTGGGTTCGTAATTTTACCCGGAGTTTTAGTTGGGTTCGTAATTTTACCCGGAGTTTTAGTTGAGTTGGTAATTTTACCCGGAGTTTTAGTTGGGTTCGTAATTTTACCCGGAGTTTTTAGTTGGGTTAGTATTTTTGCCCGGAGTTTTAGTTGGGTTCGTATTTTTTACCCGGAGTTTTAGTTGGGTTCGTAATTTTACCCGGAGTTTTAGTTGGGTTCGTATTTTTACCCGGAGTTTTAGTTGGGTTCGTATTTTTACCCGGAGTTTTAGTTGGGTTCGTATTTTTACCCGGAGTTTTAGTTGGGTTCGTATTTTTACCCGGAGTTTTAGTTGGGTTCGTAATTTTACCCGGAGTTTTAGTTGGGTTCGTATTTTTACCCGGAGTTTTAGTTGGGTTCGTAATTTTATCCGCAGTTTTACTTGGGTTCGTATTTTTTACCCGGACTTTTTAGTTGGGTTAGTATTTTTGCCCGGAGTTTTAGTTGGGTTCGTATTTTTTACCCGGAGTTTTAGTTGGGTTCGTAATTTTACCCGGAGTTTTAGTTGGGTTCGTATTTTTTAGCCGGACTTTTTAGTTGGGTTAGTATTTTTACCCGGAGTTTTAGTTGGGTTCGTATTTTTACCCGGAGTTTTAGTTGGGTTCGTATTTTTACCCGGAGTTTTAGTTGGGTTCGTAATTTTAGCCGGAGTTTTAGTTGGGTTCGTATTTTTTACCCGGACTTTTTAGTTGGGTTAGTATTTTTGCCCGGAGTTTTAAGTTAGGTTCGTATTTTTACCCGGACTCTTTAGTTGGGTTCGTATTTTTTACCCGGAGTTTTATTTGGGTTCGTAATTTTACCCGGACTTTTTAGTTGGGTTCGTAATTTTACCCGGAGTTTTAGTTGGGTTCGTAATTTTACCCGGAGTTTTAGTTGGGTTCGTAATTTTACCCGGAGTTTTAGTTGGGTTCGTAATTTTACCCGAAGTTTTAGTTGGGTTCGAATTTTTAACCCGGACTTTTTAGTTGGGTTCGTATTTTTTACCCGGACTTTTCAGTTGGGTTCGTAATTTTACCCGGACTTTTTATTTGGGTTCGTAATTTTACCCGGAGTTTTAGTTGGGTTCGTAATTTTACCCGGAGTTTTAGTTGGGTTTGTAATTTTACCCGGAGTTTTAGTTGGGTTCGTAATTTTACCCGGAGTTTTAGTTGGGTTCGTAATTTTACCCGGAGTTTTAGTTGGGTTCGTAATTTTATCCGGACTTTTTAGTTGGGTTCGTATTTTTTACCCGGACTTTTAGTTGGGTTCGTAACTTTACCCGGAGTTTTAGTTGGGTTCGTAATTTTACCTGGAGTTTTAGTTGGGTTCGTAATTTTACCCGGAGTTTTGGTTGGGTTCGTAATTTTACCCGGAGTTTTAGTTGGGTTCGTAATTTTACCCGGACTTTTTAGTTGGGTTCGTATTTTTTACCCGGACTTTTAGTTGGGTTCGTAATTTTACCCGGAGTTTTAGTTGGGTTCGTAATTTTACCCGGAGTTTTAGTTGAGTTGGTAATTTTACCCGGAGTTTTAGTTGGGTTCGTAATTTTACCCGGACTTTTTAGTTGGGTTCGTATTTTTTACCGGGACTTTTTATTTGGGTTCGTAATTTTACCCGGAGTTTTAGTTGGGTTCGTAATTTTACCCGGAGTTTTAGTTGAGTTGGTAATTTTACCCGGAGTTTTAGTTGGGTTCGTAATTTTACCCGGACTTTTAGTTGGGTTCGTAATTTTACCCGGAGTTTTAGTTGGGTTCGTAATTTCACCCGGAGTTTTAGTTGGGTTCGTAATTTTACCCGGAGTTTTAGTTGGGTTCGTATTTTTTACCCGGACTTTTTAGTTGGGTTAGTATTTTTGCCCGGAGTTTTAAGTTAGGTTCGTATTTTTACCCGGACTCTTTAGTTGGGTTCGTATTTTTTACCCGGACTTTTAGTTGGGTTCGTAACTTTACCCGGAGTTTTAGTTGGGTTCGTAATTTTACCTGGAGTTTTAGTTGGGTTCGTAATTTTACCCGGAGTTTTGGTTGGGTTCGTAATTTTACCCGGAGTTTTAGTTGGGTTCGTAATTTTACCCGGACTTTTTAGTTGGGTTCGTATTTTTTACCCGGACTTTTAGTTGGGTTCGTAATTTTACCCGGAGTTTTAGTTGGGTTCGTAATTTTACCCGGAGTTTTAGTTGAGTTGGTAATTTTACCCGGAGTTTTAGTTGGGTTCGTAATTTTACCCGGACTTTTTAGTTGGGTTCGTATTTTTTACCGGGACTTTTTATTTGGGTTCGTAATTTTACCCGGACTTTTTAGTTGGGTTCGTAATTTTACCCGGAGTTTTAGTTGGGTTCGTAATTTTACCCGGAGTTTTACTTGGGTTCGTAATTTTACCCGGACTTTTTAGTTGGGTTCGTATTTTTTACCCGGACTTTTAGTTGGGTTCGTAATTTTACCCGGAGTTTTAGTTGGGTTCGTAATTTCACCCGGAGTTTTAGTTGGGTTCGTAATTTAACCCGGAGTTTTAGTTGGGTTCGTATTTTTTACCTGGACTTTTTAGTTGGGGTTAGTATTTTTACCCGGAGTTTTAGTTGGGTTCGTATTTTTACCCGGAGTTTTAGGTGGGTTCGTAATTTTACCCGGAGTTTTAGTTGGGTTCGTATTTTTTACCCGGACATTTTAGTTGGGTTAGCATTTTTTACCCGGAGTTTTAGTTGGGTTCGTACTTTTTAAACGGAGTTTTAGTTGGGTTCGTATTTTTTACCCGGAGTTTTAGTTGGGTTCGTATTTTTTACCCGGACTTTTTAGTTGGGTAAGTATTTTTACCCGGAGTTTTAGTTGGGTTCGTATTTTTACCCGGAGTTTTAGTTGGGTTCGTAATTTTACCCGGAGATTTAGTTGGGTTCGTATCTTTTACCCGGACTATTTAGTTGGGGTAGTATTTTTTACCCGGAGTTTTAGTTGGGTTCGTATTTTTTACCCGGAGTTTTAGTTGGGTTCGCATTTTTTACCCGGAATTTTTAGTTGGGTTAGTATTTTTACCCGGAGTTTTAGTAGGGTTTGTATTTTTACCCGGAGTTTTAGTTGGGTTCGTAATTTTACCCGGAGTTTTAGTTGGGTTCGTATTTTTAACCCGGAGTTTTAGTTGGGTTCGTATTTTTACCCGGAGTTTTAGTTGGGTTCGTAATTTTATCCGCAGTTTTAGTTGGGTTCGTATTTTTTACCCGGAGTTTTTAGTTGGGTTAGTATTTTTGCCCAGAGTTTTAGTTGGGTTCGTATTTTTTACCCGGAGTTTTAGTTGGGTTCGTAATTTTACCCGGAGTTTTAGTTGGGTTCGTATTTTTACCCGGAGTTTTAGTTGGGTTCGTATTTTTACCCGGAGTTTTAGTTGGGTTCGTATTTTTACCCGGAGTTTTAGTTGGGTTCGTATTTTTACCCGGAGTTTTAGTTGGGTTCGTAATTTTACCCGGAGTTTTAGTTGGGTTCGTATTTTTACCCGGAGTTTTAGTTGGGTTCGTAATTTTATCCGCAGTTTTAGTTGGGTTCGTATTTTTTACCCGGACTTTTTAGTTGGGTTAGTATTTTTGCCCGGAGTTTTAGTTGGGTTCGTATTTTTTACCCGGAGTTTTAGTTGGGTTCGTAATTTTACCCGGAGTTTTAGTTGGGTTCGTAATTTTACCCGGAGTCTTAAGTTAGGTTCGTATTTTTTATCCGGACTTTTTAGTTGGGTTCGTATTTTTTACCCGGAGTTTTAGTTGGGTTCGTAATTTTACCCGGAGTTTTAGTTGGGTTCGTATTTTTTAGCCGGACTTTTTAGTTGGGTTAGTATTTTTACCCGGAGTTTTAGTTGGGTTCGTATTTTTACCCGGAGTTTTAGTTGGGTTCGTATTTTTACCCGGAGTTTTAGTTGGGTTCGTAATTTTAGCCGGAGTTTTAGTTGGGTTCGTATTTTTTACCCGGACTTTTTAGTTGGGTTAGTATTTTTGCCCGGAGTTTTAAGTTAGGTTCGTATTTTTACCCGGACTTTTTAGTTGGGTTCGTATTCTTTACCCGGAGTTTTATTTGGGTTCGTAATTTTACCCGGACTTTTTAGTTGGGTTCGTAATTTTACCCGGAGTTTTAGTTGGGTTCGTAATTTTACCCGGAGTTTTAGTTGGGTTCGTAATTTTACCCGGAGTTTTAGTTGGGTTCGTAATTTTACCCGGAGTTTTAGTTGGGTTCGAATTTTTAACCCGGACTTTTTAGTTGGGTTCGTATTTTTTACCCGGACTTTTCAGTTGGGTTCGTAATTTTACCCGGACTTTTTATTTGGGTTCGTAATTTTACCCGGAGTTTTAGTTGGGTTCGTAATTTTACCCGGAGTTTTAGTTGGGTTTGTAATTTTACCCGGAGTTTTAGTTGGGTTCGTAATTTTACCCGGAGTTTTAGTTGGGTTCGTAATTTTACCCGGAGTTTTAGTTGGGTTCGTAATTTTACCCGGACTTTTTAGTTGGGTTCGTATTTTTTACCCGGACTTTTAGTTGGGTTCGTAACTTTACCCGGAGTTTTAGTTGGGTTCGTAATTTTACCCGGAGTTTTAGTTGAGTTCGTAATTTTACCCGGAGTTTTAGTTGGGTTCGTAATTTTACCCGGACTTTTTATTTGGGTTCGTAATTTTACCCGGACTTTTTAGTTGGGTTCGTAATTTTACCCGGAGTTTTAGTTGGGTTCGTAATTTTACCCGGAGTTTTACTTGGGTTCGTAATTTTACCCGGACTTTTTAGTAGGGTTCGTATTTTTTACCCGGACTTTTAGTTGGGTTCGTAATTTTACCCGGAGTTTTAGTTGGGTTCGTAATTTCACCCGGAGTTTTAGTTGGGTTCGTAATTTTACCCGGAGTTTTAGTTGGGTTCGTAATTTTACCCGGAGTTTTAGTTGAGTTGGTAATTTTACCCGGAGTTTTAGTTGGGTTCGTAATTTTACCCGGTCTTTTTATTTGGGTTCGTAATTTTACCCGGACTTTTTAGTTGGGTTCGTAATTTTACCCGGAGTTTTAGTTGGGTTCGTAATTTTACCCGGAGTTTTACTTGGGTTCGTAATTTTACCCGAACTTTTTAGTTGTGTTCGTATTTTTTACCCGGACTTTTAGTTGGGTTCGTAATTTTACCCGGAGTTTTAGTTGGGTTCGTAATTTTACCCGGAGTTTTAGTTGGGTTCGTAATTTTACCCGGAGTTTTACTTGGGTTCGTAATTTTACCCGGAGTTTTACTTGGGTTCGTAATTTTACCCGGAGTTTTAGTTGGGTTCGTAATTTTACCCGGAGTTTTAGTTGGGTTCGTAATTTTACCCGGACTTTTTAGTTGGGTTCGTATTTTTTACCCGGACTTTTAGTTGGGTTCGTATTTTATACCCGGAGTTTTAGTTGGGTTCGTATTTTTTACCCGGACTTTTTAGTTGGGTTAGTATTTTTACCCGGAGTTTTAGTTGGGTTCGTATTTTTACCCGGAGTTTTAGTTGGGTTCGTATTTTTACCCGGAGTTTTAGTTGGGTTCGTAATTTTAGCCGGAGTTTTAGTTGGGTTCGTATTCTTTACCCGGACTTTTTAGTTGGGTTCGTAATTTTACCCGGAGTTTTAGTTGGGTTCGTAATTTTACCCGGAGTTTTAGTTGGGTTCGTAATTTTACCCGGAGGTTTAGTTGGGTTCGTAATTTTACCCGGACTTTTTAGTTGGGTTCGTATTTTTTACCCGGACTTTTAGTTGGGTTCGTAATTTTACCCGGAGTTTTAGTTGGGTTCGTATTTTTTACCCGGAGTTTTAGTTGGATTCGCATTTTTTACAAGGAGTTTTAGTTGGGTTCGTATTTTTACCCGGAGTTTTAGTTGTGTTGGTAATTTTACCCGGAGTTTTAGTTGGGTTCATATTTTTTACCGGACTTTTTAGTTGGGTTCGTATTTTTTACCAGAAGTTTTAGTTGGGTTCTTATTTTTTACCCGGAGTTTTAGTTGGGTTCGTATTTTTACCCGGAGTTTTAGTTGGGTTCGTATTTTTACCCGGAGTTTTAGTTGGGTTCGTAATTTTATCCGGAGTTTTAGTTGGGTTCGTATTTTTTACCCGGACTTTTTAGTTGGGTTAGTATTTTTGCCCGGAGTTTTAGTTGGGTTCGAATTTTTTTACCCGGAGTTTTAGTTGGGTTCTAAATGTTACCCGGACTTTTTTGTTTGGTTCGTATTTTTTACCCGGAGTTTTAGTTGGGTTCGTAATTTTACCCGGACTTTTTAGTTTGGTTCGTAATTTTACCCGGAGTTTTAGTTGGGTTCGTAATTTTACCCGAAGTTTTAGTTGGGTTCGTAATTTTACCCGGAGTTTTAGTTGGGTTCGTAATTTTACCCGGAGTTTTAGTTGGGTTCGTAATTTTACCCGGACTTTTTAGTTGGGTTCGTATTTTTTACCCGGACTTTTAGTTGGGTTCGTAATTTTACCCGGAGTTTTAGTTGGGTTCGTAATTTTACCCGGAGTTTTAGTTGAGTTCGTAATTTTACCCGGAGTTTTAGTTGGGTTCGTAATTTTACCCGGACTTTTTAGTTGGGTTCGTAATTTTACCCGGAGTTTTAGTTGGGTTCGTAATTTTACCCGGAGTTTTACTTGGGTTCGTAATTTTACCCGGACTTTTTAGTTGGGTTCGTATTTTTTACCCGGACTTTTAGTTGGGTTCGTAATTTTACCCGGAGTTTTAGTTGGGTTCGTAATTTTACCCGGAGTTTTAGTTGGGTTCGTAATTTTACCCGGAGTTTTAGTTGGGTTCGTATTTTTGACCCGGACTTTTTAGTTGGGGTTAGTATTTTTACCCGGAGTTTTAGTTGGGTTCGTATTTTTACCCGGAGTTTTAGTTGGGTTCGTAATTTTACCCGGAGTTTTAGTTGGGTTCGTATTTTTTACCCGGACATTTTAGTTGGGTTAGCATTTTTTACCCGGAGTTTTAGTTGGGTTCGTACTTTTTACCCGGAGTTTTAGTTGGGTTCGTATTTTTTACCCGGAGTTTTAGTTGGGTTCGTATTTTTTACCCGGACTTTTTAGTTGGGTAAGTATTTTTACCTGGAGTTTAAGTTGGGTTCGTATTTTTACCCGGAGTTTTAGTTGGGTTCGTAGTTTTACCCGGAGTTTTAGTTGGGTTCGTATCTTTTACCCGGACTATTTAGTTGGGTTAGTATTTTTTACCCGGAGTTTTAGTTGGGTTCGTATTTTTTACCCGGAGTTTTAGTTGGGTTCGCATTTTTTACCCGGAATTTTTAGTTGAGTTAGTATTTTTACCCGGAGTTTTAGTAGGGTTTGTATTTTTACCCGGAGTTTTAGTTGGGTTCGTAATTTTACCCGGAGTTTTAGTTGGGTTCGTATTTTTAACCCGGACTTTTTAGTTGGGTTAGTATTTTTACCCGGAGTTTTAGTTGGGTTCGTATTTTTACCCGGAGTTTTAGTTGGGTTCGTAATTTTATCCGGAGTTTTAGTTGGGTTCGTATTTTTTACCCGGACTTTTTAGTTGGGTTAGTATTTTTGCCCGGAGTTTTAGTTGGGTTCGTATTTTTTACCCGGAGTTTTAGTTGGGTTCGTAATTTTACCCGGAGTTTTAGTTGGGTTCGTAATTTTATCCGGAGTTTTAGTTGGGTTCGTATTTTTTACCCGGAGTTTTAGTTGGGTTCGTAATTTTACCCGGAGTTTTAGTTGGGTTCGTAATTTTACCCGGACTTTTTAGTTGGGTTAGTATTTTTACCCGGAGTTTTAGTTGGGTTCGTATTTTTACCCGGAGTTTTAGTTGGGTTCGTATTTTTACCCGGAGTTTTAGTTGGGTTCGTAATTTTAGCCGGAGTTTTAGTTGGGTTCGTATTTTTTACCCGGACTTTTTAGTTGGGTTAGTATTTTTGCCCGGAGTTTTAGTTGGGTTCGTATTTTCTTACCCGGAGTTTTAGTTGGGTTCTAAATGTTACCCGGACTTTTTTGTTTGGTTCGTATTTTTTACCCGGAGTTGTAGTTGGGTTTGTAATTTTACCTGGAGTTTTAAGTTAGGTTCGTATTTTTACCCGGACTTTTTAGTTGGGTTCGTATTTTTTACCCGGACTTTTAGTTGGGTTCGTAATTTTACCCGGAGTTTTAGTTTGGTTCGTAATTTTACCCGGAGTTTTAGTTGGGTTCGTAATTTTACCCGGAGTCTTGAGTTACCCGGACTTTTTAGTTGGGTTCGTATTTTTACCCGGACTTTTAGCTGGGTTCGTAATTTTACCCGGAGTTTTACTTGGGTTCGTAATTTTACCCGGAGTTTTAGTTGGGTTCGTAATTTTACCCGGAGTTTTAGTTGGGTTCGTAATTTTACCCGGACTTTTTAGTTGGGTTCGTATTTTTTACCCGGACTTTTAGTTGAGTTCGTAATTTTACCCGGAGTTTTAGTTGAGTTAGTAATTTTACCCGGAGTTTTAGTTGGGTTCGTAATTTTACCCGGAGGTTTAGTTGGGTTCGTAATTTTACCCGGACTTTTTAGTTGGGTTCGTATTTTTTACCCGGACTTTTTAGTTGGGTTAGTATTTTTACCCGGAGTTTTAGTTGGGTTCGTATTTTTACCCGGAGTTTTAGTTGGGTTCGTATTTTTACCCGGAGTTTTAGTTGGGTTCGTAATTTTAGCAGGAGTTTTAGTTGGGTTCGTATTCTTTACCCGGACTTTTTAGTTGGGTTCGTAATTTTACCCGGAGTTTTAGTTGGGTTCGTAATTTTACCCGGAGTTTTAGTTGGG
Organism: Melinopterus prodromus; assembly: GCA_964023965.1. NCBI lineage: Eukaryota > Metazoa > Arthropoda > Insecta > Coleoptera > Scarabaeidae > Melinopterus > Melinopterus prodromus. The sequence continues at coordinate 264,040 of CAXIES010000088.1, forward strand.
TTCGTAATTTTACCCGGAGGTTTAGTTGGGTTCGTAATTTTACCCGGACTTTTTAGTTGGGTTCGTATTTTTTACCCGGACTTTTAGTTGGGTTCGTAATTTTACCCGGAGTTTTAGTTGGGTTCGTAATTTTACCCGGACCTTTTAGTTGGGTTCGTATTTTTTACCCGGACTTTTAGTTGGGTTCGTAATTTTACCCGGAGTTTTAGTTGGGTTCGTATTTTTTACCCGGAGTTTTAGTTGGATTCGTATTTTTTACAAGGAGTTTTAGTTGGGTTCGTATTTTTACCCGGAGTTTTAGTTGTGTTGGTAATTTTACCCGGAGTTTTAGTTGGGTTCATATTTTTTACCGGACTTTTTAGTTGGGTTCGTATTTTTTACCAGAAGTTTTAGTTGGGTTCTTATTTTTTACCCGGAGTTTTAGTTGGGTTCGTATTTTTACCCGGAGTTTTAGTTGGGTTCGTATTTTTACCCGGAGTTTTAGTTGGGTTCGTAATTTTATCCGGAGTTTTAGTTGGGTTCGTATTTTTTACCCGGACTTTTTAGTTGGGTTAGTATTTTTGCCCGGAGTTTTAGTTGGGTTCGTATTTTTTTACCCGGAGTTTTAGTTGGGTTCTAAATGTTACCCGGACTTTTTTGTTTGGTTCGTATTTTTTACCCGGAGTTTTAGTTGGGTTCGTAATTTTACCCGGACTTTTTAGTTTGGTTCGTAATTTTACCCGGAGTTTTAGTTGGGTTCGTAATTTTACCCGAAGTTTTAGTTGGGTTCGTAATTTTACCCGGAGTTTTAGTTGGGTTCGTAATTTTACCCGGAGTTTTAGTTGGGTTCGTAATTTTACCCGGACTTTTTAGTTGGGTTCGTATTTTTTACCCGGACTTTTAGTTGGGTTCGTAATTTTACCCGGAGTTTTAGTTGGGTTCGTAATTTTACCCGGAGTTTTAGTTGAGTTCGTAATTTTACCCGGAGTTTTAGTTGGGTTCGTAATTTTACCCGGACTTTTTAGTTGGGTTCGTAATTTTACCCGGAGTTTTAGTTGGGTTCGTAATTTTACCCGGAGTTTTACTTGGGTTCGTAATTTTACCCGGACTTTTTAGTTGGGTTCGTATTTTTTGCCCGGACTTTTAGTTGGGTTCGTAATTTTACCCGGAGTTTTAGTTGGGTTCGTAATTTTACCCGGAGTTTTAGTTGGGTTCGTAATTTTACCCGGAGTTTTAGTTGGGTTCGTATTTTTGACCCGGACTTTTTAGTTGGGGTTAGTATTTTTACCCGGAGTTTTAGTTGGGTTCGTATTTTTACCCGGAGTTTTAGTTGGGTTCGTAATTTTACCCGGAGTTTTAGTTGGGTTCGTATTTTTTACCCGGACATTTTAGTTGGGTTAGCATTTTTTACCCGGAGTTTTAGTTGGGTTCGTACTTTTTACCCGGAGTTTTAGTTGGGTTCGTATTTTTTACCCGGAGTTTTAGTTGGGTTCGTATTTTTTACCCGGACTTTTTAGTTGGGTAAGTATTTTTACCTGGAGTTTAAGTTGGGTTCGTATTTTTACCCGGAGTTTTAGTTGGGTTCGTAGTTTTACCCGGAGTTTTAGTTGGGTTCGTATCTTTTACCCGGACTATTTAGTTGGGTTAGTATTTTTTACCCGGAGTTTTAGTTGGGTTCGTATTTTTTACCCGGAGTTTTAGTTGGGTTCGCATTTTTTACCCGGAATTTTTAGTTGAGTTAGTATTTTTACCCGGAGTTTTAGTAGGGTTTGTATTTTTACCCGGAGTTTTAGTTGGGTTCGTAATTTTACCCGGAGTTTTAGTTGGGTTCGTATTTTTAACCCGGACTTTTTAGTTGGGTTAGTATTTTTACCCGGAGTTTTAGTTGGGTTCGTATTTTTACCCGGAGTTTTAGTTGGGTTCGTAATTTTATCCGGAGTTTTAGTTGGGTTCGTATTTTTTACCCGGACTTTTTAGTTGGGTTAGTATTTTTGCCCGGAGTTTTAGTTGGGTTCGTATTTTTTACCCGGAGTTTTAGTTGGGTTCGTAATTTTACCCGGAGTTTTAGTTGGGTTCGTAATTTTATCCGGAGTTTTAGTTGGGTTCGTATTTTTTACCCGGAGTTTTAGTTGGGTTCGTAATTTTACCCGGAGTTTTAGTTGGGTTCGTAATTTTACCCGGACTTTTTAGTTGGGTTAGTATTTTTACCCGGAGTTTTAGTTGGGTTCGTATTTTTACCCGGAGTTTTAGTTGGGTTCGTATTTTTACCCGGAGTTTTAGTTGGGTTCGTAATTTTCGCCGGAGTTTTAGTTGGGTTCGTATTTTTTACCCGGACTTTTTAGTTGGGTTAGTATTTTTGCCCGGAGTTTTAGTTGGGTTCGTATTTTCTTACCCGGAGTTTTAGTTGGGTTCTAAATGTTACCCGGACTTTTTTGTTTGGTTCGTATTTTTTACCCGGAGTTGTAGTTGGGTTTGTAATTTTACCTGGAGTTTTAAGTTAGGTTCGTATTTTTACCCGGACTTTTTAGTTGGGTTCGTATTTTTTACCCGGACTTTTAGTTGGGTTCGTAATTTTACCCGGAGTTTTAGTTTGGTTCGTAATTTTACCCGGAGTTTTAGTTGGGTTCGTAATTTTACCCGGAGTTTTAGTTGGGTTCGTTTTTTTTACCCGGACTTTTAGTTGGGTTCGTAATTTTACCCGGAGTTTTAGTTGAGTTAGTAATTTTACCCGGAGTTTTAGTTGGGTTCGTAATTTTACCCGGACTTTTTAGTTGGGTTCGTAATTTTACCCGGAGTCTTAAGTTAGGTTCGTATTTTTTATCCGGACTTTTTAGTTGGGTTCGTATTTTTTACCCGGAGTTTTAGTTGGGTTCGTAATTTTACCCGGAGTTTTAGTTGGGTTCGCAATTTTACCCGGACTTTTTAGTTGGGTTCGTATTTTTTACCCGGACTTTTAGTTGGGTTCGTAATTTTACCCGGAGTTTTAGTTGGGTTCGTAATTTTACCCGGAGTTTTAGTTGGGTTCGTAATTTTACCCGGACTTTTTAGTTGGGTTCGTAATTTTACCCGGACTTTTTAGTTGGGTTCGTAATTTTACCCGGACTTTTAGTTGGGTTCGTAATTTTACCCGGAGTTTTAGTTGGGTTCGTAATTTTACACGGAGTTTTAGTTGCGTTCGTAATTTTACCCGGAGTTGTACTTGGGTTCGTAATTTTACCCGGAGTTTTACTTGGGTTCGTAATTTTACCCGGAGTTTTAGTTGGGTTCGTAATTTTACCCGGAGTTTTAGTTGGGTTCGTAATTTTACCCGGACTTTTTAGTTGGGCTCGTATTTTTTACCCGGACTTTTAGTTGGGTTCGTAATTTTACCCGGAGTTTTAGTTGGGTTCGTAATTTTACCCGGAGTTTTAGTTGAGTTCGTAATTTTACCCGGAGTTTTAGTTGGGTTCGTAATTTTACCCGGACTTTTTAGTTGGGTTCGTAATTTTACCCGGACTTTTTAGTTGGGTTCGTAATTTTACCCGGAGTCTTAAGTTAGGTTCGTATTTTTTATCCGGACTTTTTAGTTGGGTTCGTATTTTTTACCCGGAGTTTTAGTTGGGTTCGTAATTTTACCCGGAGTTTTAGTTGGGTTCGTAATTTTACCCGGACTTTTTAGTTGGGTTCGTATTTTTTACCCGGACTTTTAGTTGGGTTCGTAATTTTACCCGGAGTTTTAGTTGGGTTCGTATTTTTTACCCGGAGTTTTAGTTGGATTCGTATTTTTTACAAGGAGTTTTAGTTGGGTTCGTATTTTTACCCGGAGTTTTAGTTGTGTTGGTACTTTTACCCGGAGTTTTAGTTGGGTTCATATTTTTTACCGGACTTCTTAGTTGGGTTCGTATTTTTTACCCGAAGTTTTAGTTGGGTTCGTATTTTTTACCCGGAGTTTTAGTTGGGTTCGTATTTTTACCCGGAGTTTTAGTTGGGTTCGTATTTTTACCCGGAGTTTTAGTTGGGTTCGTAATTTTATCCGGAGTTTTAGTTGGGTTCGTATTTTTTACCCGGATTTTTTAGTTGGGTTAGTATTTTTGCCCGGAGTTTTAGTTGGGTTCGTATTTTTTTACCCGGACTTTTTAGTTGAGTTAGTATTTTTGCCCGGAGTTTTAGTTGGGTTCGTATTTTTTTACCCGGAGTTTTAGTTGGGTTCTAAATGTTACCCGGACTTTTTTGTTTGGTTCGTATTTTTTACCCGGAGTTTTAGTTGGGTTCGTAATTTTACCCGGACTTTTTAGTTGGGTTCGTAATTTTACCCGGAGTTTTAGTTGGGTTCGTAATTTTACCCGGACTTTTTAGTTGAGTTAGTATTTTTGCCCGGAGTTTTAGTTGGGTTCGTATTTTTTTACCCGGAGTTTTAGTTGGGTTCTAAATGTTACCCGGACTTTTTTGTTTGGTTCGTATTTTTTACCCGGAGTTTTAGTTGGGTTCGTAATTTTACCCGGACTTTTTAGTTGGGTTCGCAATTTTACCCGGAGTTTTAGTTGGGTTCGTAATTTTACCCGGAGTTTTAGTTGGGTTCGTAATTTTACCCGGAGTTTTAGCTGGGTTCGTAATTTTACCCGGAGTTTTAGTTGGGTTCGTAATTTTACCCGGACTTTTTAGTTGGGTTCGTATTTTTTACCCGGAGTTTTAGTTGGGTTCGTAATTTTACCCGGAGTTTTAGTTGAGTTGGTAATTTTACCCGGAGTTTTAGTTGGGTTCGTAATTTTACCCGGACTTTTTAGTTGGGTTCGTATTTTTTACCGGGACTTTTAGTTGGGTTCGTAATTTTACCCGGAGTTTTAGTTGGGTTCGTATTTTTTTACACGGAGTTTTAGTTGGGTTCTAAATGTTACCCGGACTTTTTTGTTTGGTTCGTATTTTTTACCCGGAGTTTTAGTTGGGTTCGTAATTTTACCCGGACTTTTTAGTTTGGTTCGTAATTTTACCCGGAGTTTTAGTTGGGTTCGTAATTTTACCCGGACTTTTTAGTTGGGTTCGTAATTTTACCCGGACTTTTTAGTTGGTTTCGTAATTTTACCCGGACTTTTAGTTGGGTTCGTAATTTTACCCGGAGTTTTAGTTGGGTTCGTAATTTTACCCGGAGTTTTAGTTGCGTTCGTAATTTTACCCGGAGTTGTACTTGGGTTAGTAATTTTACCCGGAGTTTTACTTGGGTTCGTAATTTTACCCGGAGTTTTAGTTGGGTTCGTAATTTTACCCGGAGTTTTAGTTGGGTTCGTAATTTTACCCGGACTTTTTAGTTGGGCTCGTATTTTTTACCCGGGCTTTTAGTTGGGTTCGTAATTTTACCCGGAGTTTTAGTTGGGTTCGTAATTTTACCCGGAGTTTTAGTTGAGTTCGTAATTTTACCCGGAGTTTTAGTTGGGTTCGTAATTTTACCCGGACTTTTTAGTTGGGTTCGTAATTTTACCCGGACTTTTTAGTTGGGTTCGTAATTTTACCCGGAGTCTTAAGTTAGGTTCGTATTTTTTATCCGGACTTTTTAGTTGGGTTCGTATTTTTTACCCGGAGTTTTAGTTGGGTTCGTAATTTTACCCGGAGTTTTAGTTGGGTTCGTAATTTTACCCGGACTTTTTAGTTGGGTTCGTATTTTTTACCCGGACTTTTAGTTGGGTTCGTAATTTTACCCGGAGTTTTAGTTGGGTTCGTATTTTTTACCCGGAGTTTTAGTTGGATTCGTATTTTTTACAAGGAGTTTTAGTTGGGTTCGTATTTTTACCCGGAGTTTTAGTTGTGTTGGTAATTTTACCCGGAGTTTTAGTTGGGTTCATATTTTTTACCGGACTTCTTAGTTGGGTTCGTATTTTTTTCCCGAAGTTTTAGTTGGGTTCGTATTTTTTACCCGGAGTTTTAGTTGGGTTCGTATTTTTACCCGGAGTTTTAGTTGGGTTCGTATTTTTACCCGGAGTTTTAGTTGGGTTCGTAATTTTATCCGGAGTTTTAGTTGGGTTCGTCTTTTTTACCCGGATTTTTTAGTTGGGTTAGTATTTTTGCCCGGAGTTTTAGTTGGGTTCGTATTTTTTTACCCGGACTTTTTAGTTGAGTTAGTATTTTTGCCCGGAGTTTTAGTTGGGTTCGTATGTTTTTACCCGGAGTTTTAGTTGGGTTCTAAATGTTACCCGGACTTTTTTGTTTGGTTCGTATTTTTTACCCGGAGTTTTAGTTGGGTTCGTAATTTTACCCGGACTTTTTAGTTGGGTTCGTAATTTTACCCGGAGTTTTAGTTGGGTTCGTAATTTTACCCGGACTTTTTAGTTGAGTTAGTATTTTTGCCCGGAGTTTTAGTTGGGTTCGTATTTTTTTACCCGGAGTTTTAGTTGGGTTCTAAATGTTACCCGGACTTTTTTGTTTGGTTCGTATTTTTTACCCGGAGTTTTAGTTGGGTTCGTAATTTTACCCGGACTTTTTAGTTGGGTTCGTAATTTTACCCGCAGTTTTATGTGGGTTCGTAATTTTACCCGGAGTTTTAGTTGGGTTCGTAATTTTACCCGGAGTTTTAGTTGGATTCGTAATTTTACCCGGAGTTTTAGTTGGGTTCGTAATTCTACCCGGACTTTTTAGTTGGGTTCGTATTTTTTACCCGGACTTTTAGTTGGGTTCGTAATTTTACCCGGAGTTTTAGTTGGGTTCGTAATTTTACCCGGAGTTTTAGTTGAGTTGGTAATTTTACCCGGAGTTTTAGTTGGGTTCGTAATTTTACCCGGACTTTCTAGTCGGGTTCGTATTTTTTACCGGGACTTTTAGTTGGGTTCGTAATTTTATCCGGAGTTTTAGTTGGGTTCGTATTTTTTACCCGGACTTTTTAGTTGAGTTAGTATTTTTGCCCGGAGTTTTAGTTGGGTTCGTATTTTTTTACACTGAGTTTTAGTTGGGTTCTAAATGTTACCCGGAGTTTTAGTTGGGTTCGTAATTTTACCCGGACTTTTTAGTTTGGTTCGTAATTTTACCCGGAGTTTTAGTTGGGTTCGTAATTTTACCCGGACTTTTTAGTTGAGTTAGTATTTTTGCCCGGAGTTTTAGTTGGGTTCGTATTTTTTTACCCGGAGTTTTAGTTGGGTTCTAAATGTTACCCGGAGTTTTTTGTTTGGTTCGTATTTTTTACCCGGAGTTTTAGTTGGGTTCGTAATTTTACCCGGACTTTTTAGTTGGGTTCGTAATTTTACCCGGAGTTTTAGTTGGGTTCGTAATTTTACCCGGAGTTTTAGTTGGGTTCGTAATTTTACCCGGAGTTTTAGTTGGGTTCGTAATTTTACCCGGAGTTTTAGTTGGGTTCGTAATTTTACCCGGACTTTTTAGTTGGGTTCGTAATTTTACCCGGACTTTTTAGTTGGGTTCGTATTTTTTACCGGGACTTTTAGTTGGGTTCGTAATTTTATCCGGAGTTTTAGTTGGGTTCGTATTTTTTACCCGGACTTTTTAGTTGAGTTAGTATTTTTGCCCGGAGTTTTAGTTGGGTTCGTATTTTTTTACCCGGAGTTTTAGTTGGGTTCTAAATGTTACCCGGACTTTTTTGTTTGGTTCGCATTTTTTACCCGGAGTTTTAGTTGGGTTCGTAATTTTACCCGGACTTTTTAGTTGGGTTCGTACGTTTACCCGGAGTTTTAGTTGGGTTCGTAATTTTACCCGGAGTTTTAGTTGGGTTCGTAATTTTACCCGGAGTTTTAGTTGGGTTCGTAATTTTACCCGGAGTTTTAGTTGGGTTCGTAATTTCACCCGGAGTTTTAGTTGGGTTCGTAATTTTACCCGGAGTTTTAGTTGAGTTCGTAATTTTACCCGGAGTTTTAGTTGGGTTCGTAATTTTACCCGGACTTTTTATTTGGGTTCGTAATTTTACCCGGACTTTTTAGTTGGGTTCGTAATTTTACCCGGAGTTTTAGTTGGGTTCGTAATTTTACCCGGACTTTTTATTTGGGTTCGTAATTTTACCCGGACATTTTAGTTGGGTTCGTAATTTTACCCGGAGTTTTAGTTGGGTTCGTAATTTTACCCGGAGTTTTAGTTGGGTTCGTAATTTTACCCGGAGTTTTAGTTGGGTTCGTAATTTTACCCGGAGTTTTAGTTGGGTTCGTAATTTTACCCGGACTTTTTAGTTGGGTTCTAATTTTTTACCCGGACTTTTAGTTGGGTTCGTAATTTTACCAGGAGTTTTAGTTGGGTTCGTAATTTTACCCGGAGTTTTAGTTGAGTTCGTAATTTTACCCGGAGTTTTAGTTGGGTTCGTAATTTTACCCGGACTTTTTAGTTGGGTTCGTAATTTTACCCGGACTTTTTAGTTGGGTTCGTAATTTTACCCGGAGTCTTAAGTTAGGTTCGTATTTTTTATCCGGACTTTTTAGTTGGGTTCGTATTTTTTACCCGGAGTTTTAGTTGGGTTCGTAATTTTACCCGGAGTTTTAGTTGGGTTCGTAATTTTACCCGGACTTTTTAGTTGGGTTCGTATTTTTTACCCGAACTTTTAGTTGGGTTCGTAATTTTACCCGGAGTTTTAGTTGGGTTCGTATTTTTTACCCGGAGTTTTGTTGGATTCGTATTTTTTACAAGGAGTTTTAGTTGGGTTCGTATTTTTACCCGGAGTTTTAGTTGTGTTGGTAATTTTACCCGGAGTTTTAGTTGGGTTCATATTTTTTACCGGACTTTTTAGTTGGGTTCGTATTTTTTACCAGAAGTTTTAGTTGGGTTCGTATTTTTTACCCGGAGTTTTAGTTGGGTTCGTATTTTTACCCGGAGTTTTAGTTGGGTTCGTATTTTTACCCGGAGTTTTAGTTGGGTTCGTAATTTTATCCGGAGTTTTAGTTGGGTTCGTATTTTTTACCCGGACTTTTTAGTTGGGTTAGTATTTTTGCCCGGAGTTTTAGTTGGGTTCGTATTTTTTTACCCGGAGTTTTAGTTGGGTTCTAAATGTTACCCGGACTTTTTTGTTTGGTTCGTATTTTTTACCCGGAGTTTTAGTTGGGTTCGTAATTTTACCCGGACTTTTTAGTTGGGTTCGTAATTTTACCCGGAGTTTTAGTTGGGTTCGTAATTTTACCCGGAGTTTTAGTTGGGTTCGTAATATTACCCGGAGTTTTAGTTGGGTTCGTAATTTTACCCGGAGTTTTAGTTGGGTTCGTAATTTTACCCGGACTTTTTAGTTGGGTTCGTATTTTTTACCCGGACTTTTAGTTGGGTTCGTAATTTTACCCGGAGTTTTAGTTGGGTTCGTAATTTTACCCGGAGTTTTAGTTGAGTTCGTAATTTAACCCGGAGTTTTAGTTGGGTTCGTAATTTTACCCGGACTTTTTATATGGGTTCGTAATTTTACCCGGACTTTTTAGTTGGGTTCGTAATTTTACCCGGAGTTTTAGTTGGGTTCGTAATTTTACCCGGAGTTTTACTTGGGTTCGTAATTTTACCCGGACTTTTTAGTTGGGTTCGTATTTTTTACCCGGACTTTTAGTCGGGTTCGTAATTTTACCCGGAGTTTTAGTTGGGTTCGTAATTTTACCCGGAGTTTTAGTTGGGTTCGTAATTTTACCCGTAGTTTTAGTTGGGTTCGAATTTTTTGCCCGGACTTTTTAGTTGGGGTTAGTATTTTTACCCGGAGTTTTAGTTGGGTTCGTATTTTTACCCGGAGTTTTAGTTGGGTTCGTAATTTTACCCGGAGTTTTAGTTGGGTTCGTATTTTTTACCCGGACATTTTAGTTGGGTTAGCATTTTTTACCCGGAGTTTTAGTTGGGTTCGTACTTTTTACCCGGAGTTTTAGTTGGGTTCGTATTTTTACCCGGAGTTTTAGTTGGGTTCGTATTTTTTACCCGGACTTTTTAGTTGGGTAAGTATTTTTACCCGGAGTTTTAGTTGGGTTCGTATTTTTACCCGGAGTTTTAGTTGGGTTCGTAATTTTACCCGGAGTTTTAGTTGGGTTCGTATCTTTTACCCGGACTATTTAGTTGGGTTAGTATTTTTTACCCGGAGTTTTAGTTGGGTTCGTATTTTTTACCCGGAGTTTTAGTTAGGTTCGCATTTTTTACCCGGAATTTTTAGTTGGGTTAGTATTTTTACCCGGAGTTTTAGTAGGGTTTGTAATTTTACCCGGAGTGTTAGTTGGGTTCGTAATTTTACCCGGAGTTTTAGTTGGGTTCGTATTTTTAACACGGACTTTTTAGTTGGGTTAGTATTTTTACCCGGAGTTTTAGTTGGGTTCGTATTTTTACCCGGAGTTTTAGTTGGGTTCGTAATTTTATCCGGAGTTTTAGTTGGGTTCGTATTTTTTACCCGGACTTTTTAGTTGGGTTAGTATTTTTGCCCGGAGTTTTAGTTGGGTTCGTATTTTTTACCCGGAGTTTTAGTTGGGTTCATAATTTTACCCGGAGTTTTAGTTGGGTTCGTATTTTTACCCGGAGTTTTAGTTGGTTTCGTAATTTTATCCGGAGTTTTAGTTGGGTTCGTATTTTTTACCCGGACTTTTTAGTTGGGTTAGTATTTTTGCCCGGAGTTTTAGTTGGGTTCGTATTTTTTTACCCGGAGTTTTAGTTGGGTTCTAAATGTTACCCGGACTTTTTTGTTTGGTTCGTATTTTTTACCCGGACTTTTTAGTTGGGTTCGTATTTTTTACCCGGACTTTTAGTTGGGTTCGTAATTTTACCCGGAGTTTTAGTTGGGTTCGTAATTTTACCCGGAGTTTTAGTTGGGTTCGTAATTTTACCCGGACTTTTTAGTTGGGTTCGTAATTTTACCCGGACTTTTTAGTTGGGTTCGTAATTTTACCCGGACTTTTAGTTGGGTTCGTAATTTTACCCGGAGTTTTAGTTGGGTTCGTAATTTTACCCGGAGTTTTAGTTGCGTTCGTACTTTTACCCGGAGTTGTACTTGGGTTCGTAATTTTTCCCGGAGTTTTACTTGGGTTCGTAATTTTACCCGGAGTTTTAGTTGGGTTCGTAATTTTACCCGGAGTTTTAGTTGGGTTCGTAATTTTACCCGGACTTTTTAGTTGGGTTCGTATTTTCTACCCGGACTTTTAGTTGGGTTCGTAATTTTACCCGGAGTTTTAGTTGGGTTCGTAATTTTACCCGGAGTTTTAGTTCAGTTCGTAATTTTACCCGGAGTTTTAGTTGGGTTCGTAATTTTACCCGGACTTTTTAGTTGGGTTCGTAATTTTACCCGGACTTTTTAGTTGGGTTCGTAATTTTACCCGGAGTCTTAAGTTAGGTTCGTATTTTTTATCCGGACTTTTTAGTTGGGTTCGTATTTTTTACCCGGAGTTTTAGTTGGGTTCGTAATTTTACCCGGAGTTTTACTTGGGTTCGTATTTTTTACCCGGACTTTTTAGTTGGGTTAGTATTTTTACCCGGAGTTTTAGTTGGGTTCGTATTTTTACCCGGAGTTTTAGTTGGCTTCGTATTTTTACCCGGAGTTTTAGTTGGGTTCGTAATTTTAGCCGGAGTTTTAGTTGGGTTCGTATTCTTTACCCGGACTTTTTAGTTGGGTTCGTAATTTTACCCGGAGTTTTAGTTGGGTTCGTAATTTTACCCGGAGTTTTAGTTGGGTTCGTAATTTTACCCGGAGGTTTAATTGGGTTCGTAATTTTACCCGGACTTTTTAGTTGGGTTCGTATTTTTTACCCGGACTTTTAGTTGGGTTCGTAATTTTACCCGGAGTTTTAGTTGGGTTCGTAATTTTACCCGGAGTTTTAATTGAGTTGGTAATTTTACCCGGAGTTTTAGTTGGGTTCGTAATTTTACCCGGACTTTTTATTTGGGTTCGTAATTTTACCCGGACTTTTTAGTTGGGTTCGTAATTATACCCGGAGTTTTAGTTGGGTTCGTAATTTTACCCGGAGTTTTACTTGGGTTCGTAATTTTACCCGAACTTTCTAGTTGGGTTCGTATTTTTTACCCGGACTTTTAGTTGGGTTCGTAATTTTACCCGGAGTTTTAGTTGGGTTCGTAATTTTACCCGGAGTTTTACTTGGGTTCGTAATTTTACCCGGAGTTTTACTTGGGTTCGTAATTTTACCCGGAGTTTTAGTTGGGTTCGTAATTTTACCCGGAGTTTTAGTTGGGTTCGTAATTTTACCCGGACTTTTTAGTTTGGTTCGTATTTTTTACCCGTACTTTTAGTTGGGTTCGTATTTTTTACCAGAAGTTTTAGTTGGGTTCGTATTTTTTACCCGGAGTTTTAGTTGGGTTCGTATTTTTACCCGGAGTTTTAGTTGGGTGCGCATTTTTACCCGGAGTTTTAGTTGGGTTCGTAATTTTATCCGGAGTTTTAGTTGGGTTCGTATTCTTTACCCGGACTTTTTAGTTGGGTTAGTATTTTTGCCCTGAGTTTTAGTTGGGTTCGTATCTTTTTACCCGGAGTTTTAGTTGGGTTCTAAATGTTACCCGGACTTTTTTGTTTGGTTCGTATTTTTTACCCGGAGTTTTAGTTGGGTTCGTAATTTTACCCGGACTTTTTAGTTGGGTTCGTAATTTTACCCGGAGTTTAAGTTGGGTTCGTAATTTTACCCGGACTTTTAGTTGGGTTCGTAATTTTACCCGGAGTTTTAGTTGGGTTCGTAATTTTACCCGGAGTTTTAGTTGGGTTCGTAATTTTACCCGGACTTTTTAGTTGGGTTCGTATTTTTTACCCGGACTTTTAGTTGGGTTCGTAATTTTACCCGGAGTTTTAGTTGGGTTCGTAATTTTACCCGGAGTTTTAGTTGAGTTCGTAATTTTACCCGGAGTTTTAGTTGGGTTCGTAATTTTACCCGGACTTTTTATTTGGGTTCGTAATTTTACCCGGACTTTTTAGTTGGGTTCGTAATTTTACCCGGAGTTTTAGTTGGGTTCGTAATTTTACCCGGAGTTTTACTTGGGTTCGTAATTTTACCCGGACTTTTTAGTTGGGTTCGTATTTTTTACCCGGACTTTTAGTTGGGTTCGTAATTTTACCCGGAGTTTTAGTTGGGTTCGTAATTTTACCCGGAGGTTTAGTTGGGTTCGTAATTTTACCCGGAGTTTTAGTTGGGTTCGAATTTTTTACCCGGACTTTTTAGTTGGGGTTAGTATTTTTACCCGGATTTTAGTTGGGTTCGTATTTTTACCCGGAGTTTTAGTTGGGTTCGTAATTTTACCCGGAGTTTTAGTTGGGTTCGTATTTTTTACCCGGACATTTTAGTTGGGTTAGCATTTTTTACCCGGAGTTTTAGTTGGGTTCGTACTTTTTACCCGGAGTTTTAGTTGGGTTCGTATTTTTTACCCGGAGTTTTAGTTGGGTTCGTATTTTTTACCCGGACTTTTTAGTTGGGTAAGTATTTTTACCCGGAGTTTTAGTTGGGTTCGTATTTTTACCCGGAGTTTTAGTTGGGTTCGTAATTTTACCCGGAGTTTTAGTTGGGTTCGTATCTTTTACCCGGACTATTTAGTTGGGTTAGTATTTTTTACCCGGAGTTTTAGTTGGGTTCGTATTTTTTACCCGGAGTTTTAGTTGGGTTCGCATTTTTTTACCCGGAATTTTTAGTTGGGTTAGTATTTTTACCCGGAGTTTTAGTAGGGTTTGTAATTTTACCCGGAGTGTTAGTTGGGTTCGTAATTTTACCCGGAGTTTTAGTTGGGTTCGTATTTTTAACCCGGACTTTTTAGTTGGGTTAGTATTTTTACCCGGAGTTTTAGTTGGGTTCGTATTTTTACCCGGAGTTTTAGTTGGGTTCGTAATTTTATCCGGAGTTTTAGTTGGGTTCGTATTTTTTACCCGGACTTTTTAGTTGGGTTAGTATTTTTGCCCGGAGTTTTAGTTGGGTTCGTATTTTTTACCCGGAGTTTTAGTTGGGTTCGTAATTTTACCCGGAGTTTTAGTTGGGTTCGTATTTTTACCCGGAGTTTTAGTTGGGTTCGTATTTTTTACCCGGACTTTTTAGTTGGGTTAGTATTTTTGCCCGGAGTTTTAGTTGGGTTCGTATTTTTTTACCCGGAGTTTTAGTTGGGTTCTAAATGTTACCCGGACTTTTTTGTTTGGTTGGTATTTTTTACCCGGACTTTTTAGTTGGGTTCGTATTTTTTACCCGGACTTTTAGTTGGGTTCGTAATTTTACCCTTAGTTTTAGTTGGGTTCGTAATTTTACCCGGAGTTTTAGTTGGGTTCGTAATTTTACCCGGACTTTTTAGTTGGGTTCGTAATTTTACCCGGACTTTTTAGTTGGGTTCGTAATTTTACCCGGACTTTTAGTTGGGTTCGTAATTTTACCCGGAGTTTTAGTTGGGTTCGTAATTTTACCCGGAGTTTTAGTTGCGTTCGTAATTTTACCCGGAGTTGTACTTGGGTTCGTAATTTTTCCCGGAGTTTTACTTGGGTTCGTAATTTTACCCGGAGTTTTAGTTGGGTTCGTAATTTTACCCGGAGTTTAGTTGGGTTCGTAATTTTACCCGGACTTTTTAGTTGGGTTCGTATTTTTTACCCGGACTTTTTAGTTGGGTTCGTAATTTTACCCGGACTTTTTAGTTGGGTTCGTAATTTTACCCGGAGTCTTAAGTTAGGTTCGTATTTTTTATCCGGACTTTTTAGTTGGGTTCGTATTTTTTACCCGGAGTTTTAGTTGGGTTCGTAATTTTACCCGGAGTTTTACTTGGGTTCGTATTTTTTACCCGGACTTTTTAGTTGGGTTAGTATTTTTACCCGGAGTTTTAGTTGGGTTCGTATTTTTACCCGGAGTTTTAGTTGGCTTCGTATTTTTACCCGGAGTTTTAGTTGGGTTCGTAATTTTAGCCGGAGTTTTAGTTGGGTTCGTATTCTTTTCCCGGACTTTTTAGTTGGGTTCGTAATTTTACCCGGAGTTTTAGTTGGGTTCGTAATTTTACCCGGAGTTTTAGTTGGGTTCGTAATTTTACCCGGAGGTTTAGTTGGGTTCGTAATTTTACCAGGACTTTTTAGTTGGGTTCGTATTTTTTACCCGGACTTTTAGTTGGGTTCGTAATTTTACCCGGAGTTTTAGTTGGGTTCGTAATTTTACCCGGAGTTTTAATTGAGTTGGTAATTTTACCCGGAGTTTTAGTTGGGTTCGTAATTTTACCCGGACTTTTTATTTGGGTTCGTAATTTTACCCGGACTTTTTAGTTGGGTTCGTAATTTTACCCGGAGTTTTAGTTGGGTTCGTAATTTTACCAGGAGTTTTACTTGGGTTCGTAATTTTACCCGAACTTTTTAGTTGGGTTCGTATTTTTTACCCGGACTTTTAGTTGGGTTCGTAATTTTACCCGGAGTTTTAGTTGGGTTCGTAATTTTACCCGGAGTTTTAGTTGGGTTCGTAATTTTACCCGGAGTTTTAATTGAGTTGGTAATTTTACCCGGAGTTTTAGTTGGGTTCGTAATTTTACCCGGACTTTTTATTTGGGTTCGTAATTTTACCCGGACTTTTTAGTTGGGTTCGTAATTTTACCCGGAGTTTTAGTTGGGTTCGTAATTTTACCCGGAGTTTTACTTGGGTTCGTAATTTTACCCGAACTTTTTAGTTGGGTTCGTATTTTTTACCCGGACTTTTTAGTTGGGTTAGTATTTTTGCCCGGAGTTTTAAGTTAGGTTCGTATTTTTACCCGGACTTTTTAGTTGGGTTCGTATTTTTTACCCGGAGTTTTATTTGGGTTCGTAATTTTACCCGGACTTTTTAGTTGGGTTCGTAATTTTACCCGGAGTTTTAGTTGGGTTCGTAATTTTACCCGGAGTTTTAGTTGGGTTCGTAATTTTACCCGGAGTTTTAGTTGGGTTCGTAATTTTACCCGGAGTTTTAGTTGGGTTCGAATTTTTAACCCGGACTTTTTAGTTGGGTTCGTATTTTTTACCCGGACTTTTTAGTTGGGTTCGTAATTTTACCCGGACTTTTTATTTGGGTTCGTAATCTTACCCGGAGTTTTAGTTGGGTTCGTAATTTTACCCGGAGTTTTAGTTGGGTTTGTAATTTTACCCGGAGTTTTAGTTGGGTTCGTAATTTTACCCGGAGTTTTAGTTGGGTTCGTAATTTTACCCGGAGTTTTAGTTGGGTTCGTAATTTTACCCGGACTTTTTAGTTGGGTTCGTATTTTTTACCCGGACTTTTAGTTGGGTTCGTAACTTTACCCGGAGTTTTAGTTGGGTTCGTAATTTTACCCGGAGTTTCAGTTGAGTTCGTAATTTTACCCGGAGTTTTAGTTGGGTTCGTAATTTTACCCGGAGTTTTAGTTGGGTTCGTAATTTTACCCGGAGTTTTACTTGGGTTCGTAATTTTACCCGGACTTTTTAGTAGGGTTCGTATTTTTTACCCGGACTTTTAGTTGGGTTCGTAATTTTACCCGGAGTTTTAGTTGGGTTCGTAATTTCACCCGGAGTTTTAGTTGGGTTCGTAATTTTACCCGGAGTTTTAGTTGGGTTCGTAATTTTACCCGGAGTTTTAGTTGAGTTGGTAATTTTACCCGGAGTTTTAGTTGGGTTCGTAATTTTACCCGGACTTTTTATTTGGGTTCGTAATTTTACCCGGACTTTTTAGTTGGGTTCGTAATTTTACCCGGAGTTTTAGTTGGGTTCGTAATTTTACCCGGAGTTTTACTTGGGTTCGTAATTTTACCCGAACTTTTTAGTTGTGTTCGTATTTTTTACCCGGACTTTTAGTTGGGTTCGTAATTTTACCCGGAGTTTTAGTTGGGTTCGTAATTTTACCCGGAGTTTTAGTTGAGTTCGTAATTTTACCCGGAGTTTTAGTTGGGTTCATAATTTTACCCGGACTTTTTAGTTGGGTTCGTAATTTTACCCGGAGTTTTAGTTGGGTTCGTAATTTTACCCGGAGTTTTACTTGGGTTCGTAATTTTACCCGGACTTTTTAGTTGGGTTCGTATTTTTACCCGGACTTTTAGTTGGGTTCGTAATTTTACCGGAGTTTTAGTTGGGTTCGTAATTTTACCCGGAGTTTTAGTTGGGTTCGTATTTTACCCGGAGTTTTAGTTGGGTTCGTATTTTTGACCCGGACTTTTTAGTTGGGGTTAGTATTTTTACCCGGAGTTTTAGTTGGGTTCGTATTTTACCCGGAGTTTTAGTTGGGTTCGTAATTTACCCGGAGTTTTAGTTGGGTTCGTATTTTTTACCCGGACATTTTAGTTGGGTTAGCATTTTTTACCCGGAGTTTTAGTTGGGTTCGTACTTTTTACCGGAGTTTTAGTTGGGTTCGTATTTTTTACCCGGAGTTTTAGTTGGGTTCGTATTTTTTACCCGGACTTTTTAGTTGGGTAAGTATTTTTACCTGGAGTTTAAGTTGGGTTCGTATTTTTACCCGGAGTTTTAGTTGGGTTCGTAGTTTTACCCGGAGTTTTAGTTGGGTTCGTATCTTTTACCCGGACTATTTAGTTGGGTTAGTATTTTTTACCCGGAGTTTTAGTTGGGTTCGTATTTTTTACCCGGAGTTTTAGTTGGGTTCGCATTTTTTACCCCGGAATTTTTAGTTGAGTTAGTATTTTTACCCGGAGTTTTAGTAGGGTTTGTATTTTTACCCGGAGTTTTAGTTGGGTTCGTAATTTTACCCGGAGTTTTAGTTGGGTTCGTATTTTTAACCCGGACTTTTTAGTTGGGTTAGTATTTTTACCCGGAGTTTTAGTTGGGTTCGTATTTTTACCCGGAGTTTTAGTTGGGTTCGTAATTTTATCCGGAGTTTTAGTTGGGTTCGTATTTTTTACCCGACTTTTTAGTTGGGTTAGTATTTTTGCCCGGAGTTTTAGTTGGGTTCGTATTTTTTACCCGGAGTTTTAGTTGGGTTCGTAATTTTACCCGGAGTTTTAGTTGGGTTCGTAATTTTATCCGGAGTTTTAGTTGGGTTCGTATTTTTTACCCGGAGTTTTAGTTGGGTTCGTAATTTTACCCGGAGTTTTAGTTGGGTTCGTAATTTTACCCGGACTTTTTAGTTGGGTTAGTATTTTTACCCGGAGTTTTAGTTGGGTTCGTATTTTTACCCGGAGTTTTAGTTGGGTTCGTAATTTTAGCCGGAGTTTTAGTTGGGTTCGTATTTTTTTACCCGGACTTTTTAGTTGGGTTAGTATTTTTGCCCGGAGTTTTAGTTGGGTTCGTATTTTCTTACCCGGAGTTTTAGTTGGGTTCTAAATGTTACCCGGACTTTTTTGTTTGGTTCGTATTTTTTACCCGGAGTTGTAGTTGGGTTGTAATTTTACCTGGAGTTTTAAGTTAGGTTCGTATTTTTACCCGGACTTTTTAGTTGGGTTCGTATTTTTTACCCGGACTTTTAGTTGGGTTCGTAATTTTACCCGGAGTTTTAGTTTGGTTCGTAATTTTACCCGGAGTTTTAGTTGGGTTCGTAATTTTACCCGGAGTCTTGAGTTACCCGGACTTTTTAGTTGGGTTCGTATTTTTACCCGGACTTTTAGCTGGGTTCGTAATTTTACCGGAGTTTTACTTGGGTTCGTAATTTTACCCGGAGTTTTAGTTGGGTTCGTAATTTTACCCGAGTTTTAGTTGGGTTCGTAATTTTACCCGGACTTTTTAGTTGGGTTCGTATTTTTTACCCGGACTTTTAGTTGAGTTCGTAATTTTACCCGGAGTTTTAGTTGAGTTAGTAATTTTACCCGGAGTTTTAGTTGGGTTCGTAATTTTACCCGGAGGTTTAGTTGGGTTCGTAATTTTACCCGGACTTTTTAGTTGGGTTCGTATTTTTTACCCGGACTTTTTAGTTGGGTTAGTATTTTTACCCGGAGTTTTAGTTGGGTTCGTATTTTTACCCGGAGTTTTAGTTGGGTTCGTATTTTTACCCGGAGATTTAGTTGGGTTCGTAATTTTAGCCGGAGTTTTAGTTGGGTTCGTATTCTTTACCCGGACTTTTTAGTTGGGTTCGTAATTTTACCCGGAGTTTTAGTTGGGTTCGTAATTTTACCCGGAGTTTTAGTTGAGTTCGTAATTTTACCCGGAGGTTTAGTTGGGTTCGTAATTTTACCCGGACTTTTTAGTTGGGTTCGTATTTTTTACCCGGACTTTTAGTTGGGTTCGTAATTTTTACCCGGAGTTTTAGTTGGGTTCGTAATTTTACCCGGACCTTTTAGTTGGGTTCGTATTTTTTACCCGGACTTTTAGTTGGGTTCGTAATTTTACCCGGAGTTTTAGTTGGGTTCGTATTTTTTTACCCGGAGTTTTAGTTGGATTCGTATTTTTTACAAGGAGTTTTAGTTGGGTTCGTATTTTTACCCGGAGTTTTAGTTGTGTTGGTAATTTTACCCGGAGTTTTAGTTGGGTTCATATTTTTTACCGGACTTTTTAGTTGGGTTCGTATTTTTTACCAGAAGTTTTAGTTGGGTTCTTATTTTTTACCCGGAGTTTTAGTTGGGTTCGTATTTTACCCGGAGTTTTAGTTGGGTTCGTATTTTTACCCGGAGTTTTAGTTGGGTTCGTAATTTTATCCGGAGTTTTAGTTGGGTTCGTATTTTTTACCCGGACTTTTAGTTGGGTTAGTATTTTTGCCCGGAGTTTTAGTTGGGTTCGTATTTTTTACCCGGAGTTTTAGTTGGGTTCTAAATGTTACCCGGACTTTTTTGTTTGGTTCGTATTTTTTACCCGGAGTTTTAGTTGGGTTCGTAATTTTACCCGACTTTTTAGTTTGGTTCGAAATTTTACCCGGAGTTTTAGTTGGGTTCGTAATTTTACCCGAAGTTTTAGTTGGGTTCGTAATTTTACCCGGAGTTTTAGTTGGGTTCGTAATTTTACCCGGAGTTTTAGTTGGGTTCGTAATTTTACCCGGACTTTTTAGTTGAGTTCGTATTTTTTACCCGGACTTTTAGTTGGGTTCGTAATTTTACCCGGAGTTTTAGTTGGGTTCGTAATTTTACCCGGAGTTTTAGTTGAGTTCGTAATTTTACCCGGAGTTTTAGTTGGGTTCGTAATTTTACCCGGACTTTTTAGTTGGGTTCGTAATTTTACCCGGAGTTTTAGTTGGGTTCGTAATTTTACCCGGAGTTTTACTTGGGTTCGTAATTTTACCCGGACTTTTTAGTTAGGTTCGTATTTTTTGCCCGGACTTTTAGTTGGGTTCGTAATTTTACCCGGAGTTTTAGTTGGGTTCGTAATTTTACCCGGAGTTTTAGTTGGGTTCGTAATTTTACCCGGAGCTTTAGTTGGGTTCGTATTTTTGACCCGGACTTTTTAGTTGGGGTTAGTATTTTTACCCGGAGTTTTAGTTGGGTTCGTATTTTTACCCGGAGTTTTAGTTGGGTTCGTAATTTTACCCGGAGTTTTAGTTGGGTTCGTATTTTTTACCCGGACATTTTAGTTGGGTTAGCATTTTTTACCCGGAGTTTTAGTTGGGTTCGTACTTTTTACCCGGAGTTTTAGTTGGGTTCGTATTTTTTACCCGGAGTTTTAGTTGGGTTCGTATTTTTTACCCGGACTTTTTAGTTGGGTAAGTATTTTTACCTGGAGTTTAAGTTGGGTTCGTATTTTTACCCGGAGTTTTAGTTGGGTTCGTAGTTTTACCCGGAGTTTTAGTTGGGTTCGTATCTTTTACCCGGACTATTTAGTTGGGTTAGTATTTTTTACATGGAGTTTTAGTTGGGTTCGTATTTTTTACCCGGAGTTTTAGTTGGGTTCGCATTTTTTACCCGGAATTTTTAGTTGAGTTAGTATTTTTACCCGGAGTTTTAGTAGGGTTTGTATTTTTACCCGGAGTTTTAGTTGGGTTCGTAATTTTACCCGGAGTTTTAGTTGGGTTCGTATTTTTAACCCGGACTTTTTAGTTGGGTTAGTATTTTTACCCGGAGTTTTAGTTGGGTTCGTATTTTTACCCGGAGTTTTAGTTTGGTTCGTAATTTTATCCGGAGTTTTAGTTGGGTTCGTATTTTTTACCCGGACTTTTTAGTTGGGTTAGTATTTTTGCCCGGAGTTTTAGTTGGGTTCGTATTTTTTACCCGGAGTTTTAGTTGGGTTCGTAATTTTACCCGGAGTTTTAGTTGGGTTCGTAATTTTATCCGGAGTTTTAGTTGGGTTCGTATTTTTTACCCGGAGTTTTAGTTGGGTTCGTAATTTTACCCGGAGTTTTAGTTGGGTTCGTAATTTTACCCGGACTTTTTAGTTGGGTTAGTATTTTTACCCGGAGTTTTAGTTGGGTTCGTATTTTTACCCGGAGTTTTAGTTGGGTTCGTATTTTTACCCGGAGTTTTAGTTGGGTTCGTAATTTTCGCCGGAGTTTTAGTTGGGTTCGTATTTTTTACCCGGACTTTTTAGTTGGGTTAGCATTTTTGCCCGGAGTTTTAGTTGGGTTCGTATTTTCTTACCCGGAGTTTTAGTTGGGTTCTAAATGTTACCCGGACTTTTTTGTTTGGTTCGTATTTTTTACCCGGAGTTGTAGTTGGGTTTGTAATTTTACCTGGAGTTTTAAGTTAGGTTCGTATTTTTACCCGGACTTTTTAGTTGGGTTCGTATTTTTTACCCGGACTTTTAGTTGGGTTCGTAATTTTACCCGGAGTTTTAGTTTGGTTCGTAATTTTACCCGGAGTTTTAGTTGGGTTCGTAATTTTACCCGGAGTTTTAGTTGGGTTCGTTTTTTTTACCCGGACTTTTAGTTGGGTTCGTAATTTTACCCGGAGTTTTAGTTGAGTTAGTAATTTTACCCGGAGTTTTAGTTGGGTTCGTAATTTTACCCGGACTTTTTAGTTGGGTTCGTAATTTTACCCGGAGTCTTAAGTTAGGTTCGTATTTTTTATCCGGACTTTTTAGTTGGGTTCGTATTTTTTACCCGGAGTTTTAGTTGGGTTCGTAATTTTACCCGGAGTTTTAGTTGGGTTCGCAATTTTACCCGGACTTTTTAGTTGGGTTCGTATTTTTTACCCGGACTTTTAGTTGGGTTCGTAATTTTACCCGGAGTTTTAGTTGGGTTCGTAATTTTACCCGGAGTTTTAGTTGGGTTCGTAATTTTACCCGGACTTTTTAGTTGGGTTCGTAATTTTACCCGGACTTTTTAGTTGGGTTCGTAATTTTACCCGGACTTTTAGTTGGGTTCGTAATTTTACCCGGAGTTTTAGTTGGGTTCGTAATTTTACCCGGAGTTTTAGTTGCGTTCGTAATTTTACCCGGAGTTGTACTTGGGTTCGTAATTTTACCCGGAGTTTTACTTGGGTTCGTAATTTTACCCGGAGTTTTAGTTGGGTTCGTAATTTTACCCGGAGTTTTAGTTGGGTTCGTAATTTTACCCGGACTTTTTAGTTGGGCTCGTATTTTTTACCCGGACTTTTAGTTGGGTTCGTAATTTTACCCGGAGTTTTAGTTGGGTTCGTAATTTTACCCGGAGTTTTAGTTGAGTTCGTAATTTTACCCGGAGTTTTAGTTGGGTTCGTAATTTTACCCGGACTTTTTAGTTGGGTTCGTAATTTTACCCGGACTTTTTAGTTGGGTTCGTAATTTTACCCGGAGTCTTAAGTTAGGTTCGTATTTTTTATCCGGACTTTTTAGTTGGGTTCGTATTTTTTACCCGGAGTTTTAGTTGGGTTCGTAATTTTACCCGGAGTTTTAGTTGGGTTCGTAATTTTACCCGGACTTTTTAGTTGGGTTCGTATTTTTTACCCGGACTTTTAGTTGGGTTCGTAATTTTACCCGGAGTTTTAGTTGGGTTCGTATTTTTTACCCGGAGTTTTAGTTGGATTCGTATTTTTTACAAGGAGTTTTAGTTGGGTTCGTATTTTTACCCGGAGTTTTAGTTGTGTTGGTACTTTTACCCGGAGTTTTAGTTGGGTTCATATTTTTTACCGGACTTCTTAGTTGGGTTCGTATTTTTTACCCGAAGTTTTAGTTGGGTTCGTATTTTTTACCCGGAGTTTTAGTTGGGTTCGTATTTTTACCCGGAGTTTTAGTTGGGTTCGTATTTTTACCCGGAGTTTTAGTTGGGTTCGTAATTTTATCCGGAGTTTTAGTTGGGTTCGTATTTTTTACCCGGATTTTTTAGTTGGGTTAGTATTTTTGCCCGGAGTTTTAGTTGGGTTCGTATTTTTTTACCCGGAGTTTTAGTTGGGTTCTAAATGTTACCCGGACTTTTTTGTTTGGTTCGTATTTTTTACCCGGAGTTTTAGTTGGGTTCGTAATTTTACCCGGACTTTTTAGTTGGGTTCGTAATTTTACCCGGAGTTTTAGTTGGGTTCGTAATTTTACCCGGACTTTTTAGTTGAGTTAGTATTTTTGCCCGGAGTTTTAGTTGGGTTCGTATTTTTTTACCCGGAGTTTTAGTTGGGTTCTAAATGTTACCCGGACTTTTTTGTTTGGTTCGTATTTTTTACCCGGAGTTTTAGTTGGGTTCGTAATTTTACCCGGACTTTTTAGTTGGGTTCGCAATTTTACCCGGAGTTTTAGTTGGGTTCGTAATTTTACCCGGAGTTTTAGTTGGGTTCGTAATTTTACCCGGAGTTTTAGCTGGGTTCGTAATTTTACCCGGAGTTTTAGTTGGGTTCGTAATTTTACCCGGACTTTTTAGTTGGGTTCGTATTTTTTACCCGGAGTTTTAGTTGGGTTCGTAATTTTACCCGGAGTTTTAGTTGAGTTGGTAATTTTACCCGGAGTTTTAGTTGGGTTCGTAATTTTACCCGGACTTTTTAGTTGGGTTCGTATTTTTTACCGGGACTTTTAGTTGGGTTCGTAATTTTACCCGGAGTTTTAGTTGGGTTCGTATTTTTTTACACGGAGTTTTAGTTGGGTTCTAAATGTTACCCGGACTTTTTTGTTTGGTTCGTATTTTTTACCCGGAGTTTTAGTTGGGTTCGTAATTTTACCCGGACTTTTTAGTTTGGTTCGTAATTTTACCCGGAGTTTTAGTTGGGTTCGTAATTTTACCCGGACTTTTTAGTTGGGTTCGTAGTTTTACCCGGACTTTTTAGTTGGTTTCGTAATTTTACCCGGACTTTTAGTTGGGTTCGTAATTTTACCCGGAGTTTTAGTTGGGTTCGTAATTTTACCCGGAGTTTTAGTTGCGTTCGTAATTTTACCCGGAGTTGTACTTGGGTTAGTAATTTTACCCGGAGTTTTACTTGGGTTCGTAATTTTACCCGGAGTTTTAGTTGGGTTCGTAATTTTACCCGGAGTTTTAGTTGGGTTCGTAATTTTACCCGGACTTTTTAGTTGGGCTCGTATTTTTTACCCGGACTTTTAGTTGGGTTCGTAATTTTACCCGGAGTTTTAGTTGGGTTCGTAATTTTACCCGGAGTTTTAGTTGAGTTCGTAATTTTACCCGGAGTTTTAGTTGGGTTCGTAATTTTACCCGGACTTTTTAGTTGGGTTCGTAATTTTACCCGGACTTTTTAGTTGGGTTCGTAATTTTACCCGGAGTCTTAAGTTAGGTTCGTATTTTTTATCCGGACTTTTTAGTTGGGTTCGTATTTTTTACCCGGAGTTTTAGTTGGGTTCGTAATTTTACCCGGAGTTTTAGTTGGGTTCGTAATTTTACCCGGACTTTTTAGTTGGGTTCGTATTTTTTACCCGGACTTTTAGTTGGGTTCGTAATTTTACCCGGAGTTTTAGTTGGGTTCGTATTTTTTACCCGGAGTTTTAGTTGGATTCGTATTTTTTACAAGGAGTTTTAGTTGGGTTCGTATTTTTACCCGGAGTTTTAGTTGTGTTGGTAATTTTACCCGGAGTTTTAGTTGGGTTCATATTTTTTACCGGACTTCTTAGTTGGGTTCGTATTTTTTTCCCGAAGTTTTAGTTGGGTTCGTATTTTTTACCCGGAGTTTTAGTTGGGTTCGTATTTTTACCCGGAGTTTTAGTTGGGTTCGTATTTTTACCCGGAGTTTTAGTTGGGTTCGTAATTTTATCCGGAGTTTTAGTTGGGTTCGTATTTTTTACCCGGATTTTTTAGTTGGGTTAGTATTTTTGCCCGGAGTTTTAGTTGGGTTCGTATTTTTTTACCCGGACTTTTTAGTTGAGTTAGTATTTTTGCCCGGAGTTTTAGTTGGGTTCGTATGTTTTTACCCGGAGTTTTAGTTGGGTTCTAAATGTTACCCGGACTTTTTTGTTTGGTTCGTATTTTTTACCCGGAGTTTTAGTTGGGTTCGTAATTTTACCCGGACTTTTTAGTTGGGTTCGTAATTTTACCCGGAGTTTTAGTTGGGTTCGTAATTTTACCCGGACTTTTTAGTTGAGTTAGTATTTTTGCCCGGAGTTTTAGTTGGGTTCAGTAGTTAATATTTCCCGATTCTACACCAACTAAAGTTGGTGCAGAAGTTTCGGTGCAACCTGTCGTCGCGCGCGCCACCTGTCGGCGGCGTCATGTATTAAATTTGAATTTGTGTGAATGTAGGTTTTTTTAAAAAAGTGACCGGGCCCGCGCGACGGCTCGAACTCGCGCCGCCGCGAATGCAAGTCGGGCGCGCTAATCCTCGCGGCCACGCGGTCTCCTTGCTATGATCGCTTCTAATTCGAATGATATGGCACCGCCGCCGCCGAGCGTGCACGACCGACGACGGAATTGGCCGATCGCAGCGCGGCCGCCCCGCGGGGAGCGGGCAACGGTCTGTCGTCTTTGAAATAAAAAAGGCTGCGTGTTTAAACATATTTATTGAATATAAACGCATAATAAAAAAATGGTGTACATTTTATTTGAATATTTTCTTGTTGATTTTGCAACGGTCCGTCGTATTTGAAATAAGCATATTTATTGAATATAAGCGCATAATAAGAAAATGGTGCACATTTTATTTGAATATTTTCTTGTTGATTTTGCAACGGTCTGTCGTATTTGAAATAGAAGACTGCGTGTTTAAACATATTTATTGTATATAAACGCATAATAAAAAATGACGTACTAAATTTGAATGACATAGAGCCCACGTAGTGGGTGCTGTGTGCACTCGGCATTCGATTGCGTATAAATAAAAAGGTC
This sequence comes from Melinopterus prodromus, assembly GCA_964023965.1. Classification (NCBI taxonomy): domain Eukaryota; kingdom Metazoa; phylum Arthropoda; class Insecta; order Coleoptera; family Scarabaeidae; genus Melinopterus; species Melinopterus prodromus. The sequence goes on from CAXIES010000088.1 coordinate 289,884, forward strand.
ACATGGTTAAATTAAAAAAATTATTACTAATTAATATTTCTGGAACAAAATAATAAATCATTAGATGGTATGCACTCGGTTGGCAATTTTGTCTGTGTATACGTCCTGGACGTAGTATGCCACCGTCGGGGTTAATTCAATTAACCCAACAGGCGACCAAACTGCCGGTCTGACTGCGTCGCTACATAGTAGCACTCGTGTTTAAACATATTTGCAGAAGTTTCTCTTTGCTACGATCGCTTAGAGTTCGAATGATACCGCACCGCCGTCGCCGCCGCCGCCGAGCGAGAGCTCGCACGACCGACGACGGAATTGGCCGATCGCTGCGCGGGCGCGGTCGCCCCGCGGACAGCGGGCAATGTTCTGCAGTCTTTGAAATAAAAGGCTGCGTATGTAAACATATTTATTGAATATAATAAACGAATAATAAAAAAAATGGCATACATTTTTTGGCGCGCCACCTGTCGGCGGCGTCATGTAGTGAATTTGTAATGATTTAGTTTAAAAAAAAAATGTGGGCCCGCGCGACGGCTCGAACTCGGACTACCGTGAATGCGAGTCGGGCGTTCTAATCCGCGCGGCCACGCGGCTTCCAGCGTTCGGTTATTTATAATTTGAATAACACACGGCCGCGCCGTCGCCGAGCGAGCGCGCACGACAGACGCCGGAATTGCCCGATCGCTGTCTGCGTGGGCTCGGTCGCCGCGCGCGCGATGGTCTGTCGTATTTGAAATAAAAGGCTGCGTGTTTAAACATATTTATTGAATATAAACGAATACTAAAAAAAGGTGTACATTTTATTTGAATATTTCCTTGTTGATTTTACGTCGCCGTCGCCGCCTTTGTTGTTGAATGCCGGCCGCCGTCGCGAACGAGCGCTCGCCCGCGCCCCGACGACCGACGACGGAATTGCCCGATCGCTGTCTGAGCGCTTTGTCACATTTGTTTTTCTGCCGAATTGAATGAAATTCGATGAATTTGAGTTTTCTATTTACAATTTACATTGAAAGAAATTGAGCCTGCGCGGCTCGTGCTTTTGAAGCCGAGAAGGCAAATCCAGCAGTCCAGCACACGTCACGACGGGCCTAAACGCCAAATTATCAAAGATTGTTTAAATTAGAATGACATAGAGTGCGGTTTGTCGAATTTGAAATAAATGGCTGCGTGTTTAAACATATTTATTGAACATTGAACAGAATAATACTAAAGAATTGTGTACATTTTATTTGAATATTTTCTTGTTGATTTTGCGTCGATGTCGCCGTCGCCGTTGTACCTCCCGCCGTTGTTGTTGTTGCATGCCTAATCCCAATTTGTGCTTAGGCTTTATGGCGGATGTTACCAGCGAGGCGCTAATTTTTTCGCCATAGCGTGAAGACAGCATTGTAATTGGAGAGAGACGGCTCGTTTTACCGCCGTATTGAAATTTGTCATTTAAAAATTGTATTGTTGTAATTGTCCCATAAAAATTCAGTAATAATTTCCGGTGCTGACACTGTGTCAAAATTTATGCGTGAATGTTTTGTTTCATTTAACGTACGATTAAGTACGAATAGTGGGTTAAGTTGAGCAGGCTACGTGTCTACGTAGACCTGGACTTCGCCTTAAACTTTATCAATTGTGTTAATGAATGTTTTTCTCTTTTCAAAGTTATTTCGGTATGTAATATTTTCACTGCATATTAAAAATAGTAAGCGATTGTCGTCTTGTTTCTGCAGCTTCCACCTAACACTGCGCCACTTAGATAACATAAGAGTTACTATTTTTTCGGGAATGTTAATAGCGCGATAAATTGCTAGTAAATAATAGATTTACAGCTGTTGTTTTACACTACAACATATGCACACAATGCATAAATTTAAAAGGGCTATAGATAACTGACTTGTTTGCTTCAATGATTGTCGGTAACTTGCCAAAATTTAATAATTAGCCGGAACATATGGGAATCTGGGGCCGTTCGTCTACTTTTGCAACGAGAAATAACTTAATTTGCGTGAAGAGTTGTCTCTTCGCGGTTGACCGGCGATTATAATACAGTTACTTAATAGACGCCCGATTTCATTTCGATACTAAATGCATCCGGGTCGTAATAACAACATAATGTACATAATGCACATAATGTATTATGTGCAATGCCTTGCGCATTTACGCATTTGCCTTTGTTTTGGCTAGAACGATATTGCGACTGGTTTTTGCTACTTCATTATTACAATAGCGACATCGGCACGCAAAAACTGTTTGGGGCGCGTTCGATTTACACCTTACACTTTTTGTGGTCAACGTTTAAGTCTTTTTGTATGTATTTCAATTTGGAACACGCCACCAAAGAATTACCGAAATGTCTAATGCTTTATCTGCTTTGTGCTCCGATGTGGCTTTTTGTTGTACGACAAGTGGCGTCCCGAGGTGACATTTGAAAGATATACCCGTGATTTCTTTGATCTAGAGATTTGGACGTTGGTGCTTCAGAGGGAAAAAATTGGGTGTTAAATCCCTATAAAAACTAGGATAGCATATAGTTGTTTTTCGACAAGTGGCGGTCTGAGATGATGAGCGCCACTTTACCACCGCGATTTTGGTGTGTTCCTTTGAGGTACTAATTTGGGAGTTGATGTTTTCTGAGGGCACCAACTGGCTACTAAATATTTACAAAACTTAAAATTCGACTTGTTTTCGCCAATTTTGGCGTTGGAGGCGAACGTTCAGAAGAACTACTAATAAAAATTCCCCGGTTGGTGATACCAATTGGTACCAATTGCGAAAAGTTGCATTCGGAGATGACAGATGTCAAAAAATACCCCGTTTCAACATGACGTAACTTTTTGTTTCGGCCGTCGAATACTCAGGTTGCTTCGGCCGGAGCCGGATCTTAAAAAATTGACCGAACCGACCGGATACCTCGGAGCAAAACCGGAGCTCCGGTGCATCCCTAGTAAAAATGACAAGAAAGGCACTACTAAAGAATGAAAGTTAAATTTAAAAAATGGGGCATATCTCCTAAACTAAGGACCAAATCGGAAACTAATTTAAAATTTCACTCTCGCGGCTCGCAGGTCAGTTTTGGCGACTGCGAACAACATAGCGCTGTAAAAGCTACCAAAAAAGCACTTTTAAAGCAAGATTTTTGTAAGAATTTAATAAATGAATCTCCTAAGTTAGGATCCAAATTGCAAAACTAATTTCAAATTTCACCCTCGCGGCTCGCAGGTCCGTTTTGACGACTGCGAACAAGATGAAGTTGTAAAAATTATCAAAAAACGCTAAAGCAAGATGTTTCTTGTTGAATTTAAAAAATGACTCAAGGTCCAATTCGAAAAACTAATATCAAATTTCGCCCTCGCGACCCGCTAGTGCGTTAGGCGGTCATTTTCTAAGTGAACTTCTGTGCGGTTGTTTTGTGAATAAACTTTTGAAGTTTAAATTTGCGCGCGCCGTCAAACAGTTGTGCTGAAGTTTGTGTGACATCTGACAACAATGTTGTTGACTAACTTTCTTCTTAGGAGTTTATTATTAAGAGTCTTTTTTTGAATGTCAACAGCAGTAGCACAGCTGTTTCGATTTTGTTGCCTGTTGCTGTGCTCGTCTGTCGGTCAGGTCTAAACTATGCTTTACATTCCAAACTTCAAGCACAAACAAATTATAATTTAGTTCGAAATTTACACAAATTTCCAAGCCTCGTACTACAATCGAAGCGGCGAGCGGCTGTTGACGCACGACCTTTTCTTCCACGAGTATCCTTTTATCGCTTGACACACCAAAAACGCAATACTTTAAATACCTGTTTCGGGTCAAATCGTCGTCAGTTGCAACTTACAACAAATAATTGAAAGTAATTACAATGCTACACATTAACATAGGTAAGTTTACATATCGTCAAAGCAAGAAATGCATTTGCACAATCGAGTAAATTTTCCTAAGTCTGGAGCTCTTCGCGTCAAATATTGCGTTTAATGATGGATGATGGGTGGCGACTGGATGAGCTGTTGGATTTTAGATGTTAACCTGTCCACATTAATATTTTTTATCTAGCAATGGATTTAGTTGGTGCCAGTGGATCCAAATCCTGTCTCTCCTCGGGCGGTTTCATCAACCTCCTGAATTCAAACAAAACTGCTTTCGCTCGTTTGAGGTTAGATACAATTAGGTACCTAGTCTTACAGTAACTTCCACAATTTCTGGATTGAAGATACGCTCACAAATCAATTGAGCGATGCGGTCGCCTTTCTTTACAACAAAAGTTAACGAGGAATGGTTAAAAAGGAGCACCCTGATCAAACCGCGGTAATCTTCGTCGATAACTCCTCCTAAAAAAGAGCAAAGATTGCTTTGCCGGTGATAACGTGTCAATCCCCTTTGCTTCGTTTATTACCTCCTACGGCGATGAAATTCTTAGCCGCTAAGCCAGATCTTGGGGCTATTCTACCATAGCATCCTTCAGGTAATTCGATTTTGATTCCGGTATCGACTGTTTGCTTACCGTTTGGTCCGATGACATAATCGTAAGCGCTCGTCAAATCGTATCCTGCGGCTTTGATGGATCCCTTGGTAGGCGTGTACGCACCAGGGACAACTTTGGAAAACTTGAGAAAGGGCTTTACTGTGTCTATTGAACACATTTTGGAGGAAATGCAGTATTTTTATTTCTTCAGCTCGGAACAGTACCGCTTCGCGTCTACCTGTTTATTTATAATAGCTGTTTTGCGCCAATGCGCAAGTCTTGTCTTAAAAAGTGGGATTCGAACTCTTGCTAATTTACAAAGCGTAATTTATTATGATGCAATCGTAACACAAAAGTGAAATGTAGGTTATGCGCCGTGTGTTGTAAATACCGCAACAATAAATGAAACGCAAATAGTCCTCTACAGTCAGTAAATCGTCTATTTTTCAAATTAATGGAGTTCGATGCACTCTTAGTTTAAAGGAATATTTGCAATGGGTGAAATATGAATATTATAACCTTTTTTAAATAATAGTGATCATAACGCCTTTTACGTGAAATTTCGTATTTAAGAAAAAATTTTGACGTAGCATCCGGTTTTAAGCATAGTAATTATTATTAGCCTATTGCATGAAGGTTATGCATATTACAATCTAACGTACTTTTTTTATTACAGAATTTCTTCTATTATTATATTTGGCCGCCTGTCGGTTGCTAGTGCAATGCGGGGTGTTATGACAGCGCGTGAACGCCATCTGGCGGCCGCTTTGCGAATTAAGGTGAATTTGCCATTTGCGTGCCAGCTGTTTTTGCGTTTTTGGGAATTAAGTGAAGAAAACTTAATTTTATAAATTAAATAAAAAAAGGTCCCTTGCACAGGTTGGAACTCTGGAAGTGGATAACGCGAATCCAGCAGCCCAGCAACCTACCAGGGCGGTCATGACGCCAGTTTACCAGCAAATGTTTATTACTGTATGACACCGAGATTGACCGACCGACCGATTAGCCGTGCAACCGAACGGCCGACAGCTGTCTGCACTTAATGACTAAAAAAATAATTCTTTGTGATTTTGCGCAACGACCCGTGTGCTAGTCACCGCTGTCGTACTTGTTGCTGTTGTTACCGCATGTCTAATCCCAAATTACGCTTACTTTTCATAGCTATATTGCAACACTAAAAGATATAAATTGTCATACTACTCTCAATTTGTAAATTGTTTTTTGCATATATATGTATCTAATAATTTAAAAAAATTATGCAGTATCATACATTTTTCTTTTCTGCTAATTGTTTATATCAAAAAAAGAAATACTGCTTATTGCAATTATACGCAACCAGCTGCTCCTGCTTGAAGTTTTAGCGTTGAAAGTGCTGGACAACACATGTCTTCAACATTGAGAATGCGAATATTGGGCAGTACGTTTTCTAACCAGCGCTTCCAGTCCCTTGGCCATTATTTGAGAACCGACCGACCGGTCACGCTATAGAAGTTCTAGCGCAATTTTACGTGTTAATTTAAAGGGGGAGGTCCAAATTTGTTTTACTTCCGGCCCAGGTAGAAAGCCATAGTTATAGTCAGATGGTTAGTGTGACGAGGATAGCCAATATCAATGACGTCAGTACGAGCCACATCCTTACGGTTACAGTAGGTAGAAATTCATAGCTGTGACTTGTTGAGGGCGCCACCTGTCGACCATTTCGTGAATTAATTTGAATTTGCTATTTATTATTTGCGTGCCACCTGTCGGCCAGTTTGGGCGAATTCAAAGTCGATGGCGCCACCAGCTGCCGTGCCATTTAGGGATTAATTTGAATTTGCTATTAACTTATTTATTTATTATGATTTACTTTTAAAAAAATGCCCGCCTGCACGGTGGCTAGAACTCGGGCAGACGCGAACGCGATTCCGGCATCCTAATCCGTTCGACCACGCGGCCTTTCGGTAGCAGTCGGTCGGTCGGCCGGTCGGTCGGTTGGTCGGTCGGACTCGATAGCAGTACTGATTCACACATGGAGACCGACCGACCGACCGACCGACTGCTATCGAGACCGACCTACCCGTAAGAGGTCGCGTGGTCGATGTGTGAATCAGTACTGCTATCGAGTCCGACCGACCAACCGACCGACCGGCCGACCGACCGACTGCTACCGAAAGGCCGCGTGGTCGAACGGATTAGGATGCCGGAATCGCGTTCGCGTCTGCCCGAGTTCTAGCCACCGTGCAGGCGGGCATTTTTTTAAAAGTAAATCATAATAAATAAATAAGTTAATAGCAAATTCAAATTAATCCCTAAATGGCACGGCAGCTGGTGGCGCCATCGACTTTGAATTCGCCCAAACTGGCCGACAGGTGGCACGCAAATAATAAATAGCAAATTCAAATTAATTCACGAAATGGTCGACAGGTGGCGCCCTCAACAAGTCACAGCTATGAATTTCTACCTACTGTAACCGTAAGGATGTGGCTCGTACTGACGTCATTGATATTGGCTATCCTCGTCACACTAACCATCTGACTATAACTATGGCTTTCTACCTGGGCCGGAAGTAAAACAAATTTGGACCTCCCCCTTTAAATTAACACGTAAAATTGCGCTAGAACTTCTATAGCGTGACCGGTCGGTCGGTTCTCAAATAATGGCCAAGGGACTGGAAGCGCTGGTTAGAAAACGTACTGCCCAATATTCGCATTCTCAATGTTGAAGACATGTGTTGTCCAGCACTTTCAACGCTAAAACTTCAAGCAGGAGCAGCTGGTTGCGTATAATTGCAATAAGCAGTATTTCTTTTTTTGATATAAACAATTAGCAGAAAAGAAAAATGTATGATACTGCATAATTTTTTTAAATTATTAGATACATATATATGCAAAAAACAATTTACAAATTGAGAGTAGTATGACAATTTATAACTTTTAGTGTTGCAATATAGCTATGAAAAGTAAGCGTAATTTGGGATTAGACATGCGGTAACAACAGCAACAAGTACGACAGCGGTGACTAGCACACGGGTCGTTGCGCAAAATCACAAAGAATTATTTTTTTAGTCATTAAGTGCAGACAGCTGTCGGCCGTTCGGTTGCACGGCTAATCGGTCGGTCGGTCAATCTCGGTGTCATACAGTAATAAACATTTGCTGGTAAACTGGCGTCATGACCGCCCTGGTAGGTTGCTGGGCTGCTGGATTCGCGTTATCCACTTCCAGAGTTCCAACCTGTGCAAGGGACCTTTTTTTATTTAATTTATAAAATTAAGTTTTCTTCACTTAATTCCCAAAAACGCAAAAACAGCTGGCACGCAAATGGCAAATTCACCTTAATTCGCAAAGCGGCCGCCAGATGGCGTTCACGCGCTGTCATAACACCCCGCATTGCACTAGCAACCGACAGGCGGCCAAATATAATAATAGAAGAAATTCTGTAATAAAAAAAGTACGTTAGATTGTAATATGCATAACCTTCATGCAATAGGCTAATAAGAATTACTATGCTTAAAACCGGATGCTACGTCAAAATTTTTTCTTAAATACGAAATTTCACGTAAAAGGCGTTATGATCACTATTATTTAAAAAAGGTTATAATATTCATATTTCACCCATTGCAAATATTCCTTTAAACTAAGAGTGCATCGAACTCCATTAATTTGAAAAATAGACGATTTACTGACTGTAGAGGACTATTTGCGTTTCATTTATTGTTGCGGTATTTACAACACACGGCGCATAACCTACATTTCACTTTTGTGTTACGATTGCATCATAATAAATTACGCTTTGTAAATTAGCAAGAGTTCGAATCCCACTTTTTAAGACAAGACTTGCGCATTGGCGCAAAACAGCTATTATAAATAAACAGGTAGACGCGAAGCGGTACTGTTCCGAGCTGAAGAAATAAAAATACTGCATTTCCTCCAAAATGTGTTCAATAGACACAGTAAAGCCCTTTCTCAAGTTTTCCAAAGTTGTCCCTGGTGCGTACACGCCTACCAAGGGATCCATCAAAGCCGCAGGATACGATTTGACGAGCGCTTACGATTATGTCATCGGACCAAACGGTAAGCAAACAGTCGATACCGGAATCAAAATCGAATTACCTGAAGGATGCTATGGTAGAATAGCCCCAAGATCTGGCTTAGCGGCTAAGAATTTCATCGCCGTAGGAGGTAATAAACGAAGCAAAGGGGATTGACACGTTATCACCGGCAAAGCAATCTTTGCTCTTTTTTAGGAGGAGTTATCGACGAAGATTACCGCGGTTTGATCAGGGTGCTCCTTTTTAACCATTCCTCGTTAACTTTTGTTGTAAAGAAAGGCGACCGCATCGCTCAATTGATTTGTGAGCGTATCTTCAATCCAGAAATTGTGGAAGTTACTGTAAGACTAGGTACCTAATTGTATCTAACCTCAAACGAGCGAAAGCAGTTTTGTTTGAATTCAGGAGGTTGATGAAACCGCCCGAGGAGAGACAGGATTTGGATCCACTGGCACCAACTAAATCCATTGCTAGATAAAAAATATTAATGTGGACAGGTTAACATCTAAAATCCAACAGCTCATCCAGTCGCCACCCATCATCCATCATTAAACGCAATATTTGACGCGAAGAGCTCCAGACTTAGGAAAATTTACTCGATTGTGCAAATGCATTTCTTGCTTTGACGATATGTAAACTTACCTATGTTAATGTGTAGCGTTGTAATTACTTTCAATTATTTGTTGTAAGTTGCAACTGACGACGATTTGACCCGAAACAGGTATTTAAAGTATTGCGTTTTTGGTGTGTCAAGCGATAAAAGGATACTCGTGGAAGAAAAGGTCGTGCGTCAACAGCCGCTCGCCGCTTCGATTGTAGTACGAGGCTTGGAAATTTGTGTAAATTTCGAACTAAATTATAATTTGTTTGTGCTTGAAGTTTGGAATGTAAAGCATAGTTTAGACCTGACCGACAGACGAGCACAGCAACAGGCAACAAAATCGAAACAGCTGTGCTACTGCTGTTGACATTCAAAAAAAGACTCTTAATAATAAACTCCTAAGAAAAAAGTTAGTCAACAACATTGTTGTCAGATGTCACACAAACTTCAGCACAACTGTTTGACGGCGCGCGCAAATTTAAACTTCAAAAGTTTATTCACAAAACAACCGCACAGAAGTTCACTTAGAAAATGACCGCCTAACGCACTAGCGGGTCGCGAGGGCGAAATTTGATATTAGTTTTTCGAATTGGACCTTGAGTCATTTTTTAAATTCAACAAGAAACATCTTGCTTTAGCGTTTTTTGATAATTTTTACAACTTCATCTTGTTCGCAGTCGTCAAAACGGACCTGCGAGCCGCGAGGGTGAAATTTGAAATTAGTTTTGCAATTTGGATCCTAACTTAGGAGATTCATTTATTAAATTCTTACAAAAATCTTGCTTTAAAAGTGCTTTTTTGGTAGCTTTTACAGCGCTATGTTGTTCGCAGTCGCCAAAACTGACCTGCGAGCCGCGAGAGTGAAATTTTAAATTAGTTTCCGATTTGGTCCTTAGTTTAGGAGATATGCCCCATTTTTTAAATTTAACTTTCATTCTTTAGTAGTGCCTTTCTTGTCATTTTTACTAGGGATGCACCGGAGCTCCGGTTTTGCTCCGAGGTATCCGGTCGGTTCGGTCAATTTTTTAAGATCCGGCTCCGGCCGAAGCAACCTGAGTATTCGACGGCCGAAACAAAAAGTTACGTCATGTTGAAACGGGGTATTTTTTGACATCTGTCATCTCCGAATGCAACTTTTCGCAATTGGTACCAATTGGTATCACCAACCGGGGAATTTTTATTAGTAGTTCTTCTGAACGTTCGCCTCCAACGCCAAAATTGGCGAAAACAAGTCGAATTTTAAGTTTTGTAAATATTTAGTAGCCAGTTGGTGCCCTCAGAAAACATCAACTCCCAAATTAGTACCTCAAAGGAACACACCAAAATCGCGGTGGTAAAGTGGCGCTCATCATCTCAGACCGCCACTTGTCGAAAAACAACTATATGCTATCCTAGTTTTTATAGGGATTTAACACCCAATTTTTTCCCTCTGAAGCACCAACGTCCAAATCTCTAGATCAAAGAAATCACGGGTATATCTTTCAAATGTCACCTCGGGACGCCACTTGTCGTACAACAAAAAGCCACATCGGAGCACAAAGCAGATAAAGCATTAGACATTTCGGTAATTCTTTGGTGGCGTGTTCCAAATTGAAATACATACAAAAAGACTTAAACGTTGACCACAAAAAGTGTAAGGTGTAAATCGAACGCGCCCCAAACAGTTTTTGCGTGCCGATGTCGCTATTGTAATAATGAAGTAGCAAAAACCAGTCGCAATATCGTTCTAGCCAAAACAAAGGCAAATGCGTAAATGCGCAAGGCATTGCACATAATACATTATGTGCATTATGTACATTATGTTGTTATTACGACCCGGATGCATTTAGTATCGAAATGAAATCGGGCGTCTATTAAGTAACTGTATTATAATCGCCGGTCAACCGCGAAGAGACAACTCTTCACGCAAATTAAGTTATTTCTCGTTGCAAAAGTAGACGAACGGCCCCAGATTCCCATATGTTCCGGCTAATTATTAAATTTTGGCAAGTTACCGACAATCATTGAAGCAAACAAGTCAGTTATCTATAGCCCTTTTAAATTTATGCATTGTGTGCATATGTTGTAGTGTAAAACAACAGCTGTAAATCTATTATTTACTAGCAATTTATCGCGCTATTAACATTCCCGAAAAAATAGTAACTCTTATGTTATCTAAGTGGCGCAGTGTTAGGTGGAAGCTGCAGAAACAAGACGACAATCGCTTACTATTTTTAATATGCAGTGAAAATATTACATACCGAAATAACTTTGAAAAGAGAAAAACATTCATTAACACAATTGATAAAGTTTAAGGCGAAGTCCAGGTCTACGTAGACACGTAGCCTGCTCAACTTAACCCACTATTCGTACTTAATCGTACGTTAAATGAAACAAAACAAACAAAACAAAACATTCACGCATAAATTTTGACACAGTGTCAGCACCGGAAATTATTACTGAATTTTTATGGGACAATTACAACAATACAATTTTTAAATGACAAATTTCAATACGGCGGTAAAACGAGCCGTCTCTCTCCAATTACAATGCTGTCTTCACGCTATGGCGAAAAAATTAGCGCCTCGCTGGTAACATCCGCCATAAAGCCTAAGCACAAATTGGGATTAGGCATGCAACAACAACAACGGGAGGTACAACGGCGACGGCGACATCGACGCAAAATCAACAAGAAAATATTCAAATAAAATGTACACAATTCTTTAGTATTATTCTGTTCAATGTTCAATAAATATGTTTAAACACGCAGCCATTTATTTCAAATTCGACAAACCGCACTCTATGTCATTCTAATTTAAACAATCTTTGATAATTTGGCGTTTAGGCCCGTCGTGACGTGTGCTGGACTGCTGGATTTGCCTTCTCGGCTTCAAAAGCACGAGCCGCGCAGGCTCAATTTCTTTCAATGTAAATTGTAAATAGAAAACTCAAATTCATCGAATTTCATTCAATTCGGCAGAAAAACAAATGTGACAAAGCGCTCAGACAGCGATCGGGCAATTCCGTCGTCGGTCGTCGGGGCGCGGGCGAGCGCTCGTTCGCGACGGCGGCCGGCATTCAACAACAAAGGCGGCGACGGCGACGTAAAATCAACAAGGAAATATTCAAATAAAATGTACACCTTTTTTTAGTATTCGTTTATATTCAATAAATATGTTTAAACACGCAGCCTTTTATTTCAAATACGACAGACCATCGCGCGCGCGGCGACCGAGCCCACGCAGACAGCGATCGGGCAATTCCGGCGTCTGTCGTGCGCGCTCGCTCGGCGACGGCGCGGCCGTGTGTTATTCAAATTATAAATAACCGAACGCTGGAAGCCGCGTGGCCGCGCGGATTAGAACGCCCGACTCGCATTCACGGTAGTCCGAGTTCGAGCCGTCGCGCGGGCCCACATTTTTTTTTTAAACTAAATCATTACAAATTCACTACATGACGCCGCCGACAGGTGGCGCGCCAAAAAATGTATGCCATTTTTTTTATTATTCGTTTATTATATTCAATAAATATGTTTACATACGCAGCCTTTTATTTCAAAGACTGCAGAACATTGCCCGCTGTCCGCGGGGCGACCGCGCCCGCGCAGCGATCGGCCAATTCCGTCGTCGGTCGTGCGAGCTCTCGCTCGGCGGCGGCGGCGACGGCGGTGCGGTATCATTCGAACTCTAAGCGATCGTAGCAAAGAGAAACTTCTGCAAATATGTTTAAACACGAGTGCTACTATGTAGCGACGCAGTCAGACCGGCAGTTTGGTCGCCTGTTGGGTTAATTGAATTAACCCCGACGGTGGCATACTACGTCCAGGACGTATACACAGACAAAATTGCCAACCGAGTGCATACCATCTAATGATTTATTATTTTGTTCCAGAAATATTAATTAGTAATAATTGTTTTAATTTAACCATGTGACCTTTTTATTTATACGCAATCGAATGCCGAGTGCACACAGCACCCACTACGTGGGCTCTATGTCATTCAAATTTAGTACGTCATTTTTTATTATGCGTTTATATACAATAAATATGTTTAAACACGCAGTCTTCTATTTCAAATACGACAGACCGTTGCAAAATCAACAAGAAAATATTCAAATAAAATGTGCACCATTTTCTTATTATGCGCTTATATTCAATAAATATGCTTATTTCAAATACGACGGACCGTTGCAAAATCAACAAGAAAATATTCAAATAAAATGTACACCATTTTTTTATTATGCGTTTATATTCAATAAATATGTTTAAACACGCAGCCTTTTTTATTTCAAAGACGACAGACCGTTGCCCGCTCCCCGCGGGGCGGCCGCGCTGCGATCGGCCAATTCCGTCGTCGGTCGTGCACGCTCGGCGGCGGCGGTGCCATATCATTCGAAATCATTCGAATTAGAAGCGATCATAGCAAGGAGACCGCGTGGCCGCGAGGATTAGCGCGCCCGACTTGCATTCGCGGCGGCGCGAGTTCGAGCCGTCGCGCGGGCCCGGTCACTTTTTTAAAAAACCTACATTCACACAAATTCCAATTTAATACATGACGCCGCCGACAGGTGGCGCGCGCGACGACAGGTTGCACCGAAACTTCTGCACCAACTTTAGTTGGTGTAGAATCGGGAAATATTAACTACTGGGTTCGTATTTTTTTACCCGGAGTTTTAGTTGGGTTCTAAATGTTACCCGGACTTTTTTGTTTGGTTCGTATTTTTTACCCGGAGTTTTAGTTGGGTTCGTAATTTTACCCGGACTTTTTAGTTGGGTTCGTAATTTTACCCGGAGTTTTAGTTGGGTTCGTAATTTTACCCGGAGTTTTAGTTGGGTTCGTAATTTTACCCGGAGTTTTAGTTGGGTTCGTAATTTTACCCGGAGTTTTAGTTGGGTTCGTAATTCTACCCGGACTTTTTAGTTGGGTTCGTATTTTTTACCCGGACTTTTAGTTGGGTTCGTAATTTTACCCGGAGTTTTAGTTGGGTTCGTAATTTTACCCGGAGTTTTAGTTGAGTTGGTAATTTTACCCGGAGTTTTAGTTGGGTTCGTAATTTTACCCGGACTTTCTAGTCGGGTTCGTATTTTTTACCGGGACTTTTAGTTGGGTTCGTAATTTTATCCGGAGTTTTAGTTGGGTTCGTATTTTTTACCCGGACTTTTTAGTTGAGTTAGTATTTTTGCCCGGACTTTTTAGTTGGGTTCTAATTTTTTACCCGGACTTTTAGTTGGGTTCGTAATTTTACCAGGAGTTTTAGTTGGGTTCGTAATTTTACCCGGAGTTTTAGTTGAGTTCGTAATTTTACCCGGAGTTTTAGTTGGGTTCGTAATTTTACCCGGACTTTTTAGTTGGGTTCGTAATTTTACCCGGACTTTTTAGTTGGGTTCGTAATTTTACCCGGAGTCTTAAGTTAGGTTCGTATTTTTTATCCGGACTTTTTAGTTGGGTTCGTATTTTTTACCCGGAGTTTTAGTTGGGTTCGTAATTTTACCCGGAGTTTTAGTTGGGTTCGTAATTTTACCCGGACGTTTTAGTTGGGTTCGTATTTTTTACCCGAACTTTTAGTTGGGTTCGTAATTTTACCCGGAGTTTTAGTTGGGTTCGTATTTTTTACCCGGACATTTTAGTTGGGTTAGCATTTTTTACCCGGAGTTTTAGTTGGGTTCGTACTTTTTACCCGGAGTTTTAGTTGGGTTCGTATTTTTTACCCGGAGTTTTAGTTGGGTTCGTATTTTTTACCCGGACTTTTTAGTTGGGTAAGTATTTTTACCTGGAGTTTAAGTTGGGTTCGTATTTTTACCCGGAGTTTTAGTTGGGTTCGTAGTTTTACCCGGAGTTTTAGTTGGGTTCGTATCTTTTACCCGGACTATTTAGTTGGGTTAGTATTTTTTACCCGGAGTTTTAGTTGGGTTCGTATTTTTTACCCGGAGTTTTAGTTGGGTTCGCATTTTTTACCCGGAATTTTTAGTTGAGTTAGTATTTTTACCCGGAGTTTTAGTAGGGTTTGTATTTTTACCCGGAGTTTTAGTTGGGTTCGTAATTTTACCCGGAGTTTTAGTTGGGTTCGTATTTTTAACCCGGACTTTTTAGTTGGGTTAGTATTTTTACCCGGAGTTTTAGTTGGGTTCGTATTTTTACCCGGAGTTTTAGTTGGGTTCGTAATTTTATCCGGAGTTTTAGTTGGGTTCGTATTTTTTACCCGGACTTTTTAGTTGGGTTAGTATTTTTGCCCGGAGTTTTAGTTGGGTTCGTATTTTTTACCCGGAGTTTTAGTTGGGTTCGTAATTTTTCCCGGAGTTTTAGTTGGGTTCGTAATTTTATCCGGAGTTTTAGTTGGGTTCGTATTTTTTACCCGGAGTTTTAGTTGGGTTCGTAATTTTACCCGGAGTTTTAGTTGGGTTCGTAATTTTACCCGGACTTTTTAGTTGGGTTAGTATTTTTACCCGGAGTTTTAGTTGGGTTCGTATTTTTACCCGGACTTTTTAGTTGGGTTCGTAATTTTACCCGCAGTTTTATGTGGGTTCGTAATTTTACCCGGAGTTGTACTTGGGTTAGTAATTTTACCCGGAGTTTTACTTGGGTTCGTAATTTTACCCGGAGTTTTAGTTGGGTTCGTAATTTTACCCGGAGTTTTAGTTGGGTTCGTAATTTTACCCGGACTTTTTAGTTGGGCTCGTATTTTTTACCCGGACTTTTAGTTGGGTTCGTAATTTTACCCGGACTTTTAGTTGGGTTCGTAATTTTACCCGGAGTTTTAGTTGGGTTCGTAATTTTACCCGGAGTTTTAGTTGAGTTGGTAATTTTACCCGGAGTTTTAGTTGGGTTCGTAATTTTACCCGGACTTTCTAGTCGGGTTCGTATTTTTTACCGGGACTTTTAGTTGGGTTCGTAATTTTATCCGGAGTTTTAGTTGGGTTCGTATTTTTTACCCGGACTTTTTAGTTGAGTTAGTATTTTTGCCCGGAGTTTTAGTTGGGTTCGTATTTTTTTACACTGAGTTTTAGTTGGGTTCTAAATGTTACCCGGAGTTTTAGTTGGGTTCGTAATTTTACCCGGACTTTTTAGTTTGATTCGTAATTTTACCCGGAGTTTTAGTTGGGTTCGTAATTTTACCCGGACTTTTTAGTTGAGTTAGTATTTTTGCCCGGAGTTTTAGTTGGGTTCGTATTTTTTTACCCGGAGTTTTAGTTGGGTTCTAAATGTTACCCGGAGTTTTTTGTTTGGTTCGTATTTTTTACCCGGAGTTTTAGTTGGGTTCGTAATTTTACCCGGACTTTTTAGTTGGGTTCGTAATTTTACCCGGAGTTTTAGTTGGGTTCGTAATTTTACCCGGAGTTTTAGTTGGGTTCGTAATTTTACCCGGAGTTTTAGTTGGGTTCGTAATTTTACCCGGAGTTTTAGTTGGGTTCGTAATTTTACCCGGACTTTTTAGTTGGGTTCGTAATTTTACCCGGACTTTTTAGTTGGGTTCGTATTTTTTACCGGGACTTTTAGTTGGGTTCGTAATTTTATCCGGAGTTTTAGTTGGGTTCGTATTTTTTACCCGGACTTTTTAGTTGAGTTAGTATTTTTGCCCGGAGTTTTAGTTGGGTTCGTATTTTTTTACCCGGAGTTTTAGTTGGGTTCTAAATGTTACCCGGACTTTTTTGTTTGGTTCGCATTTTTTACCCGGAGTTTTAGTTGGGTTCGTAATTTTACCCGGACTTTTTAGTTGGGTTCGTAATTTTACCCGGAGTTTTAGTTGGGTTCGTAATTTTACCCGGAGTTTTAGTTGGGTTCGTAATTTTACCCGGAGTTTTAGTTGGGTTCGTAATTTTACCCGGAGTTTTAGTTGGGTTCGTAATTTCACCCGGAGTTTTAGTTGGGTTCGTAATTTTACCCGGAGTTTTAGTTGAGTTCGTAATTTTACCCGGAGTTTTAGTTGGGTTCGTAATTTTACCCGGACTTTTTATTTGGGTTCGTAATTTTACCCGGACTTTTTAGTTGGGTTCGTAATTTTACCCGGAGTTTTAGTTGGGTTCGTAATTTTACCCGGACTTTTTATTTGGGTTCGTAATTTTACCCGGACATTTTAGTTGGGTTCGTAATTTTACCCGGAGTTTTAGTTGGGTTCGTAATTTTACCCGGAGTTTTAGTTGGGTTCGTAATTTTACCCGGAGTTTTAGTTGGGTTCGTAATTTTACCCGGAGTTTTAGTTGGGTTCGTAATTTTACCCGGACTTTTTAGTTGGGTTCTAATTTTTTACCCGGACTTTTAGTTGGGTTCGTAATTTTACCAGGAGTTTTAGTTGGGTTCGTAATTTTACCCGGAGTTTTAGTTGAGTTCGTAATTTTACCCGGAGTTTTAGTTGGGTTCGTAATTTTACCCGGACTTTTTAGTTGGGTTCGTAATTTTACCCGGACTTTTTAGTTGGGTTCGTAATTTTACCCGGAGTCTTAAGTTAGGTTCGTATTTTTTATCCGGACTTTTTAGTTGGGTTCGTATTTTTTACCCGGAGTTTTAGTTGGGTTCGTATTTTTTTACACTGAGTTTTAGTTGGGTTCTAAATGTTACCCGGAGTTTTAGTTGGGTTCGTAATTTTACCCGGACTTTTTAGTTTGATTCGTAATTTTACCCGGAGTTTTAGTTGGGTTCGTAATTTTACCCGGACTTTTTAGTTGAGTTAGTATTTTTGCCCGGAGTTTTAGTTGGGTTCGTATTTTTTTACCCGGAGTTTTAGTTGGGTTCTAAATGTTACCCGGAGTTTTTTGTTTGGTTCGTATTTTTTACCCGGAGTTTTAGTTGGGTTCGTAATTTTACCCGGACTTTTAGTTGGGTTCGTAATTTTACCCGGAGTTTTAGTTGGGTTCGTAATTTTACCCGGAGTTTTAGTTGGGTTCGTAATTTTACCCGGAGTTTTAGTTGGGTTCGTAATTTTACCCGGAGTTTTAGTTGGGTTCGTAATTTTACCCGGACTTTTTAGTTGGGTTCGTAATTTTACCCGGACTTTTTAGTTGGGTTCGTATTTTTTACCGGGACTTTTAGTTGGGTTCGTAATTTTATCCGGAGTTTTAGTTGGGTTCGTATTTTTTACCCGGACTTTTTAGTTGAGTTAGTATTTTTGCCCGGAGTTTTAGTTGGGTTCGTATTTTTTTACCCGGAGTTTTAGTTGGGTTCTAAATGTTACCCGGACTTTTTTGTTTGGTTCGCATTTTTTACCCGGAGTTTTAGTTGGGTTCGTAATTTTACCCGGACTTTTTAGTTGGGTTCGTAATTTTACCCGGAGTTTTAGTTGGGTTCGTAATTTTACCCGGAGTTTTAGTTGGGTTCGTAATTTTACCCGGAGTTTTAGTTGGGTTCGTAATTTTACCCGGAGTTTTAGTTGGGTTCGTAATTTCACCCGGAGTTTTAGTTGGGTTCGTAATTTTACCCGGAGTTTTAGTTGAGTTCGTAATTTTACCCGGAGTTTTAGTTGGGTTCGTAATTTTACCCGGACTTTTTATTTGGGTTCGTAATTTTACCCGGACTTTTTAGTTGGGTTCGTAATTTTACCCGGAGTTTTAGTTGGGTTCGTAATTTTACCCGGACTTTTTATTTGGGTTCGTAATTTTACCCGGACATTTTAGTTGGGTTCGTAATTTTACCCGGAGTTTTAGTTGGGTTCGTAATTTTACCCGGAGTTTTAGTTGGGTTCGTAATTTTACCCGGAGTTTTAGTTGGGTTCGTAATTTTACCCGGAGTTTTAGTTGGGTTCGTAATTTTACCCGGACTTTTTAGTTGGGTTCTAATTTTTTACCCGGACTTTTAGTTGGGTTCGTAATTTTACCAGGAGTTTTAGTTGGGTTCGTAATTTTACCCGGAGTTTTAGTTGAGTTCGTAATTTTACCCGGAGTTTTAGTTGGGTTCGTAATTTTACCCGGACTTTTTAGTTGGGTTCGTAATTTTACCCGGACTTTTTAGTTGGGTTCGTAATTTTACCCGGAGTCTTAAGTTAGGTTCGTATTTTTTATCCGGACTTTTTAGTTGGGTTCGTATTTTTTACCCGGAGTTTTAGTTGGGTTCGTAATTTTACCCGGAGTTTTAGTTGGGTTCGTAATTTTACCCGGACTTTTTAGTTGGGTTCGTATTTTTTACCCGAACTTTTAGTTGGGTTCGTAATTTTACCCGGAGTTTTAGTTGGGTTCGTATTTTTTACCCGGAGTTTTGTTGGATTCGTATTTTTTACAAGGAGTTTTAGTTGGGTTCGTATTTTTACCCGGAGTTTTAGTTGTGTTGGTAATTTTACCCGGAGTTTTAGTTGGGTTCATATTTTTTACCGGACTTTTTAGTTGGGTTCGTATTTTTTACCAGAAGTTTTAGTTGGGTTCGTATTTTTTACCCGGAGTTTTAGTTGGGTTCGTATTTTTACCCGGAGTTTTAGTTGGGTTCGTATTTTTACCCGGAGTTTTAGTTGGGTTCGTAATTTTATCCGGAGTTTTAGTTGGGTTCGTATTTTTTACCCGGACTTTTTAGTTGGGTTAGTATTTTTGCCCGGAGTTTTAGTTGGGTTCGTATTTTTTTACCCGGAGTTTTAGTTGGGTTCTAAATGTTACCCGGACTTTTTTGTTTGGTTCGTATTTTTTACCCGGAGTTTTAGTTGGGTTCGTAATTTTACCCGGACTTTTTAGTTGGGTTCGTAATTTTACCCGGAGTTTTAGTTGGGTTCGTAATTTTACCCGGAGTTTTAGTTGGGTTCGTAATATTACCCGGAGTTTTAGTTGGGTTCGTAATTTTACCCGGAGTTTTAGTAGGGTTCGTAATTTTACCCGGACTTTTTAGTTGGGTTCGTAATTTTACCCGGAGTTTTAGTTGGGTTCGTAATTTTACCCGGACTTTTTAGTTGAGTTAGTATTTTTGCCCGGAGTTTTAGTTGGGTTCGTATTTTTTTACCCGGAGTTTTAGTTGGGTTCTAAATGTTACCCGGACTTTTTTGTTTGGTTCGTATTTTTTACCCGGAGTTTTAGTTGGGTTCGTAATTTTACCCGGACTTTTTAGTTGGGTTCGTAATTTTACCCGCAGTTTTATGTGGGTTCGTAATTTTACCCGGAGTTTTAGTTGGGTTCGTAATTTTACCCGGAGTTTTAGTTGGGTTCGTAATTTTACCCGGAGTTTTAGTTGGGTTCGTAATTCTACCCGGACTTTTTAGTTGGGTTCGTATTTTTTACCCGGACTTTTAGTTGGGTTCGTAATTTTACCCGGAGTTTTAGTTGGGTTCGTAATTTTACCCGGAGTTTTAGTTGAGTTGGTAATTTTACCCGGAGTTTTAGTTGGGTTCGTAATTTTACCCGGACTTTCTAGTCGGGTTCGTATTTTTTACCAGGACTTTTAGTTGGGTTCGTAATTTTATCCGGAGTTTTAGTTGGGTTCGTATTTTTTACCCGGACTTTTTAGTTGAGTTAGTATTTTTGCCCGGAGTTTTAGTTGGGTTCGTATTTTTTTACACTGAGTTTTAGTTGGGTTCTAAATGTTACCCGGAGTTTTAGTTGGGTTCGTAATTTTACCCGGACTTTTTAGTTTGGTTCGTAATTTTACC
The DNA here is from genome assembly GCA_964023965.1 of Melinopterus prodromus. Lineage (NCBI taxonomy): Eukaryota > Metazoa > Arthropoda > Insecta > Coleoptera > Scarabaeidae > Melinopterus > Melinopterus prodromus. The sequence continues at coordinate 310,484 of CAXIES010000088.1, forward strand.
CGGAGTTTTAGTTGGGTTCGTAATTTTACCCGGACTTTTTAGTTGAGTTAGTATTTTTGCCCGGAGTTTTAGTTGGGTTCGTATTTTTTTACCCGGAGTTTTAGTTGGGTTCTAAATGTTACCCGGAGTTTTTTGTTTGGTTCGTATTTTTTACCCGGAGTTTTAGTTGGGTTCGTAATTTTACCCGGACTTTTTAGTTGGGTTCGTAATTTTACCCGGAGTTTTAGTTGGGTTCGTAATTTTACCCGGAGTTTTAGTTGGGTTCGTAATTTTACCCGGAGTTTTAGTTGGGTTCGTAATTTTACCCGGAGTTTTAGTTGGGTTCGTAATTTTACCCGGACTTTTTAGTTGGGTTCGTAATTTTACCCGGACTTTTTAGTTGGGTTCGTATTTTTTACCGGGACTTTTAGTTGGGTTCGTAATTTTATCCGGAGTTTTAGTTGGGTTCGTATTTTTTACCCGGACTTTTTAGTTGAGTTAGTATTTTTGCCCGGAGTTTTAGTTGGGTTCGTATTTTTTTACCCGGAGTTTTAGTTGGGTTCTAAATGTTACCCGGACTTTTTTGTTTGGTTCGCATTTTTTACCCGGAGTTTTAGTTGAGTTCGTAATTTTACCCGGACTTTTTAGTTGGGTTCGTAATTTTACCCGGAGTTTTAGTTGGGTTCGTAATTTTACCCGGAGTTTTAGTTGGGTTCGTAATTTTACCCGGAGTTTTAGTTGGGTTCGTAATTTTACCCGGAGTTTTAGTTGGGTTCGTAATTTCACCCGGAGTTTTAGTTGGGTTCGTAATTTTACCCGGAGTTTTAGTTGAGTTCGTAATTTTACCCGGAGTTTTAGTTGGGTTCGTAATTTTACCCGGACTTTTTATTTGGGTTCGTAATTTTACCCGGACTTTTTAGTTGGGTTCGTAATTTTACCCGGAGTTTTAGTTGGGTTCGTAATTTTACCCGGACTTTTTATTTGGGTTCGTAATTTTACCCGGACATTTTAGTTGGGTTCGTAATTTTACCCGGAGTTTTAGTTGGGTTCGTAATTTTACCCGGAGTTTTAGTTGGGTTCGTAATTTTACCCGGAGTTTTAGTTGGGTTCGTAATTTTACCCGGAGTTTTAGTTGGGTTCGTAATTTTACCCGGACTTTTTAGTTGGGTTCTAATTTTTTACCCGGACTTTTAGTTGGGTTCGTAATTTTACCAGGAGTTTTAGTTGGGTTCGTAATTTTACCCGGAGTTTTAGTTGAGTTCGTAATTTTACCCGGAGTTTTAGTTGGGTTCGTAATTTTACCCGGACTTTTTAGTTGGGTTCGTAATTTTACCCGGACTTTTTAGTTGGGTTCGTAATTTTACCCGGAGTCTTAAGTTAGGTTCGTATTTTTTATCCGGACTTTTTAGTTGGGTTCGTATTTTTTACCCGGAGTTTTAGTTGGGTTCGTAATTTTACCCGGAGTTTTAGTTGGGTTCGTAATTTTACCCGGACTTTTTAGTTGGGTTCGTATTTTTTACCCGAACTTTTAGTTGGGTTCGTAATTTTACCCGGAGTTTTAGTTGGGTTCGTATTTTTTACCCGGAGTTTTGTTGGATTCGTATTTTTTACAAGGAGTTTTAGTTGGGTTCGTATTTTTACCCGGAGTTTTAGTTGTGTTGGTAATTTTACCCGGAGTTTTAGTTGGGTTCATATTTTTTACCGGACTTTTTAGTTGGGTTCGTATTTTTTACCAGAAGTTTTAGTTGGGTTCGTATTTTTTACCCGGAGTTTTAGTTGGGTTCGTATTTTTACCCGGAGTTTTAGTTGGGTTCGTATTTTTACTCGGAGTTTTAGTTGGGTTCGTAATTTTATCCGGAGTTTTAGTTGGGTTCGTATTTTTTACCCGGACTTTTTAGTTGGGTTAGTATTTTTGCCCGGAGTTTTAGTTGGGTTCGTATTTTTTTACCCGGAGTTTTAGTTGGGTTCTAAATGTTACCCGGACTTTTTTGTTTGGTTCGTATTTTTTACCCGGAGTTTTAGTTGGGTTCGTAATTTTACCCGGACTTTTTAGTTGGGTTCGTAATTTTACCCGGAGTTTTAGTTGGGTTCGTAATTTTACCCGGAGTTTTAGTTGGGTTCGTAATATTACCCGGAGTTTTAGTTGGGTTCGTAATTTTACCCGGAGTTTTAGTTGGGTTCGTAATTTTACCCGGACTTTTTAGTTGGGTTCGTATTTTTTACCCGGACTTTTAGTTGGGTTCGTAATTTTACCCGGAGTTTTAGTTGGGTTCGTAATTTTACCCGGAGTTTTAGTTGAGTTCGTAATTTTACCCGGAGTTTTAGTTGGGTTCGTAATTTTACCCGGACTTTTTATATGGGTTCGTAATTTTACCCGGACTTTTTAGTTGGGTTCGTAATTTTACCCGGAGTTTTAGTTGGGTTCGTAATTTTACCCGGAGTTTTACTTGGGTTCGTAATTTTACCCGGACTTTTTAGTTGGGTTCGTATTTTTTACCCGGACTTTTAGTTGGGTTCGTAATTTTACCCGGAGTTTTAGTTGGGTTCGTAATTTTACCCGGAGTTTTAGTTGGGTTCGTAATTTTACCCGTAGTTTTAGTTGGGTTCGAATTTTTTGCCCGGACTTTTTAGTTGGGGTTAGTATTTTTACCCGGAGTTTTAGTTGGGTTCGTATTTTTACCCGGAGTTTTAGTTGGGTTCGTAATTTTACCCGGAGTTTTAGTTGGGTTCGTATTTTTTACCCGGACATTTTAGTTGGGTTAGCATTTTTTACCCGGAGTTTTAGTTGGGTTCGTACTTTTTACCCGGAGTTTTAGTTGGGTTCGTATTTTTACCCGGAGTTTTAGTTGGGTTCGTATTTTTTACCCGGACTTTTTAGTTGGGTAAGTATTTTTACCCGGAGTTTTAGTTGGGTTCGTATTTTTACCCGGAGTTTTAGTTGGGTTCGTAATTTTACCCGGAGTTTTAGTTGGGTTCGTAACTTTTACCCGGACTATTTAGTTGGGTTAGTATTTTTTACCCGGAGTTTTAGTTGGGTTCGTATTTTTTACCCGGAGTTTTAGTTAGGTTCGCATTTTTTACCCGGAATTTTTAGTTGGGTTAGTATTTTTACCCGGAGTTTTAGTAGGGTTTGTAATTTTACCCGGAGTGTTAGTTGGGTTCGTAATTTTACCCGGAGTTTTAGTTGGGTTCGTATTTTTAACCCGGACTTTTTAGTTGGGTTAGTATTTTTACCCGGAGTTTTAGTTGGGTTCGTATTTTTACCCGGAGTTTTAGTTGGGTTCGTAATTTTATCCGGAGTTTTAGTTGGGTTCGTATTTTTTACCCGGACTTTTTAGTTGGGTTAGTATTTTTGCCCGGAGTTTTAGTTGGGTTCGTATTTTTTACCCGGAGTTTTAGTTGGGTTCGTAATTTTACCCGGAGTTTTAATTGGGTTCGTATTTTTACCCGGAGTTTTAGTTGGGTTCGTAATTTTATCCGGAGTTTTAGTTGGGTTCGTATTTTTTACCCGGACTTTTTAGTTGGGTTAGTATTTTTGCCCGGAGTTTTAGTTGGGTTCGTATTTTTTTACCCGGAGTTTTAGTTGGGTTCTAAATGTTACCCGGACTTTTTTGTTTGGCTCGTATTTTTTACCCGGACTTTTTAGTTGGGTTCGTATTTTTTACCCGGACTTTTAGTTGGGTTCGTAATTTTACCCGGAGTTTTAGTTGGGTTCGTAATTTTACCCGGAGTTTTAGTTGGGTTCGTAATTTTACCCGGACTTTTTAGTTGGGTTCGTAATTTTACCCGGACTTTTTAGTTGGGTTCGTAATTTTACCCGGACTTTTAGTTGGGTTCGTAATTTTACCCGGAGTTTTAGTTGGGTTCGTAATTTTACCCGGAGTTTTAGTTGCGTTCGTAATTTTACCCGGAGTTGTACTTGGGTTCGTAATTTTTCCCGGAGTTTTACTTGGGTTCGTAATTTTACCCGGAGTTTTAGTTGGGTTCGTAATTTTACCCGGAGTTTTAGTTGGGTTCGTAATTTTACCCGGACTTTTTAGTTGGGTTCGTATTTTCTACCCGGACTTTTAGTTGGGTTCGTAATTTTACCCGGAGTTTTAGTTGGGTTCGTAATTTTACCCGGAGTTTTAGTTCAGTTCGTAATTTTACCCGGAGTTTTAGTTGGGTTCGTAATTTTACCCGGACTTTTTAGTTGGGTTCGTAATTTTACCCGGACTTTTTAGTTGGGTTCGTAATTTTACCCGGAGTCTTAAGTTAGGTTCGTATTTTTTATCCGGACTTTTTAGTTGGGTTCGTATTTTTTACCCGGAGTTTTAGTTGGGTTCGTAATTTTACCCGGAGTTTTACTTGGGTTCGTATTTTTTACCCGGACTTTTTAGTTGGGTTAGTATTTTTACCCGGAGTTTTAGTTGGGTTCGTATTTTTACCCGGAGTTTTAGTTGGCTTCGTATTTTTACCCGGAGTTTTAGTTGGGTTCGTAATTTTAGCCGGAGTTTTAGTTGGGTTCGTATTCTTTACCCGGACTTTTTAGTTGGGTTCGTTATTTTACCCGGAGTTTTAGTTGGGTTCGTAATTTTACCCGGAGTTTTAGTTGGGTTCGTAATTTTACCCGGAGGTTTAATTGGGTTCGTAATTTTACCCGGACTTTTTAGTTGGGTTCGTATTTTTTACCCGGACTTTTAGTTGGGTTCGTAATTTTACCCGGAGTTTTAGTTGGGTTCGTAATTTTACCCGGAGTTTTAATTGAGTTGGTAATTTTACCCGGAGTTTTAGTTGGGTTCGTAATTTTACCCGGACTTTTTATTTGGGTTCGTAATTTTACCCGGACTTTTTAGTTGGGTTCGTAATTTTACCCGGAGTTTTAGTTGGGTTCGTAATTTTACCCGGAGTTTTACTTGGGTTCGTAATTTTACCCGAACTTTCTAGTTGGGTTCGTATTTTTTACCCGGACTTTTAGTTGGGTTCGTAATTTTACCCGGAGTTTTAGTTGGGTTCGTAATTTTACCCGGAGTTTTAGTTGGGTTCGTAATTTTACCCGGACTTTTTAGTTGGGTTCGTAATTTTACCCGGACTTTTTAGTTGGGTTCGTAATTTTACCCGGACTTTTAGTTGGGTTCGTAATTTTACCCGGAGTTTTAGTTGGGTTCGTAATTTTACCCGGAGTTTTAGTTGCGTTCGTAATTTTACCCGGAGTTGTACTTGGGTTCGTAATTTTTCCCGGAGTTTTACTTGGGTTCGTAATTTTACCCGGAGTTTTAGTTGGGTTCGTAATTTTACCCGGAGTTTTAGTTGGGTTCGTAATTTTACCCGGACTTTTTAGTTGGGTTCGTATTTTCTACCCGGACTTTTAGTTGGGTTCGTAATTTTACCCGGAGTTTTAGTTGGGTTCGTAATTTTACCCGGAGTTTTAGTTCAGTTCGTAATTTTACCCGGAGTTTTAGTTGGGTTCGTAATTTTACCCGGACTTTTTAGTTGGGTTCGTAATTTTACCCGGACTTTTTAGTTGGGTTCGTAATTTTACCCGGAGTCTTAAGTTAGGTTCGTATTTTTTATCCGGACTTTTTAGTTGGGTTCGTATTTTTTACCCGGAGTTTTAGTTGGGTTCGTAATTTTACCCGGAGTTTTACTTGGGTTCGTATTTTTTACCCGGACTTTTTAGTTGGGTTAGTATTTTTACCCGGAGTTTTAGTTGGGTTCGTATTTTTACCCGGAGTTTTAGTTGGCTTCGTATTTTTACCCGGAGTTTTAGTTGGGTTCGTAATTTTAGCCGGAGTTTTAGTTGGGTTCGTATTCTTTACCCGGACTTTTTAGTTGGGTTCGTTATTTTACCCGGAGTTTTAGTTGGGTTCGTAATTTTACCCGGAGTTTTAGTTGGGTTCGTAATTTTACCCGGAGGTTTAATTGGGTTCGTAATTTTACCCGGACTTTTTAGTTGGGTTCGTATTTTTTACCCGGACTTTTAGTTGGGTTCGTAATTTTACCCGGAGTTTTAGTTGGGTTCGTAATTTTACCCGGAGTTTTAATTGAGTTGGTAATTTTACCCGGAGTTTTAGTTGGGTTCGTAATTTTACCCGGACTTTTTATTTGGGTTCGTAATTTTACCCGGACTTTTTAGTTGGGTTCGTAATTTTACCCGGAGTTTTAGTTGGGTTCGTAATTTTACCCGGAGTTTTACTTGGGTTCGTAATTTTACCCGAACTTTCTAGTTGGGTTCGTATTTTTTACCCGGACTTTTAGTTGGGTTCGTAATTTTACCCGGAGTTTTAGTTGGGTTCGTAATTTTACCCGGAGTTTTACTTGGGTTCGTAATTTTACCCGGAGTTTTACTTGGGTTCGTAATTTTACCCGGAGTTTTAGTTGGGTTCGTAATTTTAACCGGAGTTTTAGTTGGGTTCGTAATTTTACCCGGACTTTTTAGTTTGGTTCGTATTTTTTACCCGTACTTTTAGTTGGGTTCGTATTTTTTACCAGAAGTTTTAGTTGGGTTCGTATTTTTTACCCGGAGTTTTAGTTGGGTTCGTATTTTTACCCGGAGTTTTAGTTGGGTTCGTATTTTTACCCGGAGTTTTAGTTGGGTTCGTAATTTTATCCGGAGTTTTAGTTGGGTTCGTATTCTTTACCCGGACTTTTTAGTTGGGTTAGTATTTTTGCCCGGAGTTTTAGTTGGGTTCGTATCTTTTTACCCGGAGTTTTAGTTGGGTTCTAAATGTTACCCGGACTTTTTTGTTTGGTTCGTATTTTTTAATCGGAGTTTTAGTTGGGTTCGTAATTTTACCCGGACTTTTTAGTTGGGTTCGTAATTTTACCCGGAGTTTAAGTTGGGTTCGTAATTTTACCCGGACTTTTAGTTGGGTTCGTAATTTTACCCGGAGTTTTAGTTGGGTTCGTAATTTATCCCGGAGTTTTAGTTGGGTTCGTAATTTTACCCGGACTTTTTAGTTGGGTTCGTATTTTTTACCCGGACTTTTAGTTGGGTTCGTAATTTTACCCGGAGTTTTAGTTGGGTTCGTAATTTTACCCGGAGTTTTAGTTGAGTTCGTAATTTTACCCGGAGTTTTAGTTGGGTTCGTAATTTTACCCGGACTTTTTATATGGGTTCGTAATTTTACCCGGACTTTTTAGTTGGGTTCGTAATTTTACCCGGAGTTTTAGTTGGGTTCGTAATTTTACCCGGAGTTTTACTTGGGTTCGTAATTTTACCCGGACTTTTTAGTTGGGTTCGTATTTTTTACCCGGACTTTTAGTTGGGTTCGTAATTTTACCCGGAGTTTTAGTTGGGTTCGTAATTTTACCCGGAGTTTTAGTTGGGTTCGTAATTTTACCCGTAGTTTTAGTTGGGTTCGAATTTTTTGCCCGGACTTTTTAGTTGGGGTTAGTATTTTTACCCGGAGTTTTAGTTGGGTTCGTATTTTTACCCGGAGTTTTAGTTGGGTTCGTAATTTTACCCGGAGTTTTAGTTGGGTTCGTATTTTTTACCCGGACATTTTAGTTGGGTTAGCATTTTTTACCCGGAGTTTTAGTTGGGTTCGTACTTTTTACCCGGAGTTTTAGTTGGGTTCGTATTTTTACCCGGAGTTTTAGTTGGGTTCGTATTTTTTACCCGGACTTTTTAGTTGGGTAAGTATTTTTACCCGGAGTTTTAGTTGGGTTCGTATTTTTACCCGGAGTTTTAGTTGGGTTCGTAATTTTACCCGGAGTTTTAGTTGGGTTCGTAACTTTTACCCGGACTATTTAGTTGGGTTAGTATTTTTTACCCGGAGTTTTAGTTGGGTTCGTATTTTTTACCCGGAGTTTTAGTTAGGTTCGCATTTTTTACCCGGAATTTTTAGTTGGGTTAGTATTTTTACCCGGAGTTTTAGTAGGGTTTGTAATTTTACCCGGAGTGTTAGTTGGGTTCGTAATTTTACCCGGAGTTTTAGTTGGGTTCGTATTTTTAACCCGGACTTTTTAGTTGGGTTAGTATTTTTACCCGGAGTTTTAGTTGGGTTCGTATTTTTACCCGGAGTTTTAGTTGGGTTCGTACTTTTATCCGGAGTTTTAGTTGGGTTCGTATTTTTTACCCGGACTTTTTAGTTGGGTTAGTATTTTTGCCCGGAGTTTTAGTTGGGTTCGTATTTTTTACCCGGAGTTTTAGTTGGGTTCGTAATTTTACCCGGAGTTTTAGTTGGGTTCGTATTTTTACCCGGAGTTTTAGTTGGGTTCGTAATTTTATCCGGAGTTTTAGTTGGGTTCGTATTTTTTACCCGGACTTTTTAGTTGGGTTAGTATTTTTGCCCGGAGTTTTAGTTGGGTTCGTATTTTTTTACCCGGAGTTTTAGTTGGGTTCTAAATGTTACCCGGACTTTTTTGTTTGGCTCGTATTTTTTACCCGGACTTTTTAGTTGGGTTCGTATTTTTTACCCGGACTTTTAGTTGGGTTCGTAATTTTACCCGGAGTTTTAGTTGGGTTCGTAATTTTACCCGGAGTTTTAGTTGGGTTCGTAATTTTACCCGGACTTTTTAGTTGGGTTCGTAATTTTACCCGGACTTTTTAGTTGGGTTCGTAATTTTACCCGGACTTTTAGTTGGGTTCGTAATTTTACCCGGAGTTTTAGTTGGGTTCGTAATTTTACCCGGAGTTTTAGTTGCGTTCGTAATTTTACCCGGAGTTGTACTTGGGTTCGTAATTTTTCCCGGAGTTTTACTTGGGTTCGTAATTTTACCCGGAGTTTTAGTTGGGTTCGTAATTTTACCCGGAGTTTTAGTTGGGTTCGTAATTTTACCCGGACTTTTTAGTTGGGTTCGTATTTTCTACCCGGACTTTTAGTTGGGTTCGTAATTTTACCCGGAGTTTTAGTTGGGTTCGTAATTTTACCCGGAGTTTTAGTTCAGTTCGTAATTTTACCCGGAGTTTTAGTTGGGTTCGTAATTTTACCCGGACTTTTTAGTTGGGTTCGTAATTTTACCCGGACTTTTTAGTTGGGTTCGTAATTTTACCCGGAGTCTTAAGTTAGGTTCGTATTTTTTATCCGGACTTTTTAGTTGGGTTCGTATTTTTTACCCGGAGTTTTAGTTGGGTTCGTAATTTTACCCGGAGTTTTACTTGGGTTCGTATTTTTTACCCGGACTTTTTAGTTGGGTTAGTATTTTTACCCGGAGTTTTAGTTGGGTTCGTATTTTTACCCGGAGTTTTAGTTGGCTTCGTATTTTTACCCGGAGTTTTAGTTGGGTTCGTAATTTTAGCCGGAGTTTTAGTTGGGTTCGTATTCTTTACCCGGACTTTTTAGTTGGGTTCGTTATTTTACCCGGAGTTTTAGTTGGGTTCGTAATTTTACCCGGAGTTTTAGTTGGGTTCGTAATTTTACCCGGAGGTTTAATTGGGTTCGTAATTTTACCCGGACTTTTTAGTTGGGTTCGTATTTTTTACCCGGACTTTTAGTTGGGTTCGTAATTTTACCCGGAGTTTTAGTTGGGTTCGTAATTTTACCCGGAGTTTTAATTGAGTTGGTAATTTTACCCGGAGTTTTAGTTGGGTTCGTAATTTTACCCGGACTTTTTATTTGGGTTCGTAATTTTACCCGGACTTTTTAGTTGGGTTCGTAATTTTACCCGGAGTTTTAGTTGGGTTCGTAATTTTACCCGGAGTTTTACTTGGGTTCGTAATTTTACCCGAACTTTCTAGTTGGGTTCGTATTTTTTACCCGGACTTTTAGTTGGGTTCGTAATTTTACCCGGAGTTTTAGTTGGGTTCGTAATTTTACCCGGAGTTTTACTTGGGTTCGTAATTTTACCCGGAGTTTTACTTGGGTTCGTAATTTTACCCGGAGTTTTAGTTGGGTTCGTAATTTTAACCGGAGTTTTAGTTGGGTTCGTAATTTTACCCGGACTTTTTAGTTTGGTTCGTATTTTTTACCCGTACTTTTAGTTGGGTTCGTATTTTTTACCAGAAGTTTTAGTTGGGTTCGTATTTTTTACCCGGAGTTTTAGTTGGGTTCGTATTTTTACCCGGAGTTTTAGTTGGGTTCGTATTTTTACCCGGAGTTTTAGTTGGGTTCGTAATTTTATCCGGAGTTTTAGTTGGGTTCGTATTCTTTACCCGGACTTTTTAGTTGGGTTAGTATTTTTGCCCGGAGTTTTAGTTGGGTTCGTATCTTTTTACCCGGAGTTTTAGTTGGGTTCTAAATGTTACCCGGACTTTTTTGTTTGGTTCGTATTTTTTAATCGGAGTTTTAGTTGGGTTCGTAATTTTACCCGGACTTTTTAGTTGGGTTCGTAATTTTACCCGGAGTTTAAGTTGGGTTCGTAATTTTACCCGGACTTTTAGTTGGGTTCGTAATTTTACCCGGAGTTTTAGTTGGGTTCGTAATTTTACCCGGAGTTTTAGTTGGGTTCGTAATTTTACCCGGACTTTTTAGTTGGGTTCGTATTTTTTACCCGGACTTTTAGTTGGGTTCGTAATTTTACCCGGAGTTTTAGTTGGGTTCGTAATTTTACCCGGAGTTTTAGTTGAGTTCGTAATTTTACCCGGAGTTTTAGTTGGGTTCGTAATTTTACCCGGACTTTTTATTTGGGTTCGTAATTTTACCCGGACTTTTTAGTTGGGTTCGTAATTTTACCCGGAGTTTTAGTTGGGTTCGTAATTTTACCCGGAGTTTTACTTGGGTTCGTAATTTTACCCGGACTTTTTAGTTGGGTTCGTATTTTTTACCCGGACTTTTAGTTGGGTTCGTAATTTTACCCGGAGTTTTAGTTGGGTTCGTAATTTTACCCGGAGGTTTAGTTGGGTTCGTAATTTTACCCGGAGTTTTAGTTGGGTTCGAATTTTTTACCCGGACTTTTTAGTTGGGGTTAGTATTTTTACCCGGATTTTAGTTGGGTTCGTATTTTTACCCGGAGTTTTAGTTGGGTTCGTAATTTTACCCGGAGTTTTAGTTGGGTTCGTATTTTTACCCGGACATTTTAGTTGGGTTAGCATTTTTTACCCGGAGTTTTAGTTGGGTTCGTACTTTTTACCCGGAGTTTTAGTTGGGTTCGTATTTTTTACCCGGAGTTTTAGTTGGGTTCGTATTTTTTACCCGGACTTTTTAGTTGGGTAAGTATTTTTACCCGGAGTTTTAGTTGGGTTCGTATTTTTACCCGGAGTTTTAGTTGGGTTCGTAATTTTACCCGGAGTTTTAGTTGGGTTCGTATCTTTTACCCGGACTATTTAGTTGGGTTAGTATTTTTTACCCGGAGTTTTAGTTGGGTTCGTATTTTTTACCCGGAGTTTTAGTTGGGTTCGCATTTTTTTACCCGGAATTTTTAGTTGGGTTAGTATTTTTACCCGGAGTTTTAGTAGGGTTTGTAATTTTACCCGGAGTGTTAGTTGGGTTCGTAATTTTACCCGGAGTTTTAGTTGGGTTCGTATTTTTAACCCGGACTTTTTAGTTGGGTTAGTATTTTTACCCGGAGTTTTAGTTGGGTTCGTATTTTTACCCGGAGTTTTAGTTGGGTTCGTAATTTTATCCGGAGTTTTAGTTGGGTTCGTATTTTTTACCCGGACTTTTTAGTTGGGTTAGTATTTTTGCCCGGAGTTTTAGTTGGGTTCGTATTTTTTACCCGGAGTTTTAGTTGGGTTCGTAATTTTACCCGGAGTTTTAGTTGGGTTCGTATTTTTACCCGGAGTTTTAGTTGGGTTCGTATTTTTTACCCGGACTTTTTAGTTGGGTTAGTATTTTTGCCCGGAGTTTTAGTTGGGTTCGTATTTTTTTACCCGGAGTTTTAGTTGGGTTCTAAATGTTACCCGGACTTTTTTGTTTGGTTGGTATTTTTTACCCGGACTTTTTAGTTGGGTTCGTATTTTTTACCCGGACTTTTAGTTGGGTTCGTAATTTTACCCGGAGTTTTAGTTGGGTTCGTAATTTTACCCGGAGTTTTAGTTGGGTTCGTAATTTTACCCGGACTTTTTAGTTGGGTTCGTAATTTTACCCGGACTTTTTAGTTGGGTTCGTAATTTTACCCGGACTTTTAGTTGGGTTCGTAATTTTACCCGGAGTTTTAGTTGGGTTCGTAATTTTACCCGGAGTTTTAGTTGCGTTCGTAATTTTACCCGGAGTTGTACTTGGGTTCGTAATTTTTCCCGGAGTTTTACTTGGGTTCGTAATTTTACCCGGAGTTTTAGTTGGGTTCGTAATTTTACCCGGAGTTTTAGTTGGGTTCGTAATTTTACCCGGAGTTTTAGTTCAGTTCGTAATTTTACCCGGAGTTTTAGTTGGGTTCGTAATTTTACCCGGACTTTTTAGTTGGGTTCGTAATTTTACCCGGACTTTTTAGTTGGGTTCGTAATTTTACCCGGAGTCTTAAGTTAGGTTCGTATTTTTTATCCGGACTTTTTAGTTGGGTTCGTATTTTTTACCCGGAGTTTTAGTTGGGTTCGTAATTTTACCCGGAGTTTTACTTGGGTTCGTATTTTTTACCCGGACTTTTTAGTTGGGTTAGTATTTTTACCCGGAGTTTTAGTTGGGTTCGTATTTTTACCCGGAGTTTTAGTTGGCTTCGTATTTTTACCCGGAGTTTTAGTTGGGTTCGTAATTTTAGCCGGAGTTTTAGTTGGGTTCGTATTCTTTTCCCGGACTTTTTAGTTGGGTTCGTAATTTTACCCGGAGTTTTAGTTGGGTTCGTAATTTTACCCGGAGTTTTAGTTGGGTTCGTAATTTTACCCGGAGGTTTAGTTGGGTTCGTAATTTTACCAGGACTTTTTAGTTGGGTTCGTATTTTTTACCCGGACTTTTAGTTGGGTTCGTAATTTTACCCGGAGTTTTAGTTGGGTTCGTAATTTTACCCGGAGTTTTAGTTGGGTTCGTAATTTTATCCGGAGTTTTAGTTGGGTTCGTATTTTTTACCCGGACTTTTTAGTTGGGTTAGTATTTTTGCCCGGAGTTTTAGTTGGGTTCGTATTTTTTTACCCGGAGTTTTAGTTGGGTTCTAAATGTTACCCGGACTTTTTTGTTTGGCTCGTATTTTTTACCCGGACTTTTTAGTTGGGTTCGTATTTTTTACCCGGACTTTTAGTTGGGTTCGTAATTTTACCCGGAGTTTTAGTTGGGTTCGTAATTTTACCCGGAGTTTTAGTTGGGTTCGTAATTTTACCCGGACTTTTTAGTTGGGTTCGTAATTTTACCCGGACTTTTTAGTTGGGTTCGTAATTTTACCCGGACTTTTTAGTTGGGTTCGTAATTTTACCCGGAGTTTTAGTTGGGTTCGTAATTTTACCCGGAGTTTTACTTGGGTTCGTAATTTTACCCGAACTTTTTAGTTGGGTTCGTATTTTTTACCCGGACTTTTAGTTGGGTTCGTAATTTTACCCGGAGTTTTAGTTGGGTTCGTAATTTTACCCGGAGTTTTACTTGGGTTCGTAATTTTACCCGGAGTTTTACTTGGGTTCGTAATTTTACCCGGAGTTTTAGTTGGGTTCGTAATTTTACCCGGAGTTTTAGTTGGGTTCGTAATTTTACCCGGACTTTTTAGTTTGGTTCGTATTTTTTACCCGTACTTTTAGTTGGGTTCGTATTTTTTACCCGGAGTTTTAGTTGGGTTCGTATTTTTTACCCGGACTTTTTAGTTGGGTACGTATTTTTACCCGGAGTTTTAGTTGGGTTCGTATTTTTACCCGGAGTTTTAGTTGGGTTCGTATTTTTACCCGGAGTTTTAGTTGGGTTCGTATTTTTACCCGGAGTTTTAGTTGGGTTCGTAGTTTTAGCCGGAGTTTTAGTTGGGTTCGTATTCTTTACCCGGACTTTTTAGTTGGGTTCGTAATTTTACCCGGAGTTTTAGTTGGCTTCGTATTTTTACCCGGAGTTTTAGTTGGGTTCGTAATTTTAGCCGGAGTTTTAGTTGGGTTCGTATTCTTTTCCCGGACTTTTTAGTTGGGTTCGTAATTTTACCCGGAGTTTTAGTTGGGTTCGTAATTTTACCCGGAGTTTTAGTTGAGTTCGTAATTTTACCCGGAGGTTTAGTTGGGTTCGTAATTTTACCAGGACTTTTTAGTTGGGTTCGTATTTTTTACCCGGACTTTTAGTTGGGTTCGTAATTTTACCCGGAGTTTTAGTTGGGTTCGTAATTTTACCCGGAGTTTTAATTGAGTTGGTAATTTTACCCGGAGTTTTAGTTGGGTTCGTAATTTTACCCGGACTTTTTATTTGGGTTCGTAATTTTACCCGGACTTTTTAGTTGGGTTCGTAATTTTACCCGGAGTTTTAGTTGGGTTCGTAATTTTACCCGGAGTTTTACTTGGGTTCGTAATTTTACCCGAACTTTTTAGTTGGGTTCGTATTTTTTACCCGGACTTTTAGTTGGGTTCGTAATTTTACCCGGAGTTTTAGTTGGGTTCGTAATTTTACCCGGAGTTTTACTTGGGTTCGTAATTTTACCCGGAGTTTTACTTGGGTTCGTAATTTTACCCGGAGTTTTAGTTGGGTTCGTAATTTTACCCGGAGTTTTAGTTGGGTTCGTAATTTTACCCGGACTTTTTAGTTTGGTTCGTATTTTTTACCCGTACTTTTAGTTGGGTTCGTATTTTTTACCAGGAGTTTTAGTTGGGTTCGTATTTTTTACCCGGACTTTTTAGTTGGGTACGTATTTTTACCCGGAGTTTTAGTTGGGTTCGTATTTTTACCCGGAGTTTTAGTTGGGTTCGTATTTTTACCCGGAGTTTTAGTTGGGTTCGTATTTTTACCCGGAGTTTTAGTTGGGTTCGTAGTTTTAGCCGGAGTTTTAGTTGGGTTCGTATTCTTTACCCGGACTTTTTAGTTGGGTTCGTAATTTTACCCGGAGTTTTAGTTGGGTTCGTAATTTTACCCGGAGTTTTAGTTGGGTTCGTAATTTTACCCGGAGGTTTAGTTGGGTTCGTAATTTTACCCGGACTTTTTAGTTGGGTTCGTATTTTTTACCCGGACTTTTAGTTGGGTTCGTAATTTTAACCGGAGTTTTAGTTGGGTTCGTAATTTTACCCGGAGTTTTAGTTGAGTTGGTAATTTTACCCGGAGTTTTAGTTGGGTTCGTAATTTTACCCGGACTTTTTATTTGGGTTCGTAATTTTACCCGGACTTTTTAGTTGGGTTCGTAATTTTACCCGCAGTTTTAGTTGGGTTCGTAATTTTACCCGGAGTTTTACTTGGGTTCGTAATTTTACCCGAACTTTTTAGTTGGGTTCGTATTTTTTACCCGGACTTTTAGTTGGGTTCGTAATTTTACCCGGAGTTTTAGTTGGGTTCGTAATTTTACCCGGAGTTTTAGTTGCGTTCGTAATTTTACCCGGAGTTGTACTTGGGTTCGTAATTCTACCCGGAGTTTTACTTGGGTTCGTAATTTTACCCGGAGCTTTAGTTGGGTTCGTAATTTTACCCGGAGTTTTAGTTGGGTTCGTAATTTTACCCGGAGTTTTAGTTGAGTTCGTAATTTTACCCGGAGTTTTAGTTGGGTTCGTAATTTTACCCGGACTTTTTAGTTGGGTTCGTAATTTTACCCGGACTTTTTAGTTGGGTTCGTAATTTTACCCGGAGTCTTAAGTTAGGTTCGTATTTTTTATCCGGACTTTTTAGTTGGGTTCGTATTTTTTACCCGGAGTTTTAGTTGGGTTAGTATTTTTACCCGGAGTTTTAGTTGGGTTCGTATTTTTACCCGGAGTTTTAGTTGGGTTCGTATTTTTAGCCGGAGTTTTAGTTGGGTTCGTAATTTTAGCCGGAGTTTTAGTTGGGTTCGTATTCTTTACCCGGACTTTTTAGTTGGGTTCGTAATTTTACCCGGAGTTTTAGTTGGGTTCGTAATTTTACCCGGAGTTTTAGTTGGGTTCGTAATTTTACCCGGAGGTTTACTTGGGTTCGCAATTTTACCCGGACTTTTTAGTTGGGTTCGTATTTTTTACCCGGACTTTTAGTTGGGTTCGTAATTTTACCCGGAGTTTTAGTTGGGTTCGTAATTTTACCCGGAGCTTTAGTTGAGTTGGTAATTTTACCCGGAGTTTTAGTTGGGTTCGTAATTTTACCCGGACTTTTTATTTGGGTTCGTAATTTTACCCGGACTTTTTAGTTGGGTTCGTAATTTTACCCGGAGTTTTAGTTGGGTTCGTAATTTTACCCGGAGTTTTACTTGGGTTCGTAATTTTACCCGAACTTTTTAGTTGGGTTCGTATTTTTTACCCGGACTTTTAGTTGGGTTCGTAATTTTACCCGGAGTTTTAGTTGGGTTCGTAATTTTACCCGGAGTTTTAGTTGGGTTCGTAATTTTACCCGGAGTTTTACTTGGGTTCGTAATTTTACCCGGAGTTTTACTTGGGTTCGTAATTTTACCCGGAGTTTTAGTTGGGTTCGTAATTTTACCCGGAGTTTTAGTTGGGTTCGTAATTTTACCCGGACTTTTTAGTTGGGCTCGTATTTTTTACCCGGACTTTTAGTTGGGTTCGTATTTTTTACCCGGAGTTTTAGTTGGGTTCGTATTTTTTACCCGGACTTTTTAGTTGGGTTAGTATTTTTACCCGGAGTTTTAGTTGGGTTCGTATTTTTACCAGGAGTTTTAGTTGGGTTCGTATTTTTACCCGGAGTTTTAGTTGGGTTCGTAATTTTAGCCGGAGTTTTAGTTGGGTTCGTATTCTTTACCCGGACTTTTTAGTTGGGTTCGTAATTTTACCCGGAGTTTTAGTTGGGTTCGTAATTTTACCCGGAGTTTTAGTTGGCTTCGTAATTTTACCCGGAGGTTTAGTTGGGTTCGTAATTTTACCCGGACTTTTTAGTTGGGTTCGTATTTTTTACCCGGACTTTTAGTTGGGTTCGTAATTTTACCCGGAGTTTTAGTTGGGTTCGTAATTTTACCCGGACTTTTTAGTTGGGTTCGTATTTTTTACCCGGACTTTTAGTTGGGTTCGTATTTTTACCCGGAGTTTTAGTTGTGTTGGTAATTTTACCCGGAGTTTTAGTTGGGTTCATATTTTTTACCGGACTTTTTAGTTGGGTTCGTATTTTTTACCAGAAGTTTTAGTTGGGTTCTTATTTTTTACCCGGAGTTTTAGTTGGGTTCGTATTTTTACCCGGAGTTTTAGTTGGGTTCGTATTTTTACCCGGAGTTTTAGTTGGGTTCGTAATTTTATCCGGAGTTTTAGTTGGGTTCATATTTTTTACCCGGTCTTTTTAGTTGGGTTAGTATTTTTGCCCGGAGTTTTAGTTGGGTTCGTATTTTTTTACCCGGAGTTTTAGTTGGGTTCTAAATGGTACCCGGACTTTTTTGTTTGGTTCGTATTTTTTACCCGGAGTTTTAGTTGGGTTCGTAATTTTACCCGGACTTTTTAGTTGGGTTCGTAATTTTACCCGGAGTTTTAGTTGGGTTCGTAATTTTACCCGAAGTTTTAGTTGGGTTCGTAATTTTACCCGGAGTTTTAGTTGGGTTCGTAATTTTACCCGGAGTTTTAGTTGGGTTCGTAATTTTACCCGGACTTCTTAGTTGGGTTCGTATTTTTTACCCGGACTTTTAGTTGGGTTCGTAATTTTACCCGGAGTTTTAGTTGGGTTCGTAATTTTACCCGGAGTTTTAGTTGAGTTCGTAATTTTACCCGGAGTTTTAGTTGGGTTCGTAATTTTACCCGGATTTTTTATTTGGGTTCGTAATTTTACCCGGACTTTTTAGTTGGGTTCGTAATTTTACCCGGAGTTTTAGTTGGGTTCGTAATTTTACCCGGAGTTTTACTTGGGTTCGTAATTTTACCCGGACTTTTTAGTTGGGTTCGTATTTTTTACCCGGACTTTTAGTTGGGTTCGTAATTTTACCCGGAGTTTTAGTTGGGTTCGTAATTTTACCCGGAGTTTTAGTTGGGTTCGTAATTTTACCCAGAGTTTTAGTTGGGTTCGTATTTTTGACCCGGACTTTTTAGTTGGGGTTAGTATTTTTACCCGGAGTTTTAGTTGGGTTCGTATTTTTACCCGGAGTTTTAGTTGGGTTCGTAATTTTACCCGGAGTTTTAGTTGGGTTCGTATTTTTTACCCGGACATTTTAGTTGGGTTAGCATTTTTTACCCGGAGTTTTAGTTGGGTTCGTACTTTTTACCCGGAGTTTTAGTTGGGTTCGTATTTTTTACCCGGAGTTTTAGTTGGGTTCGTATTTTTTACCCGGACTTTTTAGTTGGGTAAGTATTTTTACCTGGAGTTTTAGTTGGGTTCGTATTTTTACCCGGAGTTTTAGTTGGGTTCGTAGTTTTACCCGGAGTTTTAGTTGGGTTCGTATCTTTTACCCGGACTATTTAGTTCGGTTAGTATTTTTTACCCGGAGTTTTAGTTGGGTTCGTATTTTTTACCCGGATTTTTAGTTGGGTTCGCATTTTTTACCCGGAATTTTTAGTTGCGTTAGTATTTTTACCCGGAGTTTTAGTTGGGTTCGTATTTTTAACCCGGACTTTTTAGTTGGGTTAGTATTTTTACCCGGAGTTTTAGTTGGGTTCGTATTTTTACCCGGAGTTTTAGTTGGGTTCGTAAATTTATCCGGAGTTTTAGTTGGGTTCGTATTTTTTACCCGGACTTTTTAGTTGGGTTAGTATTTTTGCCCGGAGTTTTAGTTGGGTTCGTATTTTTTACCCGGAGTTTTAGTTGGGTTCGTAATTTTACCCGGAGTTTTAGTTGGGTTCGTAATTTTATCCGGAGTTTTAGTTGGGTTCGTAATTTTACCCGGAGTTTTAGTTGAGTTGGTAATTTTACCCGGAGTTTTAGTTGGGTTAGTATTTTTGCCGGAGTTTTAGTTGGGTTCGTATTTTTTACCCGGAGTTTTAGATGGGTTCGTAATTTTACCCGGAGTTTTAGTTGGGTTCGTATTTTTTACCCGGACTTTTTAGTTGGGTTAGTATTTTTACCCGGAGTTTTAGTTGGGTTCGTATTTTTACCCGGAGTTTTAGTTGGGTTCGTATTTTTACCCGGAGTTTTAGTTGGGTTCGTAATTTTAGCCGGAGTTTTAGTTGGGTTCGTATTTTTTACCCGGACTTTTTAGTTGGGTTAGTATTTTTGCCCGGAGTTTTAGTTGGGTTCGTATTTTTTTACCCGGAGTTTTAGTTGGGTTCTAAATGTTACCCGGACTTTTTTGTTTGGTTCGTATTTTTTACCCGGAGTTTTAGTTGGGTTCGTAATTTTACCTGGACTTTTAAGTTAGGTTCGTATTTTTACCCGGACTTTTTAGTTGGGTTCGTATTTTTTACCCGGACTTTTTAGTTGGGTTCGTAATTTTACCCGGAGTTTTAGTTGGGTTCGTAATTTTATCCGGAGTTCTAGTTGGGTTCGTATTTTTTACCCGGAGTTTTAGTTGGGTTCGTAATTTTACCCGGAGTTTTAGTTGGGTTCGTATTTTTTACCCGGACTTTTTAGTTGGGTTAGTATTTTTACCCGGAGTTTTAGTTGGGTTCGTATTTTTACCCGGAGTTTTAGTTGGGTTCGTATTTTTACCCGGAGTTTTAGTTGGGTTCGTAATTTTACCCGGAGTTTTAGTAGGGTTCGTAATTTTACCCGGACTTTTTAGTTGGGTTCGTATTTTTTACCCGGACTTTTAGTTGGGTTCGTAATTCTACCCGGAGTTTTAGTTGGGTTCGTAATTTTACCCGGAGTTTTAGTTGAGTTCGTAATTTTACCCGGAGTTTTAGTTGGGTTCGTAATTTTACCCGGACTTTTTATTTGGGTTCGTAATTTTACCCGGACTTTTTAGTTGGGTTCGTAATTTTACCCGGAGTTTTAGTTGGGTTCGTAATTTTACCCGGAGTTTTAGTTGGGTTCGTAATTTTACCCGGAGTTTTAGTTGGGTTCGTAATTTTACCCGGAGTTTTAGTTGGGTTCGTAATTTTACCCGGACTTTTTAGTTGGGTTCTAATTTTTTACCCGGACTTTTAGTTGGGTTCGTAATTTTACCCGGAGTTTTAGTTGGGTTCGTAATTTTACCCGGAGTTTTAGTTGAGTTCGTAATCTTACCCGGAGTTTTAGTTGGGTTCGTAATTTTACCCGGACTTTTTAGTTGGGTTCGTAATTTTACCCGGACTTTTTAGTTGGGTTAGTATTTTTACCCGGAGTTTTAGTTGGGTTCGTATTTTTACCCGAAGTTTTAGTTGGGTTCGTATTTTTACCCGGAGTTTTAGTTGGGTTCGTAATTTTAGCCGGAGTTTTAGTTGGGTTCGTATCCTTTACCCGGACTTTTTAGTTGGGTTCGTAATTTTACCCGGAGTTTTAGGTGGGTTCGTAATTTTACCCGGAGTTTTAGTTGGGTTCGTAATTTTACCCGGAGGTTTAGTTGGGTTCGTAATTTTACGCGGACTTTTTAGTTGGGTTCGTATTGTTTACCCGGACTTTTAGTTGGGTTCGTAATTTTACCCGGAGTTTTAGTTGGGTTCGTAATTTTACCCGGAGTTTTAGTTGAGTTGGTAATTTTACCCGGAGTTTTAGTTGGGTTCGTAATTTTACCCGGACTTTTTATTTGGGTTCGTAATTTTACCCGGACTTTTTAGTTAGGTTCGTAATTTTACCCGGAGTTTTACTTGGGTTCGTAATTTTACCCGAACTTTTTAGTTGGGTTCGTATTTTTTACCCGGACTTTTAGTTGGGTTCGTAATTTTACCCGGAGTTTTAGTTGGGTTCGTAATTTTACCCCGAGTTTTACTTGGGTTCGTAATTTTACCCGGAGTTTTAGTTGGGTTCGTAATTTTACCCGGAGTTTTAGTTGGGTTCGTAATTTTACCCGGACTTTTTAGTTGGGTTCGTATTTTTTACCCGGAGTTTTAGTTGGGTTCGTATTTTTTACCCGGAGTTTTAGTTGGGTTCGTATTTTTTACCCGGACTTTTTAGTTGGGTTAGTATTTTTACACGGAGTTTTAGTTGGGTTCGTATTTTTACCCGGAGTTTTAGTTGGGTTCGTATTTTTACCCGGAGTTTTAGTTGGGTTCGTAATTTTAGCCGGAGTTTTAGTTGGGTTCGTATTCTTTACCCGGACTTTTTAGTTGGGTTCGTAATTTTACCCGGAGTTTTAGTTGGGTTCGTAATTTTACCCGGAGTTTTAGTTGGGTTCGTAATTTTACCCGGAGGTTTAGTTGGGTTCGTAGTTTTACCCGGACTTTTTAGTTGGGTTCGTATTTTTTACCCGGACTTTTAGTTGGGTTCGTAATTTTACCCGGAGTTTTAGTTGGGTTCGTAATTTTACCCGGAGTTTTAGTTGAGTTGGTAATTTTACCCGGAGTTTTAGTTGGGTTCGTAATTTTACCCGGACTTTTTATTTGGGTTCGTAATTTTACCCGGACTTTTTAGTTGGGTTCGTAATTTTACCCGGAGTTTTAGTTGGGTTCGTAATTTTACCCGGAGTTTTACTTGGGTTCGTAATTTTACCCGAACTTTTTAGTTGGGTTCGTATTTTTTACCCGGACTTTTAGTTGGGTTCGTAATTTTACCCGGAGTTTTAGTTGGGTTCGTAATTTTACCCGGAGTTTTAGTTGCGTTCGTAATTTTACCCGGAGTTGTACTTGGGATCGTAATTTTACCCGGAGTTTTACTTGGGTTCGTAATTTTACCCGGAGTTTTAGTTGGGTTCGTAATTTTACCCGGAGTTTTAGTTGGGTTCGTAATTTTACCCGGACTTTTTAGTTGGGTTCGTATTTTTTACCCGGACTTTCAGTTGGGTTCGTAATTTTACCCGGAGTTTTAGTTGGGTCCGTAATTTTACCCGGAGTTTTAGTTGAGCTCGAAATTTTACCCGGAGTTTTAATTGGGTTCGTAATTTTACCCGGACTTTTTAGTTGGGTTTGTAATTTTACCCGGACTTTTTAGTTGGGTTCGTAATTTTACCCGGAGTCTTAAGTTAGGTTCGTATTTTTTATCCGGACTTTTTAGTTGGGTTCGTATTTTTTACCCGGAGTTTTAGTTGGGTTCGTAATTTTACCCGGAGTTTTAGTTGGGTTCGTATTTTTTACCCGGACTTTTTAGTTGGGTTAGTATTTTTACCCGGAGTTTTAGTTGGGTTCGTATTTTTACCCGGAGTTTTAGTTGGGTTCGTATTTTTACCCGGAGTTTTAGTTGGGTTCGTAATTTTAGCCGGAGTTTTAGTTGGGTTCGTATTCTTTACCCGGACTTTTTAGTTGGGTTCGTAATTTTACCCGGAGTTTTAGTTGGGTTCGTAATTTTACCCGGAGATTTAGTTGGGTTCGTAATTTTACCCGGAGGTTTAGTTGGGTTCGTAATTTTACCCGGACTTTTTAGTTGGGTTCGTATTTTTTACCCGGACTTTTAGTTGGGTTCGTAATTTTACCCGGAGTTTTAGTTGGGTTCGTAATTTTACCCGGAGTTTTAGTTGAGTTGGTAATTTTACCCGGAGTTTTAGTTGGGTTCGTAATTTTACCCGGACTTTTTATTTGGGTTCGTAATTTTACCCGGACTTTTTAGTTGGGTTCGTAATTTTACCCGGAGTTTTAGTTGGGTTCGTAATTTTACCCGGAGTTTTACTTTGGTTCGTAATTTTACCCGAACTCTTTAGTTGGGTTCGTATTTTTTACCCGGACTTTTAGTTGGGTTCGTAATTTTACCCGGAGTTTTAGTTGGGTTCGTAATTTTACCCGGAGTTTTAGTTGGGTTCGTAATTTTACCCGGAGTTTTACTTGGGTTCGTAATTTTACCCGGACTTTTACTTGGGTTCGTAATTTTACCCGGAGTTTTAGTTGGGTTCGTAATTTTACCCGGAGTTTTAGTTGGGTTCGTAATTTTACCCGGAGTTTTAGTTGGGTTCGTAATTTTACCCGGAGTTTTAGTTGGGTTCGTAATTTTACCCGGACTTTTTAGTTGGGTTCTAATTTTTTACCCGGACTTTTAGTTGGGTTCGTAATTTTACCCGGAGTTTTAGTTGGGTTCGTAATTTTACCCGGAGTTTTAGTTGAGTTCGTAATTTTACCCGGAGTTTTAGTTGGGTTCGTAATTTTACCCGGACTTTTTAGTTGGGTTCGTAATTTTACCCGGACTTTTTAGTTGGGTTCGTAATTTTACCCGGAGTCTTAAGTTAGGTTCGTATTTTTTATCCGGACTTTTTAGTTTGGTTCGTATTTTTTACCCGGAGTTTTAGTTGGGTTCGTAATTTTACCCGGAGTTTTAAGTAGATATAATTCGCGGGGATTGGACCACAACAGTGCAAAAACTTCAGTGCAACATCGTTGACAGTTATAACTGTGGTCGCCATCTGTCGGCTGGTAGCGTAATAAAGGTTTTGGCATGTCGTATGGTGGTCGGATAGCACATTAGGTTTGTGTGCGCCATCTGTCGGCCATTTTGTGAATAATTTGAAAATGTTTGCGCACGCGCCGGTGTCGTTTTGTGTCGTAATATTTTTACTTAATTAAAAAAATACCCTTTAATAGGCTCGAACTAGCCTCCAGAGTACGCGCACATGCCAGATCCGTCACCTTACACAGGTAGACCATCAGAGTAATTTATCAGCAATTGTTTATTTGTGAATGATATGGAGAGCGGTCTGTCTGTCTGTCAGTTGGTTGGTCAAATTTAAAATAAAACATTGTAGTGTTTAAAAATATTTATTGTTTATAAAATAATAAAAAAGTACTATTCTTCATTTATTTTTTTTGTTGATTTTGCATGACGATCGGTTTGCTGTCACTCGTCGTCGTCGTCGTGGTCGCCGCTGCATACCTAATCCCAATTTGCGTTTAGCTTTCATAGCAGATGTTACTAACCAGGCGCTAATTTTTTCACCGGTGGACGCCGATGGATGTTTAACGCGTTGCCAAGCCGCTTCCTCCAGAATTTTATCCGCCGCATGCCTCCTCTGCAGTTCCTTGTGTTGATGGTACGCCAAATCGTGGTCCCTGCACGCACGATCGAGGGCGTTTATTCCGCGGTCGCCGCGTTCCATACGCTCGTGAAGTTTGGTACCCGGTCCGCAGAATTGGTAGCCGCCGGGCATGTGAAGCTCGATCGGTAACTTATCGATGAGGGAATTAACAAGTCCCCTACCAAAAAAAATGGTATTCTTGTACAGTAGTGGCATTATAATGAACAAGATAATGCGCTTCTTGGATTTTTATACAAGGTCAGTTTTGGAAATCCAACTTCGCTCGTCGACACCCAACCATTTGACGTACAATCGATTTCCCTTCTTTCTGAGCACTTTTTCGACGAGTTGAACATCCGGATACTTTGATTTTTGCAATTCCTGTTCATAAAATGACCCCAAAATAGGTTCGCCGCTAAGATCCCGCAATATGTAAGTTGTGGGATTGGTGTATTGTATTTTATCAACTACAAAGACTTCGTTGCTCCAACTTGGTTGGTAACCTTTTGCGAATAGACTGCGATATTTCGAAATCCTTACGTGATCGTTTCGTTTAAATTTTGTAATTAAATTACTCATTTTAATGTAATTATAGGCGCTGTCCAGCAGCTGCTTTTCATTATCGCGAGTAACATTTACCGGTTTCATTTTAATCGTTGAATGAACGGTATTATTATATTTTGAAACAGTAAGTGGCAATAGTTTCAACCACGCATAGGACCCCTGCATGCTGAACTCTTTCCACATCATCGCTTTTAGTGTTCTATTTAGACGCTCCACTACCGACGCCTTCATCGTACTATATGTCGAGTAATGATTGATATTGAATTGTTTCATTAGCATTGAGAATTCAGGGCCATAAAATTCTCTTCCTAAATCGGTTTGTAAATTCGCCGGATGACGTCCCAACAATAGTATTTTTTTCATTGCGGCGGCAACATCTTTGGAGGACTTTGTTTTTGTCGGAACGGCCCAGGCAAATTTTGAAAATACATCGATAACAACGAGAATATATTTGTTGCCGCGATTTTGTCGCGCGTACGGAATCATCTCGACAAGGTCGGCTTGAAATAAATCATCTAGTCCTTTCACGATTACGCGTCTACGTTTGAAGGTCTTTCGGGCCGGTTTATGCAATTCGTCGACCACTTGTTGCTTAAGGTCACTCATATTCTATATTTAACGAGTAGTTCTACGTACATATGCGTACTTATTGGTCGATGTCTTC
Organism: Melinopterus prodromus; assembly: GCA_964023965.1. Lineage (NCBI taxonomy): Eukaryota > Metazoa > Arthropoda > Insecta > Coleoptera > Scarabaeidae > Melinopterus > Melinopterus prodromus. The sequence continues at coordinate 335,478 of CAXIES010000088.1, forward strand.
CTGTCAACTTTGTGGTAGATGATGTAATAGCACTATCTAAGCTAAATGTTATTGCATCACCGTTCCGAATAACAGTTCCATTTAAATTATCCTTTGAAATACCCTTTTTTGATGAATTAATGTGTGTGATTAAGTCGACAGGAAAAACGGTAGCACTTTGGATTTCGCCTATTTGCTTCAATGGATATTGATAGGTAGCGGTACCGTTATCCAATTGGTAATTAAATGTTAATGTCGAATAGTCGAATTTATACGAGCCGCGTATAGATAAACAAATGTACGCGTATAGTTCTTTATCCACCGACGGCGACGATAATGATTTTAAATCTTTTGCTCTTGTGGATATATGACGACCAAACTTATCAAGAGTCATGGTAAAAGTGATAGAAAAAAATTCAAATTTACAAATTTGTACAATTATTCGCGCTTCGCGTAATTCCTCCACGATGCTATTAATTTCGTTCTCGTGACCGTCATTTCCGGCATCTTGTGATGCAAGCAACAGCCTTAAGCGACTAATAAGTTGATTCGCATCATCCCAAAACGTGAATTCAATCGGTTTGTTATTGTAGCTCATCAGACCGCGTCCGCCGAATTGACTACTACTACTAGCCCAGGTGCTAGCTCTCGCTCTTCCCGCCGCCGCCGTCGTCGTCGGACGCGTACTTTTGGGTGTTGATTGATTGTAAATGAGCGGAGCGATAACTTTACGATATTTGTCGCCGGCATTACCGGCAATTTGTTTATTCGGATCATGATTTACTCGCGCCGCGTTTGTCATTAATACCATTTCACGATAATTCTTTTGATCTTCCTTTGAATCGTCTGTCGGATTTTTCTTGAATATTAATTCGTAAAGGCCCGGCGTTCCTTTGAACTCTCGTCCGTCAACAACAATATTAGCATTTTGGTTGTTAAATTGTAATTCTGAGGAGCCAAGATAGAATTTATCAAGCTCGGGATCATGGCGGACGCCCACACGACTATGGTCGTACACGTTTTTGGTATCCCTAATAAATCCCTCAATATAATCTCTAGATAAGGGAGCGAATTGATCCATATACTCCACGAATGAACTTTCGGTTGTTTCCAAATCGCGTTGACGAGTTGGTGTCATTGTAGATTCTTCAGGGTCGACATATGCTTCGAACGTTTCTTCTGCGTCTTCTCGTCTAACATTTGGTGTACTCATTTGAAATACATCATCATCATCATATTCCTCGAAAGGCAATGATGTTCGACCTCTATGTTTTGGTTTCTTCTTCTGTTGCAGCAATGATAATGGTTCCTTCATTTTTGCATCCTTTTTCGTCTGTGCGTCATCGTTGTCACCATCATCATCGCCGTCATCTCTTTTTATTTCCGCTTTTGGTTCTAATTTAATAGTGGCATTAGTTCTAACTAAATTTTGAAGGGATTCTGTAATTGGTTTATATTTGCTCTTAAGTTGTTCTTCAGACCTTAACTTGCTTTGTTTAAGAGCAGCCAGTTTCTGTTTAATGTTTTTCTTAGCTCTAATTAATCGATTAGTTATTTCCTTAGAGCTCATGCTTGTATGAGTAAGCGAACAAAAAAAATACCATCTGAACGTTTTCGCGTACCGTCTTCTAATGATGTTTTAGTGCGCATTACGGTAGTTTTATATAACAATGAAACCCCTTTCTATATCGGCCATTGTTCAAGTCATTATCCTTACTAATAACCAGGAAACTGTACTTATCGGTCCAACATAAGGAACACATTTGCTTAAATTCAGCAAAAGAAGAAAAATCGCTATTGTTAGCGCTATCCTGAAAAATGTGTCGCAAATTTAGATCATCCATCGGAAAGACAATCAACAAATTAGCATTGTCGCGAATAAGATGTTTGGGAATGTGCGTATAAGTTTGACATAAATAGAAACTATCGATTGATTTATGTCGACCCATGCTGAAATAGTCCCGAATGACTGACTGTTTCTGACATGCCACATCGTCAAAAATAAAAACGGAATTTGGACGCGCCTCCGAAGGATGAATTATGTCGACATCATCGGAGTACTCGAAATAACCAACTAATGGTTGCAATAAATCCCTCAAATATTGATATTTTGGTTGGAAAAGTGACTTGGAATACACGTACACGTTTTCAAATTTCAATCCGTTTGGCGCCTCGAGTAGACTGACCATTACGTTCGTCTTACCGCAATTCGACGGACCGCATATAATTGCGCGAATGCTGGATGGTAAAAGTGGACCGTGCTTGCTACCATTGCATTGTTGTTGTTGTTGTGATGTAATATCAACATTTGTCACGTGCAGACGACATTTTTGTTTGACCAGCTTCATGGCGGTTCCAATGACCTACTAACAAATGTTTTAAGTGACAATCGTTTTTAAAATCTTTCATTTACCATTTGAACGTTGAAGCGATAACAACAAGAAGAAGGAACAATGGTTAGTAACGGTCGTCGTAGCGGTGGTAGGGGAATTAAATTTCCAGCCGTACTGGCGGTAAGGAGAAAGAAAAAAAAACAGCGCGTTATCCCAATACCTAAACGCGGCGGCTTTTTACCTCTAATACCAATTTTTGCCGGTCTGAGTGCTTTGGGAGCTTTAGCAACGGGTGCATCCTCAATCGCTAAGGCCGTTAAAGATAGCAAAGCATCCAAGCAACAACTTCGAGAGCGCGAACGACATAATCGGGCAATGGAAACAATCACCGCTGCTGCTGCGGGAAAGGGTCTACATCTGAAACCGTACAAGGAAGGGAAGGGATTAAGAAGAGGAAAAAAAAAAAGATCAACATTCCAGCGACTGCGTTGACGAACATCGACTTGGAACGGTACGCTCGAGGCATTCGACATTTTCGCGGAATTTTTATGCACAACCGTTTACCCGAACGCATTAGCAAACAAAACGAGCGCGGTATAATTAATTTAGACGATGCAGACGGTCCGGGAACGCATTGGGTGGCCTACATTAAAAAGGGTAACATTGTTATTTACTTTGATAGTTTCGGAAACTTACGACCGAGCAAGAAAATAGTAAAATATTTTAAGAGTGCCGGAAACGACATACAAATAAAATATAACCACGAACCGTATCAGTCTTACGATAGTAGCAATTGTGGCGCATTGTGTTTAAATTTCCTACGAAGCGTCTAAATCACTCAGACGATAATTGGAAGGCGTACGACAACAACGACGACGACGACGTCCATAATCACTATGACAACGCAAACTACGTTTACACTCAGCGCTAGAGATTCCATTCTGAGGGCCTACTATAATCCTCCCATCGAGTTGAACGGCGGCGTCAATTATGAAATGGGTTTGGTAAACTTTGAGACGTATAATGCAATTCCCAATGTCGACCGAAATAATAATGCACTGAAAATTGACGGCGAATTAATTACAATTCAAGTCGGTTCATACGAGCTCGCCGACATCGATACGGAAATTAATTCACAGCTCAATAAGACAAAAAAGAAATCGAACGCAGTAAAGTTTAGCATTCGCGCAAACAATAATACCTTGAAATGCGTCATCGATTGCGATCGAGACGTCGATTGGAATGTAAAAAATTCCATAGCACCTCTATTGGGATTCGACAAAACAAAAGTGTTAAAGGCGTCGGATTCACCGCACGAGTCCAAACACGTGGTAGATATTCTGCGAATTAATACAATTAAAATTGAATGTAATATAATATACGGTGCATATATGAACGATCATGCTGCGCATACGATACACGAGTTTTTTCCGTCCGTACCGCCCGGCTACAAAATCATCGAGACTCCGCAAAATGTCATCTACATGCCGCTAAATACGAAAAGAATTGACAATATTGTCCTTAAAATAGTAGATCAAGACGATAACTTGATCAATTTCAGAGAGGAAGTCGTAACGATAAGACTGCATCTACGAGAGCAACGTAATGGGTCTTAACTTTAATTCGAGGAGTCGTGAGCTAACCGACCAACGACAAAATCAATTTATAAATTCCAAGCCTACGACAAAAATGTTTACTTGTCCGTCAACTGTTAAACGGTTAACACCTGAAAATCAACGTTTCTTGCAAGCATTGGGATTTAAATTGCGACGTAAACAATAATGGATATTTTAAACGTAACTGAAAAAGTTCAATTTGACAATTCAATTGTTAAGGCAGAAATTTTCAATCATTATCCCTATACGACAAATAGTTTTGAAAACAACGATGAAGTACGAATTCCAATTCAACAACTCGACGTGCTAACGCTACCGAGTCGTAGTTGTATTTACATAGAGGGTAAATTGTTGCGAGCCGATGGTAAGGTATCGCCGACCGGAAAAATTATCAACAACGGTTTTGCCCATCTATTCGAGGAAATTCGTTTCGAGATGGGCGGTAAGGTTATCGATCGTGTACGAAATCCCGGCGTAGCGACAACTCTCAAAGCGCTCGTATCGTTCAATAAAAACGAAATGGAACTCGCCGCCATGGCTGGCTATCAATTGAATGTCTACAAAGGAGTTGACGAAACAACCGGTTTTTTTAACGTATGCATACCATTAAAATATTGGCTTGCCTTTGGAGAGGATCATCAGCGCGTGATTTTAAACATGCATCAGGAGCTCGTCTTGATACGTTCTAACTCAGACCTTAATGCGCTCTATAGTAGCGATCCGACGGAAACGCTCAAAGTCACTATCAGTAAAATTGTGTGGCGAGTACCGCATATAGCCGTTGGCGATGCGGAACGCATCAGCCTATTGAATACCATTTCGAGCGGTCGCGAATTGGATTTGGCTTTTCGCAGTTGGAATCTATGCGAATATCCTCTACTGCCGAAGACGAGACAGCATACGTGGTCGATCAAGTCGAGTTCGCAATTGGAGAAACCGCGCTATGCGATTCTAGCTTTTCATACCGATCGAAAAAATCAACAAAATAAAAATATGACCTTGTTCGATCATTGTAATTTGGTTAATGTAAAACTTTTTCTCAATAGCCAACAATTCCCGTACGAGTCCATTAATGCCAATTTCAAGCATAGACAATTTATAATTTTGTACGAGATGTATGCAAAATTCCAGGCGTCGTACTATAATCGACGCAGCGAACCGCTCCTCACGCCCGACATGTTCTTCGCCGAGCATACGCTCATCGTAATCGATTGTTCGCGACAGAACGAACTTATGAGTACTGGTAGCGCGGTAGACATTCGGCTAGAATTCGAAACGAGCGAAGATATACCCGACAAGACGTCACTCTACTGTCTCCTAATTAACGACTGTATTTTAAAATATAGACCGTTAACGGGCGAGGTCAGATCGCTCTAGACCACCATGATGAACACTTGGGTCGTTGACGTGCAAGGCTTTCAACTGAAAGATAGTGAATTCATATGCAAAGAACTGACACTAATACATGTTTATTCCGGTCATGGTGAGTTGCATAAATTTTTCAAATTACCCGTTAAGTTCGCGCATTTGGAGGAAAATCTACAGCGACATGTACGTTTCGTAACGACACAAATACATGGACTTACGTGGCAAAAGCAAGATGAGAATTTTCTCTACAATGGCGGTAACTACAATTTGACATCGCAATGTCAACAACAAGAAGCAGCAGCAGAAGATGAGGCTCCTTATACCAATTTATGTTCACTTTTACGGATGGCCGGAATTGATAGCGGTTCTCAAATTATCGTCAAGGGACTGCAAAAGAAACGCTGGTTAGAAAACATCCTACCAAATATTCGTATTCTCAATATTGAAGACATGGGTTGTCCGGCACTCTCAACGCTAAAACTTCAAGCAGGAGGAGGAGCTGATGGTATTGTTGGTGTTGGTGCCAAGTATCATTGTAACAAGCATGCCATCAACGAGCTGCAATGTGCCCATCAAAATGCTTACCTTCTTCGCGATTGGCTGCAAACGTGGTGGATGAAGTCATCCTCATCGCAATCACCGAGACCTTCATCGGCGGGGTGTGATTTCGTTTTTTGATTGAATAAATTAGCAGAAAAGAAAAATTGTATAATACTGAATAAATGACTTTTTTTCAATTTGTTTTTTTTCCTATTACTAAAACAAAAATTAAACAAATGCTTGAGAAAAAAAATTTATTAAACATACAGATGCAAAAATAATTTACAAATTGAGACGAGTGTAACAATTAATAATTTTTAGTGTTTCAATATAGTCTTCAAGATTGCTAGAGGGCCAAACGCCCGTATCGGGTCCCGACTGCCAGCCCACGCTATGTCCTTTGAGTCCCTTTTGCACATTATCCGTCAACCATTTACGAATATCCTTATGCGATTGACGCGTTGTCGGCTCGAAACGAAATTGCCAACCTCTCGCAACACCAATTGTATTCAATAATGTCATTAAATAGTTTACATCGGCATTATACAACGCATCACATACATTTTTTTCAAAATAATAGCGTACATTTCTATAGTTGTTAATTAAATTATTCATAGAAAGTGACGTTACATCCTTTTTCTTTTCGTCACTCAGCAACAACGTAACGAGCAAACATTTTTTATAGTTTTCATCCGACTGATGGATACAATTTATCTGTTTAGCTATGGTCGCTATATACGTTACATTCATTTCAATTGCATTATTGCTATTGTCTGTCGCTTCTAAAAGTAATTCCAACGCGCACTTCACAAATTTGTCAGTTAGAAGTTTCGATTCGAACAGTGTCTCTAGAATATTCACTGGCGTATTGCATAAACGTCCGTACGTGAGCAATTCTTCCGGCACTTGAGTTTTACTTAATAAATATTTCACTCCGTCAATGTCGTTCGAAGTTAAGCATTTTTTTAGGTGATCAGTGTACATGCTCTTCATGTTGGTAAAAACATCTAATTCTACCATAATATAACTATTATTACACATCTTAACGTAATGACTAGCACAAGACAGCTAAATTACTACTACGAATACTACTAAATATCGAGCGTATAATGTCCCCAGGCAAACGTTTTTATTGAATCCTCGCAAATAAATCGTTTATCGTCGCGCGCTGATAGGGCCAATTTATTTTGACTTTGTGTGTATATGTTATGTTTTAACGATCGAAATGAGTTTTGTTGCTTGTAGAGAACGCAATTTTCCAATAGACATCTCTTATAATCGTCAAATTTAATTTCCTTCTTAACAATGTACCGCTTTATACCTTTCGCTTTCTTTTCTTGCGCACTTTCGCCCTCAACGGTAAATGAATACATTTTGGAACGTAAACCGACAAATTCCCTCATCACTTTACCACAATTCTCATCCTTCATTAAGCCCAAAACGGCTTTATTAACAAGCGGAATATTATACGCGTTATTAGCATTGTAATTGGATGTGTCAAATTTATCAATATGCAATTTCATGTCGGTATATACATTTTCCGTTTGGGTGAGTAAAATCAAACTGTCGGTATCGGTATAGCATAGGTTGACTCTTTCGCCGTATTGTCTCTTCAAAAAACCGTAATAAAAGTCATACATTAATAATTTGGAAAGTTCGAGAACGCAAAACCCCAAGTAAATTGGTTTATCGTATACAATTTTCAATTTTTGCATTTGAATTGCTACAAAATTGTCCGTAAACACGCTAATAGATTTAAAATTTAATTGTGACGTAAAGTGTGCCGCGCCTCTGCGCTTATGTCGACTCTCCCAATGCGTGACGAGTCGAACATCAACCCTCTTCGTCACATTTTCAATTGTCTTGCCAAATACAGCATTGTTCATCAGTTTGTAATTATCCTTGTCAAATTTGTTTTCAGCTTGGTGACGTAACCTTGTATTAAGGTCAATATAGGTTTTCATCCAAGCCGCCTGCTTAAATTGTAAAACTCTATGAACGTGTGTTACTTTCAAACCGTGCGCTAACACTTGCTTAAGATTTCGATAATGTATTATATATTTTTGTTTATTCTCTAAAGTCAAAAGTAATTTTTTATTTTTAAATTTTGAGGTAGGTGGTATAAGATTTTCCGATAAAAATGGCAAATCATTATGCAGATTGTGCAATTCTTGCGGATACTCAATATCCACCTCAAAAATATACCCTACATCAGACGTATCGCTTACATGCTCTACGTTCAACGCCTCAATTTCGGCTCGTGTCAACCAACTAAAATGCGATATCGGCATATGATTCGACATTGCCCAACCGTATAAATTGTTAGCGTCCAAATACGTAAGATAAGTGGTTGGCAAAGTACGATCGAATGACGTCAAGTACGGGTTGTTTGCTTTCGCATAGCGACGCGAGCATTGAGAAATACCACCGCGAATGGCGTTTTTAATAAATTGACACATATCCATGTCGGTTAGCAACTCCAATTCAATACGGGTATACTTTAGCATAGCATCCCAAGATAGACCGGGCGATGAAAAGTAATTACAAGGATCGAGCTGGTATGTGTTGAGGGAAACTTTGCGAAATTTTTCAAACACATCGGCAAGCAACAAAACGTCAACCTTTAAATACAAATCCGAATAGTGCAATAGTTTCGCGCAACCGAACGTATCCCAAACAGTTTTCGCATGCGCATATTCTTGCTCCGTTATTGCGGTATTCGTCAGCGAATTGAAAAATTCCTGGCGCGAAGGTAGTTGTGTTTCTTCCAGTCGCGCCAACGAATCTACATACTGATACGGAAAGACACCCTTTCGTTTCATTAAAAGAAAATGTTCCGATATGGGAAAAGTCTCCTTGACATTAACAAAATCTTCAGTCTTCAAATTATTCGCTAGTGTATCCAAAGAGGATGCCATAAAACGAAACGAATCTAAAAACCTTAATTGAAAATATACATCATAATTTGAACCCTTTGAATTAATTTTATGATCTACGACAATGTACTTTGTAAAACTGATGTAATTCTCCTTGTTTAGGGGAAGAACGTCAATTTTCTCACCGTCAGCTGCCAATTGTTTTATAAAAAGATGCGCATCATAACCGGAAAGGTTGTGGAAAAAAATCGGAATAAATCGACGAATTTGATAGTTTAAATTACAGTTTTTGTGGGCGGGGCCTCTGTATCGGCCAGAGTGGTGGCAGTGATCGCGGACCTTCCCATTGTCATTGTCGTAATCGTGGGGGGTAATTGGCTTCTCACAAATGTGACAAGTTCGACTTGCATAAAAATCATTGTTTTCCCGTTGCGTTAGGCGCGTCATCGGAACGATTGTCTTAAAATGCGTAGTATATAGTTGTCGGGTTATCTCTGAAAGTCTAGCTACAAATACCTCCGCGCAATCTGGACCGCTATATGTTTCGAATCGATTAAGTTCCGAATTAAACGAGCATACAATTTGAAATGCAAAACTATAGGGAATATGTGCATGCGTGTTTCGCGTATAAGATCTGGCCGGATTAGGCGCGCATGATGAAATTGGCTGTAGCATACATTCAAAATCGGCATAAACTACAAAAGGCACCTTTAGTTTTTTTTGAAAATTGGTAAAACATAACATATTTTCGGGGACCATAGCACCTAATTTATTTTTCTTTAAGTCTCTAGTGGGCAAAATCGTACATATTCTATTACAATCGAATTGACGATGAATATCGAGATGTCTCTGCGTTTCGAAAAATGTCAAACAACCATTGCAAATCGGTTGCAACTTTTTTCGCTTATTACGTTGTGATGCAACAAGTCGTGACAGGTTCTTAATTAATACATAATGTGAAGCGCGATTAACATCATAATCTGGATCTTCTTCGTCTTTCTCAAATAATAGCAAATTAACATGTACGTCTCGCTCTGATTTAGTCAAAAAAATTGGCCCCACCACAATATGCTCTTTAGAAGCTGTATCGTATTCTAAACCGTATATATTTATGCTTAAATTATTCAAATTTTCAATTCGCGGAATATCTTTTAATTTTACTGGGAACGTTATATCCTCTAAATTTAATACAGTTGACCAATGGGGGTATGATAAAACACGGTCTGAGTGATCAGATGCTGGTTTTAAACTTGCACATAACGACCAAGCTAGGCAATGATTATCCTCATTTTTTATATTAATACACGCCCTCTTATTTTTGATATCCGGCGGTAAGTCTACATACGACGATGACCCTAGCGGTGAATACTTATTAATATTAATTTCGAGATGTGAAACGCTCGCTAAACTCCAGCCACTTTCCCTCTCCTGGTATTCCTCGGCTTTTTTTTGTATCTTACCAACCAGCAAGTCATAGACTTCACTCAAGTTAGAACTACCATCAATAATAATATATTTAGTATTAAAAGATTTTAGTTCACCTTGTTGTTGTTGATGTGAAGTGTTGTCATCGCCGTCGACGGTTGTCCCTGCTTCGGCCGCTGCTACATTTTGCGGTTTAATAAAATTACAAAACAGCTCCAATTGTAATTTGAAAATCTTCAAATCGGGGATTACATCTTCTATCAGCTTACATACCTTCAATTTAACGTTATCCAAAAATGACGGAATGTCAGCAGCTTCTCTATTTTCAACACGATAGCTTTTTATGCGGTGTTGAAAGGCACTCGCAATTTCGCTGATTCCATCCCTTTGAAGAACTGTCAAATTATTGGTACGATGGTTTTGAGAGCGCAGATGTCCCCTATACTGTAGAGCTGTCGATAGCGTCACCTTACACGTGTTGCATGTATATTCTTTCGCCGGTCGTGAAATCGATGGTCCTGCTGCGTTTAGCTGGTGGTTGCCAGAAGACGTAGAAGCAGAAGCAACTTTTTGCCTCTTAACAATTTCGGGTGAATGATCTTCTTCTTCTTCATTACGCTTACGTTTGTTCACATTTATATGTGTCGCTAAGAGATGTCGTTGAAAAACGCTAAAGCTGGTAAACGACTTACCACATAAATCGCACACAACACGATCATCAACTACAGCATGCATTGCAGTTGAAGATGTAGAAAAAATCCTCATACATGGATGTCTTTTTAAAGAGCTTTTACGACTAAAAGTTTTTTCACAAACGCCACAGTTAAAACGGTCCATCGTGAAAGTTTAAGTATCGGTATCTACAAACTAAAAAAAAAAGGAAAGTAAGATAATTAACAACAAACAAAAAATTTACTTACATTTTCCTCCTTCCAATAAACGTGTAAAAATTGGTTACTTTCGTATACTTTAATTTTATAACACAACCAAATTTCTTCAAATAGCTGTAAGCAGCACGGCAGTTCCTGATGTTCAAACTGAATTGGTTTATGTGGTAGAATCGATCCTTTTTTTTCTAATATATATTCAAAAATAACTTTATCGTTCATAATAATAACAACCTTGAAGACTATACTGATGCACTAATTTGAATAGATCATGAAGGAACACGTGTTCGTAGCACAGTAAACAACTTGCAGCATTTCGGCATATTTTATACCAAAGCAAACGCATAAAAATGACGTCATTTTGCACCTGCATGGCCATGGGAAAATAAAAATGACCTCGGTACTGCGTGTTACCTATAAATGCAAATTATGCAAGCCGTGTGCAAAATGCTAAACACGGCAAGCGAAAACTTTTACATTTGCTCTCAAGAATAATAATGAACAAAATATGTAAATTAAGTGAACGGATTATGCGCCATGGCAACTCCGTTGCTATATAAGTACTGTATACGCATTGCACATGCATAACAAAAAGTGTTTCAATTTCAAAAAACCAATCATGTCAATTGTGTATAATTGTGATACGCTCCTAAATTTAACCATTGTGAGTATTTGTAGTAATGTACCAATTAAACTACAATTGTATTACTTTTTGGCAACTGATAAAACAAAAGGCTTACCGAAAAAACTTGTAAACATGCTTTTGAGAAATTGGCATAGTGTTCAGTGGAATTTATTGAAAAAAGACAATGACCCATATCTATTTATAACATGTAGTGAAAATATCTCATTTCAAATTAATTTTCAATTCACACGAAAATTAGTCAAATTCTTACTAATTATGGGAAATCATTCAGACCCGCTTGTACGTGCTCAATGCCGTTACAATATTTTTAGTCAAACTATGAGTAGATTCAGTCCAGATCAAGCAGTATGTATTTTACATACATTTATTCAAACACCTTTGGGTAAAATGTGTGAAAGATGTTTAGCTCAAATTAACGGAACGCGAAGAGCATATGGTTTACGCGAATTTATACAGTGGGAAAATTTCGAACATTACCGGTTCACTTTCACTGGAATTGATGGATGTGACGAATTTATGGATGGATATGTGTTGAATAAAGACTTTTGGTGTTCTAGTTGTCAAATTGTACCGCTTTTCAAAGTGTTCAGATACGGTCAGTGTTTTCGCATGTTCCATGAAGATCATGCACAAAATTTTAGTCAATTACAATATCTTCACCACGGTATTTTAAATTTATATCATCCTAGATATAATAGGTATTCATAGTTATTAATTTCAATGAGAACAAAGAAAATGCTTTTGACCATGAGTTTGATTGGTATTCAATTTATTCTACATTCACATTACGTCATCCCTTCCTTTCCCTCCTTAATGCGTGAAATCACATTTATATATAAATGGCATGAGATTCAACCCAAGACACACACAACAGTTCAAGTAACGAACCAAGTTAAACCAAACACAACAAAAATGGCTGAGTACAGTCAAATGGAATTGAATCTACTAGATAATTTCAACTTATTGCCTGGCACAAGTTCAAGTCAGGCAATAAACAAACACGGTAATATTCCATCGGAGGTTACTACGCATTCGGAAAATGTACCAACAACTACCGCCAGGAAATCTACCAAGACTGGTGTGAAACGCAAAGCTGCTGTGGAGCAGAAACAACAAAAAAATAAGAAGATCTATATAGAAGAAGAACAAGAAGAAGAAGAAGAAGAAGAAACTGCCTCCGATTTGGAAATGGACGAGTTGAATAAAATTGGAATGTGTATTTCGACAGCAATCAAACCACTTAGGGAAATGAAAGTTAATTTTCCATACCCTATTAATGAAATGAAGATATTCAATCACCTGAAATGGCCTAGCGTCCTGGTGGACCTTGAAGGGATACATGAGGAAGGGTTTGCTGTTTTTTTACCTAAACGAGTAGCAGAAAGAATAACACCGGCATTCTGTGAGTCTATTCAAAGTAAGAATAATAAATATGCATTAGTCTATCTTGGTGAACTGGATACAGGCAAAGCAAACCATGCTAACTTGGTTCAGTTCAAAAAATTTTAATTATTTCTTCGTCTAATTAATTATTTTTTATTTTAACAAGAATTGTTAGAACATTACTGATGTTTTAACTTTGTTACTTTACTTGAACTGTACGTTTACAATTTAGATTGTGTGTGTGTTGAATTTAAACACTAATTTGTAACCTTTTTTTTTAAATTACTAACACATTTTTACTAATAAGCTGTATGTTTTGTCAACTCTTAATTTTTTTATTATATAGAAAATACGATTTAAAAATATTACTAACTGTTCTTTTAAATATAGATCTATTTTATTCACTTAACACTATGTTTGTATTATCTAAATTAATAATAAAACGATTTAATTTTAATAAGATGTCTTGATTTATTACTACTAATTTCATTAAAAAATTATATATATGTATTATTCACCTAAGTCTGAAATAAAAAAAAGTATTATTAGATTTAATTTGGATAGAATTTTTTTATACTAACATTAGTATAAACCATTATAAAGACGATACCCGCCTCTATATAATATGCCATTGTCGGGGTTAATTGAGTCATGTTTGCCGGCGGAAATGGCGTTGGTACCGGTCCACAATTGTACAAAAAACATATTGGCATATCCTACATATGTGTATTCAATTAATTAAAGCAATGTTAAATATTTAAATTAAAAGAAAATTCACATACCCTTAAATGTTGTGGTAGTAATAATACCAGGGATGTAACTGATGCAACTGTTAACAAAAATATGTTTAAGATTTCTTTGTTGATAACACTAACAACTGTATCTCTTACTTGACTCCATTATGGTATAAGGCTGTAAGTACTAGAGTGTGTAGAAAGATGTACTGTAACCATATGCGTTTGGCTTTCCGTTTATATACAATTCATTTCTCAGTGAAATCAGAGTTTCTAATGCATTTGTTTTTTATTTACATATACGTATCGATTAAATGTATTTACAAGTTACAATGTTGCAGCATTATATATAAGTACATACACATACAATGTATTGATGCGAACGCGCCTTAGCGTCGAGCGAAAGGAAAAGTTTTATTCACCGAGCGTAAGCGTAAGCGAACCGTTCTATACGACAAACGAAAGTGGGTCAGTCCCGGTCATCGTCGCATTCGGTACCTAGGCTTAGTTCGCATACTAAAAGTAAAACCAATATTCTTTAGTTATTTGTTTACAAAAATTAATTATTATTAATAGTACGTTGTCTATTTAATGCTCTTTTTAATTATTATTAATAGTATGTTATATATTACTTTTAACTTTGGAGAATAAGCAAAAATTCACATTAATATGTATAATTTCTATTATACTTCAATCTTTAAATTTATTTGTTTACAAAAAATTAATTATTAATATTGCGTTGTCTATTTAATACTATTTTTAATTACTTCTAACTTTGGAGAATAAGCAAAAATTCACATTAAGATGTATAATTTCTATTAGACTTCAATCTTCAAATTCGTTTTCCCCATAATTGAGATATATTTATAATGTAAGTACAGTATCTTACAAAAAAAAAAAAACGATCAACAAATAGCGCGTAATATTACAAGGTATTTTTTAAACATCTGACATGTGCGCGTACTCTGGAGGCTAGTTCGAGCCTATTAAAGGGTATTTTTTTAATTAAGTAAAAATATTACGACACAAAACGACACACGGCGCGTGCGCAAACATTTTCAAATTATTCACAAAATGGCCGACAGATGGCGCACACAAACCTAATGTGCTATCCGACCACCAGACGGCATGCCAAAACCTTCATTACGCTACCAGCCGACAGATGGCGACCACAGTTACAACTGGCAACGATGTTGCACTGAAGTTTTTGCACTGTTGTGGTCCAATCCCCGCGAATTATATCTACTGTTTTAGTTGGGTTCGTATTTTTTACCCGGACTTTTTAGTTGGGTTAGTATTTTTACCCGGAGTTTTAGTTGGGTTCGTATTTTTACCCGGAGTTTTAGTTGGGTTCGTATTTTTACCCGGAGTTTTAGTTGGGTTCGTAATTTTAGCCGGAGTTTTAGTTGGGTTCGTATTCTTTACCCGGACTTTTTAGTTGGGTTCGTAATTTTACCCGGAGGTTTAGTTGGGTTCGTAATTTTACGTGGACTTTTTAGTTGGGTTCGTATTTTTTACCCGGACTTTTAGTTGGGTTCGTAATTTTACCCGGAGTTTTAGTTGGGTTCGTAATTTTACCCGGAGTTTTAGTTGAGTTGGTAATTTTACCCGGAGTTTTAGTTGGGTTCGTAATTTTACCCGGACTTTTTATTTGGGTTCGTAATTTTACCCGGACTTTTTAGTTAGGTTCGTAATTTTACCCGGAGTTTTACTTGGGTTCGTAATTTTACCCGAACTTTTTAGTTGGGTTCGTATTTTTTACCCGGACTTTTAGTTGGGTTCGTAATTTTACCCGGAGTTTTAGTTGGGTTCGTAATTTTACCCCGAGTTTTACTTGGGTTCGTAATTTTACCCGGAGTTTTACTTGGGTTCGTAATTTTACCCGGAGTTTTAGTTGGGTTCGTAATTTTACCCGGAGTTTTAGTTGGGTTCGTAATTTTACCCGGACTTTTTAGTTGGGTTCGTATTTTTTACCCGGAGTTTTAGTTGGGTTCGTATTTTTTACCCGGAGTTTTAGTTGGGTTCGTATTTTTTACCCGGACTTTTTAGTTGGGTTAGTATTTTTACACGGAGTTTTAGTTGGGTTCGTATTTTTACCCGGAGTTTTAGTTGGGTTCGTATTTTTACCCGGAGTTTTAGTTGGGTTCGTAATTTTAGCCGGAGTTTTAGTTGGGTTCGTATTCTTTACCCGGACTTTTTAGTTGGGTTCGTAATTTTACCCGGAGTTTTAGTTGGGTTCGTAATTTTACCCGGAGTTTTAGTTGGGTTCGTAATTTTACCCGGAGGTTTAGTTGGGTTCGTAATTTTACCCGGACTTTTTAGTTGGGTTCGTATTTTTTACCCGGACTTTTAGTTGGGTTCGTAATTTTACCCGGAGTTTTAGTTGGGTTCGTAATTTTACCCGGAGTTTTAGTTGAGTTGGTAATTTTACCCGGAGTTTTAGTTGGGTTCGTAATTTTACCCGGACTTTTTATTTGGGTTCGTAATTTTACCCGGACTTTTTAGTTGGGTTCGTAATTTTACCCGGAGTTTTAGTTGGGTTCGTAATTTTACCCGGAGTTTTACTTGGGTTCGTAATTTTACCCGAACTTTTTAGTTGGGTTCGTATTTTTTACCCGGACTTTTAGTTGGGTTCGTAATTTTACCCGGAGTTTTAGTTGGGTTCGTAATTTTACCCGGAGTTTTAGTTGCGTTCGTAATTTTACGCGGAGTTGTACTTGGGATCGTAATTTTACCCGGAGTTTTACTTGGGTTCGTAATTTTACCCGGAGTTTTAGTTGGGTTCGTAATTTTACCCGGAGTTTTAGTTGGGTTCGTAATTTTACCCGGACTTTTTAGTTGGGTTCGTATTTTTTACCCGGACTTTTAGTTGGGTTCGTAATTTTACCCGGAGTTTTAGTTGGGTCCGTAATTTTACCCGGAGTTTTAGTTGAGCTCGAAATTTTACCCGGAGTTTTAGTTGGGTTCGTAATTTTACCCGGACTTTTTAGTTGGGTTTGTAATTTTACCCGGACTTTTTAGTTGGGTTCGTAATTTTACCCGGAGTCTTAAGTTAGGTTCGTATTTTTTATCCGGACTTTTTAGTTGGGTTCGTATTTTTTACCCGGAGTTTTAGTTGGGTTCGTAATTTTACCCGGAGTTTTAGTTGGGTTCGTATTTTTTACCCGGACTTTTTAGTTGGGTTAGTATTTTTACCCGGAGTTTTAGTTGGGTTCGTATTTTTACCCGGAGTGTTAGTTGGGTTCGTATTTTTACCCGGAGTTTTAGTTGGGTTCGTAATTTTAGCCGGAGTTTTAGTTGGGTTCGTATTCTTTACCCGGACTTTTTAGTTGGGTTCGTAATTTTACCCGGAGTTTTAGTTGGGTTCGTAATTTTACCCGGAGATTTAGTTGGGTTCGTAATTTTACCCGGAGGTTTAGTTGGGTCCGTAATTTTACCCGGACTTTTTAGTTGGGTTCGTATTTTTTACCCGGACTTTTAGTTGGGTTCGTAATTTTACCCGGAGTTTTAGTTGGGTTCGTAATTTTACCCGGAGTTTTAGTTGAGTTGGTAATTTTACCCGGAGTTTTAGTTGGGTTCGTAATTTTACCCGGACTTTTTATTTGGGTTCGTAATTTTACCCGGACTTTTTAGTTGGGTTCGTAATTTTACCCGGAGTTTTAGTTGGGTTCGTAATTTTACCCGGAGTTTTACTTTGGTTCGTAATTTTACCCGAACTCTTTAGTTGGGTTCGTATTTTTTACCCGGACTTTTAGTTGGGTTCGTAATTTTACCCGGAGTTTTAGTTGGGTTCGTAATTTTACCCGGAGTTTTAGTTGGGTTCGTAATTTTACCCGGAGTTTTACTTGGGTTCGTAATTTTACCCGGACTTTTACTTGGGTTCGTAATTTTACCCGGAGTTTTAGTTGGGTTCGTAATTTTACCCGGAGTTTTAGTTGGGTTCGTAATTTTACCCGGAGTTTTAGTTGGGTTCGTAATTTTACCCGGAGTTTTAGTTGGGTTCGTAATTTTACCCGGACTTTTTAGTTGGGTTCTAATTTTTTACCCGGACTTTTAGTTGGGTTCGTAATTTTACCCGGAGTTTTAGTTGGGTTCGTAATTTTACCCGGAGTTTTAGTTGAGTTCGTAATTTTACCCGGAGTTTTAGTTGGGTTCGTAATTTTACCCGGACTTTTTAGTTGGGTTCGTAATTTTACCCGGACTTTTTAGTTGGGTTCGTAATTTTACCCGGAGTCTTAAGTTAGGTTCGTATTTTTTATCCGGACTTTTTAGTTGGGTTCGTATTTTTTACCCGGAGTTTTAGTTGGGTTCGTAATTTTACCCGGAGTTTTAGTTGGGTTCGTATTTTTTACCCGGACTTTTTAGTTGGGTTAGTATTTTTACCCGGACTTTTAGTTGGGTTCGTATTTTTACCCGGAGTTTTAGTTGGGTTCGTATTTTTACCCGGAGTTTTAGTTGGGTTCGTAATTTTAGCCGGAGTTTTAGTTGGGTTCGTATTCTTTACCCGGACTTTTTAGTTGGGTTCGTAATTTTACCCGGAGTTTTAGGTGGGTTCATAATTTTACCCGGAGTTTTAGTTGGGTTCGTAATTTTACCCGGAGGTTTAGTTGGGTTCGTAATTTTACGCGGACTTTTTAGTTGGGTTCGTATTTTTTACCCGGACTTTTAGTTGGGTTCGTAATTTTACCCGGAGTTTTAGTTGGGTTCGTAATTTTACCCGGAGTTTTAGTTGAGTTGGTAATTTTACCCGGAGTTTTAGTTGGGTTCGTAATTTTACCCGGACTTTTTATTTGGGTTCGTAATTTTACCCGGACTTTTTAGTTAGGTTCGTAATTTTACCCGGAGTTTTACTTGGGTTCGTAATTTTACCCGAACTTTTTAGTTGGGTTCGTATTTTTTACCCGGACTTTTAGTTGGGTTCGTAATTTTACCCGGAGTTTTAGTTGGGTTCGTAATTTTACCCCGAGTTTTACTTGGGTTCGTAATTTTACCCGGAGTTTTACTTGGGTTCGTAATTTTACCCGGAGTTTTAGTTGGGTTCGTAATTTTACCCGGAGTTTTAGTTGGGTTCGTAATTTTACCCGGACTTTTTAGTTGGGTTCGTATTTTTTACCCGGAGTTTTAGTTGGGTTCGTATTTTTTACCCGGAGTTTTAGTTGGGTTCGTATTTTTTACCCGGACTTTTTAGTTGGGTTAGTATTTTTACACGGAGTTTTAGTTGGGTTCGTATTTTTACCCGGAGTTTTAGTTGGGTTCGTATTTTTTACCCGGACTTTTAGTTGGGTTCGTAATTTTACCCGGAGTTTTAGTTGGGTTCGTAATTTTACCCGGAGTTTTAGTTGAGTTGGTAATTTTACCCGGAGTTTTAGTTGGGTTTGTAATTTTACCCGGACTTTTTATTTGGGTTCGTAATTTTACCCGGACTTTTTAGTTGGGTTCGTAATTTTACCCGGAGTTTTAGTTGGGTTCGTAATTTTACCCGGAGTTTTACTTGGGTTCGTAATTTTACCCGAACTTTTTAGTTGGGTTCGTATTTTTTACCCGGACTTTTAGTTGGGTTCGTAATTTTACCCGGAGTTTTAGTTGGGTTCGTAATTTTACCCGGAGTTTTAGTTGCGTTCGTAATTTTACCCGGAGTTGTACTTGGGATCGTAATTTTACCCGGAGTTTTACTTGGGTTCGTAATTTTACCCGGAGTTTTAGTTGGGTTCGTAATTTTACCCGGAGTTTTAGTTGGGTTCGTAATTTTACCCGGACTTTTTAGTTGGGTTCGTATTTTTTACCTGGACTTTTAGTTGGGTTCGTAATTTTACCCGGAGTTTTAGTTGGGTCCGTAATTTTACCCGGAGTTTTAGTTGAGCTCGAAATTTTACCCGGAGTTTTAGTTGGGTTCGTAATTTTACCCGGACTTTTTAGTTGGGTTTGTAATTTTACCCGGACTTTTTAGTTGGGTTCGTAATTTTACCCGGAGTCTTAAGTTAGGTTCGTATTTTTTATCCGGACTTTTTAGTTGGGTTCGTATTTTTTACCCGGAGTTTTAGTTGGGTTCGTAATTTTACCCGGAGTTTTAGTTGGGTTCTAAATGTTACCCGGACTTTTTTGTTTGGTTCGTATTTTTTACCCGGAGTTTTAGTTGGGTTCGTAATTTTACCTGGAGTTTTAGTTGGGTTCGTAATTTTACCCGGACTTTTTAGTTGGGTTCGTAATTTTACCCGGAGTTTTAGTTGGGTTCGTAATTTTACCTGGAGTTTTAGTTGGGTTCGTAATTTTACCCGGAGTTTTAGTTGGGTTCGTAATTTTACCCGGAGTTTTAGTTGGGTTCGTAATTTTACCCGGACTTTTTAGTTGGGTTCGTATTTTTTACCCGGACTTTTAGTTGGGTTCGTAATTTTACCCGGAGTTTTAGTTGGGTTCGTAATTTTACCCGGAGTTTTAGTTGAGTTGGTAATTTTACCCGGAGTTTTAGTTGGGTTCGTAATTTTACCCGGACTTTTTAGTTGGGTTCGTATTTTTTACCGGGACTTTTTATTTGGGTTCGTAATTTTACCCGGACTTTTTAGTTGGGTTCGTAATTTTACCCGGAGTTTTAGTTGGGTTCGTAATTTTACCCGGAGTTTTACTTGGGTTCGTAATTTTACCCGGACTTTTTAGTTGGGTTCGTATTTTTTACCCGGACTTTTAGTTGGGTTCGTAATTTTACCCGGAGTTTTAGTTGGGTTCGTAATTTCACCCGGAGTTTTAGTTGGGTTCGTAATTTTACCCGGAGTTTTAGTTGGGTTCGTATTTTTTACCTGGACTTTTTAGTTGGGGTTAGTATTTTTACCCGGAGTTTTAGTTGGGTTCGTATTTTTACCCCGAGTTTTAGGTGGGTTCGTAATTTTACCCGGAGTTTTAGTTGGGTTCGTATTTTTTGCCCGGACATTTTAGTTGGGTTAGCATTTTTTACCCGGAGTTTTAGTTGGGTTCGTACTTTTTAAACGGAGTTTTAGTTGGGTTCGTATTTTTTACCCGGAGTTTTAGTTGGGTTCGTATTTTTTACCCGGACTTTTTAGTTGGGTAAGTATTTTTACCCGGAGTTTTAGTTGGGTTCGTATTTTTACCCGGAGTTTTAGTTGGGTTCGTAATTTTACCCGGAGTTTTAGTTGGGTTCGTATCTTTTACCCGGACTATTTAGTTGGGGTAGTATTTTTTACCCGGAGTTTTAGTTGGGTTCGTATTTTTTACCCGGAGTTTTAGTTGGGTTCGCATTTTTTACCCGGAATTTTTAGTTGGGTTAGTATTTTTACCCGGAGTTTTAGTAGGGTTTGTATTTTTACCCGGAGTTTTAGTTGGGTTCGTAATTTTACCCGGAGTTTTAGTTGGGTTCGTATTTTTAACCCGGAGTTTTAGTTGGGTTCGTATTTTTACCCGGAGTTTTAGTTGGGTTCGTAATTTTATCCGCAGTTTTAGTTGGGTTCGTATTTTTTACCCGGAGTTTTTAGTTGGGTTAGTATTTTTGCCCGGAGTTTTAGTTGGGTTCGTATTTTTTACCCGGAGTTTTAGTTGGGTTCGTAATTTTACCCGGAGTTTTAGTTGGGTTCGTATTTTTACCCGGAGTTTTAGTTGGGTTCGTATTTTTACCCGGAGTTTTAGTTGGGTTCGTATTTTTACCCGGAGTTTTAGTTGGGTTCGTATTTTTACCCGGAGTTTTAGTTGGGTTCGTAATTTTACCCGGAGTTTTAGTTGGGTTCGTATTTTTACCCGGAGTTTTAGTTGGGTTCGTAATTTTATCCGCAGTTTTAGTTGGGTTCGTATTTTTTACCCGGACTTTTTAGTTGGGTTAGTATTTTTGCCCGGAGTTTTAGTTGGGTTCGTATTTTTTACCCGGAGTTTTAGTTGGGTTCGTAATTTTACCCGGAGTTTTAGTTGGGTTCGTATTTTTTAGCCGGACTTTTTAGTTGGGTTAGTATTTTTACCCGGAGTTTTAGTTGGGTTCGTATTTTTACCCGGAGTTTTAGTTGGGTTCGTATTTTTACCCGGAGTTTTAGTTGGGTTCGTAATTTTAGCCGGAGTTTTAGTTGGGTTCGTATTTTTTACCCGGACTTTTTAGTTGGGTTAGTATTTTTGCCCGGAGTTTTAAGTTAGGTTCGTATTTTTACCCGGACTCTTTAGTTGGGTTCGTATTTTTTACCCGGAGTTTTATTTGGGTTCGTAATTTTACCCGGACTTTTTAGTTGGGTTCGTAATTTTACCCGGAGTTTTAGTTGGGTTCGTAATTTTACCCGGAGTTTTAGTTGGGTTCGTAATTTTACCCGGAGTTTTAGTTGGGTTCGTAATTTTACCCGAAGTTTTAGTTGGGTTCGAATTTTTAACCCGGACTTTTTAGTTGGGTTCGTATTTTTTACCCGGACTTTTCAGTTGGGTTCGTAATTTTACCCGGACTTTTTATTTGGGTTCGTAATTTTACCCGGAGTTTTAGTTGGGTTCGTAATTTTACCCGGAGTTTTAGTTGGGTTTGTAATTTTACCCGGAGTTTTAGTTGGGTTCGTAATTTTACCCGGAGTTTTAGTTGGGTTCGTAATTTTACCCGGAGTTTTAGTTGGGTTCGTAATTTTACCCGGACTTTTTAGTTGGGTTCGTATTTTTTACCCGGACTTTTAGTTGGGTTCGTAACTTTACCCGGAGTTTTAGTTGGGTTCGTAATTTTACCTGGAGTTTTAGTTGGGTTCGTAATTTTACCCGGAGTTTTGGTTGGGTTCGTAATTTTACCCGGAGTTTTAGTTGGGTTCGTAATTTTACCCGGACTTTTTAGTTGGGTTCGTATTTTTTACCCGGACTTTTAGTTGGGTTCGTAATTTTACCCGGAGTTTTAGTTGGGTTCGTAATTTTACCCGGAGTTTTAGTTGAGTTGGTAATTTTACCCGGAGTTTTAGTTGGGTTCGTAATTTTACCCGGACTTTTTAGTTGGGTTCGTATTTTTTACCGGGACTTTTTATTTGGGTTCGTAATTTTACCCGGAGTTTTAGTTGGGTTCGTAATTTTACCCGGAGTTTTAGTTGAGTTGGTAATTTTACCCGGAGTTTTAGTTGGGTTCGTAATTTTACCCGGAGTTTTTAGTTGGGTTAGTATTTTTGCCCGGAGTTTTAGTTGGGTTCGTATTTTTTACCCGGAGTTTTAGTTGGGTTCGTAATTTTACCCGGAGTTTTAGTTGGGTTCGTATTTTTACCCGGAGTTTTAGTTGGGTTCGTATTTTTACCCGGAGTTTTAGTTGGGTTCGTATTTTTACCCGGAGTTTTAGTTGGGTTCGTATTTTTACCCGGAGTTTTAGTTGGGTTCGTAATTTTACCCGGAGTTTTAGTTGGGTTCGTATTTTTACCCGGAGTTTTAGTTGGGTTCGTAATTTTATCCGCAGTTTTAGTTGGGTTCGTATTTTTTACCCGGACTTTTTAGTTGGGTTAGTATTTTTGCCCGGAGTTTTAGTTGGGTTCGTATTTTTTACCCGGAGTTTTAGTTGGGTTCGTAATTTTACCCGGAGTTTTAGTTGGGTTCGTATTTTTTAGCCGGACTTTTTAGTTGGGTTAGTATTTTTACCCGGAGTTTTAGTTGGGTTCGTATTTTTACCCGGAGTTTTAGTTGGGTTCGTATTTTTACCCGGAGTTTTAGTTGGGTTCGTAATTTTAGCCGGAGTTTTAGTTGGGTTCGTATTTTTTACCCGGACTTTTTAGTTGGGTTAGTATTTTTGCCCGGAGTTTTAAGTTAGGTTCGTATTTTTACCCGGACTCTTTAGTTGGGTTCGTATTTTTTACCCGGAGTTTTATTTGGGTTCGTAATTTTACCCGGACTTTTTAGTTGGGTTCGTAATTTTACCCGGAGTTTTAGTTGGGTTCGTAATTTTACCCGGAGTTTTAGTTGGGTTCGTAATTTTACCCGGAGTTTTAGTTGGGTTCGTAATTTTACCCGAAGTTTTAGTTGGGTTCGAATTTTTAACCCGGACTTTTTAGTTGGGTTCGTATTTTTTACCCGGACTTTTCAGTTGGGTTCGTAATTTTACCCGGACTTTTTATTTGGGTTCGTAATTTTACCCGGAGTTTTAGTTGGGTTCGTAATTTTACCCGGAGTTTTAGTTGGGTTTGTAATTTTACCCGGAGTTTTAGTTGGGTTCGTAATTTTACCCGGAGTTTTAGTTGGGTTCGTAATTTTACCCGGAGTTTTAGTTGGGTTCGTAATTTTACCCGGACTTTTTAGTTGGGTTCGTATTTTTTACCCGGACTTTTAGTTGGGTTCGTAACTTTACCCGGAGTTTTAGTTGGGTTCGTAATTTTACCTGGAGTTTTAGTTGGGTTCGTAATTTTACCCGGAGTTTTGGTTGGGTTCGTAATTTTACCCGGAGTTTTAGTTGGGTTCGTGATTTTACCCGGACTTTTTAGTTGGGTTCGTATTTTTTACCCGGACTTTTAGTTGGGTTCGTAATTTTACCCGGAGTTTTAGTTGGGTTCGTAATTTTACCCGGAGTTTTAGTTGAGTTGGTAATTTTACCCGGAGTTTTAGTTGGGTTCGTAATTTTACCCGGACTTTTTAGTTGGGTTCGTATTTTTTACCGGGACTTTTTATTTGGGTTCGTAATTTTACCCGGAGTTTTAGTTGGGTTCGTAATTTTACCCGGAGTTTTAGTTGAGTTGGTAATTTTACCCGGAGTTTTAGTTGGGTTCGTAATTTTACCCGGACTTTTAGTTGGGTTCGTAATTTTACCCGGAGTTTTAGTTGGGTTCGTAATTTCACCCGGAGTTTTAGTTGGGTTCGTAATTTTACCCGGAGTTTTAGTTGGGTTCGTATTTTTTACCCGGACTTTTTAGTTGGGTTAGTATTTTTGCCCGGAGTTTTAAGTTAGGTTCGTATTTTTACCCGGACTCTTTAGTTGGGTTCGTATTTTTTACCCGGACTTTTAGTTGGGTTCGTAACTTTACCCGGAGTTTTAGTTGGGTTCGTAATTTTACCTGGAGTTTTAGTTGGGTTCGTAATTTTACCCGGAGTTTTGGTTGGGTTCGTAATTTTACCCGGAGTTTTAGTTGGGTTCGTAATTTTACCCGGACTTTTTAGTTGGGTTCGTATTTTTTACCCGGACTTTTAGTTGGGTTCGTAATTTTACCCGGAGTTTTAGTTGGGTTCGTAATTTTACCCGGAGTTTTAGTTGAGTTGGTAATTTTACCCGGAGTTTTAGTTGGGTTCGTAATTTTACCCGGACTTTTTAGTTGGGTTCGTATTTTTTACCGGGACTTTTTATTTGGGTTCGTAATTTTACCCGGACTTTTTAGTTGGGTTCGTAATTTTACCCGGAGTTTTAGTTGGGTTCGTAATTTTACCCGGAGTTTTACTTGGGTTCGTAATTTTACCCGGACTTTTTAGTTGGGTTCGTATTTTTTACCCGGACTTTTAGTTGGGTTCGTAATTTTACCCGGAGTTTTAGTTGGGTTCGTAATTTCACCCGGAGTTTTAGTTGGGTTCGTAATTTAACCCGGAGTTTTAGTTGGGTTCGTATTTTTTACCTGGACTTTTTAGTTGGGGTTAGTATTTTTACCCGGAGTTTTAGTTGGGTTCGTATTTTTACCCGGAGTTTTAGGTGGGTTCGTAATTTTACCCGGAGTTTTAGTTGGGTTCGTATTTTTTACCCGGACATTTTAGTTGGGTTAGCATTTTTTACCCGGAGTTTTAGTTGGGTTCGTACTTTTTAAACGGAGTTTTAGTTGGGTTCGTATTTTTTACCCGGAGTTTTAGTTGGGTTCGTATTTTTTACCCGGACTTTTTAGTTGGGTAAGTATTTTTACCCGGAGTTTTAGTTGGGTTCGTATTTTTACCCGGAGTTTTAGTTGGGTTCGTAATTTTACCCGGAGATTTAGTTGGGTTCGTATCTTTTACCCGGACTATTTAGTTGGGGTAGTATTTTTTACCCGGAGTTTTAGTTGGGTTCGTATTTTTTACCCGGAGTTTTAGTTGGGTTCGCATTTTTTACCCGGAATTTTTAGTTGGGTTAGTATTTTTACCCGGAGTTTTAGTAGGGTTTGTATTTTTACCCGGAGTTTTAGTTGGGTTCGTAATTTTACCCGGAGTTTTAGTTGGGTTCGTATTTTTAACCCGGAGTTTTAGTTGGGTTCGTATTTTTACCCGGAGTTTTAGTTGGGTTCGTAATTTTATCCGCAGTTTTAGTTGGGTTCGTATTTTTTACCCGGAGTTTTTAGTTGGGTTAGTATTTTTGCCCAGAGTTTTAGTTGGGTTCGTATTTTTTACCCGGAGTTTTAGTTGGGTTCGTAATTTTACCCGGAGTTTTAGTTGGGTTCGTATTTTTACCCGGAGTTTTAGTTGGGTTCGTATTTTTACCCGGAGTTTTAGTTGGGTTCGTATTTTTACCCGGAGTTTTAGTTGGGTTCGTATTTTTACCCGGAGTTTTAGTTGGGTTCGTAATTTTACCCGGAGTTTTAGTTGGGTTCGTATTTTTACCCGGAGTTTTAGTTGGGTTCGTAATTTTATCCGCAGTTTTAGTTGGGTTCGTATTTTTTACCCGGACTTTTTAGTTGGGTTAGTATTTTTGCCCGGAGTTTTAGTTGGGTTCGTATTTTTTACCCGGAGTTTTAGTTGGGTTCGTAATTTTACCCGGAGTTTTAGTTGGGTTCGTAATTTTACCCGGAGTCTTAAGTTAGGTTCGTATTTTTTATCCGGACTTTTTAGTTGGGTTCGTATTTTTTACCCGGAGTTTTAGTTGGGTTCGTAATTTTACCCGGAGTTTTAGTTGGGTTCGTATTTTTTAGCCGGACTTTTTAGTTGGGTTAGTATTTTTACCCGGAGTTTTAGTTGGGTTCGTATTTTTACCCGGAGTTTTAGTTGGGTTCGTATTTTTACCCGGAGTTTTAGTTGGGTTCGTAATTTTAGCCGGAGTTTTAGTTGGGTTCGTATTTTTTACCCGGACTTTTTAGTTGGGTTAGTATTTTTGCCCGGAGTTTTAAGTTAGGTTCGTATTTTTACCCGGACTTTTTAGTTGGGTTCGTATTTTTTACCCGGAGTTTTATTTGGGTTCGTAATTTTACCCGGACTTTTTAGTTGGGTTCGTAATTTTACCCGGAGTTTTAGTTGGGTTCGTAATTTTACCCGGAGTTTTAGTTGGGTTCGTAATTTTACCCGGAGTTTTAGTTGGGTTCGTAATTTTACCCGGAGTTTTAGTTGGGTTCGAATTTTTAACCCGGACTTTTTAGTTGGGTTCGTATTTTTTACCCGGACTTTTCAGTTGGGTTCGTAATTTTACCCGGACTTTTTATTTGGGTTCGTAATTTTACCCGGAGTTTTAGTTGGGTTCGTAATTTTACCCGGAGTTTTAGTTGGGTTTGTAATTTTACCCGGAGTTTTAGTTGGGTTCGTAATTTTACCCGGAGTTTTAGTTGGGTTCGTAATTTTACCCGGAGTTTTAGTTGGGTTCGTAATTTTACCCGGACTTTTTAGTTGGGTTCGTATTTTTTACCCGGACTTTTAGTTGGGTTCGTAACTTTACCCGGAGTTTTAGTTGGGTTCGTAATTTTACCCGGAGTTTTAGTTGAGTTCGTAATTTTACCCGGAGTTTTAGTTGGGTTCGTAATTTTACCCGGACTTTTTATTTGGGTTCGTAATTTTACCCGGACTTTTTAGTTGGGTTCGTAATTTTACCCGGAGTTTTAGTTGGGTTCGTAATTTTACCCGGAGTTTTACTTGGGTTCGTAATTTTACCCGGACTTTTTAGTAGGGTTCGTATTTTTTACCCGGACTTTTAGTTGGGTTCGTAATTTTACCCGGAGTTTTAGTTGGGTTCGTAATTTCACCCGGAGTTTTAGTTGGGTTCGTAATTTTACCCGGAGTTTTAGTTGGGTTCGTAATTTTACCCGGAGTTTTAGTTGAGTTGGTAATTTTACCCGGAGTTTTAGTTGGGTTCGTAATTTTACCCGGACTTTTTATTTGGGTTCGTAATTTTACCCGGACTTTTTAGTTGGGTTCGTAATTTTACCCGGAGTTTTAGTTGGGTTCGTAATTTTACCCGGAGTTTTACTTGGGTTCGTAATTTTACCCGAACTTTTTAGTTGTGTTCGTATTTTTTACCCGGACTTTTAGTTGGGTTCGTAATTTTACCCGGAGTTTTAGTTGGGTTCGTAATTTTACCCGGAGTTTTAGTTGGGTTCGTAATTTTACCCGGAGTTTTACTTGGGTTCGTAATTTTACCCGGAGTTTTACTTGGGTTCGTAATTTTACCCGGAGTTTTAGTTGGGTTCGTAATTTTACCCGGAGTTTTAGTTGGGTTCGTAATTTTACCCGGACTTTTTAGTTGGGTTCGTATTTTTTACCCGGACTTTTAGTTGGGTTCGTATTTTATACCCGGAGTTTTAGTTGGGTTCGTATTTTTTACCCGGACTTTTTAGTTGGGTTAGTATTTTTACCCGGAGTTTTAGTTGGGTTCGTATTTTTACCCGGAGTTTTAGTTGGGTTCGTATTTTTACCCGGAGTTTTAGTTGGGTTCGTAATTTTAGCCGGAGTTTTAGTTGGGTTCGTATTCTTTACCCGGACTTTTTAGTTGGGTTCGTAATTTTACCCGGAGTTTTAGTTGGGTTCGTAATTTTACCCGGAGTTTTAGTTGGGTTCGTAATTTTACCCGGAGGTTTAGTTGGGTTCGTAATTTTACCCGGACTTTTTAGTTGGGTTCGTATTTTTTACCCGGACTTTTAGTTGGGTTCGTAATTTTACCCGGAGTTTTAGTTGGGTTCGTATTTTTTACCCGGAGTTTTAGTTGGATTCGCATTTTTTACAAGGAGTTTTAGTTGGGTTCGTATTTTTACCCGGAGTTTTAGTTGTGTTGGTAATTTTACCCGGAGTTTTAGTTGGGTTCATATTTTTTACCGGACTTTTTAGTTGGGTTCGTATTTTTTACCAGAAGTTTTAGTTGGGTTCTTATTTTTTACCCGGAGTTTTAGTTGGGTTCGTATTTTTACCCGGAGTTTTAGTTGGGTTCGTATTTTTACCCGGAGTTTTAGTTGGGTTCGTAATTTTATCCGGAGTTTTAGTTGGGTTCGTATTTTTTACCCGGACTTTTTAGTTGGGTTAGTATTTTTGCCCGGAGTTTTAGTTGGGTTCGAATTTTTTTACCCGGAGTTTTAGTTGGGTTCTAAATGTTACCCGGACTTTTTTGTTTGGTTCGTATTTTTTACCCGGAGTTTTAGTTGGGTTCGTAATTTTACCCGGACTTTTTAGTTTGGTTCGTAATTTTACCCGGAGTTTTAGTTGGGTTCGTAATTTTACCCGAAGTTTTAGTTGGGTTCGTAATTTTACCCGGAGTTTTAGTTGGGTTCGTAATTTTACCCGGAGTTTTAGTTGGGTTCGTAATTTTACCCGGACTTTTTAGTTGGGTTCGTATTTTTTACCCGGACTTTTAGTTGGGTTCGTAATTTTACCCGGAGTTTTAGTTGGGTTCGTAATTTTACCCGGAGTTTTAGTTGAGTTCGTAATTTTACCCGGAGTTTTAGTTGGGTTCGTAATTTTACCCGGACTTTTTAGTTGGGTTCGTAATTTTACCCGGAGTTTTAGTTGGGTTCGTAATTTTACCCGGAGTTTTACTTGGGTTCGTAATTTTACCCGGACTTTTTAGTTGGGTTCGTATTTTTTACCCGGACTTTTAGTTGGGTTCGTAATTTTACCCGGAGTTTTAGTTGGGTTCGTAATTTTACCCGGAGTTTTAGTTGGGTTCGTAATTTTACCCGGAGTTTTAGTTGGGTTCGTATTTTTGACCCGGACTTTTTAGTTGGGGTTAGTATTTTTACCCGGAGTTTTAGTTGGGTTCGTATTTTTACCCGGAGTTTTAGTTGGGTTCGTAATTTTACCCGGAGTTTTAGTTGGGTTCGTATTTTTTACCCGGACATTTTAGTTGGGTTAGCATTTTTTACCCGGAGTTTTAGTTGGGTTCGTACTTTTTACCCGGAGTTTTAGTTGGGTTCGTATTTTTTACCCGGAGTTTTAGTTGGGTTCGTATTTTTTACCCGGACTTTTTAGTTGGGTAAGTATTTTTACCTGGAGTTTAAGTTGGGTTCGTATTTTTACCCGGAGTTTTAGTTGGGTTCGTAGTTTTACCCGGAGTTTTAGTTGGGTTCGTATCTTTTACCCGGACTATTTAGTTGGGTTAGTATTTTTTACCCGGAGTTTTAGTTGGGTTCGTATTTTTTACCCGGAGTTTTAGTTGGGTTCGCATTTTTTACCCGGAATTTTTAGTTGAGTTAGTATTTTTACCCGGAGTTTTAGTAGGGTTTGTATTTTTACCCGGAGTTTTAGTTGGGTTCGTAATTTTACCCGGAGTTTTAGTTGGGTTCGTATTTTTAACCCGGACTTTTTAGTTGGGTTAGTATTTTTACCCGGAGTTTTAGTTGGGTTCGTATTTTTACCCGGAGTTTTAGTTGGGTTCGTAATTTTATCCGGAGTTTTAGTTGGGTTCGTATTTTTTACCCGGACTTTTTAGTTGGGTTAGTATTTTTGCCCGGAGTTTTAGTTGGGTTCGTATTTTTTACCCGGAGTTTTAGTTGGGTTCGTAATTTTACCCGGAGTTTTAGTTGGGTTCGTAATTTTATCCGGAGTTTTAGTTGGGTTCGTATTTTTTACCCGGAGTTTTAGTTGGGTTCGTAATTTTACCCGGAGTTTTAGTTGGGTTCGTAATTTTACCCGGACTTTTTAGTTGGGTTAGTATTTTTACCCGGAGTTTTAGTTGGGTTCGTATTTTTACCCGGAGTTTTAGTTGGGTTCGTATTTTTACCCGGAGTTTTAGTTGGGTTCGTAATTTTAGCCGGAGTTTTAGTTGGGTTCGTATTTTTTACCCGGACTTTTTAGTTGGGTTAGTATTTTTGCCCGGAGTTTTAGTTGGGTTCGTATTTTCTTACCCGGAGTTTTAGTTGGGTTCTAAATGTTACCCGGACTTTTTTGTTTGGTTCGTATTTTTTACCCGGAGTTGTAGTTGGGTTTGTAATTTTACCTGGAGTTTTAAGTTAGGTTCGTATTTTTACCCGGACTTTTTAGTTGGGTTCGTATTTTTTACCCGGACTTTTAGTTGGGTTCGTAATTTTACCCGGAGTTTTAGTTTGGTTCGTAATTTTACCCGGAGTTTTAGTTGGGTTCGTAATTTTACCCGGAGTCTTGAGTTACCCGGACTTTTTAGTTGGGTTCGTATTTTTACCCGGACTTTTAGCTGGGTTCGTAATTTTACCCGGAGTTTTACTTGGGTTCGTAATTTTACCCGGAGTTTTAGTTGGGTTCGTAATTTTACCCGGAGTTTTAGTTGGGTTCGTAATTTTACCCGGACTTTTTAGTTGGGTTCGTATTTTTTACCCGGACTTTTAGTTGAGTTCGTAATTTTACCCGGAGTTTTAGTTGAGTTAGTAATTTTACCCGGAGTTTTAGTTGGGTTCGTAATTTTACCCGGAGGTTTAGTTGGGTTCGTAATTTTACCCGGACTTTTTAGTTGGGTTCGTATTTTTTACCCGGACTTTTTAGTTGGGTTAGTATTTTTACCCGGAGTTTTAGTTGGGTTCGTATTTTTACCCGGAGTTTTAGTTGGGTTCGTATTTTTACCCGGAGTTTTAGTTGGGTTCGTAATTTTAGCAGGAGTTTTAGTTGGGTTCGTATTCTTTACCCGGACTTTTTAGTTGGGTTCGTAATTTTACCCGGAGTTTTAGTTGGGTTCGTAATTTTACCCGGAGTTTTAGTTGGGTTCGTAATTTTACCCGGAGGTTTAGTTGGGTTCGTAATTTTACCCGGACTTTTTAGTTGGGTTCGTATTTTTTACCCGGACTTTTAGTTGGGTTCGTAATTTTACCCGGAGTTTTAGTTGGGTTCGTAATTTTACCCGGACCTTTTAGTTGGGTTCGTATTTTTTACCCGGACTTTTAGTTGGGTTCGTAATTTTACCCGGAGTTTTAGTTGGGTTCGTATTTTTTACCCGGAGTTTTAGTTGGATTCGTATTTTTTACAAGGAGTTTTAGTTGGGTTCGTATTTTTACCCGGAGTTTTAGTTGTGTTGGTAATTTTACCCGGAGTTTTAGTTGGGTTCATATTTTTTACCGGACTTTTTAGTTGGGTTCGTATTTTTTACCAGAAGTTTTAGTTGGGTTCTTATTTTTTACCCGGAGTTTTAGTTGGGTTCGTATTTTTACCCGGAGTTTTAGTTGGGTTCGTATTTTTACCCGGAGTTTTAGTTGGGTTCGTAATTTTATCCGGAGTTTTAGTTGGGTTCGTATTTTTTACCCGGACTTTTTAGTTGGGTTAGTATTTTTGCCCGGAGTTTTAGTTGGGTTCGTATTTTTTTACCCGGAGTTTTAGTTGGGTTCTAAATGTTACCCGGACTTTTTTGTTTGGTTCGTATTTTTTACCCGGAGTTTTAGTTGGGTTCGTAATTTTACCCGGACTTTTTAGTTTGGTTCGTAATTTTACCCGGAGTTTTAGTTGGGTTCGTAATTTTACCCGAAGTTTTAGTTGGGTTCGTAATTTTACCCGGAGTTTTAGTTGGGTTCGTAATTTTACCCGGAGTTTTAGTTGGGTTCGTAATTTTACCCGGACTTTTTAGTTGGGTTCGTATTTTTTACCCGGACTTTTAGTTGGGTTCGTAATTTTACCCGGAGTTTTAGTTGGGTTCGTAATTTTACCCGGAGTTTTAGTTGAGTTCGTAATTTTACCCGGAGTTTTAGTTGGGTTCGTAATTTTACCCGGACTTTTTAGTTGGGTTCGTAATTTTACCCGGAGTTTTAGTTGGGTTCGTAATTTTACCCGGAGTTTTACTTGGGTTCGTAATTTTACCCGGACTTTTTAGTTGGGTTCGTATTTTTTGCCCGGACTTTTAGTTGGGTTCGTAATTTTACCCGGAGTTTTAGTTGGGTTCGTAATTTTACCCGGAGTTTTAGTTGGGTTCGTAATTTTACCCGGAGTTTTAGTTGGGTTCGTATTTTTGACCCGGACTTTTTAGTTGGGGTTAGTATTTTTACCCGGAGTTTTAGTTGGGTTCGTATTTTTACCCGGAGTTTTAGTTGGGTTCGTAATTTTACCCGGAGTTTTAGTTGGGTTCGTATTTTTTACCCGGACATTTTAGTTGGGTTAGCATTTTTTACCCGGAGTTTTAGTTGGGTTCGTACTTTTTACCCGGAGTTTTAGTTGGGTTCGTATTTTTTACCCGGAGTTTTAGTTGGGTTCGTATTTTTTACCCGGACTTTTTAGTTGGGTAAGTATTTTTACCTGGAGTTTAAGTTGGGTTCGTATTTTTACCCGGAGTTTTAGTTGGGTTCGTAGTTTTACCCGGAGTTTTAGTTGGGTTCGTATCTTTTACCCGGACTATTTAGTTGGGTTAGTATTTTTTACCCGGAGTTTTAGTTGGGTTCGTATTTTTTACCCGGAGTTTTAGTTGGGTTCGCATTTTTTACCCGGAATTTTTAGTTGAGTTAGTATTTTTACCCGGAGTTTTAGTAGGGTTTGTATTTTTACCCGGAGTTTTAGTTGGGTTCGTAATTTTACCCGGAGTTTTAGTTGGGTTCGTATTTTTAACCCGGACTTTTTAGTTGGGTTAGTATTTTTACCCGGAGTTTTAGTTGGGTTCGTATTTTTACCCGGAGTTTTAGTTGGGTTCGTAATTTTATCCGGAGTTTTAGTTGGGTTCGTATTTTTTACCCGGACTTTTTAGTTGGGTTAGTATTTTTGCCCGGAGTTTTAGTTGGGTTCGTATTTTTTACCCGGAGTTTTAGTTGGGTTCGTAATTTTACCCGGAGTTTTAGTTGGGTTCGTAATTTTATCCGGAGTTTTAGTTGGGTTCGTATTTTTTACCCGGAGTTTTAGTTGGGTTCGTAATTTTACCCGGAGTTTTAGTTGGGTTCGTAATTTTACCCGGACTTTTTAGTTGGGTTAGTATTTTTACCCGGAGTTTTAGTTGGGTTCGTATTTTTACCCGGAGTTTTAGTTGGGTTCGTATTTTTACCCGGAGTTTTAGTTGGGTTCGTAATTTTCGCCGGAGTTTTAGTTGGGTTCGTATTTTTTACCCGGACTTTTTAGTTGGGTTAGTATTTTTGCCCGGAGTTTTAGTTGGGTTCGTATTTTCTTACCCGGAGTTTTAGTTGGGTTCTAAATGTTACCCGGACTTTTTTGTTTGGTTCGTATTTTTTACCCGGAGTTGTAGTTGGGTTTGTAATTTTACCTGGAGTTTTAAGTTAGGTTCGTATTTTTACCCGGACTTTTTAGTTGGGTTCGTATTTTTTACCCGGACTTTTAGTTGGGTTCGTAATTTTACCCGGAGTTTTAGTTTGGTTCGTAATTTTACCCGGAGTTTTAGTTGGGTTCGTAATTTTACCCGGAGTTTTAGTTGGGTTCGTTTTTTTTACCCGGACTTTTAGTTGGGTTCGTAATTTTACCCGGAGTTTTAGTTGAGTTAGTAATTTTACCCGGAGTTTTAGTTGGGTTCGTAATTTTACCCGGACTTTTTAGTTGGGTTCGTAATTTTACCCGGAGTCTTAAGTTAGGTTCGTATTTTTTATCCGGACTTTTTAGTTGGGTTCGTATTTTTTACCCGGAGTTTTAGTTGGGTTCGTAATTTTACCCGGAGTTTTAGTTGGGTTCGCAATTTTACCCGGACTTTTTAGTTGGGTTCGTATTTTTTACCCGGACTTTTAGTTGGGTTCGTAATTTTACCCGGAGTTTTAGTTGGGTTCGTAATTTTACCCGGAGTTTTAGTTGGGTTCGTAATTTTACCCGGACTTTTTAGTTGGGTTCGTAATTTTACCCGGACTTTTTAGTTGGGTTCGTAATTTTACCCGGACTTTTAGTTGGGTTCGTAATTTTACCCGGAGTTTTAGTTGGGTTCGTAATTTTACACGGAGTTTTAGTTGCGTTCGTAATTTTACCCGGAGTTGTACTTGGGTTCGTAATTTTACCCGGAGTTTTACTTGGGTTCGTAATTTTACCCGGAGTTTTAGTTGGGTTCGTAATTTTACCCGGAGTTTTAGTTGGGTTCGTAATTTTACCCGGACTTTTTAGTTGGGCTCGTATTTTTTACCCGGACTTTTAGTTGGGTTCGTAATTTTACCCGGAGTTTTAGTTGGGTTCGTAATTTTACCCGGAGTTTTAGTTGAGTTCGTAATTTTACCCGGAGTTTTAGTTGGGTTCGTAATTTTACCCGGACTTTTTAGTTGGGTTCGTAATTTTACCCGGACTTTTTAGTTGGGTTCGTAATTTTACCCGGAGTCTTAAGTTAGGTTCGTATTTTTTATCCGGACTTTTTAGTTGGGTTCGTATTTTTTACCCGGAGTTTTAGTTGGGTTCGTAATTTTACCCGGAGTTTTAGTTGGGTTCGTAATTTTACCCGGACTTTTTAGTTGGGTTCGTATTTTTTACCCGGACTTTTAGTTGGGTTCGTAATTTTACCCGGAGTTTTAGTTGGGTTCGTATTTTTTACCCGGAGTTTTAGTTGGATTCGTATTTTTTACAAGGAGTTTTAGTTGGGTTCGTATTTTTACCCGGAGTTTTAGTTGTGTTGGTACTTTTACCCGGAGTTTTAGTTGGGTTCATATTTTTTACCGGACTTCTTAGTTGGGTTCGTATTTTTTACCCGAAGTTTTAGTTGGGTTCGTATTTTTTACCCGGAGTTTTAGTTGGGTTCGTATTTTTACCCGGAGTTTTAGTTGGGTTCGTATTTTTACCCGGAGTTTTAGTTGGGTTCGTAATTTTATCCGGAGTTTTAGTTGGGTTCGTATTTTTTACCCGGATTTTTTAGTTGGGTTAGTATTTTTGCCCGGAGTTTTAGTTGGGTTCGTATTTTTTTACCCGGACTTTTTAGTTGAGTTAGTATTTTTGCCCGGAGTTTTAGTTGGGTTCGTATTTTTTTACCCGGAGTTTTAGTTGGGTTCTAAATGTTACCCGGACTTTTTTGTTTGGTTCGTATTTTTTACCCGGAGTTTTAGTTGGGTTCGTAATTTTACCCGGACTTTTTAGTTGGGTTCGTAATTTTACCCGGAGTTTTAGTTGGGTTCGTAATTTTACCCGGACTTTTTAGTTGAGTTAGTATTTTTGCCCGGAGTTTTAGTTGGGTTCGTATTTTTTTACCCGGAGTTTTAGTTGGGTTCTAAATGTTACCCGGACTTTTTTGTTTGGTTCGTATTTTTTACCCGGAGTTTTAGTTGGGTTCGTAATTTTACCCGGACTTTTTAGTTGGGTTCGCAATTTTACCCGGAGTTTTAGTTGGGTTCGTAATTTTACCCGGAGTTTTAGTTGGGTTCGTAATTTTACCCGGAGTTTTAGCTGGGTTCGTAATTTTACCCGGAGTTTTAGTTGGGTTCGTAATTTTACCCGGACTTTTTAGTTGGGTTCGTATTTTTTACCCGGAGTTTTAGTTGGGTTCGTAATTTTACCCGGAGTTTTAGTTGAGTTGGTAATTTTACCCGGAGTTTTAGTTGGGTTCGTAATTTTACCCGGACTTTTTAGTTGGGTTCGTATTTTTTACCGGGACTTTTAGTTGGGTTCGTAATTTTACCCGGAGTTTTAGTTGGGTTCGTATTTTTACCCGGAGTTTTAGTTGGGTTCGTAATTTTAGCAGGAGTTTTAGTTGGGTTCGTATTCTTTACCCGGACTTTTTAGTTGGGTTCGTAATTTTACCCGGAGTTTTAGTTGGGTTCGTAATTTTACCCGGAGTTTTAGTTGGGTTCGTAATTTTACCCGGAGGTTTAGTTGGGTTCGTAATTTTACCCGGACTTTTTAGTTGGGTTCGTATTTTTTACCCGGACTTTTAGTTGGGTTCGTAATTTTACCCGGAGTTTTAGTTGGGTTCGTAATTTTACCCGGACCTTTTAGTTGGGTTCGTATTTTTTACCCGGACTTTTAGTTGGGTTCGTAATTTTACCCGGAGTTTTAGTTGGGTTCGTATTTTTTACCCGGAGTTTTAGTTGGATTCGTATTTTTTGCAAGGAGTTTTAGTTGGGTTCGTATTTTTACCCGGAGTTTTAGTTGTGTTGGTAATTTTACCCGGAGTTTTAGTTGGGTTCATATTTTTTACCGGACTTTTTAGTTGGGTTCGTATTTTTTACCAGAAGTTTTAGTTGGGTTCTTATTTTTTACCCGGAGTTTTAGTTGGGTTCGTATTTTTACCCGGAGTTTTAGTTGGGTTCGTATTTTTACCCGGAGTTTTAGTTGGGTTCGTAATTTTATCCGGAGTTTTAGTTGGGTTCGTATTTTTTACCCGGACTTTTTAGTTGGGTTAGTATTTTTGCCCGGAGTTTTAGTTGGGTTCGTATTTTTTTACCCGGAGTTTTAGTTGGGTTCTAAATGTTACCCGGACTTTTTTGTTTGGTTCGTATTTTTTACCCGGAGTTTTAGTTGGGTTCGTAATTTTACCCGGACTTTTTAGTTTGGTTCGTAATTTTACCCGGAGTTTTAGTTGGGTTCGTAATTTTACCCGAAGTTTTAGTTGGGTTCGTAATTTTACCCGGAGTTTTAGTTGGGTTCGTAATTTTACCCGGAGTTTTAGTTGGGTTCGTAATTTTACCCGGACTTTTTAGTTGGGTTCGTATTTTTTACCCGGACTTTTAGTTGGGTTCGTAATTTTACCCGGAGTTTTAGTTGGGTTCGTAATTTTACCCGGAGTTTTAGTTGAGTTCGTAATTTTACCCGGAGTTTTAGTTGGGTTCGTAATTTTACCCGGACTTTTTAGTTGGGTTCGTAATTTTACCCGGAGTTTTAGTTGGGTTCGTAATTTTACCCGGAGTTTTACTTGGGTTCGTAATTTTACCCGGACTTTTTAGTTGGGTTCGTATTTTTTGCCCGGACTTTTAGTTGGGTTCGTAATTTTACCCGGAGTTTTAGTTGGGTTCGTAATTTTACCCGGAGTTTTAGTTGGGTTCGTAATTTTACCCGGAGTTTTAGTTGGGTTCGTATTTTTGACCCGGACTTTTTAGTTGGGGTTAGTATTTTTACCCGGAGTTTTAGTTGGGTTCGTATTTTTACCCGGAGTTTTAGTTGGGTTCGTAATTTTACCCGGAGTTTTAGTTGGGTTCGTATTTTTTACCCGGACATTTTAGTTGGGTTAGCATTTTTTACCCGGAGTTTTAGTTGGGTTCGTACTTTTTACCCGGAGTTTTAGTTGGGTTCGTATTTTTTACCCGGAGTTTTAGTTGGGTTCGTATTTTTTACCCGGACTTTTTAGTTGGGTAAGTATTTTTACCTGGAGTTTAAGTTGGGTTCGTATTTTTACCCGGAGTTTTAGTTGGGTTCGTAGTTTTACCCGGAGTTTTAGTTGGGTTCGTATCTTTTACCCGGACTATTTAGTTGGGTTAGTATTTTTTACCCGGAGTTTTAGTTGGGTTCGTATTTTTTACCCGGAGTTTTAGTTGGGTTCGCATTTTTTACCCGGAATTTTTAGTTGAGTTAGTATTTTTACCCGGAGTTTTAGTAGGGTTTGTATTTTTACCCGGAGTTTTAGTTGGGTTCGTAATTTTACCCGGAGTTTTAGTTGGGTTCGTATTTTTAACCCGGACTTTTTAGTTGGGTTAGTATTTTTACCCGGAGTTTTAGTTGGGTTCGTATTTTTACCCGGAGTTTTAGTTGGGTTCGTAATTTTATCCGGAGTTTTAGTTGGGTTCGTATTTTTTACCCGGACTTTTTAGTTGGGTTAGTATTTTTGCCCGGAGTTTTAGTTGGGTTCGTATTTTTTACCCGGAGTTTTAGTTGGGTTCGTAATTTTACCCGGAGTTTTAGTTGGGTTCGTAATTTTATCCGGAGTTTTAGTTGGGTTCGTATTTTTTACCCGGAGTTTTAGTTGGGTTCGTAATTTTACCCGGAGTTTTAGTTGGGTTCGTAATTTTACCCGGACTTTTTAGTTGGGTTAGTATTTTTACCCGGAGTTTTAGTTGGGTTCGTATTTTTACCCGGAGTTTTAGTTGGGTTCGTATTTTTACCCGGAGTTTTAGTTGGGTTCGTAATTTTCGCCGGAGTTTTAGTTGGGTTCGTATTTTTTACCCGGACTTTTTAGTTGGGTTAGTATTTTTGCCCGGAGTTTTAGTTGGGTTCGTATTTTCTTACCCGGAGTTTTAGTTGGGTTCTAAATGTTACCCGGACTTTTTTGTTTGGTTCGTATTTTTTACCCGGAGTTGTAGTTGGGTTTGTAATTTTACCTGGAGTTTTAAGTTAGGTTCGTATTTTTACCCGGACTTTTTAGTTGGGTTCGTATTTTTTACCCGGACTTTTAGTTGGGTTCGTAATTTTACCCGGAGTTTTAGTTTGGTTCGTAATTTTACCCGGAGTTTTAGTTGGGTTCGTAATTTTACCCGGAGTTTTAGTTGGGTTCGTTTTTTTTACCCGGACTTTTAGTTGGGTTCGTAATTTTACCCGGAGTTTTAGTTGAGTTAGTAATTTTACCCGGAGTTTTAGTTGGGTTCGTAATTTTACCCGGACTTTTTAGTTGGGTTCGTAATTTTACCCGGAGTCTTAAGTTAGGTTCGTATTTTTTATCCGGACTTTTTAGTTGGGTTCGTATTTTTTACCCGGAGTTTTAGTTGGGTTCGTAATTTTACCCGGAGTTTTAGTTGGGTTCGCAATTTTACCCGGACTTTTTAGTTGGGTTCGTATTTTTTACCCGGACTTTTAGTTGGGTTCGTAATTTTACCCGGAGTTTTAGTTGGGTTCGTAATTTTACCCGGAGTTTTAGTTGGGTTCGTAATTTTACCCGGACTTTTTAGTTGGGTTCGTAATTTTACCCGGACTTTTTAGTTGGGTTCGTAATTTTACCCGGACTTTTAGTTGGGTTCGTAATTTTACCCGGAGTTTTAGTTGGGTTCGTAATTTTACACGGAGTTTTAGTTGCGTTCGTAATTTTACCCGGAGTTGTACTTGGGTTCGTAATTTTACCCGGAGTTTTACTTGGGTTCGTAATTTTACCCGGAGTTTTAGTTGGGTTCGTAATTTTACCCGGAGTTTTAGTTGGGTTCGTAATTTTACCCGGACTTTTTAGTTGGGCTCGTATTTTTTACCCGGACTTTTAGTTGGGTTCGTAATTTTACCCGGAGTTTTAGTTGGGTTCGTAATTTTACCCGGAGTTTTAGTTGAGTTCGTAATTTTACCCGGAGTTTTAGTTGGGTTCGTAATTTTACCCGGACTTTTTAGTTGGGTTCGTAATTTTACCCGGACTTTTTAGTTGGGTTCGTAATTTTACCCGGAGTCTTAAGTTAGGTTCGTATTTTTTATCCGGACTTTTTAGTTGGGTTCGTATTTTTTACCCGGAGTTTTAGTTGGGTTCGTAATTTTACCCGGAGTTTTAGTTGGGTTCGTAATTTTACCCGGACTTTTTAGTTGGGTTCGTATTTTTTACCCGGACTTTTAGTTGGGTTCGTAATTTTACCCGGAGTTTTAGTTGGGTTCGTATTTTTTACCCGGAGTTTTAGTTGGATTCGTATTTTTTACAAGGAGTTTTAGTTGGGTTCGTATTTTTACCCGGAGTTTTAGTTGTGTTGGTACTTTTACCCGGAGTTTTAGTTGGGTTCATATTTTTTACCGGACTTCTTAGTTGGGTTCGTATTTTTTACCCGAAGTTTTAGTTGGGTTCGTATTTTTTACCCGGAGTTTTAGTTGGGTTCGTATTTTTACCCGGAGTTTTAGTTGGGTTCGTATTTTTACCCGGAGTTTTAGTTGGGTTCGTAATTTTATCCGGAGTTTTAGTTGGGTTCGTATTTTTTACCCGGATTTTTTAGTTGGGTTAGTATTTTTGCCCGGAGTTTTAGTTGGGTTCGTATTTTTTTACCCGGACTTTTTAGTTGAGTTAGTATTTTTGCCCGGAGTTTTAGTTGGGTTCGTATTTTTTTACCCGGAGTTTTAGTTGGGTTCTAAATGTTACCCGGACTTTTTTGTTTGGTTCGTATTTTTTACCCGGAGTTTTAGTTGGGTTCGTAATTTTACCCGGACTTTTTAGTTGGGTTCGTAATTTTACCCGGAGTTTTAGTTGGGTTCGTAATTTTACCCGGACTTTTTAGTTGAGTTAGTATTTTTGCCCGGAGTTTTAGTTGGGTTCGTATTTTTTTACCCGGAGTTTTAGTTGGGTTCTAAATGTTACCCGGACTTTTTTGTTTGGTTCGTATTTTTTACCCGGAGTTTTAGTTGGGTTCGTAATTTTACCCGGACTTTTTAGTTGGGTTCGCAATTTTACCCGGAGTTTTAGTTGGGTTCGTAATTTTACCCGGAGTTTTAGTTGGGTTCGTAATTTTACCCGGAGTTTTAGCTGGGTTCGTAATTTTACCCGGAGTTTTAGTTGGGTTCGTAATTTTACCCGGACTTTTTAGTTGGGTTCGTATTTTTTACCCGGAGTTTTAGTTGGGTTCGTAATTTTACCCGGAGTTTTAGTTGAGTTGGTAATTTTACCCGGAGTTTTAGTTGGGTTCGTAATTTTACCCGGACTTTTTAGTTGGGTTCGTATTTTTTACCGGGACTTTTAGTTGGGTTCGTAATTTTACCCGGAGTTTTAGTTGGGTTCGTATTTTTTTACACGGAGTTTTAGTTGGGTTCTAAATGTTACCCGGACTTTTTTGTTTGGTTCGTATTTTTTACCCGGAGTTTTAGTTGGGTTCGTAATTTTACCCGGACTTTTTAGTTTGGTTCGTAATTTTACCCGGAGTTTTAGTTGGGTTCGTAATTTTACCCGGACTTTTTAGTTGGGTTCGTAATTTTACCCGGACTTTTTAGTTGGTTTCGTAATTTTACCCGGACTTTTAGTTGGGTTCGTAATTTTACCCGGAGTTTTAGTTGGGTTCGTAATTTTACCCGGAGTTTTAGTTGCGTTCGTAATTTTACCCGGAGTTGTACTTGGGTTAGTAATTTTACCCGGAGTTTTACTTGGGTTCGTAATTTTACCCGGAGTTTTAGTTGGGTTCGTAATTTTACCCGGAGTTTTAGTTGGGTTCGTAATTTTACCCGGACTTTTTAGTTGGGCTCGTATTTTTTACCCGGACTTTTAGTTGGGTTCGTAATTTTACCCGGAGTTTTAGTTGGGTTCGTAATTTTACCCGGAGTTTTAGTTGAGTTCGTAATTTTACCCGGAGTTTTAGTTGGGTTCGTAATTTTACCCGGACTTTTTAGTTGGGTTCGTAATTTTACCCGGACTTTTTAGTTGGGTTCGTAATTTTACCCGGAGTCTTAAGTTAGGTTCGTATTTTTTATCCGGACTTTTTAGTTGGGTTCGTATTTTTTACCCGGAGTTTTAGTTGGGTTCGTAATTTTACCCGGAGTTTTAGTTGGGTTCGTAATTTTACCCGGACTTTTTAGTTGGGTTCGTATTTTTTACCCGGACTTTTAGTTGGGTTCGTAATTTTACCCGGAGTTTTAGTTGGGTTCGTATTTTTTACCCGGAGTTTTAGTTGGATTCGTATTTTTTACAAGGAGTTTTAGTTGGGTTCGTATTTTTACCC
The DNA here is from genome assembly GCA_964023965.1 of Melinopterus prodromus. Classification (NCBI taxonomy): domain Eukaryota; kingdom Metazoa; phylum Arthropoda; class Insecta; order Coleoptera; family Scarabaeidae; genus Melinopterus; species Melinopterus prodromus. Next base: position 377,698 of record CAXIES010000088.1, read on the forward strand.
GGAGTTTTAGTTGTGTTGGTAATTTTACCCGGAGTTTTAGTTGGGTTCATATTTTTTACCGGACTTCTTAGTTGGGTTCGTATTTTTTTCCCGAAGTTTTAGTTGGGTTCGTATTTTTTACCCGGAGTTTTAGTTGGGTTCGTATTTTTACCCGGAGTTTTAGTTGGGTTCGTATTTTTACCCGGAGTTTTAGTTGGGTTCGTAATTTTATCCGGAGTTTTAGTTGGGTTCGTATTTTTTACCCGGATTTTTTAGTTGGGTTAGTATTTTTGCCCGGAGTTTTAGTTGGGTTCGTATTTTTTTACCCGGACTTTTTAGTTGAGTTAGTATTTTTGCCCGGAGTTTTAGTTGGGTTCGTATGTTTTTACCCGGAGTTTTAGTTGGGTTCTAAATGTTACCCGGACTTTTTTGTTTGGTTCGTATTTTTTACCCGGAGTTTTAGTTGGGTTCGTAATTTTACCCGGACTTTTTAGTTGGGTTCGTAATTTTACCCGGAGTTTTAGTTGGGTTCGTAATTTTACCCGGACTTTTTAGTTGAGTTAGTATTTTTGCCCGGAGTTTTAGTTGGGTTCGTATTTTTTTACCCGGAGTTTTAGTTGGGTTCTAAATGTTACCCGGACTTTTTTGTTTGGTTCGTATTTTTTACCCGGAGTTTTAGTTGGGTTCGTAATTTTACCCGGACTTTTTAGTTGGGTTCGTAATTTTACCCGCAGTTTTATGTGGGTTCGTAATTTTACCCGGAGTTTTAGTTGGGTTCGTAATTTTACCCGGAGTTTTAGTTGGATTCGTAATTTTACCCGGAGTTTTAGTTGGGTTCGTAATTCTACCCGGACTTTTTAGTTGGGTTCGTATTTTTTACCCGGACTTTTAGTTGGGTTCGTAATTTTACCCGGAGTTTTAGTTGGGTTCGTAATTTTACCCGGAGTTTTAGTTGAGTTGGTAATTTTACCCGGAGTTTTAGTTGGGTTCGTAATTTTACCCGGACTTTCTAGTCGGGTTCGTATTTTTTACCGGGACTTTTAGTTGGGTTCGTAATTTTATCCGGAGTTTTAGTTGGGTTCGTATTTTTTACCCGGACTTTTTAGTTGAGTTAGTATTTTTGCCCGGAGTTTTAGTTGGGTTCGTATTTTTTTACACTGAGTTTTAGTTGGGTTCTAAATGTTACCCGGAGTTTTAGTTGGGTTCGTAATTTTACCCGGACTTTTTAGTTTGGTTCGTAATTTTACCCGGAGTTTTAGTTGGGTTCGTAATTTTACCCGGACTTTTTAGTTGAGTTAGTATTTTTGCCCGGAGTTTTAGTTGGGTTCGTATTTTTTTACCCGGAGTTTTAGTTGGGTTCTAAATGTTACCCGGAGTTTTTTGTTTGGTTCGTATTTTTTACCCGGAGTTTTAGTTGGGTTCGTAATTTTACCCGGACTTTTTAGTTGGGTTCGTAATTTTACCCGGAGTTTTAGTTGGGTTCGTAATTTTACCCGGAGTTTTAGTTGGGTTCGTAATTTTACCCGGAGTTTTAGTTGGGTTCGTAATTTTACCCGGAGTTTTAGTTGGGTTCGTAATTTTACCCGGACTTTTTAGTTGGGTTCGTAATTTTACCCGGACTTTTTAGTTGGGTTCGTATTTTTTACCGGGACTTTTAGTTGGGTTCGTAATTTTATCCGGAGTTTTAGTTGGGTTCGTATTTTTTACCCGGACTTTTTAGTTGAGTTAGTATTTTTGCCCGGAGTTTTAGTTGGGTTCGTATTTTTTTACCCGGAGTTTTAGTTGGGTTCTAAATGTTACCCGGACTTTTTTGTTTGGTTCGCATTTTTTACCCGGAGTTTTAGTTGGGTTCGTAATTTTACCCGGACTTTTTAGTTGGGTTCGTACGTTTACCCGGAGTTTTAGTTGGGTTCGTAATTTTACCCGGAGTTTTAGTTGGGTTCGTAATTTTACCCGGAGTTTTAGTTGGGTTCGTAATTTTACCCGGAGTTTTAGTTGGGTTCGTAATTTCACCCGGAGTTTTAGTTGGGTTCGTAATTTTACCCGGAGTTTTAGTTGAGTTCGTAATTTTACCCGGAGTTTTAGTTGGGTTCGTAATTTTACCCGGACTTTTTATTTGGGTTCGTAATTTTACCCGGACTTTTTAGTTGGGTTCGTAATTTTACCCGGAGTTTTAGTTGGGTTCGTAATTTTACCCGGACTTTTTATTTGGGTTCGTAATTTTACCCGGACATTTTAGTTGGGTTCGTAATTTTACCCGGAGTTTTAGTTGGGTTCGTAATTTTACCCGGAGTTTTAGTTGGGTTCGTAATTTTACCCGGAGTTTTAGTTGGGTTCGTAATTTTACCCGGAGTTTTAGTTGGGTTCGTAATTTTACCCGGACTTTTTAGTTGGGTTCTAATTTTTTACCCGGACTTTTAGTTGGGTTCGTAATTTTACCAGGAGTTTTAGTTGGGTTCGTAATTTTACCCGGAGTTTTAGTTGAGTTCGTAATTTTACCCGGAGTTTTAGTTGGGTTCGTAATTTTACCCGGACTTTTTAGTTGGGTTCGTAATTTTACCCGGACTTTTTAGTTGGGTTCGTAATTTTACCCGGAGTCTTAAGTTAGGTTCGTATTTTTTATCCGGACTTTTTAGTTGGGTTCGTATTTTTTACCCGGAGTTTTAGTTGGGTTCGTAATTTTACCCGGAGTTTTAGTTGGGTTCGTAATTTTACCCGGACTTTTTAGTTGGGTTCGTATTTTTTACCCGAACTTTTAGTTGGGTTCGTAATTTTACCCGGAGTTTTAGTTGGGTTCGTATTTTTTACCCGGAGTTTTGTTGGATTCGTATTTTTTACAAGGAGTTTTAGTTGGGTTCGTATTTTTACCCGGAGTTTTAGTTGTGTTGGTAATTTTACCCGGAGTTTTAGTTGGGTTCATATTTTTTACCGGACTTTTTAGTTGGGTTCGTATTTTTTACCAGAAGTTTTAGTTGGGTTCGTATTTTTTACCCGGAGTTTTAGTTGGGTTCGTATTTTTACCCGGAGTTTTAGTTGGGTTCGTATTTTTACCCGGAGTTTTAGTTGGGTTCGTAATTTTATCCGGAGTTTTAGTTGGGTTCGTATTTTTTACCCGGACTTTTTAGTTGGGTTAGTATTTTTGCCCGGAGTTTTAGTTGGGTTCGTATTTTTTTACCCGGAGTTTTAGTTGGGTTCTAAATGTTACCCGGACTTTTTTGTTTGGTTCGTATTTTTTACCCGGAGTTTTAGTTGGGTTCGTAATTTTACCCGGACTTTTTAGTTGGGTTCGTAATTTTACCCGGAGTTTTAGTTGGGTTCGTAATTTTACCCGGAGTTTTAGTTGGGTTCGTAATATTACCCGGAGTTTTAGTTGGGTTCGTAATTTTACCCGGAGTTTTAGTTGGGTTCGTAATTTTACCCGGACTTTTTAGTTGGGTTCGTATTTTTTACCCGGACTTTTAGTTGGGTTCGTAATCTTACCCGGAGTTTTAGTTGGGTTCGTAATTTTACCCGGAGTTTTAGTTGAGTTCGTAATTTAACCCGGAGTTTTAGTTGGGTTCGTAATTTTACCCGGACTTTTTATATGGGTTCGTAATTTTACCCGGACTTTTTAGTTGGGTTCGTAATTTTACCCGGAGTTTTAGTTGGGTTCGTAATTTTACCCGGAGTTTTACTTGGGTTCGTAATTTTACCCGGACTTTTTAGTTGGGTTCGTATTTTTTACCCGGACTTTTAGTTGGGTTCGTAATTTTACCCGGAGTTTTAGTTGGGTTCGTAATTTTACCCGGAGTTTTAGTTGGGTTCGTAATTTTACCCGTAGTTTTAGTTGGGTTCGAATTTTTTGCCCGGACTTTTTAGTTGGGGTTAGTATTTTTACCCGGAGTTTTAGTTGGGTTCGTATTTTTACCCGGAGTTTTAGTTGGGTTCGTAATTTTACCCGGAGTTTTAGTTGGGTTCGTATTTTTTACCCGGACATTTTAGTTGGGTTAGCATTTTTTACCCGGAGTTTTAGTTGGGTTCGTACTTTTTACCCGGAGTTTTAGTTGGGTTCGTATTTTTACCCGGAGTTTTAGTTGGGTTCGTATTTTTTACCCGGACTTTTTAGTTGGGTAAGTATTTTTACCCGGAGTTTTAGTTGGGTTCGTATTTTTACCCGGAGTTTTAGTTGGGTTCGTAATTTTACCCGGAGTTTTAGTTGGGTTCGTATCTTTTACCCGGACTATTTAGTTGGGTTAGTATTTTTTACCCGGAGTTTTAGTTGGGTTCGTATTTTTTACCCGGAGTTTTAGTTAGGTTCGCATTTTTTACCCGGAATTTTTAGTTGGGTTAGTATTTTTACCCGGAGTTTTAGTAGGGTTTGTAATTTTACCCGGAGTGTTAGTTGGGTTCGTAATTTTACCCGGAGTTTTAGTTGGGTTCGTATTTTTAACCCGGACTTTTTAGTTGGGTTAGTATTTTTACCCGGAGTTTTAGTTGGGTTCGTATTTTTACCCGGAGTTTTAGTTGGGTTCGTAATTTTATCCGGAGTTTTAGTTGGGTTCGTATTTTTTACCCGGACTTTTTAGTTGGGTTAGTATTTTTGCCCGGAGTTTTAGTTGGGTTCGTATTTTTTACCCGGAGTTTTAGTTGGGTTCGTAATTTTACCCGGAGTTTTAGTTGGGTTCGTATTTTTACCCGGAGTTTTAGTTGGTTTCGTAATTTTATCCGGAGTTTTAGTTGGGTTCGTATTTTTTACCCGGACTTTTTAGTTGGGTTAGTATTTTTGCCCGGAGTTTTAGTTGGGTTCGTATTTTTTTACCCGGAGTTTTAGTTGGGTTCTAAATGTTACCCGGACTTTTTTGTTTGGTTCGTATTTTTTACCCGGACTTTTTAGTTGGGTTCGTATTTTTTACCCGGACTTTTAGTTGGGTTCGTAATTTTACCCGGAGTTTTAGTTGGGTTCGTAATTTTACCCGGAGTTTTAGTTGGGTTCGTAATTTTACCCGGACTTTTTAGTTGGGTTCGTAATTTTACCCGGACTTTTTAGTTGGGTTCGTAATTTTACCCGGACTTTTAGTTGGGTTCGTAATTTTACCCGGAGTTTTAGTTGGGTTCGTAATTTTACCCGGAGTTTTAGTTGCGTTCGTAATTTTACCCGGAGTTGTACTTGGGTTCGTAATTTTTCCCGGAGTTTTACTTGGGTTCGTAATTTTACCCGGAGTTTTAGTTGGGTTCGTAATTTTACCCGGAGTTTTAGTTGGGTTCGTAATTTTACCCGGACTTTTTAGTTGGGTTCGTATTTTCTACCCGGACTTTTAGTTGGGTTCGTAATTTTACCCGGAGTTTTAGTTGGGTTCGTAATTTTACCCGGAGTTTTAGTTCAGTTCGTAATTTTACCCGGAGTTTTAGTTGGGTTCGTAATTTTACCCGGACTTTTTAGTTGGGTTCGTAATTTTACCCGGACTTTTTAGTTGGGTTCGTAATTTTACCCGGAGTCTTAAGTTAGGTTCGTATTTTTTATCCGGACTTTTTAGTTGGGTTCGTATTTTTTACCCGGAGTTTTAGTTGGGTTCGTAATTTTACCCGGAGTTTTACTTGGGTTCGTATTTTTTACCCGGACTTTTTAGTTGGGTTAGTATTTTTACCCGGAGTTTTAGTTGGGTTCGTATTTTTACCCGGAGTTTTAGTTGGCTTCGTATTTTTACCCGGAGTTTTAGTTGGGTTCGTAATTTTAGCCGGAGTTTTAGTTGGGTTCGTATTCTTTACCCGGACTTTTTAGTTGGGTTCGTAATTTTACCCGGAGTTTTAGTTGGGTTCGTAATTTTACCCGGAGTTTTAGTTGGGTTCGTAATTTTACCCGGAGGTTTAATTGGGTTCGTAATTTTACCCGGACTTTTTAGTTGGGTTCGTATTTTTTACCCGGACTTTTAGTTGGGTTCGTAATTTTACCCGGAGTTTTAGTTGGGTTCGTAATTTTACCCGGAGTTTTAATTGAGTTGGTAATTTTACCCGGAGTTTTAGTTGGGTTCGTAATTTTACCCGGACTTTTTATTTGGGTTCGTAATTTTACCCGGACTTTTTAGTTGGGTTCGTAATTATACCCGGAGTTTTAGTTGGGTTCGTAATTTTACCCGGAGTTTTACTTGGGTTCGTAATTTTACCCGAACTTTCTAGTTGGGTTCGTATTTTTTACCCGGACTTTTAGTTGGGTTCGTAATTTTACCCGGAGTTTTAGTTGGGTTCGTAATTTTACCCGGAGTTTTACTTGGGTTCGTAATTTTACCCGGAGTTTTACTTGGGTTCGTAATTTTACCCGGAGTTTTAGTTGGGTTCGTAATTTTACCCGGAGTTTTAGTTGGGTTCGTAATTTTACCCGGACTTTTTAGTTTGGTTCGTATTTTTTACCCGTACTTTTAGTTGGGTTCGTATTTTTTACCAGAAGTTTTAGTTGGGTTCGTATTTTTTACCCGGAGTTTTAGTTGGGTTCGTATTTTTACCCGGAGTTTTAGTTGGGTGCGCATTTTTACCCGGAGTTTTAGTTGGGTTCGTAATTTTATCCGGAGTTTTAGTTGGGTTCGTATTCTTTACCCGGACTTTTTAGTTGGGTTAGTATTTTTGCCCTGAGTTTTAGTTGGGTTCGTATCTTTTTACCCGGAGTTTTAGTTGGGTTCTAAATGTTACCCGGACTTTTTTGTTTGGTTCGTATTTTTTACCCGGAGTTTTAGTTGGGTTCGTAATTTTACCCGGACTTTTTAGTTGGGTTCGTAATTTTACCCGGAGTTTAAGTTGGGTTCGTAATTTTACCCGGACTTTTAGTTGGGTTCGTAATTTTACCCGGAGTTTTAGTTGGGTTCGTAATTTTACCCGGAGTTTTAGTTGGGTTCGTAATTTTACCCGGACTTTTTAGTTGGGTTCGTATTTTTTACCCGGACTTTTAGTTGGGTTCGTAATTTTACCCGGAGTTTTAGTTGGGTTCGTAATTTTACCCGGAGTTTTAGTTGAGTTCGTAATTTTACCCGGAGTTTTAGTTGGGTTCGTAATTTTACCCGGACTTTTTATTTGGGTTCGTAATTTTACCCGGACTTTTTAGTTGGGTTCGTAATTTTACCCGGAGTTTTAGTTGGGTTCGTAATTTTACCCGGAGTTTTACTTGGGTTCGTAATTTTACCCGGACTTTTTAGTTGGGTTCGTATTTTTTACCCGGACTTTTAGTTGGGTTCGTAATTTTACCCGGAGTTTTAGTTGGGTTCGTAATTTTACCCGGAGGTTTAGTTGGGTTCGTAATTTTACCCGGAGTTTTAGTTGGGTTCGAATTTTTTACCCGGACTTTTTAGTTGGGGTTAGTATTTTTACCCGGATTTTAGTTGGGTTCGTATTTTTACCCGGAGTTTTAGTTGGGTTCGTAATTTTACCCGGAGTTTTAGTTGGGTTCGTATTTTTTACCCGGACATTTTAGTTGGGTTAGCATTTTTTACCCGGAGTTTTAGTTGGGTTCGTACTTTTTACCCGGAGTTTTAGTTGGGTTCGTATTTTTTACCCGGAGTTTTAGTTGGGTTCGTATTTTTTACCCGGACTTTTTAGTTGGGTAAGTATTTTTACCCGGAGTTTTAGTTGGGTTCGTATTTTTACCCGGAGTTTTAGTTGGGTTCGTAATTTTACCCGGAGTTTTAGTTGGGTTCGTATCTTTTACCCGGACTATTTAGTTGGGTTAGTATTTTTTACCCGGAGTTTTAGTTGGGTTCGTATTTTTTACCCGGAGTTTTAGTTGGGTTCGCATTTTTTTACCCGGAATTTTTAGTTGGGTTAGTATTTTTACCCGGAGTTTTAGTAGGGTTTGTAATTTTACCCGGAGTGTTAGTTGGGTTCGTAATTTTACCCGGAGTTTTAGTTGGGTTCGTATTTTTAACCCGGACTTTTTAGTTGGGTTAGTATTTTTACCCGGAGTTTTAGTTGGGTTCGTATTTTTACCCGGAGTTTTAGTTGGGTTCGTAATTTTATCCGGAGTTTTAGTTGGGTTCGTATTTTTTACCCGGACTTTTTAGTTGGGTTAGTATTTTTGCCCGGAGTTTTAGTTGGGTTCGTATTTTTTACCCGGAGTTTTAGTTGGGTTCGTAATTTTACCCGGAGTTTTAGTTGGGTTCGTATTTTTACCCGGAGTTTTAGTTGGGTTCGTATTTTTTACCCGGACTTTTTAGTTGGGTTAGTATTTTTGCCCGGAGTTTTAGTTGGGTTCGTATTTTTTTACCCGGAGTTTTAGTTGGGTTCTAAATGTTACCCGGACTTTTTTGTTTGGTTGGTATTTTTTACCCGGACTTTTTAGTTGGGTTCGTATTTTTTACCCGGACTTTTAGTTGGGTTCGTAATTTTACCCTTAGTTTTAGTTGGGTTCGTAATTTTACCCGGAGTTTTAGTTGGGTTCGTAATTTTACCCGGACTTTTTAGTTGGGTTCGTAATTTTACCCGGACTTTTTAGTTGGGTTCGTAATTTTACCCGGACTTTTAGTTGGGTTCGTAATTTTACCCGGAGTTTTAGTTGGGTTCGTAATTTTACCCGGAGTTTTAGTTGCGTTCGTAATTTTACCCGGAGTTGTACTTGGGTTCGTAATTTTTCCCGGAGTTTTACTTGGGTTCGTAATTTTACCCGGAGTTTTAGTTGGGTTCGTAATTTTACCCGGAGTTTAGTTGGGTTCGTAATTTTACCCGGACTTTTTAGTTGGGTTCGTATTTTTTACCCGGACTTTTTAGTTGGGTTCGTAATTTTACCCGGACTTTTTAGTTGGGTTCGTAATTTTACCCGGAGTCTTAAGTTAGGTTCGTATTTTTTATCCGGACTTTTTAGTTGGGTTCGTATTTTTTACCCGGAGTTTTAGTTGGGTTCGTAATTTTACCCGGAGTTTTACTTGGGTTCGTATTTTTTACCCGGACTTTTTAGTTGGGTTAGTATTTTTACCCGGAGTTTTAGTTGGGTTCGTATTTTTACCCGGAGTTTTAGTTGGCTTCGTATTTTTACCCGGAGTTTTAGTTGGGTTCGTAATTTTAGCCGGAGTTTTAGTTGGGTTCGTATTCTTTTCCCGGACTTTTTAGTTGGGTTCGTAATTTTACCCGGAGTTTTAGTTGGGTTCGTAATTTTACCCGGAGTTTTAGTTGGGTTCGTAATTTTACCCGGAGGTTTAGTTGGGTTCGTAATTTTACCAGGACTTTTTAGTTGGGTTCGTATTTTTTACCCGGACTTTTAGTTGGGTTCGTAATTTTACCCGGAGTTTTAGTTGGGTTCGTAATTTTACCCGGAGTTTTAATTGAGTTGGTAATTTTACCCGGAGTTTTAGTTGGGTTCGTAATTTTACCCGGACTTTTTATTTGGGTTCGTAATTTTACCCGGACTTTTTAGTTGGGTTCGTAATTTTACCCGGAGTTTTAGTTGGGTTCGTAATTTTACCCGGAGTTTTACTTGGGTTCGTAATTTTACCCGAACTTTTTAGTTGGGTTCGTATTTTTTACCCGGACTTTTAGTTGGGTTCGTAATTTTACCCGGAGTTTTAGTTGGGTTCGTAATTTTACCCGGAGTTTTAGTTGGGTTCGTAATTTTACCCGGAGTTTTAATTGAGTTGGTAATTTTACCCGGAGTTTTAGTTGGGTTCGTAATTTTACCCGGACTTTTTATTTGGGTTCGTAATTTTACCCGGACTTTTTAGTTGGGTTCGTAATTTTACCCGGAGTTTTAGTTGGGTTCGTAATTTTACCCGGAGTTTTACTTGGGTTCGTAATTTTACCCGAACTTTTTAGTTGGGTTCGTATTTTTTACCCGGACTTTTTAGTTGGGTTAGTATTTTTGCCCGGAGTTTTAAGTTAGGTTCGTATTTTTACCCGGACTTTTTAGTTGGGTTCGTATTTTTTACCCGGAGTTTTATTTGGGTTCGTAATTTTACCCGGACTTTTTAGTTGGGTTCGTAATTTTACCCGGAGTTTTAGTTGGGTTCGTAATTTTACCCGGAGTTTTAGTTGGGTTCGTAATTTTACCCGGAGTTTTAGTTGGGTTCGTAATTTTACCCGGAGTTTTAGTTGGGTTCGAATTTTTAACCCGGACTTTTTAGTTGGGTTCGTATTTTTTACCCGGACTTTTTAGTTGGGTTCGTAATTTTACCCGGACTTTTTATTTGGGTTCGTAATCTTACCCGGAGTTTTAGTTGGGTTCGTAATTTTACCCGGAGTTTTAGTTGGGTTTGTAATTTTACCCGGAGTTTTAGTTGGGTTCGTAATTTTACCCGGAGTTTTAGTTGGGTTCGTAATTTTACCCGGAGTTTTAGTTGGGTTCGTAATTTTACCCGGACTTTTTAGTTGGGTTCGTATTTTTTACCCGGACTTTTAGTTGGGTTCGTAACTTTACCCGGAGTTTTAGTTGGGTTCGTAATTTTACCCGGAGTTTTAGTTGAGTTCGTAATTTTACCCGGAGTTTTAGTTGGGTTCGTAATTTTACCCGGAGTTTTAGTTGGGTTCGTAATTTTACCCGGAGTTTTACTTGGGTTCGTAATTTTACCCGGACTTTTTAGTAGGGTTCGTATTTTTTACCCGGACTTTTAGTTGGGTTCGTAATTTTACCCGGAGTTTTAGTTGGGTTCGTAATTTCACCCGGAGTTTTAGTTGGGTTCGTAATTTTACCCGGAGTTTTAGTTGGGTTCGTAATTTTACCCGGAGTTTTAGTTGAGTTGGTAATTTTACCCGGAGTTTTAGTTGGGTTCGTAATTTTACCCGGACTTTTTATTTGGGTTCGTAATTTTACCCGGACTTTTTAGTTGGGTTCGTAATTTTACCCGGAGTTTTAGTTGGGTTCGTAATTTTACCCGGAGTTTTACTTGGGTTCGTAATTTTACCCGAACTTTTTAGTTGTGTTCGTATTTTTTACCCGGACTTTTAGTTGGGTTCGTAATTTTACCCGGAGTTTTAGTTGGGTTCGTAATTTTACCCGGAGTTTTAGTTGAGTTCGTAATTTTACCCGGAGTTTTAGTTGGGTTCGTAATTTTACCCGGACTTTTTAGTTGGGTTCGTAATTTTACCCGGAGTTTTAGTTGGGTTCGTAATTTTACCCGGAGTTTTACTTGGGTTCGTAATTTTACCCGGACTTTTTAGTTGGGTTCGTATTTTTTACCCGGACTTTTAGTTGGGTTCGTAATTTTACCCGGAGTTTTAGTTGGGTTCGTAATTTTACCCGGAGTTTTAGTTGGGTTCGTATTTTTGACCCGGACTTTTTAGTTGGGGTTAGTATTTTTACCCGGAGTTTTAGTTGGGTTCGTATTTTTACCCGGAGTTTTAGTTGGGTTCGTAATTTTACCCGGAGTTTTAGTTGGGTTCGTATTTTTTACCCGGACATTTTAGTTGGGTTAGCATTTTTTACCCGGAGTTTTAGTTGGGTTCGTACTTTTTACCCGGAGTTTTAGTTGGGTTCGTATTTTTTACCCGGAGTTTTAGTTGGGTTCGTATTTTTTACCCGGACTTTTTAGTAGGGTAAGTATTTTTACCTGGAGTTTAAGTTGGGTTCGTATTTTTACCCGGAGTTTTAGTTGGGTTCGTAGTTTTACCCGGAGTTTTAGTTGGGTTCGTATCTTTTACCCGGACTATTTAGTTGGGTTAGTATTTTTTACCCGGAGTTTTAGTTGGGTTCGTATTTTTTACCCGGAGTTTTAGTTGGGTTCGCATTTTTTACCCGGAATTTTTAGTTGAGTTAGTATTTTTACCCGGAGTTTTAGTAGGGTTTGTATTTTTACCCGGAGTTTTAGTTGGGTTCGTAATTTTACCCGGAGTTTTAGTTGGGTTCGTATTTTTAACCCGGACTTTTTAGTTGGTTTAGTATTTTTACCCGGAGTTTTAGTTGGGTTCGTATTTTTACCCGGAGTTTTAGTTGGGTTCGTAATTTTATCCGGAGTTTTAGTTGGGTTCGTATTTTTTACCCGGACTTTTTAGTTGGGTTAGTATTTTTGCCCGGAGTTTTAGTTGGGTTCGTATTTTTTACCCGGAGTTTTAGTTGGGTTCGTAATTTTACCCGGAGTTTTAGTTGGGTTCGTAATTTTATCCGGAGTTTTAGTTGGGTTCGTATTTTTTACCCGGAGTTTTAGTTGGGTTCGTAATTTTACCCGGAGTTTTAGTTGGGTTCGTAATTTTACCCGGACTTTTTAGTTGGGTTAGTATTTTTACCCGGAGTTTTAGTTGGGTTCGTATTTTTACCCGGAGTTTTAGTTGGGTTCGTAATTTTAGCCGGAGTTTTAGTTGGGTTCGTATTTTTTACCCGGACTTTTTAGTTGGGTTAGTATTTTTGCCCGGAGTTTTAGTTGGGTTCGTATTTTCTTACCCGGAGTTTTAGTTGGGTTCTAAATGTTACCCGGACTTTTTTGTTTGGTTCGTATTTTTTACCCGGAGTTGTAGTTGGGTTTGTAATTTTACCTGGAGTTTTAAGTTAGGTTCGTATTTTTACCCGGACTTTTTAGTTGGGTTCGTATTTTTTACCCGGACTTTTAGTTGGGTTCGTAATTTTACCCGGAGTTTTAGTTTGGTTCGTAATTTTACCCGGAGTTTTAGTTGGGTTCGTAATTTTACCCGGAGTCTTGAGTTACCCGGACTTTTTAGTTGGGTTCGTATTTTTACCCGGACTTTTAGCTGGGTTCGTAATTTTACCCGGAGTTTTACTTGGGTTCGTAATTTTACCCGGAGTTTTAGTTGGGTTCGTAATTTTACCCGGAGTTTTAGTTGGGTTCGTAATTTTACCCGGACTTTTTAGTTGGGTTCGTATTTTTTACCCGGACTTTTAGTTGAGTTCGTAATTTTACCCGGAGTTTTAGTTGAGTTAGTAATTTTACCCGGAGTTTTAGTTGGGTTCGTAATTTTACCCGGAGGTTTAGTTGGGTTCGTAATTTTACCCGGACTTTTTAGTTGGGTTCGTATTTTTTACCCGGACTTTTTAGTTGGGTTAGTATTTTTACCCGGAGTTTTAGTTGGGTTCGTATTTTTACCCGGAGTTTTAGTTGGGTTCGTATTTTTACCCGGAGATTTAGTTGGGTTCGTAATTTTAGCCGGAGTTTTAGTTGGGTTCGTATTCTTTACCCGGACTTTTTAGTTGGGTTCGTAATTTTACCCGGAGTTTTAGTTGGGTTCGTAATTTTACCCGGAGTTTTAGTTGGGTTCGTAATTTTACCCGGAGGTTTAGTTGGGTTCGTAATTTTACCCGGACTTTTTAGTTGGGTTCGTATTTTTTACCCGGACTTTTAGTTGGGTTCGTAATTTTACCCGGAGTTTTAGTTGGGTTCGTAATTTTACCCGGACCTTTTAGTTGGGTTCGTATTTTTTACCCGGACTTTTAGTTGGGTTCGTAATTTTACCCGGAGTTTTAGTTGGGTTCGTATTTTTTACCCGGAGTTTTAGTTGGATTCGTATTTTTTACAAGGAGTTTTAGTTGGGTTCGTATTTTTACCCGGAGTTTTAGTTGTGTTGGTAATTTTACCCGGAGTTTTAGTTGGGTTCATATTTTTTACCGGACTTTTTAGTTGGGTTCGTATTTTTTACCAGAAGTTTTAGTTGGGTTCTTATTTTTTACCCGGAGTTTTAGTTGGGTTCGTATTTTTACCCGGAGTTTTAGTTGGGTTCGTATTTTTACCCGGAGTTTTAGTTGGGTTCGTAATTTTATCCGGAGTTTTAGTTGGGTTCGTATTTTTTACCCGGACTTTTTAGTTGGGTTAGTATTTTTGCCCGGAGTTTTAGTTGGGTTCGTATTTTTTTACCCGGAGTTTTAGTTGGGTTCTAAATGTTACCCGGACTTTTTTGTTTGGTTCGTATTTTTTACCCGGAGTTTTAGTTGGGTTCGTAATTTTACCCGGACTTTTTAGTTTGGTTCGTAATTTTACCCGGAGTTTTAGTTGGGTTCGTAATTTTACCCGAAGTTTTAGTTGGGTTCGTAATTTTACCCGGAGTTTTAGTTGGGTTCGTAATTTTACCCGGAGTTTTAGTTGGGTTCGTAATTTTACCCGGACTTTTTAGTTGGGTTCGTATTTTTTACCCGGACTTTTAGTTGGGTTCGTAATTTTACCCGGAGTTTTAGTTGGGTTCGTAATTTTACCCGGAGTTTTAGTTGAGTTCGTAATTTTACCCGGAGTTTTAGTTGGGTTCGTAATTTTACCCGGACTTTTTAGTTGGGTTCGTAATTTTACCCGGAGTTTTAGTTGGGTTCGTAATTTTACCCGGAGTTTTACTTGGGTTCGTAATTTTACCCGGACTTTTTAGTTGGGTTCGTATTTTTTGCCCGGACTTTTAGTTGGGTTCGTAATTTTACCCGGAGTTTTAGTTGGGTTCGTAATTTTACCCGGAGTTTTAGTTGGGTTCGTAATTTTACCCGGAGTTTTAGTTGGGTTCGTATTTTTGACCCGGACTTTTTAGTTGGGGTTAGTATTTTTACCCGGAGTTTTAGTTGGGTTCGTATTTTTACCCGGAGTTTTAGTTGGGTTCGTAATTTTACCCGGAGTTTTAGTTGGGTTCGTATTTTTTACCCGGACATTTTAGTTGGGTTAGCATTTTTTACCCGGAGTTTTAGTTGGGTTCGTACTTTTTACCCGGAGTTTTAGTTGGGTTCGTATTTTTTACCCGGAGTTTTAGTTGGGTTCGTATTTTTTACCCGGACTTTTTAGTTGGGTAAGTATTTTTACCTGGAGTTTAAGTTGGGTTCGTATTTTTACCCGGAGTTTTAGTTGGGTTCGTAGTTTTACCCGGAGTTTTAGTTGGGTTCGTATCTTTTACCCGGACTATTTAGTTGGGTTAGTATTTTTTACCCGGAGTTTTAGTTGGGTTCGTATTTTTTACCCGGAGTTTTAGTTGGGTTCGCATTTTTTACCCGGAATTTTTAGTTGAGTTAGTATTTTTACCCGGAGTTTTAGTAGGGTTTGTATTTTTACCCGGAGTTTTAGTTGGGTTCGTAATTTTACCCGGAGTTTTAGTTGGGTTCGTATTTTTAACCCGGACTTTTTAGTTGGGTTAGTATTTTTACCCGGAGTTTTAGTTGGGTTCGTATTTTTACCCGGAGTTTTAGTTTGGTTCGTAATTTTATCCGGAGTTTTAGTTGGGTTCGTATTTTTTACCCGGACTTTTTAGTTGGGTTAGTATTTTTGCCCGGAGTTTTAGTTGGGTTCGTATTTTTTACCCGGAGTTTTAGTTGGGTTCGTAATTTTACCCGGAGTTTTAGTTGGGTTCGTAATTTTATCCGGAGTTTTAGTTGGGTTCGTATTTTTTACCCGGAGTTTTAGTTGGGTTCGTAATTTTACCCGGAGTTTTAGTTGGGTTCGTAATTTTACCCGGACTTTTTAGTTGGGTTAGTATTTTTACCCGGAGTTTTAGTTGGGTTCGTATTTTTACCCGGAGTTTTAGTTGGGTTCGTATTTTTACCCGGAGTTTTAGTTGGGTTCGTAATTTTCGCCGGAGTTTTAGTTGGGTTCGTATTTTTTACCCGGACTTTTTAGTTGGGTTAGCATTTTTGCCCGGAGTTTTAGTTGGGTTCGTATTTTCTTACCCGGAGTTTTAGTTGGGTTCTAAATGTTACCCGGACTTTTTTGTTTGGTTCGTATTTTTTACCCGGAGTTGTAGTTGGGTTTGTAATTTTACCTGGAGTTTTAAGTTAGGTTCGTATTTTTACCCGGACTTTTTAGTTGGGTTCGTATTTTTTACCCGGACTTTTAGTTGGGTTCGTAATTTTACCCGGAGTTTTAGTTTGGTTCGTAATTTTACCCGGAGTTTTAGTTGGGTTCGTAATTTTACCCGGAGTTTTAGTTGGGTTCGTTTTTTTTACCCGGACTTTTAGTTGGGTTCGTAATTTTACCCGGAGTTTTAGTTGAGTTAGTAATTTTACCCGGAGTTTTAGTTGGGTTCGTAATTTTACCCGGACTTTTTAGTTGGGTTCGTAATTTTACCCGGAGTCTTAAGTTAGGTTCGTATTTTTTATCCGGACTTTTTAGTTGGGTTCGTATTTTTTACCCGGAGTTTTAGTTGGGTTCGTAATTTTACCCGGAGTTTTAGTTGGGTTCGCAATTTTACCCGGACTTTTTAGTTGGGTTCGTATTTTTTACCCGGACTTTTAGTTGGGTTCGTAATTTTACCCGGAGTTTTAGTTGGGTTCGTAATTTTACCCGGAGTTTTAGTTGGGTTCGTAATTTTACCCGGACTTTTTAGTTGGGTTCGTAATTTTACCCGGACTTTTTAGTTGGGTTCGTAATTTTACCCGGACTTTTAGTTGGGTTCGTAATTTTACCCGGAGTTTTAGTTGGGTTCGTAATTTTACCCGGAGTTTTAGTTGCGTTCGTAATTTTACCCGGAGTTGTACTTGGGTTCGTAATTTTACCCGGAGTTTTACTTGGGTTCGTAATTTTACCCGGAGTTTTAGTTGGGTTCGTAATTTTACCCGGAGTTTTAGTTGGGTTCGTAATTTTACCCGGACTTTTTAGTTGGGCTCGTATTTTTTACCCGGACTTTTAGTTGGGTTCGTAATTTTACCCGGAGTTTTAGTTGGGTTCGTAATTTTACCCGGAGTTTTAGTTGAGTTCGTAATTTTACCCGGAGTTTTAGTTGGGTTCGTAATTTTACCCGGACTTTTTAGTTGGGTTCGTAATTTTACCCGGACTTTTTAGTTGGGTTCGTAATTTTACCCGGAGTCTTAAGTTAGGTTCGTATTTTTTATCCGGACTTTTTAGTTGGGTTCGTATTTTTTACCCGGAGTTTTAGTTGGGTTCGTAATTTTACCCGGAGTTTTAGTTGGGTTCGTAATTTTACCCGGACTTTTTAGTTGGGTTCGTATTTTTTACCCGGACTTTTAGTTGGGTTCGTAATTTTACCCGGAGTTTTAGTTGGGTTCGTATTTTTTACCCAGAGTTTTAGTTGGATTCGTATTTTTTACAAGGAGTTTTAGTTGGGTTCGTATTTTTACCCGGAGTTTTAGTTGTGTTGGTACTTTTACCCGGAGTTTTAGTTGGGTTCATATTTTTTACCGGACTTCTTAGTTGGGTTCGTATTTTTTACCCGAAGTTTTAGTTGGGTTCGTATTTTTTACCCGGAGTTTTAGTTGGGTTCGTATTTTTACCCGGAGTTTTAGTTGGGTTCGTATTTTTACCCGGAGTTTTAGTTGGGTTCGTAATTTTATCCGGAGTTTTAGTTGGGTTCGTATTTTTTACCCGGATTTTTTAGTTGGGTTAGTATTTTTGCCCGGAGTTTTAGTTGGGTTCGTATTTTTTTACCCGGACTTTTTAGTTGAGTTAGTATTTTTGCCCGGAGTTTTAGTTGGGTTCGTATTTTTTTACCCGGAGTTTTAGTTGGGTTCTAAATGTTACCCGGACTTTTTTGTTTGGTTCGTATTTTTTACCCGGAGTTTTAGTTGGGTTCGTAATTTTACCCGGACTTTTTAGTTGGGTTCGTAATTTTACCCGGAGTTTTAGTTGGGTTCGTAATTTTACCCGGACTTTTTAGTTGAGTTAGTATTTTTGCCCGGAGTTTTAGTTGGGTTCGTATTTTTTTACCCGGAGTTTTAGTTGGGTTCTAAATGTTACCCGGACTTTTTTGTTTGGTTCGTATTTTTTACCCGGAGTTTTAGTTGGGTTCGTAATTTTACCCGGACTTTTTAGTTGGGTTCGCAATTTTACCCGGAGTTTTAGTTGGGTTCGTAATTTTACCCGGAGTTTTAGTTGGGTTCGTAATTTTACCCGGAGTTTTAGCTGGGTTCGTAATTTTACCCGGAGTTTTAGTTGGGTTCGTAATTTTACCCGGACTTTTTAGTTGGGTTCGTATTTTTTACCCGGAGTTTTAGTTGGGTTCGTAATTTTACCCGGAGTTTTAGTTGAGTTGGTAATTTTACCCGGAGTTTTAGTTGGGTTCGTAATTTTACCCGGACTTTTTAGTTGGGTTCGTATTTTTTACCGGGACTTTTAGTTGGGTTCGTAATTTTACCCGGAGTTTTAGTTGGGTTCGAATTTTTTTACACGGAGTTTTAGTTGGGTTCTAAATGTTACCCGGACTTTTTTGTTTGGTTCGTATTTTTTACCCGGAGTTTTAGTTGGGTTCGTAATTTTACCCGGACTTTTTAGTTTGGTTCGTAATTTTACCCGGAGTTTTAGTTGGGTTCGTAATTTTACCCGGACTTTTTAGTTGGGTTCGTAGTTTTACCCGGACTTTTTAGTTGGTTTCGTAATTTTACCCGGACTTTTAGTTGGGTTCGTAATTTTACCCGGAGTTTTAGTTGGGTTCGTAATTTTACCCGGAGTTTTAGTTGCGTTCGTAATTTTACCCGGAGTTGTACTTGGGTTAGTAATTTTACCCGGAGTTTTACTTGGGTTCGTAATTTTACCCGGAGTTTTAGTTGGGTTCGTAATTTTACCCGGAGTTTTAGTTGGGTTCGTAATTTTACCCGGACTTTTTAGTTGGGCTCGTATTTTTTACCCGGACTTTTAGTTGGGTTCGTAATTTTACCCGGAGTTTTAGTTGGGTTCGTAATTTTACCCGGAGTTTTAGTTGAGTTCGTAATTTTACCCGGAGTTTTAGTTGGGTTCGTAATTTTACCCGGACTTTTTAGTTGGGTTCGTAATTTTACCCGGACTTTTTAGTTGGGTTCGCAATTTTACCCGGAGTCTTAAGTTAGGTTCGTATTTTTTATCCGGACTTTTTAGTTGGGTTCGTATTTTTTACCCGGAGTTTTAGTTGGGTTCGTAATTTTACCCGGAGTTTTAGTTGGGTTCGTAATTTTACCCGGACTTTTTAGTTGGGTTCGTATTTTTTACCCGGACTTTTAGTTGGGTTCGTAATTTTACCCGGAGTTTTAGTTGGGTTCGTATTTTTTACCCGGAGTTTTAGTTGGATTCGTATTTTTTACAAGGAGTTTTAGTTGGGTTCGTATTTTTACCCGGAGTTTTAGTTGTGTTGGTAATTTTACCCGGAGTTTTAGTTGGGTTCATATTTTTTACCGGACTTCTTAGTTGGGTTCGTATTTTTTTCCCGAAGTTTTAGTTGGGTTCGTATTTTTTACCCGGAGTTTTAGTTGGGTTCGTATTTTTACCCGGAGTTTTAGTTGGGTTCGTATTTTTACCCGGAGTTTTAGTTGGGTTCGTAATTTTATCCGGAGTTTTAGTTGGGTTCGTATTTTTTACCCGGATTTTTTAGTTGGGTTAGTATTTTTGCCCGGAGTTTTAGTTGGGTTCGTATGTTTTTACCCGGAGTTTTAGTTGGGTTCTAAATGTTACCCGGACTTTTTTATTTGGTTCGTATTTTTTACCCGGAGTTTTAGTTGGGTTCGTAATTTTACCCGGACTTTTTAGTTGGGTTCGTAATTTTACCCGGAGTTTTAGTTGGGTTCGTAATTTTACCCGGACTTTTTAGTTGAGTTAGTATTTTTGCCCGGAGTTTTAGTTGGGTTCAGTAGTTAATATTTCCCGATTCTACACCAACTAAAGTTGGTGCAGAAGTTTCGGTGCAACCTGTCGTCGCGCGCGCCACCTGTCGGCGGCGTCATGTATTAAATTTGAATTTGTGTGAATGTAGGTTTTTTAAAAAAGTGACCGGGCCCGCGCGACGGCTCGAACTCGCGCCGCCGCGAATGCAAGTCGGGCGCGCTAATCCTCGCGGCCACGCGGTCTCCTTGCTATGATCGCTTCTAATTCGAATGATATGGCACCGCCGCCGCCGAGCGTGCACGACCGACGACGGAATTGGCCGATCGCAGCGCGGCCGCCCCGCGGGGAGCGGGCAACGGTCTGTCGTCTTTGAAATAAAAAAGGCTGCGTGTTTAAACATATTTATTGAATATAAACGCATAATAAAAAAATGGTGTACATTTTATTTGAATATTTTCTTGTTGATTTTGCAACGGTCCGTCGTATTTGAAATAAGCATATTTATTGAATATAAGCGCATAATAAGAAAATGGTGCACATTTTATTTGAATATTTTCTTGTTGATTTTGCAACGGTCTGTCGTATTTGAAATAGAAGACTGCGTGTTTAAACATATTTATTGTATATAAACGCATAATAAAAAATGACGTACTAAATTTGAATGACATAGAGCCCACGTAGTGGGTGCTGTGTGCACTCGGCATTCGATTGCGTATAAATAAAAAGGTCACATGGTTAAATTAAAAAAATTATTACTAATTAATATTTCTGGAACAAAATAATAAATCATTAGATGGTATGCACTCGGTTGGCAATTTTGTCTGTGTATACGTCCTGGACGTAGTATGCCACCGTCGGGGTTAATTCAATTAACCCAACAGGCGACCAAACTGCCGGTCTGACTGCGTCGCTACATAGTAGCACTCGTGTTTAAACATATTTGCAGAAGTTTCTCTTTGCTACGATCGCTTAGAGTTCGAATGATACCGCACCGCCGTCGCCGCCGCCGCCGAGCGAGAGCTCGCACGACCGACGACGGAATTGGCCGATCGCTGCGCGGGCGCGGTCGCCCCGCGGACAGCGGGCAATGTTCTGCAGTCTTTGAAATAAAAGGCTGCGTATGTAAACATATTTATTGAATATAATAAACGAATAATAAAAAAAATGGCATACATTTTTTGGCGCGCCACCTGTCGGCGGCGTCATGTAGTGAATTTGTAATGATTTAGTTTAAAAAAAAAATGTGGGCCCGCGCGACGGCTCGAACTCGGACTACCGTGAATGCGAGTCGGGCGTTCTAATCCGCGCGGCCACGCGGCTTCCAGCGTTCGGTTATTTATAATTTGAATAACACACGGCCGCGCCGTCGCCGAGCGAGCGCGCACGACAGACGCCGGAATTGCCCGATCGCTGTCTGCGTGGGCTCGGTCGCCGCGCGCGCGATGGTCTGTCGTATTTGAAATAAAAGGCTGCGTGTTTAAACATATTTATTGAATATAAACGAATACTAAAAAAAGGTGTACATTTTATTTGAATATTTCCTTGTTGATTTTACGTCGCCGTCGCCGCCTTTGTTGTTGAATGCCGGCCGCCGTCGCGAACGAGCGCTCGCCCGCGCCCCGACGACCGACGACGGAATTGCCCGATCGCTGTCTGAGCGCTTTGTCACATTTGTTTTTCTGCCGAATTGAATGAAATTCGATGAATTTGAGTTTTCTATTTACAATTTACATTGAAAGAAATTGAGCCTGCGCGGCTCGTGCTTTTGAAGCCGAGAAGGCAAATCCAGCAGTCCAGCACACGTCACGACGGGCCTAAACGCCAAATTATCAAAGATTGTTTAAATTAGAATGACATAGAGTGCGGTTTGTCGAATTTGAAATAAATGGCTGCGTGTTTAAACATATTTATTGAACATTGAACAGAATAATACTAAAGAATTGTGTACATTTTATTTGAATATTTTCTTGTTGATTTTGCGTCGATGTCGCCGTCGCCGTTGTACCTCCCGCCGTTGTTGTTGTTGCATGCCTAATCCCAATTTGTGCTTAGGCTTTATGGCGGATGTTACCAGCGAGGCGCTAATTTTTTCGCCATAGCGTGAAGACAGCATTGTAATTGGAGAGAGACGGCTCGTTTTACCGCCGTATTGAAATTTGTCATTTAAAAATTGTATTGTTGTAATTGTCCCATAAAAATTCAGTAATAATTTCCGGTGCTGACACTGTGTCAAAATTTATGCGTGAATGTTTTGTTTTGTTTGTTTTGTTTCATTTAACGTACGATTAAGTACGAATAGTGGGTTAAGTTGAGCAGGCTACGTGTCTACGTAGACCTGGACTTCGCCTTAAACTTTATCAATTGTGTTAATGAATGTTTTTCTCTTTTCAAAGTTATTTCGGTATGTAATATTTTCACTGCATATTAAAAATAGTAAGCGATTGTCGTCTTGTTTCTGCAGCTTCCACCTAACACTGCGCCACTTAGATAACATAAGAGTTACTATTTTTTCGGGAATGTTAATAGCGCGATAAATTGCTAGTAAATAATAGATTTACAGCTGTTGTTTTACACTACAACATATGCACACAATGCATAAATTTAAAAGGGCTATAGATAACTGACTTGTTTGCTTCAATGATTGTCGGTAACTTGCCAAAATTTAATAATTAGCCGGAACATATGGGAATCTGGGGCCGTTCGTCTACTTTTGCAACGAGAAATAACTTAATTTGCGTGAAGAGTTGTCTCTTCGCGGTTGACCGGCGATTATAATACAGTTACTTAATAGACGCCCGATTTCATTTCGATACTAAATGCATCCGGGTCGTAATAACAACATAATGTACATAATGCACATAATGTATTATGTGCAATGCCTTGCGCATTTACGCATTTGCCTTTGTTTTGGCTAGAACGATATTGCGACTGGTTTTTGCTACTTCATTATTACAATAGCGACATCGGCACGCAAAAACTGTTTGGGGCGCGTTCGATTTACACCTTACACTTTTTGTGGTCAACGTTTAAGTCTTTTTGTATGTATTTCAATTTGGAACACGCCACCAAAGAATTACCGAAATGTCTAATGCTTTATCTGCTTTGTGCTCCGATGTGGCTTTTTGTTGTACGACAAGTGGCGTCCCGAGGTGACATTTGAAAGATATACCCGTGATTTCTTTGATCTAGAGATTTGGACGTTGGTGCTTCAGAGGGAAAAAATTGGGTGTTAAATCCCTATAAAAACTAGGATAGCATATAGTTGTTTTTCGACAAGTGGCGGTCTGAGATGATGAGCGCCACTTTACCACCGCGATTTTGGTGTGTTCCTTTGAGGTACTAATTTGGGAGTTGATGTTTTCTGAGGGCACCAACTGGCTACTAAATATTTACAAAACTTAAAATTCGACTTGTTTTCGCCAATTTTGGCGTTGGAGGCGAACGTTCAGAAGAACTACTAATAAAAATTCCCCGGTTGGTGATACCAATTGGTACCAATTGCGAAAA
Source organism: Melinopterus prodromus (assembly GCA_964023965.1). Taxonomy (NCBI): domain Eukaryota; kingdom Metazoa; phylum Arthropoda; class Insecta; order Coleoptera; family Scarabaeidae; genus Melinopterus; species Melinopterus prodromus. Next base: position 400,557 of record CAXIES010000088.1, read on the forward strand.
GTTGCATTCGGAGATGACAGATGTCAAAAAATACCCCGTTTCAACATGACGTAACTTTTTGTTTCGGCCGTCGAATACTCAGGTTGCTTCGGCCGGAGCCGGATCTTAAAAAATTGACCGAACCGACCGGATACCTCGGAGCAAAACCGGAGCTCCGGTGCATCCCTAGTAAAAATGACAAGAAAGGCACTACTAAAGAATGAAAGTTAAATTTAAAAAATGGGGCATATCTCCTAAACTAAGGACCAAATCGGAAACTAATTTAAAATTTCACTCTCGCGGCTCGCAGGTCAGTTTTGGCGACTGCGAACAACATAGCGCTGTAAAAGCTACCAAAAAAGCACTTTTAAAGCAAGATTTTTGTAAGAATTTAATAAATGAATCTCCTAAGTTAGGATCCAAATTGCAAAACTAATTTCAAATTTCACCCTCGCGGCTCGCAGGTCCGTTTTGACGACTGCGAACAAGATGAAGTTGTAAAAATTATCAAAAAACGCTAAAGCAAGATGTTTCTTGTTGAATTTAAAAAATGACTCAAGGTCCAATTCGAAAAACTAATATCAAATTTCGCCCTCGCGACCCGCTAGTGCGTTAGGCGGTCATTTTCTAAGTGAACTTCTGTGCGGTTGTTTTGTGAATAAACTTTTGAAGTTTAAATTTGCGCGCGCCGTCAAACAGTTGTGCTGAAGTTTGTGTGACATCTGACAACAATGTTGTTGACTAACTTTTTTCTTAGGAGTTTATTATTAAGAGTCTTTTTTTGAATGTCAACAGCAGTAGCACAGCTGTTTCGATTTTGTTGCCTGTTGCTGTGCTCGTCTGTCGGTCAGGTCTAAACTATGCTTTACATTCCAAACTTCAAGCACAAACAAATTATAATTTAGTTCGAAATTTACACAAATTTCCAAGCCTCGTACTACAATCGAAGCGGCGAGCGGCTGTTGACGCACGACCTTTTCTTCCACGAGTATCCTTTTATCGCTTGACACACCAAAAACGCAATACTTTAAATACCTGTTTCGGGTCAAATCGTCGTCAGTTGCAACTTACAACAAATAATTGAAAGTAATTACAACGCTACACATTAACATAGGTAAGTTTACATATCGTCAAAGCAAGAAATGCATTTGCACAATCGAGTAAATTTTCCTAAGTCTGGAGCTCTTCGCGTCAAATATTGCGTTTAATGATGGATGATGGGTGGCGACTGGATGAGCTGTTGGATTTTAGATGTTAACCTGTCCACATTAATATTTTTTATCTAGCAATGGATTTAGTTGGTGCCAGTGGATCCAAATCCTGTCTCTCCTCGGGCGGTTTCATCAACCTCCTGAATTCAAACAAAACTGCTTTCGCTCGTTTGAGGTTAGATACAATTAGGTACCTAGTCTTACAGTAACTTCCACAATTTCTGGATTGAAGATACGCTCACAAATCAATTGAGCGATGCGGTCGCCTTTCTTTACAACAAAAGTTAACGAGGAATGGTTAAAAAGGAGCACCCTGATCAAACCGCGGTAATCTTCGTCGATAACTCCTCCTAAAAAAGAGCAAAGATTGCTTTGCCGGTGATAACGTGTCAATCCCCTTTGCTTCGTTTATTACCTCCTACGGCGATGAAATTCTTAGCCGCTAAGCCAGATCTTGGGGCTATTCTACCATAGCATCCTTCAGGTAATTCGATTTTGATTCCGGTATCGACTGTTTGCTTACCGTTTGGTCCGATGACATAATCGTAAGCGCTCGTCAAATCGTATCCTGCGGCTTTGATGGATCCCTTGGTAGGCGTGTACGCACCAGGGACAACTTTGGAAAACTTGAGAAAGGGCTTTACTGTGTCTATTGAACACATTTTGGAGGAAATGCAGTATTTTTATTTCTTCAGCTCGGAACAGTACCGCTTCGCGTCTACCTGTTTATTTATAATAGCTGTTTTGCGCCAATGCGCAAGTCTTGTCTTAAAAAGTGGGATTCGAACTCTTGCTAATTTACAAAGCGTAATTTATTATGATGCAATCGTAACACAAAAGTGAAATGTAGGTTATGCGCCGTGTGTTGTAAATACCGCAACAATAAATGAAACGCAAATAGTCCTCTACAGTCAGTAAATCGTCTATTTTTCAAATTAATGGAGTTCGATGCACTCTTAGTTTAAAGGAATATTTGCAATGGGTGAAATATGAATATTATAACCTTTTTTAAATAATAGTGATCATAACGCCTTTTACGTGAAATTTCGTATTTAAGAAAAAATTTTGACGTAGCATCCGGTTTTAAGCATAGTAATTCTTATTAGCCTATTGCATGAAGGTTATGCATATTACAATCTAACGTACTTTTTTTATTACAGAATTTCTTCTATTATTATATTTGGCCGCCTGTCGGTTGCTAGTGCAATGCGGGGTGTTATGACAGCGCGTGAACGCCATCTGGCGGCCGCTTTGCGAATTAAGGTGAATTTGCCATTTGCGTGCCAGCTGTTTTTGCGTTTTTGGGAATTAAGTGAAGAAAACTTAATTTTATAAATTAAATAAAAAAAGGTCCCTTGCACAGGTTGGAACTCTGGAAGTGGATAACGCGAATCCAGCAGCCCAGCAACCTACCAGGGCGGTCATGACGCCAGTTTACCAGCAAATGTTTATTACTGTATGACACCGAGATTGACCGACCGACCGATTAGCCGTGCAACCGAACGGCCGACAGCTGTCTGCACTTAATGACTAAAAAAATAATTCTTTGTGATTTTGCGCAACGACCCGTGTGCTAGTCACCGCTGTCGTACTTGTTGCTGTTGTTACCGCATGTCTAATCCCAAATTACGCTTACTTTTCATAGCTATATTGCAACACTAAAAGTTATAAATTGTCATACTACTCTCAATTTGTAAATTGTTTTTTGCATATATATGTATCTAATAATTTAAAAAAATTATGCAGTATCATACATTTTTCTTTTCTGCTAATTGTTTATATCAAAAAAAGAAATACTGCTTATTGCAATTATACGCAACCAGCTGCTCCTGCTTGAAGTTTTAGCGTTGAAAGTGCTGGACAACACATGTCTTCAACATTGAGAATGCGAATATTGGGCAGTACGTTTTCTAACCAGCGCTTCCAGTCCCTTGGCCATTATTTGAGAACCGACCGACCGGTCACGCTATAGAAGTTCTAGCGCAATTTTACGTGTTAATTTAAAGGGGGAGGTCCAAATTTGTTTTACTTCCGGCCCAGGTAGAAAGCCATAGTTATAGTCAGATGGTTAGTGTGACGAGGATAGCCAATATCAATGACGTCAGTACGAGCCACATCCTTACGGTTACAGTAGGTAGAAATTCATAGCTGTGACTTGTTGAGGGCGCCACCTGTCGACCATTTCGTGAATTAATTTGAATTTGCTATTTATTATTTGCGTGCCACCTGTCGGCCAGTTTGGGCGAATTCAAAGTCGATGGCGCCACCAGCTGCCGTGCCATTTAGGGATTAATTTGAATTTGCTATTAACTTATTTATTTATTATGATTTACTTTTAAAAAAATGCCCGCCTGCACGGTGGCTAGAACTCGGGCAGACGCGAACGCGATTCCGGCATCCTAATCCGTTCGACCACGCGGCCTTTCGGTAGCAGTCGGTCGGTCGGCCGGTCGGTCGGTTGGTCGGTCGGACTCGATAGCAGTACTGATTCACACATGGAGACCGACCGACCGACCGACCGACTGCTATCGAGACCGACCTACCCGTAAGAGGTCGCGTGGTCGATGTGTGAATCAGTACTGCTATCGAGTCCGACCGACCAACCGACCGACCGGCCGACCGACCGACTGCTACCGAAAGGCCGCGTGGTCGAACGGATTAGGATGCCGGAATCGCGTTCGCGTCTGCCCGAGTTCTAGCCACCGTGCAGGCGGGCATTTTTTTAAAAGTAAATCATAATAAATAAATAAGTTAATAGCAAATTCAAATTAATCCCTAAATGGCACGGCAGCTGGTGGCGCCATCGACTTTGAATTCGCCCAAACTGGCCGACAGGTGGCACGCAAATAATAAATAGCAAATTCAAATTAATTCACGAAATGGTCGACAGGTGGCGCCCTCAACAAGTCACAGCTATGAATTTCTACCTACTGTAACCGTAAGGATGTGGCTCGTACTGACGTCATTGATATTGGCTATCCTCGTCACACTAACCATCTGACTATAACTATGGCTTTCTACCTGGGCCGGAAGTAAAACAAATTTGGACCTCCCCCTTTAAATTAACACGTAAAATTGCGCTAGAACTTCTATAGCGTGACCGGTCGGTCGGTTCTCAAATAATGGCCAAGGGACTGGAAGCGCTGGTTAGAAAACGTACTGCCCAATATTCGCATTCTCAATGTTGAAGACATGTGTTGTCCAGCACTTTCAACGCTAAAACTTCAAGCAGGAGCAGCTGGTTGCGTATAATTGCAATAAGCAGTATTTCTTTTTTTGATATAAACAATTAGCAGAAAAGAAAAATGTATGATACTGCATAATTTTTTTAAATTATTAGATACATATATATGCAAAAAACAATTTACAAATTGAGAGTAGTATGACAATTTATAACTTTTAGTGTTGCAATATAGCTATGAAAAGTAAGCGTAATTTGGGATTAGACATGCGGTAACAACAGCAACAAGTACGACAGCGGTGACTAGCACACGGGTCGTTGCGCAAAATCACAAAGAATTATTTTTTTAGTCATTAAGTGCAGACAGCTGTCGGCCGTTCGGTTGCACGGCTAATCGGTCGGTCGGTCAATCTCGGTGTCATACAGTAATAAACATTTGCTGGTAAACTGGCGTCATGACCGCCCTGGTAGGTTGCTGGGCTGCTGGATTCGCGTTATCCACTTCCAGAGTTCCAACCTGTGCAAGGGACCTTTTTTTATTTAATTTATAAAATTAAGTTTTCTTCACTTAATTCCCAAAAACGCAAAAACAGCTGGCACGCAAATGGCAAATTCACCTTAATTCGCAAAGCGGCCGCCAGATGGCGTTCACGCGCTGTCATAACACCCCGCATTGCACTAGCAACCGACAGGCGGCCAAATATAATAATAGAAGAAATTCTGTAATAAAAAAAGTACGTTAGATTGTAATATGCATAACCTTCATGCAATAGGCTAATAAGAATTACTATGCTTAAAACCGGATGCTACGTCAAAATTTTTTCTTAAATACGAAATTTCACGTAAAAGGCGTTATGATCACTATTATTTAAAAAAGGTTATAATATTCATATTTCACCCATTGCAAATATTCCTTTAAACTAAGAGTGCATCGAACTCCATTAATTTGAAAAATAGACGATTTACTGACTGTAGAGGACTATTTGCGTTTCATTTATTGTTGCGGTATTTACAACACACGGCGCATAACCTACATTTCACTTTTGTGTTACGATTGCATCATAATAAATTACGCTTTGTAAATTAGCAAGAGTTCGAATCCCACTTTTTAAGACAAGACTTGCGCATTGGCGCAAAACAGCTATTATAAATAAACAGGTAGACGCGAAGCGGTACTGTTCCGAGCTGAAGAAATAAAAATACTGCATTTCCTCCAAAATGTGTTCAATAGACACAGTAAAGCCCTTTCTCAAGTTTTCCAAAGTTGTCCCTGGTGCGTACACGCCTACCAAGGGATCCATCAAAGCCGCAGGATACGATTTGACGAGCGCTTACGATTATGTCATCGGACCAAACGGTAAGCAAACAGTCGATACCGGAATCAAAATCGAATTACCTGAAGGATGCTATGGTAGAATAGCCCCAAGATCTGGCTTAGCGGCTAAGAATTTCATCGCCGTAGGAGGTAATAAACGAAGCAAAGGGGATTGACACGTTATCACCGGCAAAGCAATCTTTGCTCTTTTTTAGGAGGAGTTATCGACGAAGATTACCGCGGTTTGATCAGGGTGCTCCTTTTTAACCATTCCTCGTTAACTTTTGTTGTAAAGAAAGGCGACCGCATCGCTCAATTGATTTGTGAGCGTATCTTCAATCCAGAAATTGTGGAAGTTACTGTAAGACTAGGTACCTAATTGTATCTAACCTCAAACGAGCGAAAGCAGTTTTGTTTGAATTCAGGAGGTTGATGAAACCGCCCGAGGAGAGACAGGATTTGGATCCACTGGCACCAACTAAATCCATTGCTAGATAAAAAATATTAATGTGGACAGGTTAACATCTAAAATCCAACAGCTCATCCAGTCGCCACCCATCATCCATCATTAAACGCAATATTTGACGCGAAGAGCTCCAGACTTAGGAAAATTTACTCGATTGTGCAAATGCATTTCTTGCTTTGACGATATGTAAACTTACCTATGTTAATGTGTAGCGTTGTAATTACTTTCAATTATTTGTTGTAAGTTGCAACTGACGACGATTTGACCCGAAACAGGTATTTAAAGTATTGCGTTTTTGGTGTGTCAAGCGATAAAAGGATACTCGTGGAAGAAAAGGTCGTGCGTCAACAGCCGCTCGCCGCTTCGATTGTAGTACGAGGCTTGGAAATTTGTGTAAATTTCGAACTAAATTATAATTTGTTTGTGCTTGAAGTTTGGAATGTAAAGCATAGTTTAGACCTGACCGACAGACGAGCACAGCAACAGGCAACAAAATCGAAACAGCTGTGCTACTGCTGTTGACATTCAAAAAAAGACTCTTAATAATAAACTCCTAAGAAAAAAGTTAGTCAACAACATTGTTGTCAGATGTCACACAAACTTCAGCACAACTGTTTGACGGCGCGCGCAAATTTAAACTTCAAAAGTTTATTCACAAAACAACCGCACAGAAGTTCACTTAGAAAATGACCGCCTAACGCACTAGCGGGTCGCGAGGGCGAAATTTGATATTAGTTTTTCGAATTGGACCTTGAGTCATTTTTTAAATTCAACAAGAAACATCTTGCTTTAGCGTTTTTTGATAATTTTTACAACTTCATCTTGTTCGCAGTCGTCAAAACGGACCTGCGAGCCGCGAGGGTGAAATTTGAAATTAGTTTTGCAATTTGGATCCTAACTTAGGAGATTCATTTATTAAATTCTTACAAAAATCTTGCTTTAAAAGTGCTTTTTTGGTAGCTTTTACAGCGCTATGTTGTTCGCAGTCGCCAAAACTGACCTGCGAGCCGCGAGAGTGAAATTTTAAATTAGTTTCCGATTTGGTCCTTAGTTTAGGAGATATGCCCCATTTTTTAAATTTAACTTTCATTCTTTAGTAGTGCCTTTCTTGTCATTTTTACTAGGGATGCACCGGAGCTCCGGTTTTGCTCCGAGGTATCCGGTCGGTTCGGTCAATTTTTTAAGATCCGGCTCCGGCCGAAGCAACCTGAGTATTCGACGGCCGAAACAAAAAGTTACGTCATGTTGAAACGGGGTATTTTTTGACATCTGTCATCTCCGAATGCAACTTTTCGCAATTGGTACCAATTGGTATCACCAACCGGGGAATTTTTATTAGTAGTTCTTCTGAACGTTCGCCTCCAACGCCAAAATTGGCGAAAACAAGTCGAATTTTAAGTTTTGTAAATATTTAGTAGCCAGTTGGTGCCCTCAGAAAACATCAACTCCCAAATTAGTACCTCAAAGGAACACACCAAAATCGCGGTGGTAAAGTGGCGCTCATCATCTCAGACCGCCACTTGTCGAAAAACAACTATATGCTATCCTAGTTTTTATAGGGATTTAACACCCAATTTTTTCCCTCTGAAGCACCAACGTCCAAATCTCTAGATCAAAGAAATCACGGGTATATCTTTCAAATGTCACCTCGGGACGCCACTTGTCGTACAACAAAAAGCCACATCGGAGCACAAAGCAGATAAAGCATTAGACATTTCGGTAATTCTTTGGTGGCGTGTTCCAAATTGAAATACATACAAAAAGACTTAAACGTTGACCACAAAAAGTGTAAGGTGTAAATCGAACGCGCCCCAAACAGTTTTTGCGTGCCGATGTCGCTATTGTAATAATGAAGTAGCAAAAACCAGTCGCAATATCGTTCTAGCCAAAACAAAGGCAAATGCGTAAATGCGCAAGGCATTGCACATAATACATTATGTGCATTATGTACATTATGTTGTTATTACGACCCGGATGCATTTAGTATCGAAATGAAATCGGGCGTCTATTAAGTAACTGTATTATAATCGCCGGTCAACCGCGAAGAGACAACTCTTCACGCAAATTAAGTTATTTCTCGTTGCAAAAGTAGACGAACGGCCCCAGATTCCCATATGTTCCGGCTAATTATTAAATTTTGGCAAGTTACCGACAATCATTGAAGCAAACAAGTCAGTTATCTATAGCCCTTTTAAATTTATGCATTGTGTGCATATGTTGTAGTGTAAAACAACAGCTGTAAATCTATTATTTACTAGCAATTTATCGCGCTATTAACATTCCCGAAAAAATAGTAACTCTTATGTTATCTAAGTGGCGCAGTGTTAGGTGGAAGCTGCAGAAACAAGACGACAATCGCTTACTATTTTTAATATGCAGTGAAAATATTACATACCGAAATAACTTTGAAAAGAGAAAAACATTCATTAACACAATTGATAAAGTTTAAGGCGAAGTCCAGGTCTACGTAGACACGTAGCCTGCTCAACTTAACCCACTATTCGTACTTAATCGTACGTTAAATGAAACAAAACAAACAAAACAAAACATTCACGCATAAATTTTGACACAGTGTCAGCACCGGAAATTATTACTGAATTTTTATGGGACAATTACAACAATACAATTTTTAAATGACAAATTTCAATACGGCGGTAAAACGAGCCGTCTCTCTCCAATTACAATGCTGTCTTCACGCTATGGCGAAAAAATTAGCGCCTCGCTGGTAACATCCGCCATAAAGCCTAAGCACAAATTGGGATTAGGCATGCAACAACAACAACGGCGGGAGGTACAACGGCGACGGCGACATCGACGCAAAATCAACAAGAAAATATTCAAATAAAATGTACACAATTCTTTAGTATTATTCTGTTCAATGTTCAATAAATATGTTTAAACACGCAGCCATTTATTTCAAATTCGACAAACCGCACTCTATGTCATTCTAATTTAAACAATCTTTGATAATTTGGCGTTTAGGCCCGTCGTGACGTGTGCTGGACTGCTGGATTTGCCTTCTCGGCTTCAAAAGCACGAGCCGCGCAGGCTCAATTTCTTTCAATGTAAATTGTAAATAGAAAACTCAAATTCATCGAATTTCATTCAATTCGGCAGAAAAACAAATGTGACAAAGCGCTCAGACAGCGATCGGGCAATTCCGTCGTCGGTCGTCGGGGCGCGGGCGAGCGCTCGTTCGCGACGGCGGCCGGCATTCAACAACAAAGGCGGCGACGGCGACGTAAAATCAACAAGGAAATATTCAAATAAAATGTACACCTTTTTTTAGTATTCGTTTATATTCAATAAATATGTTTAAACACGCAGCCTTTTATTTCAAATACGACAGACCATCGCGCGCGCGGCGACCGAGCCCACGCAGACAGCGATCGGGCAATTCCGGCGTCTGTCGTGCGCGCTCGCTCGGCGACGGCGCGGCCGTGTGTTATTCAAATTATAAATAACCGAACGCTGGAAGCCGCGTGGCCGCGCGGATTAGAACGCCCGACTCGCATTCACGGTAGTCCGAGTTCGAGCCGTCGCGCGGGCCCACATTTTTTTTTTAAACTAAATCATTACAAATTCACTACATGACGCCGCCGACAGGTGGCGCGCCAAAAAATGTATGCCATTTTTTTTATTATTCGTTTATTATATTCAATAAATATGTTTACATACGCAGCCTTTTATTTCAAAGACTGCAGAACATTGCCCGCTGTCCGCGGGGCGACCGCGCCCGCGCAGCGATCGGCCAATTCCGTCGTCGGTCGTGCGAGCTCTCGCTCGGCGGCGGCGGCGACGGCGGTGCGGTATCATTCGAACTCTAAGCGATCGTAGCAAAGAGAAACTTCTGCAAATATGTTTAAACACGAGTGCTACTATGTAGCGACGCAGTCAGACCGGCAGTTTGGTCGCCTGTTGGGTTAATTGAATTAACCCCGACGGTGGCATACTACGTCCAGGACGTATACACAGACAAAATTGCCAACCGAGTGCATACCATCTAATGATTTATTATTTTGTTCCAGAAATATTAATTAGTAATAATTTTTTTAATTTAACCATGTGACCTTTTTATTTATACGCAATCGAATGCCGAGTGCACACAGCACCCACTACGTGGGCTCTATGTCATTCAAATTTAGTACGTCATTTTTTATTATGCGTTTATATACAATAAATATGTTTAAACACGCAGTCTTCTATTTCAAATACGACAGACCGTTGCAAAATCAACAAGAAAATATTCAAATAAAATGTGCACCATTTTCTTATTATGCGCTTATATTCAATAAATATGCTTATTTCAAATACGACGGACCGTTGCAAAATCAACAAGAAAATATTCAAATAAAATGTACACCATTTTTTTATTATGCGTTTATATTCAATAAATATGTTTAAACACGCAGCCTTTTTTATTTCAAAGACGACAGACCGTTGCCCGCTCCCCGCGGGGCGGCCGCGCTGCGATCGGCCAATTCCGTCGTCGGTCGTGCACGCTCGGCGGCGGCGGTGCCATATCATTCGAAATCATTCGAATTAGAAGCGATCATAGCAAGGAGACCGCGTGGCCGCGAGGATTAGCGCGCCCGACTTGCATTCGCGGCGGCGCGAGTTCGAGCCGTCGCGCGGGCCCGGTCACTTTTTTAAAAAACCTACATTCACACAAATTCCAATTTAATACATGACGCCGCCGACAGGTGGCGCGCGCGACGACAGGTTGCACCGAAACTTCTGCACCAACTTTAGTTGGTGTAGAATCGGGAAATATTAACTACTGGGTTCGTATTTTTTTACCCGGAGTTTTAGTTGGGTTCTAAATGTTACCCGGACTTTTTTGTTTGGTTCGTATTTTTTACCCGGAGTTTTAGTTGGGTTCGTAATTTTACCCGGACTTTTTAGTTGGGTTCGTAATTTTACCCGCAGTTTTATGTGGGTTCGTAATTTTACCCGGAGTTTTAGTTGGGTTCGTAATTTTACCCGGAGTTTTAGTTGGGTTCGTAATTTTACCCGGAGTTTTAGTTGGGTTCGTAATTCTACCCGGACTTTTTAGTTGGGTTCGTATTTTTTACCCGGACTTTTAGTTGGGTTCGTAATTTTACCCGGAGTTTTAGTTGGGTTCGTAATTTTACCCGGAGTTTTAGTTGAGTTGGTAATTTTACCCGGAGTTTTAGTTGGGTTCGTAATTTTACCCGGACTTTCTAGTCGGGTTCGTATTTTTTACCGGGACTTTTAGTTGGGTTCGTAATTTTATCCGGAGTTTTAGTTGGGTTCGTATTTTTTACCCGGACTTTTTAGTTGAGTTAGTATTTTTGCCCGGAGTTTTAGTTGGGTTCGTATTTTTTTACACTGAGTTTTAGTTGGGTTCTAAATGTTACCCGGAGTTTTAGTTGGGTTCGTAATTTTACCCGGACTTTTTAGTTGGGTTCGTAATTTTACCCGGAGTTTTAGTTGGGTTCGTAATTTTACCCTGAGTTTTAGTTGGGTTCGTAATTTTACCCGGAGTTTTAGTTGGGTTCGTAATTTTACCCGGAGTTTTAGTTGGGTTCGTAATTTCACCCGGAGTTTTAGTTGGGTTCGTAATTTTACCCGGAGTTTTAGTTGAGTTCGTAATTTTACCCGGAGTTTTAGTTGGGTTCGTAATTTTACCCGGACTTTTTATTTGGGTTCGTAATTTTACCCGGACTTTTTAGTTGGGTTCGTAATTTTACCCGGAGTTTTAGTTGGGTTCGTAATTTTACCCGGACTTTTTATTTGGGTTCGTAATTTTACCCGGACATTTTAGTTGGGTTCGTAATTTTACCCGGAGTTTTAGTTGGGTTCGTAATTTTACCCGGAGTTTTAGTTGGGTTCGTAATTTTACCCGGAGTTTTAGTTGGGTTCGTAATTTTACCCGGAGTTTTAGTTGGGTTCGTAATTTTACCCGGACTTTTTAGTTGGGTTCTAATTTTTTACCCGGACTTTTAGTTGGGTTCGTAATTTTACCAGGAGTTTTAGTTGGGTTCGTAATTTTACCCGGAGTTTTAGTTGAGTTCGTAATTTTACCCGGAGTTTTAGTTGGGTTCGTAATTTTACCCGGACTTTTTAGTTGGGTTCGTAATTTTACCCGGACTTTTTAGTTGGGTTCGTAATTTTACCCGGAGTCTTAAGTTAGGTTCGTATTTTTTATCCGGACTTTTTAGTTGGGTTCGTATTTTTTACCCGGAGTTTTAGTTGGGTTCGTAATTTTACCCGGAGTTTTAGTTGGGTTCGTAATTTTACCCGGACGTTTTAGTTGGGTTCGTATTTTTTACCCGAACTTTTAGTTGGGTTCGTAATTTTACCCGGAGTTTTAGTTGGGTTCGTATTTTTTACCCGGACATTTTAGTTGGGTTAGCATTTTTTACCCGGAGTTTTAGTTGGGTTCGTACTTTTTACCCGGAGTTTTAGTTGGGTTCGTATTTTTTACCCGGAGTTTTAGTTGGGTTCGTATTTTTTACCCGGACTTTTTAGTTGGGTAAGTATTTTTACCTGAAGTTTAAGTTGGGTTCGTATTTTTACCCGGAGTTTTAGTTGGGTTCGTAGTTTTACCCGGAGTTTTAGTTGGGTTCGTATCTTTTACCCGGACTATTTAGTTGGGTTAGTATTTTTTACCCGGAGTTTTAGTTGGGTTCGTATTTTTTACCCGAAGTTTTAGTTGGGTTCGCATTTTTTACCCGGAATTTTTAGTTGAGTTAGTATTTTTACCCGGAGTTTTAGTAGGGTTTGTATTTTTACCCGGAGTTTTAGTTGGGTTCGTAATTTTACCCGGAGTTTTAGTTGGGTTCGTATTTTTAACCCGGACTTTTTAGTTGGGTTAGTATTTTTACCCGGAGTTTTAGTTGGGTTCGTATTTTTACCCGGAGTTTTAGTTGGGTTCGTAATTTTATCCGGAGTTTTAGTTGGGTTCGTATTTTTTACCCGGACTTTTTAGTTGGGTTAGTATTTTTGCCCGGAGTTTTAGTTGGGTTCGTATTTTTTACCCGGAGTTTTAGTTGGGTTCGTAATTTTACCCGGAGTTTTAGTTGGGTTCGTAATTTTATCCGGAGTTTTAGTTGGGTTCGTATTTTTTACCCGGAGTTTTAGTTGGGTTCGTAATTTTACCCGGAGTTTTAGTTGGGTTCGTAATTTTACCCGGACTTTTTAGTTGGGTTAGTATTTTTACCCGGAGTTTTAGTTGGGTTCGTATTTTTACCCGGACTTTTTAGTTGGGTTCGTAATTTTACCCGCAGTTTTATGTGGGTTCGTAATTTTACCCGGAGTTGTACTTGGGTTAGTAATTTTACCCGGAGTTTTACTTGGGTTCGTAATTTTACCCGGAGTTTTAGTTGGGTTCGTAATTTTACCCGGAGTTTTAGTTGGGTTCGTAATTTTACCCGGACTTTTTAGTTGGGCTCGTATTTTTTACCCGGACTTTTAGTTGGGTTCGTAATTTTACCCGGACTTTTAGTTGGGTTCGTAATTTTACCCGGAGTTTTAGTTGGGTTCGTAATTTTACCCGGAGTTTTAGTTGAGTTGGTAATTTTACCCGGAGTTTTAGTTGGGTTCGTAATTTTACCCGGACTTTCTAGTCGGGTTCGTATTTTTTACCGGGACTTTTAGTTGGGTTCGTAATTTTATCCGGAGTTTTAGTTGGGTTCGTATTTTTTACCCGGACTTTTTAGTTGAGTTAGTATTTTTGCCCGGAGTTTTAGTTGGGTTCGTATTTTTTTACACTGAGTTTTAGTTGGGTTCTAAATGTTACCCGGAGTTTTAGTTGGGTTCGTAATTTTACCCGGACTTTTTAGTTTGATTCGTAATTTTACCCGGAGTTTTAGTTGGGTTCGTAATTTTACCCGGACTTTTTAGTTGAGTTAGTATTTTTGCCCGGAGTTTTAGTTGGGTTCGTATTTTTTTACCCGGAGTTTTAGTTGGGTTCTAAATGTTACCCGGAGTTTTTTGTTTGGTTCGTATTTTTTACCCGGAGTTTTAGTTGGGTTCGTAATTTTACCCGGACTTTTTAGTTGGGTTCGTAATTTTACCCGGAGTTTTAGTTGGGTTCGTAATTTTACCCGGAGTTTTAGTTGGGTTCGTAATTTTACCCGGAGTTTTAGTTGGGTTCGTAATTTTACCCGGAGTTTTAGTTGGGTTCGTAATTTTACCCGGACTTTTTAGTTGGGTTCGTAATTTTACCCGGACTTTTTAGTTGGGTTCGTATTTTTTACCGGGACTTTTAGTTGGGTTCGTAATTTTATCCGGAGTTTTAGTTGGGTTCGTATTTTTTACCCGGACTTTTTAGTTGAGTTAGTATTTTTGCCCGGAGTTTTAGTTGGGTTCGTATTTTTTTACCCGGAGTTTTAGTTGGGTTCTAAATGTTACCCGGACTTTTTTGTTTGGTTCGCATTTTTTACCCGGAGTTTTAGTTGGGTTCGTAATTTTACCCGGACTTTTTAGTTGGGTTCGTAATTTTACCCGGAGTTTTAGTTGGGTTCGTAATTTTACCCGGAGTTTTAGTTGGGTTCGTAATTTTACCCGGAGTTTTAGTTGGGTTCGTAATTTTACCCGGAGTTTTAGTTGGGTTCGTAATTTCACCCGGAGTTTTAGTTGGGTTCGTAATTTTACCCGGAGTTTTAGTTGAGTTCGTAATTTTACCCGGAGTTTTAGTTGGGTTCGTAATTTTACCCGGACTTTTTATTTGGGTTCGTAATTTTACCCGGACTTTTTAGTTGGGTTCGTAATTTTACCCGGAGTTTTAGTTGGGTTCGTAATTTTACCCGGACTTTTTATTTGGGTTCGTAATTTTACCCGGACATTTTAGTTGGGTTCGTAATTTTACCCGGAGTTTTAGTTGGGTTCGTAATTTTACCCGGAGTTTTAGTTGGGTTCGTAATTTTACCCGGAGTTTTAGTTGGGTTCGTAATTTTACCCGGAGTTTTAGTTGGGTTCGTAATTTTACCCGGACTTTTTAGTTGGGTTCTAATTTTTTACCCGGACTTTTAGTTGGGTTCGTAATTTTACCAGGAGTTTTAGTTGGGTTCGTAATTTTACCCGGAGTTTTAGTTGAGTTCGTAATTTTACCCGGAGTTTTAGTTGGGTTCGTAATTTTACCCGGACTTTTTAGTTGGGTTCGTAATTTTACCCGGACTTTTTAGTTGGGTTCGTAATTTTACCCGGAGTCTTAAGTTAGGTTCGTATTTTTTATCCGGACTTTTTAGTTGGGTTCGTATTTTTTACCCGGAGTTTTAGTTGGGTTCGTAATTTTACCCGGAGTTTTAGTTGGGTTCGTAATTTTACCCGGACTTTTTAGTTGGGTTCGTATTTTTTACCCGAACTTTTAGTTGGGTTCGTAATTTTACCCGGAGTTTTAGTTGGGTTCGTATTTTTTACCCGGAGTTTTGTTGGATTCGTATTTTTTACAAGGAGTTTTAGTTGGGTTCGTATTTTTACCCGGAGTTTTAGTTGTGTTGGTAATTTTACCCGGAGTTTTAGTTGGGTTCATATTTTTTACCGGACTTTTTAGTTGGGTTCGTATTTTTTACCAGAAGTTTTAGTTGGGTTCGTATTTTTTACCCGGAGTTTTAGTTGGGTTCGTATTTTTACCCGGAGTTTTAGTTGGGTTCGTATTTTTACCCGGAGTTTTAGTTGGGTTCGTAATTTTATCCGGAGTTTTAGTTGGGTTCGTATTTTTTACCCGGACTTTTTAGTTGGGTTAGTATTTTTGCCCGGAGTTTTAGTTGGGTTCGTATTTTTTTACCCGGAGTTTTAGTTGGGTTCTAAATGTTACCCGGACTTTTTTGTTTGGTTCGTATTTTTTACCCGGAGTTTTAGTTGGGTTCGTAATTTTACCCGGACTTTTTAGTTGGGTTCGTAATTTTACCCGGAGTTTTAGTTGGGTTCGTAATTTTACCCGGAGTTTTAGTTGGGTTCGTAATATTACCCGGAGTTTTAGTTGGGTTCGTAATTTTACCCGGAGTTTTAGTAGGGTTCGTAATTTTACCCGGACTTTTTAGTTGGGTTCGTAATTTTACCCGGAGTTTTAGTTGGGTTCGTAATTTTACCCGGACTTTTTAGTTGAGTTAGTATTTTTGCCCGGAGTTTTAGTTGGGTTCGTATTTTTTTACCCGGAGTTTTAGTTGGGTTCTAAATGTTACCCGGACTTTTTTGTTTGGTTCGTATTTTTTACCCGGAGTTTTAGTTGGGTTCGTAATTTTACCCGGACTTTTTAGTTGGGTTCGTAATTTTACCCGCAGTTTTATGTGGGTTCGTAATTTTACCCGGAGTTTTAGTTGGGTTCGTAATTTTACCCGGAGTTTTAGTTGGGTTCGTAATTTTACCCGGAGTTTTAGTTGGGTTCGTAATTCTACCCGGACTTTTTAGTTGGGTTCGTATTTTTTACCCGGACTTTTAGTTGGGTTCGTAATTTTACCCGGAGTTTTAGTTGGGTTCGTAATTTTACCCGGAGTTTTAGTTGAGTTGGTAATTTTACCCGGAGTTTTAGTTGGGTTCGTAATTTTACCCGGACTTTCTAGTCGGGTTCGTATTTTTTACCAGGACTTTTAGTTGGGTTCGTAATTTTATCCGGAGTTTTAGTTGGGTTCGTATTTTTTACCCGGACTTTTTAGTTGAGTTAGTATTTTTGCCCGGAGTTTTAGTTGGGTTCGTATTTTTTTACACTGAGTTTTAGTTGGGTTCTAAATGTTACCCGGAGTTTTAGTTGGGTTCGTAATTTTACCCGGACTTTTTAGTTTGGTTCGTAATTTTACCCGGAGTTTTAGTTGGGTTCGTAATTTTACCCGGACTTTTTAGTTGAGTTAGTATTTTTGCCCGGAGTTTTAGTTGGGTTCGTATTTTTTTACCCGGAGTTTTAGTTGGGTTCTAAATGTTACCCGGAGTTTTTTGTTTGGTTCGTATTTTTTACCCGGAGTTTTAGTTGGGTTCGTAATTTTACCCGGACTTTTTAGTTGGGTTCGTAATTTTACCCGGAGTTTTAGTTGGGTTCGTAATTTTACCCGGAGTTTTAGTTGGGTTCGTAATTTTACCCGGAGTTTTAGTTGGGTTCGTAATTTTACCCGGAGTTTTAGTTGGGTTCGTAATTTTACCCGGACTTTTTAGTTGGGTTCGTAATTTTACCCGGACTTTTTAGTTGGGTTCGTATTTTTTACCGGGACTTTTAGTTGGGTTCGTAATTTTATCCGGAGTTTTAGTTGGGTTCGTATTTTTTACCCGGACTTTTTAGTTGAGTTAGTATTTTTGCCCGGAGTTTTAGTTGGGTTCGTATTTTTTTACCCGGAGTTTTAGTTGGGTTCTAAATGTTACCCGGACTTTTTTGTTTGGTTCGCATTTTTTACCCGGAGTTTTAGTTGGGTTCGTAATTTTACCCGGACTTTTTAGTTGGGTTCGTAATTTTACCCGGAGTTTTAGTTGGGTTCGTAATTTTACCCGGAGTTTTAGTTGGGTTCGTAATTTTACCCGGAGTTTTAGTTGGGTTCGTAATTTTACCCGGAGTTTTAGTTGGGTTCGTAATTTCACCCGGAGTTTTAGTTGGGTTCGTAATTTTACCCGGAGTTTTAGTTGAGTTCGTAATTTTACCCGGAGTTTTAGTTGGGTTCGTAATTTTACCCGGACTTTTTATTTGGGTTCGTAATTTTACCCGGACTTTTTAGTTGGGTTCGTAATTTTACCCGGAGTTTTAGTTGGGTTCGTAATTTTACCCGGACTTTTTATTTGGGTTCGTAATTTTACCCGGACATTTTAGTTGGGTTCGTAATTTTACCCGGAGTTTTAGTTGGGTTCGTAATTTTACCCGGAGTTTTAGTTGGGTTCGTAATTTTACCCGGAGTTTTAGTTGGGTTCGTAATTTTACCCGGAGTTTTAGTTGGGTTCGTAATTTTACCCGGACTTTTTAGTTGGGTTCTAATTTTTTACCCGGACTTTTAGTTGGGTTCGTAATTTTACCAGGAGTTTTAGTTGGGTTCGTAATTTTACCCGGAGTTTTAGTTGAGTTCGTAATTTTACCCGGAGTTTTAGTTGGGTTCGTAATTTTACCCGGACTTTTTAGTTGGGTTCGTAATTTTACCCGGACTTTTTAGTTGGGTTCGTAATTTTACCCGGAGTCTTAAGTTAGGTTCGTATTTTTTATCCGGACTTTTTAGTTGGGTTCGTATTTTTTACCCGGAGTTTTAGTTGGGTTCGTAATTTTACCCGGAGTTTTAGTTGGGTTCGTAATTTTACCCGGACTTTTTAGTTGGGTTCGTATTTTTTACCCGAACTTTTAGTTGGGTTCGTAATTTTACCCGGAGTTTTAGTTGGGTTCGTATTTTTTACCCGGAGTTTTGTTGGATTCGTATTTTTTACAAGGAGTTTTAGTTGGGTTCGTATTTTTACCCGGAGTTTTAGTTGTGTTGGTAATTTTACCCGGAGTTTTAGTTGGGTTCATATTTTTTACCGGACTTTTTAGTTGGGTTCGTATTTTTTACCAGAAGTTTTAGTTGGGTTCGTATTTTTTACCCGGAGTTTTAGTTGGGTTCGTATTTTTACCCGGAGTTTTAGTTGGGTTCGTATTTTTACTCGGAGTTTTAGTTGGGTTCGTAATTTTATCCGGAGTTTTAGTTGGGTTCGTATTTTTTACCCGGACTTTTTAGTTGGGTTAGTATTTTTGCCCGGAGTTTTAGTTGGGTTCGTATTTTTTTACCCGGAGTTTTAGTTGGGTTCTAAATGTTACCCGGACTTTTTTGTTTGGTTCGTATTTTTTACCCGGAGTTTTAGTTGGGTTCGTAATTTTACCCGGACTTTTTAGTTGGGTTCGTAATTTTACCCGGAGTTTTAGTTGGGTTCGTAATTTTACCCGGAGTTTTAGTTGGGTTCGTAATATTACCCGGAGTTTTAGTTGGGTTCGTAATTTTACCCGGAGTTTTAGTTGGGTTCGTAATTTTACCCGGACTTTTTAGTTGGGTTCGTATTTTTTACCCGGACTTTTAGTTGGGTTCGTAATTTTACCCGGAGTTTTAGTTGGGTTCGTAATTTTACCCGGAGTTTTAGTTGAGTTCGTAATTTTACCCGGAGTTTTAGTTGGGTTCGTAATTTTACCCGGACTTTTTATATGGGTTCGTAATTTTACCCGGACTTTTTAGTTGGGTTCGTAATTTTACCCGGAGTTTTAGTTGGGTTCGTAATTTTACCCGGAGTTTTACTTGGGTTCGTAATTTTACCCGGACTTTTTAGTTGGGTTCGTATTTTTTACCCGGACTTTTAGTTGGGTTCGTAATTTTACCCGGAGTTTTAGTTGGGTTCGTAATTTTACCCGGAGTTTTAGTTGGGTTCGTAATTTTACCCGTAGTTTTAGTTGGGTTCGAATTTTTTGCCCGGACTTTTTAGTTGGGGTTAGTATTTTTACCCGGAGTTTTAGTTGGGTTCGTATTTTTACCCGGAGTTTTAGTTGGGTTCGTAATTTTACCCGGAGTTTTAGTTGGGTTCGTATTTTTTACCCGGACATTTTAGTTGGGTTAGCATTTTTTACCCGGAGTTTTAGTTGGGTTCGTACTTTTTACCCGGAGTTTTAGTTGGGTTCGTATTTTTACCCGGAGTTTTAGTTGGGTTCGTATTTTTTACCCGGACTTTTTAGTTGGGTAAGTATTTTTACCCGGAGTTTTAGTTGGGTTCGTATTTTTACCCGGAGTTTTAGTTGGGTTCGTAATTTTACCCGGAGTTTTAGTTGGGTTCGTAACTTTTACCCGGACTATTTAGTTGGGTTAGTATTTTTTACCCGGAGTTTTAGTTGGGTTCGTATTTTTTACCCGGAGTTTTAGTTAGGTTCGCATTTTTTACCCGGAATTTTTAGTTGGGTTAGTATTTTTACCCGGAGTTTTAGTAGGGTTTGTAATTTTACCCGGAGTGTTAGTTGGGTTCGTAATTTTACCCGGAGTTTTAGTTGGGTTCGTATTTTTAACCCGGACTTTTTAGTTGGGTTAGTATTTTTACCCGGAGTTTTAGTTGGGTTCGTATTTTTACCCGGAGTTTTAGTTGGGTTCGTAATTTTATCCGGAGTTTTAGTTGGGTTCGTATTTTTTACCCGGACTTTTTAGTTGGGTTAGTATTTTTGCCCGGAGTTTTAGTTGGGTTCGTATTTTTTACCCGGAGTTTTAGTTGGGTTCGTAATTTTACCCGGAGTTTTAGTTGGGTTCGTATTTTTACCCGGAGTTTTAGTTGGGTTCGTAATTTTATCCGGAGTTTTAGTTGGGTTCGTATTTTTTACCCGGACTTTTTAGTTGGGTTAGTATTTTTGCCCGGAGTTTTAGTTGGGTTCGTATTTTTTTACCCGGAGTTTTAGTTGGGTTCTAAATGTTACCCGGACTTTTTTGTTTGGCTCGTATTTTTTACCCGGACTTTTTAGTTGGGTTCGTATTTTTTACCCGGACTTTTAGTTGGGTTCGTAATTTTACCCGGAGTTTTAGTTGGGTTCGTAATTTTACCCGGAGTTTTAGTTGGGTTCGTAATTTTACCCGGACTTTTTAGTTGGGTTCGTAATTTTACCCGGACTTTTTAGTTGGGTTCGTAATTTTACCCGGACTTTTAGTTGGGTTCGTAATTTTACCCGGAGTTTTAGTTGGGTTCGTAATTTTACCCGGAGTTTTAGTTGCGTTCGTAATTTTACCCGGAGTTGTACTTGGGTTCGTAATTTTTCCCGGAGTTTTACTTGGGTTCGTAATTTTACCCGGAGTTTTAGTTGGGTTCGTAATTTTACCCGGAGTTTTAGTTGGGTTCGTAATTTTACCCGGACTTTTTAGTTGGGTTCGTATTTTCTACCCGGACTTTTAGTTGGGTTCGTAATTTTACCCGGAGTTTTAGTTGGGTTCGTAATTTTACCCGGAGTTTTAGTTCAGTTCGTAATTTTACCCGGAGTTTTAGTTGGGTTCGTAATTTTACCCGGACTTTTTAGTTGGGTTCGTAATTTTACCCGGACTTTTTAGTTGGGTTCGTAATTTTACCCGGAGTCTTAAGTTAGGTTCGTATTTTTTATCCGGACTTTTTAGTTGGGTTCGTATTTTTTACCCGGAGTTTTAGTTGGGTTCGTAATTTTACCCGGAGTTTTACTTGGGTTCGTATTTTTTACCCGGACTTTTTAGTTGGGTTAGTATTTTTACCCGGAGTTTTAGTTGGGTTCGTATTTTTACCCGGAGTTTTAGTTGGCTTCGTATTTTTACCCGGAGTTTTAGTTGGGTTCGTAATTTTAGCCGGAGTTTTAGTTGGGTTCGTATTCTTTACCCGGACTTTTTAGTTGGGTTCGTTATTTTACCCGGAGTTTTAGTTGGGTTCGTAATTTTACCCGGAGTTTTAGTTGGGTTCGTAATTTTACCCGGAGGTTTAATTGGGTTCGTAATTTTACCCGGACTTTTTAGTTGGGTTCGTATTTTTTACCCGGACTTTTAGTTGGGTTCGTAATTTTACCCGGAGTTTTAGTTGGGTTCGTAATTTTACCCGGAGTTTTAATTGAGTTGGTAATTTTACCCGGAGTTTTAGTTGGGTTCGTAATTTTACCCGGACTTTTTATTTGGGTTCGTAATTTTACCCGGACTTTTTAGTTGGGTTCGTAATTTTACCCGGAGTTTTAGTTGGGTTCGTAATTTTACCCGGAGTTTTACTTGGGTTCGTAATTTTACCCGAACTTTCTAGTTGGGTTCGTATTTTTTACCCGGACTTTTAGTTGGGTTCGTAATTTTACCCGGAGTTTTAGTTGGGTTCGTAATTTTACCCGGAGTTTTACTTGGGTTCGTAATTTTACCCGGAGTTTTACTTGGGTTCGTAATTTTACCCGGAGTTTTAGTTGGGTTCGTAATTTTAACCGGAGTTTTAGTTGGGTTCGTAATTTTACCCGGACTTTTTAGTTTGGTTCGTATTTTTTACCCGTACTTTTAGTTGGGTTCGTATTTTTTACCAGAAGTTTTAGTTGGGTTCGTATTTTTTACCCGGAGTTTTAGTTGGGTTCGTATTTTTACCCGGAGTTTTAGTTGGGTTCGTATTTTTACCCGGAGTTTTAGTTGGGTTCGTAATTTTATCCGGAGTTTTAGTTGGGTTCGTATTCTTTACCCGGACTTTTTAGTTGGGTTAGTATTTTTGCCCGGAGTTTTAGTTGGGTTCGTATCTTTTTACCCGGAGTTTTAGTTGGGTTCTAAATGTTACCCGGACTTTTTTGTTTGGTTCGTATTTTTTAATCGGAGTTTTAGTTGGGTTCGTAATTTTACCCGGACTTTTTAGTTGGGTTCGTAATTTTACCCGGAGTTTAAGTTGGGTTCGTAATTTTACCCGGACTTTTAGTTGGGTTCGTAATTTTACCCGGAGTTTTAGTTGGGTTCGTAATTTTACCCGGAGTTTTAGTTGGGTTCGTAATTTTACCCGGACTTTTTAGTTGGGTTCGTATTTTTTACCCGGACTTTTAGTTGGGTTCGTAATTTTACCCGGAGTTTTAGTTGGGTTCGTAATTTTACCCGGAGTTTTAGTTGAGTTCGTAATTTTACCCGGAGTTTTAGTTGGGTTCGTAATTTTACCCGGACTTTTTATATGGGTTCGTAATTTTACCCGGACTTTTTAGTTGGGTTCGTAATTTTACCCGGAGTTTTAGTTGGGTTCGTAATTTTACCCGGAGTTTTACTTGGGTTCGTAATTTTACCCGGACTTTTTAGTTGGGTTCGTATTTTTTACCCGGACTTTTAGTTGGGTTCGTAATTTTACCCGGAGTTTTAGTTGGGTTCGTAATTTTACCCGGAGTTTTAGTTGGGTTCGTAATTTTACCCGTAGTTTTAGTTGGGTTCGAATTTTTTGCCCGGACTTTTTAGTTGGGGTTAGTATTTTTACCCGGAGTTTTAGTTGGGTTCGTATTTTTACCCGGAGTTTTAGTTGGGTTCGTAATTTTACCCGGAGTTTTAGTTGGGTTCGTATTTTTTACCCGGACATTTTAGTTGGGTTAGCATTTTTTACCCGGAGTTTTAGTTGGGTTCGTACTTTTTACCCGGAGTTTTAGTTGGGTTCGTATTTTTACCCGGAGTTTTAGTTGGGTTCGTATTTTTTACCCGGACTTTTTAGTTGGGTAAGTATTTTTACCCGGAGTTTTAGTTGGGTTCGTATTTTTACCCGGAGTTTTAGTTGGGTTCGTAATTTTACCCGGAGTTTTAGTTGGGTTCGTAACTTTTACCCGGACTATTTAGTTGGGTTAGTATTTTTTACCCGGAGTTTTAGTTGGGTTCGTATTTTTTACCCGGAGTTTTAGTTAGGTTCGCATTTTTTACCCGGAATTTTTAGTTGGGTTAGTATTTTTACCCGGAGTTTTAGTAGGGTTTGTAATTTTACCCGGAGTGTTAGTTGGGTTCGTAATTTTACCCGGAGTTTTAGTTGGGTTCGTATTTTTAACCCGGACTTTTTAGTTGGGTTAGTATTTTTACCCGGAGTTTTAGTTGGGTTCGTATTTTTACCCGGAGTTTTAGTTGGGTTCGTAATTTTATCCGGAGTTTTAGTTGGGTTCGTATTTTTTACCCGGACTTTTTAGTTGGGTTAGTATTTTTGCCCGGAGTTTTAGTTGGGTTCGTATTTTTTACCCGGAGTTTTAGTTGGGTTCGTAATTTTACCCGGAGTTTTAGTTGGGTTCGTATTTTTACCCGGAGTTTTAGTTGGGTTCGTAATTTTATCCGGAGTTTTAGTTGGGTTCGTATTTTTTACCCGGACTTTTTAGTTGGGTTAGTATTTTTGCCCGGAGTTTTAGTTGGGTTCGTATTTTTTTACCCGGAGTTTTAGTTGGGTTCTAAATGTTACCCGGACTTTTTTGTTTGGCTCGTATTTTTTACCCGGACTTTTTAGTTGGGTTCGTATTTTTTACCCGGACTTTTAGTTGGGTTCGTAATTTTACCCGGAGTTTTAGTTGGGTTCGTAATTTTACCCGGAGTTTTAGTTGGGTTCGTAATTTTACCCGGACTTTTTAGTTGGGTTCGTAATTTTACCCGGACTTTTTAGTTGGGTTCGTAATTTTACCCGGACTTTTAGTTGGGTTCGTAATTTTACCCGGAGTTTTAGTTGGGTTCGTAATTTTACCCGGAGTTTTAGTTGCGTTCGTAATTTTACCCGGAGTTGTACTTGGGTTCGTAATTTTTCCCGGAGTTTTACTTGGGTTCGTAATTTTACCCGGAGTTTTAGTTGGGTTCGTAATTTTACCCGGAGTTTTAGTTGGGTTCGTAATTTTACCCGGACTTTTTAGTTGGGTTCGTATTTTCTACCCGGACTTTTAGTTGGGTTCGTAATTTTACCCGGAGTTTTAGTTGGGTTCGTAATTTTACCCGGAGTTTTAGTTCAGTTCGTAATTTTACCCGGAGTTTTAGTTGGGTTCGTAATTTTACCCGGACTTTTTAGTTGGGTTCGTAATTTTACCCGGACTTTTTAGTTGGGTTCGTAATTTTACCCGGAGTCTTAAGTTAGGTTCGTATTTTTTATCCGGACTTTTTAGTTGGGTTCGTATTTTTTACCCGGAGTTTTAGTTGGGTTCGTAATTTTACCCGGAGTTTTACTTGGGTTCGTATTTTTTACCCGGACTTTTTAGTTGGGTTAGTATTTTTACCCGGAGTTTTAGTTGGGTTCGTATTTTTACCCGGAGTTTTAGTTGGCTTCGTATTTTTACCCGGAGTTTTAGTTGGGTTCGTAATTTTAGCCGGAGTTTTAGTTGGGTTCGTATTCTTTACCCGGACTTTTTAGTTGGGTTCGTTATTTTACCCGGAGTTTTAGTTGGGTTCGTAATTTTACCCGGAGTTTTAGTTGGGTTCGTAATTTTACCCGGAGGTTTAATTGGGTTCGTAATTTTACCCGGACTTTTTAGTTGGGTTCGTATTTTTTACCCGGACTTTTAGTTGGGTTCGTAATTTTACCCGGAGTTTTAGTTGGGTTCGTAATTTTACCCGGAGTTTTAATTGAGTTGGTAATTTTACCCGGAGTTTTAGTTGGGTTCGTAATTTTACCCGGACTTTTTATTTGGGTTCGTAATTTTACCCGGACTTTTTAGTTGGGTTCGTAATTTTACCCGGAGTTTTAGTTGGGTTCGTAATTTTACCCGGAGTTTTACTTGGGTTCGTAATTTTACCCGAACTTTCTAGTTGGGTTCGTATTTTTTACCCGGACTTTTAGTTGGGTTCGTAATTTTACCCGGAGTTTTAGTTGGGTTCGTAATTTTACCCGGAGTTTTACTTGGGTTCGTAATTTTACCCGGAGTTTTACTTGGGTTCGTAATTTTACCCGGAGTTTTAGTTGGGTTCGTAATTTTAACCGGAGTTTTAGTTGGGTTCGTAATTTTACCCGGACTTTTTAGTTTGGTTCGTATTTTTTACCCGTACTTTTAGTTGGGTTCGTATTTTTTACCAGAAGTTTTAGTTGGGTTCGTATTTTTTACCCGGAGTTTTAGTTGGGTTCGTATTTTTACCCGGAGTTTTAGTTGGGTTCGTATTTTTACCCGGAGTTTTAGTTGGGTTCGTAATTTTATCCGGAGTTTTAGTTGGGTTCGTATTCTTTACCCGGACTTTTTAGTTGGGTTAGTATTTTTGCCCGGAGTTTTAGTTGGGTTCGTATCTTTTTACCCGGAGTTTTAGTTGGGTTCTAAATGTTACCCGGACTTTTTTGTTTGGTTCGTATTTTTTAATCGGAGTTTTAGTTGGGTTCGTAATTTTACCCGGACTTTTTAGTTGGGTTCGTAATTTTACCCGGAGTTTAAGTTGGGTTCGTAATTTTACCCGGACTTTTAGTTGGGTTCGTAATTTTACCCGGAGTTTTAGTTGGGTTCGTAATTTTACCCGGAGTTTTAGTTGGGTTCGTAATTTTACCCGGACTTTTTAGTTGGGTTCGTATTTTTTACCCGGACTTTTAGTTGGGTTCGTAATTTTACCCGGAGTTTTAGTTGGGTTCGTAATTTTACCCGGAGTTTTAGTTGAGTTCGTAATTTTACCCGGAGTTTTAGTTGGGTTCGTAATTTTACCCGGACTTTTTATTTGGGTTCGTAATTTTACCCGGACTTTTTAGTTGGGTTCGTAATTTTACCCGGAGTTTTAGTTGGGTTCGTAATTTTACCCGGAGTTTTACTTGGGTTCGTAATTTTACCCGGACTTTTTAGTTGGGTTCGTATTTTTTACCCGGACTTTTAGTTGGGTTCGTAATTTTACCCGGAGTTTTAGTTGGGTTCGTAATTTTACCCGGAGGTTTAGTTGGGTTCGTAATTTTACCCGGAGTTTTAGTTGGGTTCGAATTTTTTACCCGGACTTTTTAGTTGGGGTTAGTATTTTTACCCGGATTTTAGTTGGGTTCGTATTTTTACCCGGAGTTTTAGTTGGGTTCGTAATTTTACCCGGAGTTTTAGTTGGGTTCGTATTTTTACCCGGACATTTTAGTTGGGTTAGCATTTTTTACCCGGAGTTTTAGTTGGGTTCGTACTTTTTACCCGGAGTTTTAGTTGGGTTCGTATTTTTTACCCGGAGTTTTAGTTGGGTTCGTATTTTTTACCCGGACTTTTTAGTTGGGTAAGTATTTTTACCCGGAGTTTTAGTTGGGTTCGTATTTTTACCCGGAGTTTTAGTTGGGTTCGTAATTTTACCCGGAGTTTTAGTTGGGTTCGTATCTTTTACCCGGACTATTTAGTTGGGTTAGTATTTTTTACCCGGAGTTTTAGTTGGGTTCGTATTTTTTACCCGGAGTTTTAGTTGGGTTCGCATTTTTTTACCCGGAATTTTTAGTTGGGTTAGTATTTTTACCCGGAGTTTTAGTAGGGTTTGTAATTTTACCCGGAGTGTTAGTTGGGTTCGTAATTTTACCCGGAGTTTTAGTTGGGTTCGTATTTTTAACCCGGACTTTTTAGTTGGGTTAGTATTTTTACCCGGAGTTTTAGTTGGGTTCGTATTTTTACCCGGAGTTTTAGTTGGGTTCGTAATTTTATCCGGAGTTTTAGTTGGGTTCGTATTTTTTACCCGGACTTTTTAGTTGGGTTAGTATTTTTGCCCGGAGTTTTAGTTGGGTTCGTATTTTTTACCCGGAGTTTTAGTTGGGTTCGTAATTTTACCCGGAGTTTTAGTTGGGTTCGTATTTTTACCCGGAGTTTTAGTTGGGTTCGTATTTTTTACCCGGACTTTTTAGTTGGGTTAGTATTTTTGCCCGGAGTTTTAGTTGGGTTCGTATTTTTTTACCCGGAGTTTTAGTTGGGTTCTAAATGTTACCCGGACTTTTTTGTTTGGTTGGTATTTTTTACCCGGACTTTTTAGTTGGGTTCGTATTTTTTACCCGGACTTTTAGTTGGGTTCGTAATTTTACCCGGAGTTTTAGTTGGGTTCGTAATTTTACCCGGAGTTTTAGTTGGGTTCGTAATTTTACCCGGACTTTTTAGTTGGGTTCGTAATTTTACCCGGACTTTTTAGTTGGGTTCGTAATTTTACCCGGACTTTTAGTTGGGTTCGTAATTTTACCCGGAGTTTTAGTTGGGTTCGTAATTTTACCCGGAGTTTTAGTTGCGTTCGTAATTTTACCCGGAGTTGTACTTGGGTTCGTAATTTTTCCCGGAGTTTTACTTGGGTTCGTAATTTTACCCGGAGTTTTAGTTGGGTTCGTAATTTTACCCGGAGTTTTAGTTGGGTTCGTAATTTTACCCGGAGTTTTAGTTCAGTTCGTAATTTTACCCGGAGTTTTAGTTGGGTTCGTAATTTTACCCGGACTTTTTAGTTGGGTTCGTAATTTTACCCGGACTTTTTAGTTGGGTTCGTAATTTTACCCGGAGTCTTAAGTTAGGTTCGTATTTTTTATCCGGACTTTTTAGTTGGGTTCGTATTTTTTACCCGGAGTTTTAGTTGGGTTCGTAATTTTACCCGGAGTTTTACTTGGGTTCGTATTTTTTACCCGGACTTTTTAGTTGGGTTAGTATTTTTACCCGGAGTTTTAGTTGGGTTCGTATTTTTACCCGGAGTTTTAGTTGGCTTCGTATTTTTACCCGGAGTTTTAGTTGGGTTCGTAATTTTAGCCGGAGTTTTAGTTGGGTTCGTATTCTTTTCCCGGACTTTTTAGTTGGGTTCGTAATTTTACCCGGAGTTTTAGTTGGGTTCGTAATTTTACCCGGAGTTTTAGTTGGGTTCGTAATTTTACCCGGAGGTTTAGTTGGGTTCGTAATTTTACCAGGACTTTTTAGTTGGGTTCGTATTTTTTACCCGGACTTTTAGTTGGGTTCGTAATTTTACCCGGAGTTTTAGTTGGGTTCGTAATTTTACCCGGAGTTTTAATTGAGTTGGTAATTTTACCCGGAGTTTTAGTTGGGTTCGTAATTTTACCCGGACTTTTTATTTGGGTTCGTAATTTTACCCGGACTTTTTAGTTGGGTTCGTAATTTTACCCGGAGTTTTAGTTGGGTTCGTAATTTTACCCGGAGTTTTACTTGGGTTCGTAATTTTACCCGAACTTTTTAGTTGGGTTCGTATTTTTTACCCGGACTTTTAGTTGGGTTCGTAATTTTACCCGGAGTTTTAGTTGGGTTCGTAATTTTACCCGGAGTTTTACTTGGGTTCGTAATTTTACCCGGAGTTTTACTTGGGTTCGTAATTTTACCCGGAGTTTTAGTTGGGTTCGTAATTTTACCCGGAGTTTTAGTTGGGTTCGTAATTTTACCCGGACTTTTTAGTTTGGTTCGTATTTTTTACCCGTACTTTTAGTTGGGTTCGTATTTTTTACCCGGAGTTTTAGTTGGGTTCGTATTTTTTACCCGGACTTTTTAGTTGGGTACGTATTTTTACCCGGAGTTTTAGTTGGGTTCGTATTTTTACCCGGAGTTTTAGTTGGGTTCGTATTTTTACCCGGAGTTTTAGTTGGGTTCGTATTTTTACCCGGAGTTTTAGTTGGGTTCGTAGTTTTAGCCGGAGTTTTAGTTGGGTTCGTATTCTTTACCCGGACTTTTTAGTTGGGTTCGTAATTTTACCCGGAGTTTTAGTTGGCTTCGTATTTTTACCCGGAGTTTTAGTTGGGTTCGTAATTTTAGCCGGAGTTTTAGTTGGGTTCGTATTCTTTTCCCGGACTTTTTAGTTGGGTTCGTAATTTTACCCGGAGTTTTAGTTGGGTTCGTAATTTTACCCGGAGTTTTAGTTGAGTTCGTAATTTTACCCGGAGGTTTAGTTGGGTTCGTAATTTTACCAGGACTTTTTAGTTGGGTTCGTATTTTTTACCCGGACTTTTAGTTGGGTTCGTAATTTTACCCGGAGTTTTAGTTGGGTTCGTAATTTTACCCGGAGTTTTAATTGAGTTGGTAATTTTACCCGGAGTTTTAGTTGGGTTCGTAATTTTACCCGGACTTTTTATTTGGGTTCGTAATTTTACCCGGACTTTTTAGTTGGGTTCGTAATTTTACCCGGAGTTTTAGTTGGGTTCGTAATTTTACCCGGAGTTTTACTTGGGTTCGTAATTTTACCCGAACTTTTTAGTTGGGTTCGTATTTTTTACCCGGACTTTTAGTTGGGTTCGTAATTTTACCCGGAGTTTTAGTTGGGTTCGTAATTTTACCCGGAGTTTTACTTGGGTTCGTAATTTTACCCGGAGTTTTACTTGGGTTCGTAATTTTACCCGGAGTTTTAGTTGGGTTCGTAATTTTACCCGGAGTTTTAGTTGGGTTCGTAATTTTACCCGGACTTTTTAGTTTGGTTCGTATTTTTTACCCGTACTTTTAGTTGGGTTCGTATTTTTTACCAGGAGTTTTAGTTGGGTTCGTATTTTTTACCCGGACTTTTTAGTTGGGTACGTATTTTTACCCGGAGTTTTAGTTGGGTTCGTATTTTTACCCGGAGTTTTAGTTGGGTTCGTATTTTTACCCGGAGTTTTAGTTGGGTTCGTATTTTTACCCGGAGTTTTAGTTGGGTTCGTAGTTTTAGCCGGAGTTTTAGTTGGGTTCGTATTCTTTACCCGGACTTTTTAGTTGGGTTCGTAATTTTACCCGGAGTTTTAGTTGGGTTCGTAATTTTACCCGGAGTTTTAGTTGGGTTCGTAATTTTACCCGGAGGTTTAGTTGGGTTCGTAATTTTACCCGGACTTTTTAGTTGGGTTCGTATTTTTTACCCGGACTTTTAGTTGGGTTCGTAATTTTAACCGGAGTTTTAGTTGGGTTCGTAATTTTACCCGGAGTTTTAGTTGAGTTGGTAATTTTACCCGGAGTTTTAGTTGGGTTCGTAATTTTACCCGGACTTTTTATTTGGGTTCGTAATTTTACCCGGACTTTTTAGTTGGGTTCGTAATTTTACCCGCAGTTTTAGTTGGGTTCGTAATTTTACCCGGAGTTTTACTTGGGTTCGTAACTTTACCCGAACTTTTTAGTTGGGTTCGTATTTTTTACCCGGACTTTTAGTTGGGTTCGTAATTTTACCCGGAGTTTTAGTTGGGTTCGTAATTTTACCCGGAGTTTTAGTTGCGTTCGTAATTTTACCCGGAGTTGTACTTGGGTTCGTAATTCTACCCGGAGTTTTACTTGGGTTCGTAATTTTACCCGGAGCTTTAGTTGGGTTCGTAATTTTACCCGGAGTTTTAGTTGGGTTCGTAATTTTACCCGGAGTTTTAGTTGAGTTCGTAATTTTACCCGGAGTTTTAGTTGGGTTCGTAATTTTACCCGGACTTTTTAGTTGGGTTCGTAATTTTACCCGGACTTTTTAGTTGGGTTCGTAATTTTACCCGGAGTCTTAAGTTAGGTTCGTATTTTTTATCCGGACTTTTTAGTTGGGTTCGTATTTTTTACCCGGAGTTTTAGTTGGGTTAGTATTTTTACCCGGAGTTTTAGTTGGGTTCGTATTTTTACCCGGAGTTTTAGTTGGGTTCGTATTTTTAGCCGGAGTTTTAGTTGGGTTCGTAATTTTAGCCGGAGTTTTAGTTGGGTTCGTATTCTTTACCCGGACTTTTTAGTTGGGTTCGTAATTTTACCCGGAGTTTTAGTTGGGTTCGTAATTTTACCCGGAGTTTTAGTTGGGTTCGTAATTTTACCCGGAGGTTTACTTGGGTTCGCAATTTTACCCGGACTTTTTAGTTGGGTTCGTATTTTTTACCCGGACTTTTAGTTGGGTTCGTAATTTTACCCGGAGTTTTAGTTGGGTTCGTAATTTTACCCGGAGCTTTAGTTGAGTTGGTAATTTTACCCGGAGTTTTAGTTGGGTTCGTAATTTTACCCGGACTTTTTATTTGGGTTCGTAATTTTACCCGGACTTTTTAGTTGGGTTCGTAATTTTACCCGGAGTTTTAGTTGGGTTCGTAATTTTACCCGGAGTTTTACTTGGGTTCGTAATTTTACCCGAACTTTTTAGTTGGGTTCGTATTTTTTACCCGGACTTTTAGTTGGGTTCGTAATTTTACCCGGAGTTTTAGTTGGGTTCGTAATTTTACCCGGAGTTTTAGTTGGGTTCGTAATTTTACCCGGAGTTTTACTTGGGTTCGTAATTTTACCCGGAGTTTTACTTGGGTTCGTAATTTTACCCGGAGTTTTAGTTGGGTTCGTAATTTTACCCGGAGTTTTAGTTGGGTTCGTAATTTTACCCGGACTTTTTAGTTGGGCTCGTATTTTTTACCCGGACTTTTAGTTGGGTTCGTATTTTTTACCCGGAGTTTTAGTTGGGTTCGTATTTTTTACCCGGACTTTTTAGTTGGGTTAGTATTTTTACCCGGAGTTTTAGTTGGGTTCGTATTTTTACCAGGAGTTTTAGTTGGGTTCGTATTTTTACCCGGAGTTTTAGTTGGGTTCGTAATTTTAGCCGGAGTTTTAGTTGGGTTCGTATTCTTTACCCGGACTTTTTAGTTGGGTTCGTAATTTTACCCGGAGTTTTAGTTGGGTTCGTAATTTTACCCGGAGTTTTAGTTGGCTTCGTAATTTTACCCGGAGGTTTAGTTGGGTTCGTAATTTTACCCGGACTTTTTAGTTGGGTTCGTATTTTTTACCCGGACTTTTAGTTGGGTTCGTAATTTTACCCGGAGTTTTAGTTGGGTTCGTAATTTTACCCGGACTTTTTAGTTGGGTTCGTATTTTTTACCCGGACTTTTAGTTGGGTTCGTATTTTTACCCGGAGTTTTAGTTGTGTTGGTAATTTTACCCGGAGTTTTAGTTGGGTTCATATTTTTTACCGGACTTTTTAGTTGGGTTCGTATTTTTTACCA
The DNA here is from genome assembly GCA_964023965.1 of Melinopterus prodromus. Taxonomy (NCBI): domain Eukaryota; kingdom Metazoa; phylum Arthropoda; class Insecta; order Coleoptera; family Scarabaeidae; genus Melinopterus; species Melinopterus prodromus. The sequence continues at coordinate 432,872 of CAXIES010000088.1, forward strand.
GAAGTTTTAGTTGGGTTCTTATTTTTTACCCGGAGTTTTAGTTGGGTTCGTATTTTTACCCGGAGTTTTAGTTGGGTTCGTATTTTTACCCGGAGTTTTAGTTGGGTTCGTAATTTTATCCGGAGTTTTAGTTGGGTTCATATTTTTTACCCGGTCTTTTTAGTTGGGTTAGTATTTTTGCCCGGAGTTTTAGTTGGGTTCGTATTTTTTTACCCGGAGTTTTAGTTGGGTTCTAAATGTTACCCGGACTTTTTTGTTTGGTTCGTATTTTTTACCCGGAGTTTTAGTTGGGTTCGTAATTTTACCCGGACTTTTTAGTTGGGTTCGTAATTTTACCCGGAGTTTTAGTTGGGTTCGTAATTTTACCCGAAGTTTTAGTTGGGTTCGTAATTTTACCCGGAGTTTTAGTTGGGTTCGTAATTTTACCCGGAGTTTTAGTTGGGTTCGTAATTTTACCCGGACTTCTTAGTTGGGTTCGTATTTTTTACCCGGACTTTTAGTTGGGTTCGTAATTTTACCCGGAGTTTTAGTTGGGTTCGTAATTTTACCCGGAGTTTTAGTTGAGTTCGTAATTTTACCCGGAGTTTTAGTTGGGTTCGTAATTTTACCCGGATTTTTTATTTGGGTTCGTAATTTTACCCGGACTTTTTAGTTGGGTTCGTAATTTTACCCGGAGTTTTAGTTGGGTTCGTAATTTTACCCGGAGTTTTACTTGGGTTCGTAATTTTACCCGGACTTTTTAGTTGGGTTCGTATTTTTTACCCGGACTTTTAGTTGGGTTCGTAATTTTACCCGGAGTTTTAGTTGGGTTCGTAATTTTACCCGGAGTTTTAGTTGGGTTCGTAATTTTACCCAGAGTTTTAGTTGGGTTCGTATTTTTGACCCGGACTTTTTAGTTGGGGTTAGTATTTTTACCCGGAGTTTTAGTTGGGTTCGTATTTTTACCCGGAGTTTTAGTTGGGTTCGTAATTTTACCCGGAGTTTTAGTTGGGTTCGTATTTTTTACCCGGACATTTTAGTTGGGTTAGCATTTTTTACCCGGAGTTTTAGTTGGGTTCGTACTTTTTACCCGGAGTTTTAGTTGGGTTCGTATTTTTTACCCGGAGTTTTAGTTGGGTTCGTATTTTTTACCCGGACTTTTTAGTTGGGTAAGTATTTTTACCTGGAGTTTTAGTTGGGTTCGTAATTTTACCCGGAGTTTTAGTTGGGTTCGTAATTTTACCCGGAGTTTTAGTTGCGTTCGTAATTTTACCCGGAGTTGTACTTGGGTTCGTAATTCTACCCGGAGTTTTACTTGGGTTCGTAATTTTACCCGGAGTTTTAGTTGGGTTCGTAATTTTACCCGGAGTTTTAGTTGGGTTCGTAATTTTACCCGGAGTTTTAGTTGAGTTCGTAATTTTACCCGGAGTTTTAGTTGGGTTCGTAATTTTACCCGGACTTTTTAGTTGGGTTCGTAATTTTACCCGGACTTTTTAGTTGGGTTCGTAATTTTACCCGGAGTCTTAAGTTAGGTTCGTATTTTTTATCCGGACTTTTTAGTTGGGTTCGTATTTTTTACCCGGAGTTTTAGTTGGGTTAGTATTTTTACCCGGAGTTTTAGTTGGGTTCGTATTTTTACCCGGAGTTTTAGTTGGGTTCGTATTTTTAGCCGGAGTTTTAGTTGGGTTCGTAATTTTAGCCGGAGTTTTAGTTGGGTTCGTATTCTTTACCCGGACTTTTTAGTTGGGTTCGTAATTTTACCCGGAGTTTTAGTTGGGTTCGTAATTTTACCCGGAGTTTTAGTTGGGTTCGTAATTTTACCCGGAGGTTTACTTGGGTTCGCAATTTTACCCGGACTTTTTAGTTGGGTTCGTATTTTTTACCCGGACTTTTAGTTGGGTTCGTAATTTTACCCGGAGTTTTAGTTGGGTTCGTAATTTTACCCGGAGCTTTAGTTGAGTTGGTAATTTTACCCGGAGTTTTAGTTGGGTTCGTAATTTTACCCGGACTTTTTATTTGGGTTCGTAATTTTACCCGGACTTTTTAGTTGGGTTCGTAATTTTACCCGGAGTTTTAGTTGGGTTCGTAATTTTACCCGGAGTTTTACTTGGGTTCGTAATTTTACCCGAACTTTTTAGTTGGGTTCGTATTTTTTACCCGGACTTTTAGTTGGGTTCGTAATTTTACCCGGAGTTTTAGTTGGGTTCGTAATTTTACCCGGAGTTTTAGTTGGGTTCGTAATTTTACCCGGAGTTTTACTTGGGTTCGTAATTTTACCCGGAGTTTTACTTGGGTTCGTAATTTTACCCGGAGTTTTAGTTGGGTTCGTAATTTTACCCGGAGTTTTAGTTGGGTTCGTAATTTTACCCGGACTTTTTAGTTGGGCTCGTATTTTTTACCCGGACTTTTAGTTGGGTTCGTATTTTTTTACCCGGAGTTTTAGTTGGGTTCGTATTTTTTACCCGGACTTTTTAGTTGGGTTAGTATTTTTACCCGGAGTTTTAGTTGGGTTCGTATTTTTACCAGGAGTTTTAGTTGGGTTCGTATTTTTACCCGGAGTTTTAGTTGGGTTCGTAATTTTAGCCGGAGTTTTAGTTGGGTTCGTATTCTTTACCCGGACTTTTTAGTTGGGTTCGTAATTTTACCCGGAGTTTTAGTTGGGTTCGTAATTTTACCCGGAGTTTTAGTTGGCTTCGTAATTTTACCCGGAGGTTTAGTTGGGTTCGTAATTTTACCCGGACTTTTTAGTTGGGTTCGTATTTTTTACCCGGACTTTTAGTTGGGTTCGTAATTTTACCCGGAGTTTTAGTTGGGTTCGTAATTTTACCCGGACTTTTTAGTTGGGTTCGTATTTTTTACCCGGACTTTTAGTTGGGTTCGTATTTTTACCCGGAGTTTTAGTTGTGTTGGTAATTTTACCCGGAGTTTTAGTTGGGTTCATATTTTTTACCGGACTTTTTAGTTGGGTTCGTATTTTTTACCAGAAGTTTTAGTTGGGTTCTTATTTTTTACCCGGAGTTTTAGTTGGGTTCGTATTTTTACCCGGAGTTTTAGTTGGGTTCGTATTTTTACCCGGAGTTTTAGTTGGGTTCGTAATTTTATCCGGAGTTTTAGTTGGGTTCATATTTTTTACCCGGTCTTTTTAGTTGGGTTAGTATTTTTGCCCGGAGTTTTAGTTGGGTTCGTATTTTTTTACCCGGAGTTTTAGTTGGGTTCTAAATGTTACCCGGACTTTTTTGTTTGGTTCGTATTTTTTACCCGGAGTTTTAGTTGGGTTCGTAATTTTACCCGGACTTTTTAGTTGGGTTCGTAATTTTACCCGGAGTTTTAGTTGGGTTCGTAATTTTACCCGAAGTTTTAGTTGGGTTCGTAATTTTACCCGGAGTTTTAGTTGGGTTCGTAATTTTACCCGGAGTTTTAGTTGGGTTCGTAATTTTACCCGGACTTCTTAGTTGGGTTCGTATTTTTTACCCGGACTTTTAGTTGGGTTCGTAATTTTACCCGGAGTTTTAGTTGGGTTCGTAATTTTACCCGGAGTTTTAGTTGAGTTCGTAATTTTACCCGGAGTTTTAGTTGGGTTCGTAATTTTACCCGGATTTTTTATTTGGGTTCGTAATTTTACCCGGACTTTTTAGTTGGGTTCGTAATTTTACCCGGAGTTTTAGTTGGGTTCGTAATTTTACCCGGAGTTTTACTTGGGTTCGTAATTTTACCCGGACTTTTTAGTTGGGTTCGTATTTTTTACCCGGACTTTTAGTTGGGTTCGTAATTTTACCCGGAGTTTTAGTTGGGTTCGTAATTTTACCCGGAGTTTTAGTTGGGTTCGTAATTTTACCCAGAGTTTTAGTTGGGTTCGTATTTTTGACCCGGACTTTTTAGTTGGGGTTAGTATTTTTACCCGGAGTTTTAGTTGGGTTCGTATTTTTACCCGGAGTTTTAGTTGGGTTCGTAATTTTACCCGGAGTTTTAGTTGGGTTCGTATTTTTTACCCGGACATTTTAGTTGGGTTAGCATTTTTTACCCGGAGTTTTAGTTGGGTTCGTATTTTTACCCGGAGTTTTAGTTGGGTTCGTATTTTTACCCGGAGTTTTAGTTGGGTTCGTAGTTTTAGCCGGAGTTTTAGTTGGGTTCGTATTCTTTACCCGGACTTTTTAGTTGGGTTCGTAATTTTACCCGGAGTTTTAGTTGGGTTCGTAATTTTACCCGGAGTTTTAGTTGGGTTCGTAATTTTACCCGGAGGTTTAGTTGGGTTCGTAATTTTACCCGGACTTTTTAGTTGGGTTCGTATTTTTTACCCGGACTTTTAGTTGGGTTCGTAATTTTAACCGGAGTTTTAGTTGGGTTCGTAATTTTACCCGGAGTTTTAGTTGAGTTGGTAATTTTACCCGGAGTTTTAGTTGGGTTCGTAATTTTACCCGGACTTTTTATTTGGGTTCGTAATTTTACCCGGACTTTTTAGTTGGGTTCGTAATTTTACCCGCAGTTTTAGTTGGGTTCGTAATTTTACCCGGAGTTTTACTTGGGTTCGTAATTTTACGCGAACTTTTTAGTTGGGTTCGTATTTTTTACCCGGACTTTTAGTTGGGTTCGTAATTTTACCCGGAGTTTTAGTTGGGTTCGTAATTTTACCCGGAGTTTTAGTTGCGTTCGTAATTTTACCCGGAGTTGTACTTGGGTTCGTAATTCTACCCGGAGTTTTACTTGGGTTCGTAATTTTACCCGGAGTTTTAGTTGGGTTCGTAATTTTACCCGGAGTTTTAGTTGGGTTCGTAATTTTACCCGGAGTTTTAGTTGAGTTCGTAATTTTACCCGGAGTTTTAGTTGGGTTCGTAATTTTACCCGGACTTTTTAGTTGGGTTCGTAATTTTACCCGGACTTTTTAGTTGGGTTCGTAATTTTACCCGGAGTCTTAAGTTAGGTTCGTATTTTTATCCGGACTTTTTAGTTGGGTTCGTATTTTTTACCCGGAGTTTTAGTTGGGTTAGTATTTTTACCCGGAGTTTTAGTTGGGTTCGTATTTTTACCCGGAGTTTTAGTTGGGTTCGTATTTTTAGCCGGAGTTTTAGTTGGGTTCGTAATTTTAGCCGGAGTTTTAGTTGGGTTCGTATTCTTTACCCGGACTTTTTAGTTGGGTTCGTAATTTTACCCGGAGTTTTAGTTGGGTTCGTAATTTTACCCGGAGTTTTAGTTGGGTTCGTAATTTTACCCGGAGGTTTACTTGGGTTCGCAATTTTACCCGGACTTTTTAGTTGGGTTCGTATTTTTTACCCGGACTTTTAGTTGGGTTCGTAATTTTACCCGGAGTTTTAGTTGGGTTCGTAATTTTACCCGGAGCTTTAGTTGAGTTGGTAATTTTACCCGGAGTTTTAGTTGGGTTCGTAATTTTACCCGGACTTTTTATTTGGGTTCGTAATTTTACCCGGACTTTTTAGTTGGGTTCGTAATTTTACCCGGAGTTTTAGTTGGGTTCGTAATTTTACCCGGAGTTTTACTTGGGTTCGTAATTTTACCCGAACTTTTTAGTTGGGTTCGTATTTTTTACCCGGACTTTTAGTTGGGTTCGTAATTTTACCCGGAGTTTTAGTTGGGTTCGTAATTTTACCCGGAGTTTTAGTTGGGTTCGTAATTTTACCCGGAGTTTTACTTGGGTTCGTAATTTTACCCGGAGTTTTACTTGGGTTCGTAATTTTACCCGGAGTTTTAGTTGGGTTCGTAATTTTACCCGGAGTTTTAGTTGGGTTCGTAATTTTACCCGGACTTTTTAGTTGGGCTCGTATTTTTTACCCGGACTTTTAGTTGGGTTCGTATTTTTTACCCGGAGTTTTAGTTGGGTTCGTATTTTTTACCCGGACTTTTTAGTTGGGTTAGTATTTTTACCCGGAGTTTTAGTTGGGTTCGTATTTTTACCAGGAGTTTTAGTTGGGTTCGTATTTTTACCCGGAGTTTTAGTTGGGTTCGTAATTTTAGCCGGAGTTTTAGTTGGGTTCGTATTCTTTACCCTGACTTTTTAGTTGGGTTCGTAATTTTACCCGGAGTTTTAGTTGGGTTCGTAATTTTACCCGGAGTTTTAGTTGGCTTCGTAATTTTACCCGGAGGTTTAGTTGGGTTCGTAATTTTACCCGGACTTTTTAGTTGGGTTCGTATTTTTTACCCGGACTTTTAGTTGGGTTCGTAATTTTACCCGGAGTTTTAGTTGGGTTCGTAATTTTACCCGGACTTTTTAGTTGGGTTCGTATTTTTTACCCGGACTTTTAGTTGGGTTCGTATATTTACCCGGAGTTTTAGTTGTGTTGGTAATTTTACCCGGAGTTTTAGTTGGGTTCATATTTTTTACCGGACTTTTTAGTTGGGTTCGTATTTTTTACCAGAAGTTTTAGTTGGGTTCTTATTTTTTACCCGGAGTTTTAGTTGGGTTCGTATTTTTACCCGGAGTTTTAGTTGGGTTCGTATTTTTACCCGGAGTTTTAGTTGGGTTCGTAATTTTATCCGGAGTTTTAGTTGGGTTCATATTTTTTACCCGGTCTTTTTAGTTGGGTTAGTATTTTTGCCCGGAGTTTTAGTTGGGTTCGTATTTTTTTACCCGGAGTTTTAGTTGGGTTCTAAATGTTACCCGGACTTTTTTGTTTGGTTCGTATTTTTTACCCGGAGTTTTAGTTGGGTTCGTAATTTTACCCGGACTTTTTAGTTGGGTTCGTAATTTTACCCGGAGTTTTAGTTGGGTTCGTAATTTTACCCGAAGTTTTAGTTGGGTTCGTAATTTTACCCGGAGTTTTAGTTGGGTTCGTAATTTTACCCGGAGTTTTAGTTGGGTTCGTAATTTTACCCGGACTTCTTAGTTGGGTTCGTATTTTTTACCCGGACTTTTAGTTGGGTTCGTAATTTTACCCGGAGTTAGTATTTTTGCCCGGAGTTTTAGTTGGGTTCGTATTTTTTTACCCGGAGTTTTAGTTGGGTTCTAAATGTTACCCGGACTTTTTTGTTTGGTTCGTAATTTTACCCGGAGTTTTAGTTGAGTTCGTAATTTTACCCGGAGTTTTAGTTGGGTTCGTAATTTTACCCGGATTTTTTATTTGGGTTCGTAATTTTACCCGGACTTTTTAGTTGGGTTCGTAATTTTACCCGGAGTTTTAGTTGGGTTCGTAATTTTACCCGGAGTTTTACTTGGGTTCGTAATTTTACCCGGACTTTTTAGTTGGGTTCGTATTTTTTACCCGGACTTTTAGTTGGGTTCGTAATTTTACCCGGAGTTTTAGTTGGGTTCGTAATTTTACCCGGAGTTTTAGTTGGGTTCGTAATTTTACCCAGAGTTTTAGTTGGGTTCGTATTTTTGACCCGGACTTTTTAGTTGGGGTTAGTATTTTTACCCGGAGTTTTAGTTGGGTTCGTATTTTTACCCGGAGTTTTAGTTGGGTTCGTAATTTTACCCGGAGTTTTAGTTGGGTTCGTATTTTTTACCCGGACATTTTAGTTGGGTTAGCATTTTTTACCCGGAGTTTTAGTTGGGTTCGTACTTTTTACCCGGAGTTTTAGTTGGGTTCGTATTTTTTACCCGGAGTTTTAGTTGGGTTCGTATTTTTTACCCGGACTTTTTAGTTGGGTAAGTATTTTTACCTGGAGTTTTAGTTGGGTTCGTAATTTTACCCGGAGTTTTAGTTGGGTTCGTAATTTTACCCGGAGTTTTAGTTGCGTTCGTAATTTTACCCGGAGTTGTACTTGGGTTCGTAATTCTACCCGGAGTTTTACTTGGGTTCGTAATTTTACCCGGAGTTTTAGTTGGGTTCGTAATTTTACCCGGAGTTTTAGTTGGGTTCGTAATTTTACCCGGAGTTTTAGTTGAGTTCGTAATTTTACCCGGAGTTTTAGTTGGGTTCGTAATTTTACCCGGACTTTTTAGTTGGGTTCGTAATTTTACCCGGACTTTTTAGTTGGGTTCGTAATTTTACCCGGAGTCTTAAGTTAGGTTCGTATTTTTTATCCGGACTTTTTAGTTGGGTTCGTATTTTTTACCCGGAGTTTTAGTTGGGTTAGTATTTTTACCCGGAGTTTTAGTTGGGTTCGTATTTTTACCCGGAGTTTTAGTTGGGTTCGTATTTTTAGCCGGAGTTTTAGTTGGGTTCGTAATTTTAGCCGGAGTTTTAGTTGGGTTCGTATTCTTTACCCGGACTTTTTAGTTGGGTTCGTAATTTTACCCGGAGTTTTAGTTGGGTTCGTAATTTTACCCGGAGTTTTAGTTGGGTTCGTAATTTTACCCGGAGGTTTACTTGGGTTCGCAATTTTACCCGGACTTTTTAGTTGGGTTCGTATTTTTTACCCGGACTTTTAGTTGGGTTCGTAATTTTACCCGGAGTTTTAGTTGGGTTCGTAATTTTACCCGGAGCTTTAGTTGAGTTGGTAATTTTACCCGGAGTTTTAGTTGGGTTCGTAATTTTACCCGGACTTTTTATTTGGGTTCGTAATTTTACCCGGACTTTTTAGTTGGGTTCGTAATTTTACCCGGAGTTTTAGTTGGGTTCGTAATTTTACCCGGAGTTTTACTTGGGTTCGTAATTTTACCCGAACTTTTTAGTTGGGTTCGTATTTTTTACCCGGACTTTTAGTTGGGTTCGTAATTTTACCCGGAGTTTTAGTTGGGTTCGTAATTTTACCCGGAGTTTTAGTTGGGTTCGTAATTTTACCCGGAGTTTTACTTGGGTTCGTAATTTTACCCGGAGTTTTACTTGGGTTCGTAATTTTACCCGGAGTTTTAGTTGGGTTCGTAATTTTACCCGGAGTTTTAGTTGGGTTCGTAATTTTACCCGGACTTTTTAGTTGGGCTCGTATTTTTTACCCGGACTTTTAGTTGGGTTCGTATTTTTTACCCGGAGTTTTAGTTGGGTTCGTAATTTTACCCGGACTTTTTAGTTGGGCTCGTATTTTTTACCCGGACTTTTAGTTGGGTTCGTATTTTTACCAGGAGTTTTAGTTGGGTTCGTATTTTTACCCGGAGTTTTAGTTGGGTTCGTAATTTTAGCCGGAGTTTTAGTTGGGTTCGTATTCTTTACCCGGACTTTTTAGTTGGGTTCGTAATTTTACCCGGAGTTTTAGTTGGGTTCGTAATTTTACCCGGAGTTTTAGTTGGCTTCGTAATTTTACCCGGAGGTTTAGTTGGGTTCGTAATTTTACCCGGACTTTTTAGTTGGGTTCGTATTTTTTACCCGGACTTTTAGTTGGGTTCGTAATTTTACCCGGAGTTTTAGTTGGGTTCGTAATTTTACCCGGACTTTTTAGTTGGGTTCGTATTTTTTACCCGGACTTTTAGTTGGGTTCGTATTTTTACCCGGAGTTTTAGTTGTGTTGGTAATTTTACCCGGAGTTTTAGTTGGGTTCATATTTTTTACCGGACTTTTTAGTTGGGTTCGTATTTTTTACCAGAAGTTTTAGTTGGGTTCTTATTTTTTACCCGGAGTTTTAGTTGGGTTCGTATTTTTACCCGGAGTTTTAGTTGGGTTCGTATTTTTACCCGGAGTTTTAGTTGGGTTCGTAATTTTATCCGGAGTTTTAGTTGGGTTCATATTTTTTACCCGGTCTTTTTAGTTGGGTTAGTATTTTTGCCCGGAGTTTTAGTTGGGTTCGTATTTTTTTACCCGGAGTTTTAGTTGGGTTCTAAATGTTACCCGGACTTTTTTGTTTGGTTCGTATTTTTTACCCGGAGTTTTAGTTGGGTTCGTAATTTTACCCGGACTTTTTAGTTGGGTTCGTAATTTTACCCGGAGTTTTAGTTGGGTTCGTAATTTTACCCGAAGTTTTAGTTGGGTTCGTAATTTTACCCGGAGTTTTAGTTGGGTTCGTAATTTTACCCGGAGTTTTAGTTGGGTTCGTAATTTTACCCGGACTTCTTAGTTGGGTTCGTATTTTTTACCCGGACTTTTAGTTGGGTTCGTAATTTTACCCGGAGTTTTAGTTGGGTTCGTAATTTTACCCGGAGTTTTAGTTGAGTTCGTAATTTTACCCGGAGTTTTAGTTGGGTTCGTAATTTTACCCGGATTTTTTATTTGGGTTCGTAATTTTACCCGGACTTTTTAGTTGGGTTCGTAATTTTACCCGGAGTTTTAGTTGGGTTCGTAATTTTACCCGGAGTTTTACTTGGGTTCGTAATTTTACCCGGACTTTTTAGTTGGGTTCGTATTTTTTACCCGGACTTTTAGTTGGGTTCGTAATTTTACCCGGAGTTTTAGTTGGGTTCGTAATTTTACCCGGAGTTTTAGTTGGGTTCGTAATTTTACCCAGAGTTTTAGTTGGGTTCGTATTTTTGACCCGGACTTTTTAGTTGGGGTTAGTATTTTTACCCGGAGTTTTAGTTGGGTTCGTATTTTTACCCGGAGTTTTAGTTGGGTTCGTAATTTTACCCGGAGTTTTAGTTGGGTTCGTATTTTTTACCCGGACATTTTAGTTGGGTTAGCATTTTTTACCCGGAGTTTTAGTTGGGTTCGTACTTTTTACCCGGAGTTTTAGTTGGGTTCGTATTTTTTACCCGGAGTTTTAGTTGGGTTCGTATTTTTTACCCGGACTTTTTAGTTGGGTAAGTATTTTTACCTGGAGTTTTAGTTGGGTTCGTATTTTTACCCGGAGTTTTAGTTGGGTTCGTAGTTTTACCCGGAGTTTTAGTTGGGTTCGTATCTTTTACCCGGACTATTTAGTTCGGTTAGTATTTTTTACCCGGAGTTTTAGTTGGGTTCGTATTTTTTACCCGGATTTTTAGTTGGGTTCGCATTTTTTACCCGGAATTTTTAGTTGGGTTAGTATTTTTACCCGGAGTTTTAGTTGGGTTCGTATTTTTAACCCGGACTTTTTAGTTGGGTTAGTATTTTTACCCGGAGTTTTAGTTGGGTTCGTATTTTTACCCGGAGTTTTAGTTGGGTTCGTAAATTTATCCGGAGTTTTAGTTGGGTTCGTATTTTTTACCCGGACTTTTTAGTTGGGTTAGTATTTTTGCCCGGAGTTTTAGTTGGGTTCGTATTTTTTACCCGGAGTTTTAGTTGGGTTCGTAATTTTACCCGGAGTTTTAGTTGGGTTCGTAATTTTATCCGGAGTTTTAGTTGGGTTCGTAATTTTACCCGGAGTTTTAGTTGAGTTGGTAATTTTACCCGGAGTTTTAGTTGGGTTAGTATTTTTGCCGGAGTTTTAGTTGGGTTCGTATTTTTTACCCGGAGTTTTAGATGGGTTCGTAATTTTACCCGGAGTTTTAGTTGGGTTCGTATTTTTTACCCGGACTTTTTAGTTGGGTTAGTATTTTTACCCGGAGTTTTAGTTGGGTTCGTATTTTTACCCGGAGTTTTAGTTGGGTTCGTATTTTTACCCGGAGTTTTAGTTGGGTTCGTAATTTTAGCCGGAGTTTTAGTTGGGTTCGTATTTTTTACCCGGACTTTTTAGTTGGGTTAGTATTTTTGCCCGGAGTTTTAGTTGGGTTCGTATTTTTTTACCCGGAGTTTTAGTTGGGTTCTAAATGTTACCCGGACTTTTTTGTTTGGTTCGTATTTTTTACCCGGAGTTTTAGTTGGGTTCGTAATTTTACCTGGACTTTTAAGTTAGGTTCGTATTTTTACCCGGACTTTTTAGTTGGGTTCGTATTTTTTACCCGGACTTTTTAGTTGGGTTCGTAATTTTACCCGGAGTTTTAGTTGGGTTCGTAATTTTATCCGGAGTTCTAGTTGGGTTCGTATTTTTTACCCGGAGTTTTAGTTGGGTTCGTAATTTTACCCGGAGTTTTAGTTGGGTTCGTATTTTTTACCCGGACTTTTTAGTTGGGTTAGTATTTTTACCCGGAGTTTTAGTTGGGTTCGTATTTTTACCCGGAGTTTTAGTTGGGTTCGTATTTTTACCCGGAGTTTTAGTTGGGTTCGTAATTTTACCCGGAGTTTTAGTAGGGTTCGTAATTTTACCCGGACTTTTTAGTTGGGTTCGTATTTTTTACCCGGACTTTTAGTTGGGTTCGTAATTCTACCCGGAGTTTTAGTTGGGTTCGTAATTTTACCCGGAGTTTTAGTTGAGTTCGTAATTTTACCCGGAGTTTTAGTTGGGTTCGTAATTTTACCCGGACTTTTTATTTGGGTTCGTAATTTTACCCGGACTTTTTAGTTGGGTTCGTAATTTTACCCGGAGTTTTAGTTGGGTTCGTAATTTTACCCGGAGTTTTAGTTGGGTTCGTAATTTTACCCGGAGTTTTAGTTGGGTTCGTAATTTTACCCGGAGTTTTAGTTGGGTTCGTAATTTTACCCGGACTTTTTAGTTGGGTTCTAATTTTTTACCCGGACTTTTAGTTGGGTTCGTAATTTTACCCGGAGTTTTAGTTGGGTTCGTAATTTTACCCGGAGTTTTAGTTGAGTTCGTAATCTTACCCGGAGTTTTAGTTGGGTTCGTAATTTTACCCGGACTTTTTAGTTGGGTTCGTAATTTTACCCGGACTTTTTAGTTGGGTTAGTATTTTTACCCGGAGTTTTAGTTGGGTTCGTATTTTTACCCGGAGTTTTAGTTGGGTTCGTATTTTTACCCGGAGTTTTAGTTGGGTTCGTAATTTTAGCCGGAGTTTTAGTTGGGTTCGTATCCTTTACCCGGACTTTTTAGTTGGGTTCGTAATTTTACCCGGAGTTTTAGGTGGGTTCGTAATTTTACCCGGAGTTTTAGTTGGGTTCGTAATTTTACCCGGAGGTTTAGTTGGGTTCGTAATTTTACGCGGACTTTTTAGTTGGGTTCGTATTGTTTACCCGGACTTTTAGTTGGGTTCGTAATTTTACCCGGAGTTTTAGTTGGGTTCGTAATTTTACCCGGAGTTTTAGTTGAGTTGGTAATTTTACCCGGAGTTTTAGTTGGGTTCGTAATTTTACCCGGACTTTTTATTTGGGTTCGTAATTTTACCCGGACTTTTTAGTTAGGTTCGTAATTTTACCCGGAGTTTTACTTGGGTTCGTAATTTTACCCCAACTTTTTAGTTGGGTTCGTATTTTTTACCCGGACTTTTAGTTGGGTTCGTAATTTTACCCGGAGTTTTAGTTGGGTTCGTAATTTTACCCCGAGTTTTACTTGGGTTCGTAATTTTACCCGGAGTTTTAGTTGGGTTCGTAATTTTACCCGGAGTTTTAGTTGGGTTCGTAATTTTACCCGGACTTTTTAGTTGGGTTCGTATTTTTTACCCGGAGTTTTAGTTGGGTTCGTATTTTTTACCCGGAGTTTTAGTTGGGTTCGTATTTTTTACCCGGACTTTTTAGTTGGGTTAGTATTTTTACACGGAGTTTTAGTTGGGTTCGTATTTTTACCCGGAGTTTTAGTTGGGTTCGTATTTTTACCCGGAGTTTTAGTTGGGTTCGTAATTTTAGCCGGAGTTTTAGTTGGGTTCGTATTCTTTACCCGGACTTTTTAGTTGGGTTCGTAATTTTACCCGGAGTTTTAGTTGGGTTCGTAATTTTACCCGGAGTTTTAGTTGGGTTCGTAATTTTACCCGGAGGTTTAGTTGGGTTCGTAGTTTTACCCGGACTTTTTAGTTGGGTTCGTATTTTTTACCCGGACTTTTAGTTGGGTTCGTAATTTTACCCGGAGTTTTAGTTGGGTTCGTAATTTTACCCGGAGTTTTAGTTGAGTTGGTAATTTTACCCGGAGTTTTAGTTGGGTTCGTAATTTTACCCGGACTTTTTATTTGGGTTCGTAATTTTACCCGGACTTTTTAGTTGGGTTCGTAATTTTACCCGGAGTTTTAGTTGGGTTCGTAATTTTACCCGGAGTTTTACTTGGGTTCGTAATTTTACCCGAACTTTTTAGTTGGGTTCGTATTTTTTACCCGGACTTTTAGTTGGGTTCGTAATTTTACCCGGAGTTTTAGTTGGGTTCGTAATTTTACCCGGAGTTTTAGTTGCGTTCGTAATTTTACCCGGAGTTGTACTTGGGATCGTAATTTTACCCGGAGTTTTACTTGGGTTCGTAATTTTACCCGGAGTTTTAGTTGGGTTCGTAATTTTACCCGGAGTTTTAGTTGGGTTCGTAATTTTACCCGGACTTTTTAGTTGGGTTCGTATTTTTTACCCGGACTTTCAGTTGGGTTCGTAATTTTACCCGGAGTTTTAGTTGGGTCCGTAATTTTACCCGGAGTTTTAGTTGAGCTCGAAATTTTACCCGGAGTTTTAATTGGGTTCGTAATTTTACCCGGACTTTTTAGTTGGGTTTGTAATTTTACCCGGACTTTTTAGTTGGGTTCGTAATTTTACCCGGAGTCTTAAGTTAGGTTCGTATTTTTTATCCGGACTTTTTAGTTGGGTTCGTATTTTTTACCCGGAGTTTTAGTTGGGTTCGTAATTTTACCCGGAGTTTTAGTTGGGTTCGTATTTTTTACCCGGACTTTTTAGTTGGGTTAGTATTTTTACCCGGAGTTTTAGTTGGGTTCGTATTTTTACCCGGAGTTTTAGTTGGGTTCGTATTTTTACCCGGAGTTTTAGTTGGGTTCGTAATTTTAGCCGGAGTTTTAGTTGGGTTCGTATTCTTTACCCGGACTTTTTAGTTGGGTTCGTAATTTTACCCGGAGTTTTAGTTGGGTTCGTAATTTTACCCGGAGATTTAGTTGGGTTCGTAATTTTACCCGGAGGTTTAGTTGGGTTCGTAATTTTACCCGGACTTTTTAGTTGGGTTCGTATTTTTTACCCGGACTTTTAGTTGGGTTCGTAATTTTACCCGGAGTTTTAGTTGGGTTCGTAATTTTACCCGGAGTTTTAGTTGAGTTGGTAATTTTACCCGGAGTTTTAGTTGGGTTCGTAATTTTACCCGGACTTTTTATTTGGGTTCGTAATTTTACCCGGACTTTTTAGTTGGGTTCGTAATTTTACCCGGAGTTTTAGTTGGGTTCGTAATTTTACCCGGAGTTTTACTTTGGTTCGTAATTTTACCCGAACTCTTTAGTTGGGTTCGTATTTTTTACCCGGACTTTTAGTTGGGTTCGTAATTTTACCCGGAGTTTTAGTTGGGTTCGTAATTTTACCCGGAGTTTTAGTTGGGTTCGTAATTTTACCCGGAGTTTTACTTGGGTTCGTAATTTTACCCGGACTTTTACTTGGGTTCGTAATTTTACCCGGAGTTTTAGTTGGGTTCGTAATTTTACCCGGAGTTTTAGTTGGGTTCGTAATTTTACCCGGAGTTTTAGTTGGGTTCGTAATTTTACCCGGAGTTTTAGTTGGGTTCGTAATTTTACCCGGACTTTTTAGTTGGGTTCTAATTTTTTACCCGGACTTTTAGTTGGGTTCGTAATTTTACCCGGAGTTTTAGTTGGGTTCGTAATTTTACCCGGAGTTTTAGTTGAGTTCGTAATTTTACCCGGAGTTTTAGTTGGGTTCGTAATTTTACCCGGACTTTTTAGTTGGGTTCGTAATTTTACCCGGACTTTTTAGTTGGGTTCGTAATTTTACCCGGAGTCTTAAGTTAGGTTCGTATTTTTTATCCGGACTTTTTAGTTGGGTTCGTATTTTTTACCCGGAGTTTTAGTTGGGTTCGTAATTTTACCCGGAGTTTTAAGTAGATATAATTCGCGGGGATTGGACCACAACAGTGCAAAAACTTCAGTGCAACATCGTTGACAGTTGTAACTGTGGTCGCCATCTGTCGGCTGGTAGCGTAATAAAGGTTTTGGCATGTCGTATGGTGGTCGGATAGCACATTAGGTTTGTGTGCGCCATCTGTCGGCCATTTTGTGAATAATTTGAAAATGTTTGCGCACGCGCCGGTGTCGTTTTGTGTCGTAATATTTTTACTTAATTAAAAAAATACCCTTTAATAGGCTCGAACTAGCCTCCAGAGTACGCGCACATGCCAGATCCGTCACCTTACACAGGTAGACCATCAGAGTAATTTATCAGCAATTGTTTATTTGTGAATGATATGGAGAGCGGTCTGTCTGTCTGTCAGTTGGTTGGTCAAATTTAAAATAAAACATTGTAGTGTTTAAAAATATTTATTGTTTATAAAATAATAAAAAAGTACTATTCTTCATTTATTTTTTTTGTTGATTTTGCATGACGATCGGTTTGCTGTCACTCGTCGTCGTCGTCGTGGTCGCCGCTGCATACCTAATCCCAATTTGCGTTTAGCTTTCATAGCAGATGTTACTAACCAGGCGCTAATTTTTTCACCGGTGGACGCCGATGGATGTTTAACGCGTTGCCAAGCCGCTTCCTCCAGAATTTTATCCGCCGCATGCCTCCTCTGCAGTTCCTTGTGTTGATGGTACGCCAAATCGTGGTCCCTGCACGCACGATCGAGGGCGTTTATTCCGCGGTCGCCGCGTTCCATACGCTCGTGAAGTTTGGTACCCGGTCCGCAGAATTGGTAGCCGCCGGGCATGTGAAGCTCGATCGGTAACTTATCGATGAGGGAATTAACAAGTCCCCTACCAAAAAAAATGGTATTCTTGTACAGTAGTGGCATTATAATGAACAAGATAATGCGCTTCTTGGATTTTTATACAAGGTCAGTTTTGGAAATCCAACTTCGCTCGTCGACACCCAACCATTTGACGTACAATCGATTTCCCTTCTTTCTGAGCACTTTTTCGACGAGTTGAACATCCGGATACTTTGATTTTTGCAATTCCTGTTCATAAAATGACCCCAAAATAGGTTCGCCGCTAAGATCCCGCAATATGTAAGTTGTGGGATTGGTGTATTGTATTTTATCAACTACAAAGACTTCGTTGCTCCAACTTGGTTGGTAACCTTTTGCGAATAGACTGCGATATTTCGAAATCCTTACGTGATCGTTTCGTTTAAATTTTGTAATTAAATTACTCATTTTAATGTAATTATAGGCGCTGTCCAGCAGCTGCTTTTCATTATCGCGAGTAACATTTACCGGTTTCATTTTAATCGTTGAATGAACGGTATTATTATATTTTGAAACAGTAAGTGGCAATAGTTTCAACCACGCATAGGACCCCTGCATGCTGAACTCTTTCCACATCATCGCTTTTAGTGTTCTATTTAGACGCTCCACTACCGACGCCTTCATCGTACTATATGTCGAGTAATGATTGATATTGAATTGTTTCATTAGCATTGAGAATTCAGGGCCATAAAATTCTCTTCCTAAATCGGTTTGTAAATTCGCCGGATGACGTCCCAACAATAGTATTTTTTTCATTGCGGCGGCAACATCTTTGGAGGACTTTGTTTTTGTCGGAACGGCCCAGGCAAATTTTGAAAATACATCGATAACAACGAGAATATATTTGTTGCCGCGATTTTGTCGCGCGTACGGAATCATCTCGACAAGGTCGGCTTGAAATAAATCATCTAGTCCTTTCACGATTACGCGTCTACGTTTGAAGGTCTTTCGGGCCGGTTTATGCAATTCGTCGACCACTTGTTGCTTATGGTCACTCATATTCTATATTTAACGAGTAGTTCTACGTACATATGCGTACTTATTGGTCGATGTCTTCCTGTCAACTTTGTGGTAGATGATGTAATAGCACTATCTAAGCTAAATGTTATTGCATCACCGTTCCGAATAACAGTTCCATTTAAATTATCCTTTGAAATACCCTTTTTTGATGAATTAATGTGTGTGATTAAGTCGACAGGAAAAACGGTAGCACTTTGGATTTCGCCTATTTGCTTCAATGGATATTGATAGGTAGCGGTACCGTTATCCAATTGGTAATTAAATGTTAATGTCGAATAGTCGAATTTATACGAGCCGCGTATAGATAAACAAATGTACGCGTATAGTTCTTTATCCACCGACGGCGACGATAATGATTTTAAATCTTTTGCTCTTGTGGATATATGACGACCAAACTTATCAAGAGTCATGGTAAAAGTGATAGAAAAAAATTCAAATTTACAAATTTATACAATTATTCGCGCTTCGCGTAATTCCTCCACGATGCTATTAATTTCGTTCTCGTGACCGTCATTTCCGGCATCTTGTGATGCAAGCAACAGCCTTAAGCGACTAATAAGTTGATTCGCATCATCCCAAAACGTGAATTCAATCGGTTTGTTATTGTAGCTCATCAGACCGCGTCCGCCGAATTGACTACTACTACTAGCCCAGGTGCTAGCTCTCGCTCTTCCCGCCGCCGCCGTCGTCGTCGGACGCGTACTTTTGGGTGTTGATTGATTGTAAATGAGCGGAGCGATAACTTTACGATATTTGTCGCCGGCATTACCGGCAATTTGTTTATTCGGATCATGATTTACTCGCGCCGCGTTTGTCATTAATACCATTTCACGATAATTCTTTTGATCTTCCTTTGAATCGTCTGTCGGATTTTTCTTGAATATTAATTCGTAAAGGCCCGGCGTTCCTTTGAACTCTCGTCCGTCAACAACAATATTAGCATTTTGGTTGTTAAATTGTAATTCTGAGGAGCCAAGATAGAATTTATCAAGCTCGGGATCATGGCGGACGCCCACACGACTATGGTCGTACACGTTTTTGGTATCCCTAATAAATCCCTCAATATAATCTCTAGATAAGGGAGCGAATTGATCCATATACTCCACGAATGAACTTTCGGTTGTTTCCAAATCGCGTTGACGAGTTGGTGTCATTGTAGATTCTTCAGGGTCGACATATGCTTCGAACGTTTCTTCTGCGTCTTCTCGTCTAACATTTGGTGTACTCATTTGAAATACATCATCATCATCATATTCCTCGAAAGGCAATGATGTTCGACCTCTATGTTTTGGTTTCTTCTTCTGTTGCAGCAATGATAATGGTTCCTTCATTTTTGCATCCTTTTTCGTCTGTGCGTCATCGTTGTCACCATCATCATCGCCGTCATCTCTTTTTATTTCCGCTTTTGGTTCTAATTTAATAGTGGCATTAGTTCTAACTAAATTTTGAAGGGATTCTGTAATTGGTTTATATTTGCTCTTAAGTTGTTCTTCAGACCTTAACTTGCTTTGTTTAAGAGCAGCCAGTTTCTGTTTAATGTTTTTCTTAGCTCTAATTAATCGATTAGTTATTTCCTTAGAGCTCATGCTTGTATGAGTAAG
Organism: Melinopterus prodromus; assembly: GCA_964023965.1. Taxonomy (NCBI): domain Eukaryota; kingdom Metazoa; phylum Arthropoda; class Insecta; order Coleoptera; family Scarabaeidae; genus Melinopterus; species Melinopterus prodromus. Next base: position 451,861 of record CAXIES010000088.1, read on the forward strand.
CGAACAAAAAAAATACCATCTGAACGTTTTCGCGTACCGTCTTCTAATGATGTTTTAGTGCGCATTACGGTAGTTTTATATAACAATGAAACCCCTTTCTATATCGGCCATTGTTCAAGTCATTATCCTTACTAATAACCAGGAAACTGTACTTATCGGTCCAACATAAGGAACACATTTGCTTAAATTCAGCAAAAGAAGAAAAATCGCTATTGTTAGCGCTATCCTGAAAAATGTGTCGCAAATTTAGATCATCCATCGGAAAGACAATCAACAAATTAGCATTGTCGCGAATAAGATGTTTGGGAATGTGCGTATAAGTTTGACATAAATAGAAACTATCGATTGATTTATGTCGACCCATGCTGAAATAGTCCCGAATGACTGACTGTTTCTGACATGCCACATCGTCAAAAATAAAAACGGAATTTGGACGCGCCTCCGAAGGATGAATTATGTCGACATCATCGGAGTACTCGAAATAACCAACTAATGGTTGCAATAAATCCCTCAAATATTGATATTTTGGTTGGAAAAGTGACTTGGAATACACGTACACGTTTTCAAATTTCAATCCGTTTGGCGCCTCGAGTAGACTGACCATTACGTTCGTCTTACCGCAATTCGACGGACCGCATATAATTGCGCGAATGCTGGATGGTAAAAGTGGACCGTGCTTGCTACCATTGCATTGTTGTTGTTGTTGTGATGTAATATCAACATTTGTCACGTGCAGACGACATTTTTGTTTGACCAGCTTCATGGCGGTTCCAATGACCTACTAACAAATGTTTTAAGTGACAATCGTTTTTAAAATCTTTCATTTACCATTTGAACGTTGAAGCGATAACAACAAGAAGAAGGAACAATGGTTAGTAACGGTCGTCGTAGCGGTGGTAGGGGAATTAAATTTCCAGCCGTACTGGCGGTAAGGAGAAAGAAAAAAAAACAGCGCGTTATCCCAATACCTAAACGCGGCGGCTTTTTACCTCTAATACCAATTTTTGCCGGTCTGAGTGCTTTGGGAGCTTTAGCAACGGGTGCATCCTCAATCGCTAAGGCCGTTAAAGATAGCAAAGCATCCAAGCAACAACTTCGAGAGCGCGAACGACATAATCGGGCAATGGAAACAATCACCGCTGCTGCTGCGGGAAAGGGTCTACATCTGAAACCGTACAAGGAAGGGAAGGGATTAAGAAGAGGAAAAAAAAAAAGATCAACATTCCAGCGACTGCGTTGACGAACATCGACTTGGAACGGTACGCTCGAGGCATTCGACATTTTCGCGGAATTTTTATGCACAACCGTTTACCCGAACGCATTAGCAAACAAAACGAGCGCGGTATAATTAATTTAGACGATGCAGACGGTCCGGGAACGCATTGGGTGGCCTACATTAAAAAGGGTAACATTGTTATTTACTTTGATAGTTTCGGAAACTTACGACCGAGCAAGAAAATAGTAAAATATTTTAAGAGTGCCGGAAACGACATACAAATAAAATATAACCACGAACCGTATCAGTCTTACGATAGTAGCAATTGTGGCGCATTGTGTTTAAATTTCCTACGAAGCGTCTAAATCACTCAGACGATAATTGGAAGGCGTACGACAACAACGACGACGACGACGTCCATAATCACTATGACAACGCAAACTACGTTTACACTCAGCGCTAGAGATTCCATTCTGAGGGCCTACTATAATCCTCCCATCGAGTTGAACGGCGGCGTCAATTATGAAATGGGTTTGGTAAACTTTGAGACGTATAATGCAATTCCCAATGTCGACCGAAATAATAATGCACTGAAAATTGACGGCGAATTAATTACAATTCAAGTCGGTTCATACGAGCTCGCCGACATCGATACGGAAATTAATTCACAGCTCAATAAGACAAAAAAGAAATCGAACGCAGTAAAGTTTAGCATTCGCGCAAACAATAATACCTTGAAATGCGTCATCGATTGCGATCGAGACGTCGATTGGAATGTAAAAAATTCCATAGCACCTCTATTGGGATTCGACAAAACAAAAGTGTTAAAGGCGTCGGATTCACCGCACGAGTCCAAACACGTGGTAGATATTCTGCGAATTAATACAATTAAAATTGAATGTAATATAATATACGGTGCATATATGAACGATCATGCTGCGCATACGATACACGAGTTTTTTCCGTCCGTACCGCCCGGCTACAAAATCATCGAGACTCCGCAAAATGTCATCTACATGCCGCTAAATACGAAAAGAATTGACAATATTGTCCTTAAAATAGTAGATCAAGACGATAACTTGATCAATTTCAGAGAGGAAGTCGTAACGATAAGACTGCATCTACGAGAGCAACGTAATGGGTCTTAACTTTAATTCGAGGAGTCGTGAGCTAACCGACCAACGACAAAATCAATTTATAAATTCCAAGCCTACGACAAAAATGTTTACTTGTCCGTCAACTGTTAAACGGTTAACACCTGAAAATCAACGTTTCTTGCAAGCATTGGGATTTAAATTGCGACGTAAACAATAATGGATATTTTAAACGTAACTGAAAAAGTTCAATTTGACAATTCAATTGTTAAGGCAGAAATTTTCAATCATTATCCCTATACGACAAATAGTTTTGAAAACAACGATGAAGTACGAATTCCAATTCAACAACTCGACGTGCTAACGCTACCGAGTCGTAGTTGTATTTACATAGAGGGTAAATTGTTGCGAGCCGATGGTAAGGTATCGCCGACCGGAAAAATTATCAACAACGGTTTTGCCCATCTATTCGAGGAAATTCGTTTCGAGATGGGCGGTAAGGTTATCGATCGTGTACGAAATCCCGGCGTAGCGACAACTCTCAAAGCGCTCGTATCGTTCAATAAAAACGAAATGGAACTCGCCGCCATGGCTGGCTATCAATTGAATGTCTACAAAGGAGTTGACGAAACAACCGGTTTTTTTAACGTATGCATACCATTAAAATATTGGCTTGCCTTTGGAGAGGATCATCAGCGCGTGATTTTAAACATGCATCAGGAGCTCGTCTTGATACGTTCTAACTCAGACCTTAATGCGCTCTATAGTAGCGATCCGACGGAAACGCTCAAAGTCACTATCAGTAAAATTGTGTGGCGAGTACCGCATATAGCCGTTGGCGATGCGGAACGCATCAGCCTATTGAATACCATTTCGAGCGGTCGCGAATTGGATTTGGCTTTTCGCAGTTGGAATCTATGCGAATATCCTCTACTGCCGAAGACGAGACAGCATACGTGGTCGATCAAGTCGAGTTCGCAATTGGAGAAACCGCGCTATGCGATTCTAGCTTTTCATACCGATCGAAAAAATCAACAAAATAAAAATATGACCTTGTTCGATCATTGTAATTTGGTTAATGTAAAACTTTTTCTCAATAGCCAACAATTCCCGTACGAGTCCATTAATGCCAATTTCAAGCATAGACAATTTATAATTTTGTACGAGATGTATGCAAAATTCCAGGCGTCGTACTATAATCGACGCAGCGAACCGCTCCTCACGCCCGACATGTTCTTCGCCGAGCATACGCTCATCGTAATCGATTGTTCGCGACAGAACGAACTTATGAGTACTGGTAGCGCGGTAGACATTCGGCTAGAATTCGAAACGAGCGAAGATATACCCGACAAGACGTCACTCTACTGTCTCCTAATTAACGACTGTATTTTAAAATATAGACCGTTAACGGGCGAGGTCAGATCGCTCTAGACCACCATGATGAACACTTGGGTCGTTGACGTGCAAGGCTTTCAACTGAAAGATAGTGAATTCATATGCAAAGAACTGACACTAATACATGTTTATTCCGGTCATGGTGAGTTGCATAAATTTTTCAAATTACCCGTTAAGTTCGCGCATTTGGAGGAAAATCTACAGCGACATGTACGTTTCGTAACGACACAAATACATGGACTTACGTGGCAAAAGCAAGATGAGAATTTTCTCTACAATGGCGGTAACTACAATTTGACATCGCAATGTCAACAACAAGAAGCAGCAGCAGAAGATGAGGCTCCTTATACCAATTTATGTTCACTTTTACGGATGGCCGGAATTGATAGCGGTTCTCAAATTATCGTCAAGGGACTGCAAAAGAAACGCTGGTTAGAAAACATCCTACCAAATATTCGTATTCTCAATATTGAAGACATGGGTTGTCCGGCACTCTCAACGCTAAAACTTCAAGCAGGAGGAGGAGCTGATGGTATTGTTGGTGTTGGTGCCAAGTATCATTGTAACAAGCATGCCATCAACGAGCTGCAATGTGCCCATCAAAATGCTTACCTTCTTCGCGATTGGCTGCAAACGTGGTGGATGAAGTCATCCTCATCGCAATCACCGAGACCTTCATCGGCGGGGTGTGATTTCGTTTTTTGATTGAATAAATTAGCAGAAAAGAAAAATTGTATAATACTGAATAAATGACTTTTTTTCAATTTGTTTTTTTTCCTATTACTAAAACAAAAATTAAACAAATGCTTGAGAAAAAAAATTTATTAAACATACAGATGCAAAAATAATTTACAAATTGAGACGAGTGTAACAATTAATAATTTTTAGTGTTTCAATATAGTCTTCAAGATTGCTAGAGGGCCAAACGCCCGTATCGGGTCCCGACTGCCAGCCCACGCTATGTCCTTTGAGTCCCTTTTGCACATTATCCGTCAACCATTTACGAATATCCTTATGCGATTGACGCGTTGTCGGCTCGAAACGAAATTGCCAACCTCTCGCAACACCAATTGTATTCAATAATGTCATTAAATAGTTTACATCGGCATTATACAACGCATCACATACATTTTTTTCAAAATAATAGCGTACATTTCTATAGTTGTTAATTAAATTATTCATAGAAAGTGACGTTACATCCTTTTTCTTTTCGTCACTCAGCAACAACGTAACGAGCAAACATTTTTTATAGTTTTCATCCGACTGATGGATACAATTTATCTGTTTAGCTATGGTCGCTATATACGTTACATTCATTTCAATTGCATTATTGCTATTGTCTGTCGCTTCTAAAAGTAATTCCAACGCGCACTTCACAAATTTGTCAGTTAGAAGTTTCGATTCGAACAGTGTCTCTAGAATATTCACTGGCGTATTGCATAAACGTCCGTACGTGAGCAATTCTTCCGGCACTTGAGTTTTACTTAATAAATATTTCACTCCGTCAATGTCGTTCGAAGTTAAGCATTTTTTTAGGTGATCAGTGTACATGCTCTTCATGTTGGTAAAAACATCTAATTCTACCATAATATAACTATTATTACACATCTTAACGTAATGACTAGCACAAGACAACTAAATTACTACTACGAATACTACTAAATATCGAGCGTATAATGTCCCCAGGCAAACGTTTTTATTGAATCCTCGCAAATAAATCGTTTATCGTCGCGCGCTGATAGGGCCAATTTATTTTGACTTTGTGTGTATATGTTATGTTTTAACGATCGAAATGAGTTTTGTTGCTTGTAGAGAACGCAATTTTCCAATAGACATCTCTTATAATCGTCAAATTTAATTTCCTTCTTAACAATGTACCGCTTTATACCTTTCGCTTTCTTTTCTTGCGCACTTTCGCCCTCAACGGTAAATGAATACATTTTGGAACGTAAACCGACAAATTCCCTCATCACTTTACCACAATTCTCATCCTTCATTAAGCCCAAAACGGCTTTATTAACAAGCGGAATATTATACGCGTTATTAGCATTGTAATTGGATGTGTCAAATTTATCAATATGCAATTTCATGTCGGTATATACATTTTCCGTTTGGGTGAGTAAAATCAAACTGTCGGTATCGGTATAGCATAGGTTGACTCTTTCGCCGTATTGTCTCTTCAAAAAACCGTAATAAAAGTCATACATTAATAATTTGGAAAGTTCGAGAACGCAAAACCCCAAGTAAATTGGTTTATCGTATACAATTTTCAATTTTTGCATTTGAATTGCTACAAAATTGTCCGTAAACACGCTAATAGATTTAAAATTTAATTGTGACGTAAAGTGTGCCGCGCCTCTGCGCTTATGTCGACTCTCCCAATGCGTGACGAGTCGAACATCAACCCTCTTCGTCACATTTTCAATTGTCTTGCCAAATACAGCATTGTTCATCAGTTTGTAATTATCCTTGTCAAATTTGTTTTCAGCTTGGTGACGTAACCTTGTATTAAGGTCAATATAGGTTTTCATCCAAGCCGCCTGCTTAAATTGTAAAACTCTATGAACGTGTGTTACTTTCAAACCGTGCGCTAACACTTGCTTAAGATTTCGATAATGTATTATATATTTTTGTTTATTCTCTAAAGTCAAAAGTAATTTTTTATTTTTAAATTTTGAGGTAGGTGGTATAAGATTTTCCGATAAAAATGGCAAATCATTATGCAGATTGTGCAATTCTTGCGGATACTCAATATCCACCTCAAAAATATACCCTACATCAGACGTATCGCTTACATGCTCTACGTTCAACGCCTCAATTTCGGCTCGTGTCAACCAACTAAAATGCGATATCGGCATATGATTCGACATTGCCCAACCGTATAAATTGTTAGCGTCCAAATACGTAAGATAAGTGGTTGGCAAAGTACGATCGAATGACGTCAAGTACGGGTTGTTTGCTTTCGCATAGCGACGCGAGCATTGAGAAATACCACCGCGAATGGCGTTTTTAATAAATTGACACATATCCATGTCGGTTAGCAACTCCAATTCAATACGGGTATACTTTAGCATAGCATCCCAAGATAGACCGGGCGATGAAAAGTAATTACAAGGATCGAGCTGGTATGTGTTGAGGGAAACTTTGCGAAATTTTTCAAACACATCGGCAAGCAACAAAACGTCAACCTTTAAATACAAATCCGAATAGTGCAATAGTTTCGCGCAACCGAACGTATCCCAAACAGTTTTCGCATGCGCATATTCTTGCTCCGTTATTGCGGTATTCGTCAGCGAATTGAAAAATTCCTGGCGCGAAGGTAGTTGTGTTTCTTCCAGTCGCGCCAACGAATCTACATACTGATACGGAAAGACACCCTTTCGTTTCATTAAAAGAAAATGTTCCGATATGGGAAAAGTCTCCTTGACATTAACAAAATCTTCAGTCTTCAAATTATTCGCTAGTGTATCCAAAGAGGATGCCATAAAACGAAACGAATCTAAAAACCTTAATTGAAAATATACATCATAATTTGAACCCTTTGAATTAATTTTATGATCTACGACAATGTACTTTGTAAAACTGATGTAATTCTCCTTGTTTAGGGGAAGAACGTCAATTTTCTCACCGTCAGCTGCCAATTGTTTTATAAAAAGATGCGCATCATAACCGGAAAGGTTGTGGAAAAAAATCGGAATAAATCGACGAATTTGATAGTTTAAATTACAGTTTTTGTGGGCGGGGCCTCTGTATCGGCCAGAGTGGTGGCAGTGATCGCGGACCTTCCCATTGTCATTGTCGTAATCGTGGGGGGTAATTGGCTTCTCACAAATGTGACAAGTTCGACTTGCATAAAAATCATTGTTTTCCCGTTGCGTTAGGCGCGTCATCGGAACGATTGTCTTAAAATGCGTAGTATATAGTTGTCGGGTTATCTCTGAAAGTCTAGCTACAAATACCTCCGCGCAATCTGGACCGCTATATGTTTCGAATCGATTAAGTTCCGAATTAAACGAGCATACAATTTGAAATGCAAAACTATAGGGAATATGTGCATGCGTGTTTCGCGTATAAGATCTGGCCGGATTAGGCGCGCATGATGAAATTGGCTGTAGCATACATTCAAAATCGGCATAAACTACAAAAGGCACCTTTAGTTTTTTTTGAAAATTGGTAAAACATAACATATTTTCGGGGACCATAGCACCTAATTTATTTTTCTTTAAGTCTCTAGTGGGCAAAATCGTACATATTCTATTACAATCGAATTGACGATGAATATCGAGATGTCTCTGCGTTTCGAAAAATGTCAAACAACCATTGCAAATCGGTTGCAACTTTTTTCGCTTATTACGTTGTGATGCAACAAGTCGTGACAGGTTCTTAATTAATACATAATGTGAAGCGCGATTAACATCATAATCTGGATCTTCTTCGTCTTTCTCAAATAATAGCAAATTAACATGTACGTCTCGCTCTGATTTAGTCAAAAAAATTGGCCCCACCACAATATGCTCTTTAGAAGCTGTATCGTATTCTAAACCGTATATATTTATGCTTAAATTATTCAAATTTTCAATTCGCGGAATATCTTTTAATTTTACTGGGAACGTTATATCCTCTAAATTTAATACAGTTGACCAATGGGGGTATGATAAAACACGGTCTGAGTGATCAGATGCTGGTTTTAAACTTGCACATAACGACCAAGCTAGGCAATGATTATCCTCATTTTTTATATTAATACACGCCCTCTTATTTTTGATATCCGGCGGTAAGTCTACATACGACGATGACCCTAGCGGTGAATACTTATTAATATTAATTTCGAGATGTGAAACGCTCGCTAAACTCCAGCCACTTTCCCTCTCCTGGTATTCCTCGGCTTTTTTTTGTATCTTACCAACCAGCAAGTCATAGACTTCACTCAAGTTAGAACTACCATCAATAATAATATATTTAGTATTAAAAGATTTTAGTTCACCTTGTTGTTGTTGATGTGAAGTGTTGTCATCGCCGTCGACGGTTGTCCCTGCTTCGGCCGCTGCTACATTTTGCGGTTTAATAAAATTACAAAACAGCTCCAATTGTAATTTGAAAATCTTCAAATCGGGGATTACATCTTCTATCAGCTTACATACCTTCAATTTAACGTTATCCAAAAATGACGGAATGTCAGCAGCTTCTCTATTTTCAACACGATAGCTTTTTATGCGGTGTTGAAAGGCACTCGCAATTTCGCTGATTCCATCCCTTTGAAGAACTGTCAAATTATTGGTACGATGGTTTTGAGAGCGCAGATGTCCCCTATACTGTAGAGCTGTCGATAGCGTCACCTTACACGTGTTGCATGTATATTCTTTCGCCGGTCGTGAAATCGATGGTCCTGCTGCGTTTAGCTGGTGGTTGCCAGAAGACGTAGAAGCAGAAGCAACTTTTTGCCTCTTAACAATTTCGGGTGAATGATCTTCTTCTTCTTCATTACGCTTACGTTTGTTCACATTTATATGTGTCGCTAAGAGATGTCGTTGAAAAACGCTAAAGCTGGTAAACGACTTACCACATAAATCGCACACAACACGATCATCAACTACAGCATGCATTGCAGTTGAAGATGTAGAAAAAATCCTCATACATGGATGTCTTTTTAAAGAGCTTTTACGACTAAAAGTTTTTTCACAAACGCCACAGTTAAAACGGTCCATCGTGAAAGTTTAAGTATCGGTATCTACAAACTAAAAAAAAAAGGAAAGTAAGATAATTAACAACAAACAAAAAATTTACTTACATTTTCCTCCTTCCAATAAACGTGTAAAAATTGGTTACTTTCGTATACTTTAATTTTATAACACAACCAAATTTCTTCAAATAGCTGTAAGCAGCACGGCAGTTCCTGATGTTCAAACTGAATTGGTTTATGTGGTAGAATCGATCCTTTTTTTTCTAATATATATTCAAAAATAACTTTATCGTTCATAATAATAACAACCTTGAAGACTATACTGATGCACTAATTTGAATAGATCATGAAGGAACACGTGTTCGTAGCACAGTAAACAACTTGCAGCATTTCGGCATATTTTATACCAAAGCAAACGCATAAAAATGACGTCATTTTGCACCTGCATGGCCATGGGAAAATAAAAATGACCTCGGTACTGCGTGTTACCTATAAATGCAAATTATGCAAGCCGTGTGCAAAATGCTAAACACGGCAAGCGAAAACTTTTACATTTGCTCTCAAGAATAATAATGAACAAAATATGTAAATTAAGTGAACGGATTATGCGCCATGGCAACTCCGTTGCTATATAAGTACTGTATACGCATTGCACATGCATAACAAAAAGTGTTTCAATTTCAAAAAACCAATCATGTCAATTGTGTATAATTGTGATACGCTCCTAAATTTAACCATTGTGAGTATTTGTAGTAATGTACCAATTAAACTACAATTGTATTACTTTTTGGCAACTGATAAAACAAAAGGCTTACCGAAAAAACTTGTAAACATGCTTTTGAGAAATTGGCATAGTGTTCAGTGGAATTTATTGAAAAAAGACAATGACCCATATCTATTTATAACATGTAGTGAAAATATCTCATTTCAAATTAATTTTCAATTCACACGAAAATTAGTCAAATTCTTACTAATTATGGGAAATCATTCAGACCCGCTTGTACGTGCTCAATGCCGTTACAATATTTTTAGTCAAACTATGAGTAGATTCAGTCCAGATCAAGCAGTATGTATTTTACATACATTTATTCAAACACCTTTGGGTAAAATGTGTGAAAGATGTTTAGCTCAAATTAACGGAACGCGAAGAGCATATGGTTTACGCGAATTTATACAGTGGGAAAATTTCGAACATTACCGGTTCACTTTCACTGGAATTGATGGATGTGACGAATTTATGGATGGATATGTGTTGAATAAAGACTTTTGGTGTTCTAGTTGTCAAATTGTACCGCTTTTCAAAGTGTTCAGATACGGTCAGTGTTTTCGCATGTTCCATGAAGATCATGCACAAAATTTTAGTCAATTACAATATCTTCACCACGGTATTTTAAATTTATATCATCCTAGATATAATAGGTATTCATAGTTATTAATTTCAATGAGAACAAAGAAAATGCTTTTGACCATGAGTTTGATTGGTATTCAATTTATTCTACATTCACATTACGTCATCCCTTCCTTTCCCTCCTTAATGCGTGAAATCACATTTATATATAAATGGCATGAGATTCAACCCAAGACACACACAACAGTTCAAGTAACGAACCAAGTTAAACCAAACACAACAAAAATGGCTGAGTACAGTCAAATGGAATTGAATCTACTAGATAATTTCAACTTATTGCCTGGCACAAGTTCAAGTCAGGCAATAAACAAACACGGTAATATTCCATCGGAGGTTACTACGCATTCGGAAAATGTACCAACAACTACCGCCAGGAAATCTACCAAGACTGGTGTGAAACGCAAAGCTGCTGTGGAGCAGAAACAACAAAAAAATAAGAAGATCTATATAGAAGAAGAACAAGAAGAAGAAGAAGAAGAAGAAACTGCCTCCGATTTGGAAATGGACGAGTTGAATAAAATTGGAATGTGTATTTCGACAGCAATCAAACCACTTAGGGAAATGAAAGTTAATTTTCCATACCCTATTAATGAAATGAAGATATTCAATCACCTGAAATGGCCTAGCGTCCTGGTGGACCTTGAAGGGATACATGAGGAAGGGTTTGCTGTTTTTTTACCTAAACGAGTAGCAGAAAGAATAACACCGGCATTCTGTGAGTCTATTCAAAGTAAGAATAATAAATATGCATTAGTCTATCTTGGTGAACTGGATACAGGCAAAGCAAACCATGCTAACTTGGTTCAGTTCAAAAAATTTTAATTATTTCTTCGTCTAATTAATTATTTTTTATTTTAACAAGAATTGTTAGAACATTACTGATGTTTTAACTTTGTTACTTTACTTGAACTGTACGTTTACAATTTAGATTGTGTGTGTGTTGAATTTAAACACTAATTTGTAACCTTTTTTTTTAAATTACTAACACATTTTTACTAATAAGCTGTATGTTTTGTCAACTCTTAATTTTTTTATTATATAGAAAATACGATTTAAAAATATTACTAACTGTTCTTTTAAATATAGATCTATTTTATTCACTTAACACTATGTTTGTATTATCTAAATTAATAATAAAACGATTTAATTTTAATAAGATGTCTTGATTTATTACTACTAATTTCATTAAAAAATTATATATATGTATTATTCACCTAAGTCTGAAATAAAAAAAAGTATTATTAGATTTAATTTGGATAGAATTTTTTTATACTAACATTAGTATAAACCATTATAAAGACGATACCCGCCTCTATATAATATGCCATTGTCGGGGTTAATTGAGTCATGTTTGCCGGCGGAAATGGCGTTGGTACCGGTCCACAATTGTACAAAAAACATATTGGCATATCCTACATATGTGTATTCAATTAATTAAAGCAATGTTAAATATTTAAATTAAAAGAAAATTCACATACCCTTAAATGTTGTGGTAGTAATAATACCAGGGATGTAACTGATGCAACTGTTAACAAAAATATGTTTAAGATTTCTTTGTTGATAACACTAACAACTGTATCTCTTACTTGACTCCATTATGGTATAAGGCTGTAAGTACTAGAGTGTGTAGAAAGATGTACTGTAACCATATGCGTTTGGCTTTCCGTTTATATACAATTCATTTCTCAGTGAAATCAGAGTTTCTAATGCATTTGTTTTTTATTTACATATACGTATCGATTAAATGTATTTACAAGTTACAATGTTGCAGCATTATATATAAGTACATACACATACAATGTATTGATGCGAACGCGCCTTAGCGTCGAGCGAAAGGAAAAGTTTTATTCACCGAGCGTAAGCGTAAGCGAACCGTTCTATACGACAAACGAAAGTGGGTCAGTCCCGGTCATCGTCGCATTCGGTACCTAGGCTTAGTTCGCATACTAAAAGTAAAACCAATATTCTTTAGTTATTTGTTTACAAAAATTAATTATTATTAATAGTACGTTGTCTATTTAATGCTCTTTTTAATTATTATTAATAGTATGTTATATATTACTTTTAACTTTGGAGAATAAGCAAAAATTCACATTAATATGTATAATTTCTATTATACTTCAATCTTTAAATTTATTTGTTTACAAAAAATTAATTATTAATATTGCGTTGTCTATTTAATACTATTTTTAATTACTTCTAACTTTGGAGAATAAGCAAAAATTCACATTAAGATGTATAATTTCTATTAGACTTCAATCTTCAAATTCGTTTTCCCCATAATTGAGATATATTTATAATGTAAGTACAGTATCTTACAAAAAAAAAAAAACGATCAACAAATAGCGCGTAATATTACAAGGTATTTTTTAAACATCTGACATGTGCGCGTACTCTGGAGGCTAGTTCGAGCCTATTAAAGGGTATTTTTTTAATTAAGTAAAAATATTACGACACAAAACGACACACGGCGCGTGCGCAAACATTTTCAAATTATTCACAAAATGGCCGACAGATGGCGCACACAAACCTAATGTGCTATCCGACCACCAGACGGCATGCCAAAACCTTCATTACGCTACCAGCCGACAGATGGCGACCACAGTTACAACTGGCAACGATGTTGCACTGAAGTTTTTGCACTGTTGTGGTCCAATCCCCGCGAATTATATCTACTGTTTTAGTTGGGTTCGTATTTTTTACCCGGACTTTTTAGTTGGGTTAGTATTTTTACCCGGAGTTTTAGTTGGGTTCGTATTTTTACCCGGAGTTTTAGTTGGGTTCGTATTTTTACCCGGAGTTTTAGTTGGGTTCGTAATTTTAGCCGGAGTTTTAGTTGGGTTCGTATTCTTTACCCGGACTTTTTAGTTGGGTTCGTAATTTTACCCGGAGGTTTAGTTGGGTTCGTAATTTTACGTGGACTTTTTAGTTGGGTTCGTATTTTTTACCCGGACTTTTAGTTGGGTTCGTAATTTTACCCGGAGTTTTAGTTGGGTTCGTAATTTTACCCGGAGTTTTAGTTGAGTTGGTAATTTTACCCGGAGTTTTAGTTGGGTTCGTAATTTTACCCGGACTTTTTATTTGGGTTCGTAATTTTACCCGGACTTTTTAGTTAGGTTCGTAATTTTACCCGGAGTTTTACTTGGGTTCGTAATTTTACCCGAACTTTTTAGTTGGGTTCGTATTTTTTACCCGGACTTTTAGTTGGGTTCGTAATTTTACCCGGAGTTTTAGTTGGGTTCGTAATTTTACCCCGAGTTTTACTTGGGTTCGTAATTTTACCCGGAGTTTTACTTGGGTTCGTAATTTTACCCGGAGTTTTAGTTGGGTTCGTAATTTTACCCGGAGTTTTAGTTGGGTTCGTAATTTTACCCGGACTTTTTAGTTGGGTTCGTATTTTTTACCCGGAGTTTTAGTTGGGTTCGTATTTTTTACCCGGAGTTTTAGTTGGGTTCGTATTTTTTACCCGGACTTTTTAGTTGGGTTAGTATTTTTACACGGAGTTTTAGTTGGGTTCGTATTTTTACCCGGAGTTTTAGTTGGGTTCGTATTTTTACCCGGAGTTTTAGTTGGGTTCGTAATTTTAGCCGGAGTTTTAGTTGGGTTCGTATTCTTTACCCGGACTTTTTAGTTGGGTTCGTAATTTTACCCGGAGTTTTAGTTGGGTTCGTAATTTTACCCGGAGTTTTAGTTGGGTTCGTAATTTTACCCGGAGGTTTAGTTGGGTTCGTAATTTTACCCGGACTTTTTAGTTGGGTTCGTATTTTTTACCCGGACTTTTAGTTGGGTTCGTAATTTTACCCGGAGTTTTAGTTGGGTTCGTAATTTTACCCGGAGTTTTAGTTGAGTTGGTAATTTTACCCGGAGTTTTAGTTGGGTTCGTAATTTTACCCGGACTTTTTATTTGGGTTCGTAATTTTACCCGGACTTTTTAGTTGGGTTCGTAATTTTACCCGGAGTTTTAGTTGGGTTCGTAATTTTACCCGGAGTTTTACTTGGGTTCGTAATTTTACCCGAACTTTTTAGTTGGGTTCGTATTTTTTACCCGGACTTTTAGTTGGGTTCGTAATTTTACCCGGAGTTTTAGTTGGGTTCGTAATTTTACCCGGAGTTTTAGTTGCGTTCGTAATTTTACGCGGAGTTGTACTTGGGATCGTAATTTTACCCGGAGTTTTACTTGGGTTCGTAATTTTACCCGGAGTTTTAGTTGGGTTCGTAATTTTACCCGGAGTTTTAGTTGGGTTCGTAATTTTACCCGGACTTTTTAGTTGGGTTCGTATTTTTTACCCGGACTTTTAGTTGGGTTCGTAATTTTACCCGGAGTTTTAGTTGGGTCCGTAATTTTACCCGGAGTTTTAGTTGAGCTCGAAATTTTACCCGGAGTTTTAGTTGGGTTCGTAATTTTACCCGGACTTTTTAGTTGGGTTTGTAATTTTACCCGGACTTTTTAGTTGGGTTCGTAATTTTACCCGGAGTCTTAAGTTAGGTTCGTATTTTTTATCCGGACTTTTTAGTTGGGTTCGTATTTTTTACCCGGAGTTTTAGTTGGGTTCGTAATTTTACCCGGAGTTTTAGTTGGGTTCGTATTTTTTACCCGGACTTTTTAGTTGGGTTAGTATTTTTACCCGGAGTTTTAGTTGGGTTCGTATTTTTACCCGGAGTGTTAGTTGGGTTCGTATTTTTACCCGGAGTTTTAGTTGGGTTCGTAATTTTAGCCGGAGTTTTAGTTGGGTTCGTATTCTTTACCCGGACTTTTTAGTTGGGTTCGTAATTTTACCCGGAGTTTTAGTTGGGTTCGTAATTTTACCCGGAGATTTAGTTGGGTTCGTAATTTTACCCGGAGGTTTAGTTGGGTTCGTAATTTTACCCGGACTTTTTAGTTGGGTTCGTATTTTTTACCCGGACTTTTAGTTGGGTTCGTAATTTTACCCGGAGTTTTAGTTGGGTTCGTAATTTTACCCGGAGTTTTAGTTGAGTTGGTAATTTTACCCGGAGTTTTAGTTGGGTTCGTAATTTTACCCGGACTTTTTATTTGGGTTCGTAATTTTACCCGGACTTTTTAGTTGGGTTCGTAATTTTACCCGGAGTTTTAGTTGGGTTCGTAATTTTACCCGGAGTTTTACTTTGGTTCGTAATTTTACCCGAACTCTTTAGTTGGGTTCGTATTTTTTACCCGGACTTTTAGTTGGGTTCGTAATTTTACCCGGAGTTTTAGTTGGGTTCGTAATTTTACCCGGAGTTTTAGTTGGGTTCGTAATTTTACCCGGAGTTTTACTTGGGTTCGTAATTTTACCCGGACTTTTACTTGGGTTCGTAATTTTACCCGGAGTTTTAGTTGGGTTCGTAATTTTACCCGGAGTTTTAGTTGGGTTCGTAATTTTACCCGGAGTTTTAGTTGGGTTCGTAATTTTACCCGGAGTTTTAGTTGGGTTCGTAATTTTACCCGGACTTTTTAGTTGGGTTCTAATTTTTTACCCGGACTTTTAGTTGGGTTCGTAATTTTACCCGGAGTTTTAGTTGGGTTCGTAATTTTACCCGGAGTTTTAGTTGAGTTCGTAATTTTACCCGGAGTTTTAGTTGGGTTCGTAATTTTACCCGGACTTTTTAGTTGGGTTCGTAATTTTACCCGGACTTTTTAGTTGGGTTCGTAATTTTACCCGGAGTCTTAAGTTAGGTTCGTATTTTTTATCCGGACTTTTTAGTTGGGTTCGTATTTTTTACCCGGAGTTTTAGTTGGGTTCGTAATTTTACCCGGAGTTTTAGTTGGGTTCGTATTTTTTACCCGGACTTTTTAGTTGGGTTAGTATTTTTACCCGGACTTTTAGTTGGGTTCGTATTTTTACCCGGAGTTTTAGTTGGGTTCGTATTTTTACCCGGAGTTTTAGTTGGGTTCGTAATTTTAGCCGGAGTTTTAGTTGGGTTCGTATTCTTTACCCGGACTTTTTAGTTGGGTTCGTAATTTTACCCGGAGTTTTAGGTGGGTTCATAATTTTACCCGGAGTTTTAGTTGGGTTCGTAATTTTACCCGGAGGTTTAGTTGGGTTCGTAATTTTACGCGGACTTTTTAGTTGGGTTCGTATTTTTTACCCGGACTTTTAGTTGGGTTCGTAATTTTACCCGGAGTTTTAGTTGGGTTCGTAATTTTACCCGGAGTTTTAGTTGAGTTGGTAATTTTACCCGGAGTTTTAGTTGGGTTCGTAATTTTACCCGGACTTTTTATTTGGGTTCGTAATTTTACCCGGACTTTTTAGTTAGGTTCGTAATTTTACCCGGAGTTTTACTTGGGTTCGTAATTTTACCCGAACTTTTTAGTTGGGTTCGTATTTTTTACCCGGACTTTTAGTTGGGTTCGTAATTTTACCCGGAGTTTTAGTTGGGTTCGTAATTTTACCCCGAGTTTTACTTGGGTTCGTAATTTTACCCGGAGTTTTACTTGGGTTCGTAATTTTACCCGGAGTTTTAGTTGGGTTCGTAATTTTACCCGGAGTTTTAGTTGGGTTCGTAATTTTACCCGGACTTTTTAGTTGGGTTCGTATTTTTTACCCGGAGTTTTAGTTGGGTTCGTATTTTTTACCCGGAGTTTTAGTTGGGTTCGTATTTTTTACCCGGACTTTTTAGTTGGGTTAGTATTTTTACACGGAGTTTTAGTTGGGTTCGTATTTTTACCCGGAGTTTTAGTTGGGTTCGTATTTTTTACCCGGACTTTTAGTTGGGTTCGTAATTTTACCCGGAGTTTTAGTTGGGTTCGTAATTTTACCCGGAGTTTTAGTTGAGTTGGTAATTTTACCCGGAGTTTTAGTTGGGTTTGTAATTTTACCCGGACTTTTTATTTGGGTTCGTAATTTTACCCGGACTTTTTAGTTGGGTTCGTAATTTTACCCGGAGTTTTAGTTGGGTTCGTAATTTTACCCGGAGTTTTACTTGGGTTCGTAATTTTACCCGAACTTTTTAGTTGGGTTCGTATTTTTTACCCGGACTTTTAGTTGGGTTCGTAATTTTACCCGGAGTTTTAGTTGGGTTCGTAATTTTACCCGGAGTTTTAGTTGCGTTCGTAATTTTACCCGGAGTTGTACTTGGGATCGTAATTTTACCCGGAGTTTTACTTGGGTTCGTAATTTTACCCGGAGTTTTAGTTGGGTTCGTAATTTTACCCGGAGTTTTAGTTGGGTTCGTAATTTTACCCGGACTTTTTAGTTGGGTTCGTATTTTTTACCTGGACTTTTAGTTGGGTTCGTAATTTTACCCGGAGTTTTAGTTGGGTCCGTAATTTTACCCGGAGTTTTAGTTGAGCTCGAAATTTTACCCGGAGTTTTAGTTGGGTTCGTAATTTTACCCGGACTTTTTAGTTGGGTTTGTAATTTTACCCGGACTTTTTAGTTGGGTTCGTAATTTTACCCGGAGTCTTAAGTTAGGTTCGTATTTTTTATCCGGACTTTTTAGTTGGGTTCGTATTTTTTACCCGGAGTTTTAGTTGGGTTCGTATTTTTTACCCGGACTTTTTAGTTGGGTTAGTATTTTTACCCGGAGTTTTAGTTGGGTTCGTATTTTTACCCGGAGTTTTAGTTGGGTTCGTATTTTTACCCGGAGTTTTAGTTGGGTTCGTAATTTTAGCCGGAGTTTTAGTTGGGTTCGTATTCTTTACCCGGACTTTTTAGTTGGGTTCGTAATTTTACCCGGACTTTTAGTTGGGTTCGTAATTTTACCCGGAGTTTTAGTTGGGTCCGTAATTTTACCCGGAGTTTTAGTTGAGCTCGAAATTTTACCCGGAGTTTTAGTTGGGTTCGTAATTTTACCCGGACTTTTTAGTTGGGTTTGTAATTTTACCCGGACTTTTTAGTTGGGTTCGTAATTTTACCCGGAGTCTTAAGTTAGGTTCGTATTTTTTATCCGGACTTTTTAGTTGGGTTCGTATTTTTTACCCGGAGTTTTAGTTGGGTTCGTAATTTTACCCGGAGTTTTAGTTGGGTTCGTATTTTTTACCCGGACTTTTTAGTTGGGTTAGTATTTTTACCCGGAGTTTTAGTTGGGTTCGTATTTTTACCCGGAGTTTTAGTTGGGTTCGTATTTTTACCCGGAGTTTTAGTTGGGTTCGTAATTTTAGCCGGAGTTTTAGTTGGGTTCGTATTCTTTACCCGGACTTTTTAGTTGGGTTCGTAATTTTACCCGGAGGTTTAGTTGGGTTCGTAATTTTACCCGGAGATTTAGTTGGGTTCGTAATTTTACCCGGAGGTTTAGTTGGGTTCGTAATTTTACCCGGACTTTTTAGTTGGGTTCGTATTTTTTACCCGGACTTTTAGTTGGGTTCGTAATTTTACCCGGAGTTTTAGTTGGGTTCGTAATTTTACCCGGAGTTTTAGTTGAGTTGGTAATTTTACCCGGAGTTTTAGTTGGGTTCGTAATTTTACCCGGACTTTTTATTTGGGTTCGTAATTTTACCCGGACTTTTTAGTTGGGTTCGTAATTTTACCCGGAGTTTTAGTTGGGTTCGTAATTTTACCCGGAGTTTTACTTTGGTTCGTAATTTTACCCGAACTCTTTAGTTGGGTTCGTATTTTTTACCCGGACTTTTAGTTGGGTTCGTAATTTTACCCGGAGTTTTAGTTGGGTTCGTAATTTTACCCGGAGTTTTAGTTGGGTTCGTAATTTTACCCGGAGTTTTACTTGGGTTCGTAATTTTACCCGGACTTTTACTTGGGTTCGTAATTTTACCCGGAGTTTTAGTTGGGTTCGTAATTTTACCCGGAGTTTTAGTTGGGTTCGTAATTTTACCCGGAGTTTTAGTTGGGTTCGTAATTTTACCCGGAGTTTTAGTTGGGTTCGTAATTTTACCCGGACTTTTTAGTTGGGTTCTAATTTTTTACCCGGACTTTTAGTTGGGTTCGTAATTTTACCCGGAGTTTTAGTTGGGTTCGTAATTTTACCCGGAGTTTTAGTTGAGTTCGTAATTTTACCCGGAGTTTTAGTTGGGTTCGTAATTTTACCCGGACTTTTTAGTTGGGTTCGTAATTTTACCCGGACTTTTTAGTTGGGTTCGTAATTTTACCCGGAGTCTTAAGTTAGGTTCGTATTTTTTATCCGGACTTTTTAGTTGGGTTCGTATTTTTTACCCGGAGTTTTAGTTGGGTTCGTAATTTTACCCGGAGTTTTAGTTGGGTTCGTATTTTTTACCCGGACTTTTTAGTTGGGTTAGTATTTTTACCCGGAGTTTTAGTTGGGTTCGTATTTTTACCCGGAGTTTTAGTTGGGTTCGTATTTTTACCCGGAGTTTTAGTTGGGTTCGTAATTTTAGCCGGAGTTTTAGTTGGGTTCGTATTCTTTACCCGGACTTTTTAGTTGGGTTCGTAATTTTACCCGGAGTTTTAGGTGGGTTCATAATTTTACCCGGAGTTTTAGTTGGGTTCGTAATTTTACCCGGAGGTTTAGTTGGGTTCGTAATTTTACGCGGACTTTTTAGTTGGGTTCGTATTTTTTACCCGGACTTTTAGTTGGGTTCGTAATTTTACCCGGAGTTTTAGTTGGGTTCGTAATTTTACCCGGAGTTTTAGTTGAGTTGGTAATTTTACCCGGAGTTTTAGTTGGGTTCGTAATTTTACCCGGACTTTTTATTTGGGTTCGTAATTTTACCCGGACTTTTTAGTTAGGTTCGTAATTTTACCCGGAGTTTTACTTGGGTTCGTAATTTTACCCGAACTTTTTAGTTGGGTTCGTATTTTTTACCCGGACTTTTAGTTGGGTTCGTAATTTTACCCGGAGTTTTAGTTGGGTTCGTAATTTTACCCCGAGTTTTACTTGGGTTCGTAATTTTACCCGGAGTTTTACTTGGGTTCGTAATTTTACCCGGAGTTTTAGTTGGGTTCGTAATTTTACCCGGAGTTTTAGTTGGGTTCGTAATTTTACCCGGACTTTTTAGTTGGGTTCGTATTTTTTACCCGGAGTTTTAGTTGGGTTCGTATTTTTTACCCGGAGTTTTAGTTGGGTTCGTATTTTTTACCCGGACTTTTTAGTTGGGTTAGTATTTTTACACGGAGTTTTAGTTGGGTTCGTATTTTTACCCGGAGTTTTAGTTGGGTTCGTATTTTTACCCGGAGTTTTAGTTGGGTTCGTAATTTTAGCCGGAGTTTTAGTTGGGTTCGTATTCTTTACCCGGACTTTTTAGTTGGGTTCGTAATTTTACCCGGAGTTTTAGTTGGGTTCGTAATTTTACCCGGAGTTTTAGTTGGGTTCGTAATTTTACCCGGAGGTTTAGTTGGGTTCGTAATTTTACCCGGACTTTTTAGTTGGGTTCGTATTTTTTACCCGGACTTTTAGTTGGGTTCGTAATTTTACCCGGAGTTTTAGTTGGGTTCGTAATTTTACCCGGAGTTTTAGTTGAGTTGGTAATTTTACCCGGAGTTTTAGTTGGGTTTGTAATTTTACCCGGACTTTTTATTTGGGTTCGTAATTTTACCCGGACTTTTTAGTTGGGTTCGTAATTTTACCCGGAGTTTTAGTTGGGTTCGTAATTTTACCCGGAGTTTTACTTGGGTTCGTAATTTTACCCGAACTTTTTAGTTGGGTTCGTATTTTTTACCCGGACTTTTAGCTGGGTTCGTAATTTTACCCGGAGTTTTAGTTGGGTTCGTAATTTTACCCGGAGTTTTAGTTGCGTTCGTAATTTTACCCGGAGTTGTACTTGGGATCGTAATTTTACCCGGAGTTTTACTTGGGTTCGTAATTTTACCCGGAGTTTTAGTTGGGTTCGTAATTTTACCCGGAGTTTTAGTTGGGTTCGTAATTTTACCCGGACTTTTTAGTTGGGTTCGTATTTTTTACCCGGACTTTTAGTTGGGTTCGTAATTTTACCCGGAGTTTTAGTTGGGTCCGTAATTTTACCCGGAGTTTTAGTTGAGCTCGAAATTTTACCCGGAGTTTTAGTTGGGTTCGTAATTTTACCCGGACTTTTTAGTTGGGTTTGTAATTTTACCCGGACTTTTTAGTTGGGTTCGTAATTTTACCCGGAGTTTTACTTGGGTTCGTAATTTTACCCGGACTTTTACTTGGGTTCGTAATTATACCCGGAGTTTTAGTTGGGTTCGTAATTTTACCCGGAGTTTTAGTTGGGTTCGTAATTTTACCCGGAGTTTTAGTTGGGTTCGTAATTTTACCCGGAGTTTTAGTTGGGTTCGTAATTTTACCCGGACTTTTTAGTTGGGTTCTAATTTTTTACCCGGACTTTTAGTTGGGTTCGTAATTTTACCCGGAGTTTTAGTTGGGTTCGTAATTTTACCCGGAGTTTTAGTTGAGTTCGTAATTTTACCCGGAGTTTTAGTTGGGTTCGTAATTTTACCCGGACTTTTTAGTTGGGTTCGTAATTTTACCCGGACTTTTTAGTTGGGTTCGTAATTTTACCCGGAGTCTTAAGTTAGGTTCGTATTTTTTATCCGGACTTTTTAGTTGGGTTCGTATTTTTTACCCGGAGTTTTAGTTGGGTTCGTAATTTTACCCGGAGTTTTAGTTGGGTTCGTATTTTTTACCCGGACTTTTTAGTTGGGTTAGTATTTTTACCCGGAGTTTTAGTTGGGTTCGTATTTTTACCCGGAGTTTTAGTTGGGTTCGTATTTTTACCCGGAGTTTTAGTTGGGTTCGTAATTTTAGCCGGAGTTTTAGTTGGGTTCGTATTCTTTACCCGGACTTTTTAGTTGGGTTCGTAATTTTACCCGGAGTTTTAGGTGGGTTCATAATTTTACCCGGAGTTTTAGTTGGGTTCGTAATTTTACCCGGAGGTTTAGTTGGGTTCGTAATTTTACGCGGACTTTTTAGTTGGGTTCGTATTTTTTACCCGGACTTTTAGTTGGGTTCGTAATTTTACCCGGAGTTTTAGTTGGGTTCGTAATTTTACCCGGAGTTTTAGTTGAGTTGGTAATTTTACCCGGAGTTTTAGTTGGGTTCGTAATTTTACCCGGACTTTTTATTTGGGTTCGTAATTTTACCCGGACTTTTTAGTTAGGTTCGTAATTTTACCCGGAGTTTTACTTGGGTTCGTAATTTTACCCGAACTTTTTAGTTGGGTTCGTATTTTTTACCCGGACTTTTAGTTGGGTTCGTAATTTTACCCGGAGTTTTAGTTGGGTTCGTAATTTTACCCCGAGTTTTACTTGGGTTCGTAATTTTACCCGGAGTTTTACTTGGGTTCGTAATTTTACCCGGAGTTTTAGTTGGGTTCGTAATTTTACCCGGAGTTTTAGTTGGGTTCGTAATTTTACCCGGACTTTTTAGTTGGGTTCGTATTTTTTACCCGGAGTTTTAGTTGGGTTCGTATTTTTTACCCGGAGTTTTAGTTGGGTTCGTATTTTTTACCCGGACTTTTTAGTTGGGTTAGTATTTTTACACGGAGTTTTAGTTGGGTTCGTATTTTTACCCGGAGTTTTAGTTGGGTTCGTATTTTTACCCGGAGTTTTAGTTGGGTTCGTAATTTTAGCCGGAGTTTTAGTTGGGTTCGTATTCTTTACCCGGACTTTTTAGTTGGGTTCGTAATTTTACCCGGAGTTTTAGTTGGGTTCGTAATTTTACCCGGAGTTTTAGTTGGGTTCGTAATTTTACCCGGAGGTTTAGTTGGGTTCGTAATTTTACCCGGACTTTTTAGTTGGGTTCGTATTTTTTACCCGGACTTTTAGTTGGGTTCGTAATTTTACCCGGAGTTTTAGTTGGGTTCGTAATTTTACCCGGAGTTTTAGTTGAGTTGGTAATTTTACCCGGAGTTTTAGTTGGGTTTGTAATTTTACCCGGACTTTTTATTTGGGTTCGTAATTTTACCCGGACTTTTTAGTTGGGTTCGTAATTTTACCCGGAGTTTTAGTTGGGTTCGTAATTTTACCCGGAGTTTTACTTGGGTTCGTAATTTTACCCGAACTTTTTAGTTGGGTTCGTATTTTTTACCCGGACTTTTAGTTGGGTTCGTAATTTTACCCGGAGTTTTAGTTGGGTTCGTAATTTTACCCGGAGTTTTAGTTGCGTTCGTAATTTTACCCGGAGTTGTACTTGGGATCGTAATTTTACCCGGAGTTTTACTTGGGTTCGTAATTTTACCCGGAGTTTTAGTTGGGTTCGTAATTTTACCCGGAGTTTTAGTTGGGTTCGTAATTTTACCCGGACTTTTTAGTTGGGTTCGTATTTTTTACCCGGACTTTTAGTTGGGTTCGTAATTTTACCCGGAGTTTTAGTTGGGTCCGTAATTTTACCCGGAGTTTTAGTTGAGCTCGAAATTTTACCCGGAGTTTTAGTTGGGTTCGTAATTTTACCCGGAATTTTTAGTTGGGTTTGTAATTTTACCCGGACTTTTTAGTTGGGTTCGTAATTTTACCCGGAGTCTTAAGTTAGGTTCGTATTTTTTATCCGGACTTTTTAGTTGGGTTCGTATTTTTTACCCGGAGTTTTAGTTGGGTTCGTAATTTTACCCGGAGTTTTAGTTGGGTTCGTATTTTTTACCCGGACTTTTTAGTTGGGTTAGTATTTTTACCCGGAGTTTTAGTTGGGTTCGTATTTTTACCCGGAGTTTTAGTTGGGTTCGTATTTTTACCCGGAGTTTTAGTTGGGTTCGTAATTTTAGCCGGAGTTTTAGTTGGGTTCGTATTCTTTACCCGGACTTTTTAGTTGGGTTCGTAATTTTACCCGGAGTTTTAGTTGGGTTCGTAATTTTACCCGGAGATTTAGTTGGGTTCGTAATTTTACCCGGAGGTTTAGTTGGGTTCGTAATTTTACCCGGACTTTTTAGTTGGGTTCGTATTTTTTACCCGGACTTTTAGTTGGGTTCGTAATTTTACCCGGAGTTTTAGTTGGGTTCGTAATTTTACCCGGAGTTTTAGTTGAGTTGGTAATTTTACCCGGAGTTTTAGTTGGGTTCGTAATTTTACCCGGACTTTTTATTTGGGTTCGTAATTTTACCCGGACTTTTTAGTTGGGTTCGTAATTTTACCCGGAGTTTTAGTTGGGTTCGTAATTTTACCCGGAGTTTTACTTTGGTTCGTAATTTTACCCGAACTCTTTAGTTGGGTTCGTATTTTTTACCCGGACTTTTAGTTGGGTTCGTAATTTTACCCGGAGTTTTAGTTGGGTTCGTAATTTTACCCGAACTTTTTAGTTGGGTTCGTATTTTTTACCCGGACTTTTAGTTGGGTTCGTAATTTTACCCGGAGTTTTAGTTGGGTTCGTAATTTTACCCGGAGTTTTACTTTGGTTCGTAATTTTACCCGAACTCTTTAGTTGGGTTCGTATTTTTTACCCGGACTTTTAGTTGGGTTCGTAATTTTACCCGGACTTTTACTTGGGTTCGTAATTTTACCCGGACTTTTAGTTGGGTTCGTAATTTTACCCGGAGTTTTAGTTGGGTTCGTAATTTTACCCGGAGTTTTAGTTGAGTTCGTAATTTTACCCGGAGTTTTAGTTGGGTTCGTAATTTTACCCGGACTTTTTAGTTGGGTTCGTAATTTTACCCGGAGTTTTTAGTTGGGTTCGTAATTTTACCCGGAGTCTTAAGTTAGGTTCGTATTTTTTATCCGGACTTTTTAGTTGGGTTCGTATTTTTTACCCGGAGTTTTAGTTGGGTTCGTAATTTTACCCGGAGTTTTAGTTGGGTTCGTATTTTTTACCCGGACTTTTTAGTTGGGTTAGTATT
Source organism: Melinopterus prodromus (assembly GCA_964023965.1). NCBI lineage: Eukaryota > Metazoa > Arthropoda > Insecta > Coleoptera > Scarabaeidae > Melinopterus > Melinopterus prodromus. The sequence continues at coordinate 477,304 of CAXIES010000088.1, forward strand.
TTTACCCGGAGTTTTAGTTGGGTTCGTATTTTTACCCGGAGTTTTAGTTGGGTTCGTATTTTTACCCGGAGTTTTAGTTGGGTTCGTAATTTTAGCCGGAGTTTTAGTTGGGTTCGTATTCTTTACCCGGACTTTTTAGTTGGGTTCGTAATTTTACCCGGAGTTTTAGGTGGGTTCATAATCTTACCCGGAGTTTTAGTTGGGTTCGTAATTTTACCCGGAGGTTTAGTTGGGTTCGTAATTTTACGCGGACTTTTTAGTTGGGTTCGTATTTTTTACCCGGACTTTTAGTTGGGTTCGTAATTTTACCCGGAGTTTTAGTTGGGTTCGTAATTTTACCCGGAGTTTTAGTTGAGTTGGTAATTTTACCCGGAGTTTTAGTTGGGTTCGTAATTTTACCCGGACTTTTTATTTGGGTTCGTAATTTTACCCGGACTTTTTAGTTAGGTTCGTAATTTTACCCGGAGTTTTACTTGGGTTCGTAATTTTACCCGAACTTTTTAGTTGGGTTCGTATTTTTTACCCGGACTTTTAGTTGGGTTCGTAATTTTACCCGGAGTTTTAGTTGGGTTCGTAATTTTACCCCGAGTTTTACTTGGGTTCGTAATTTTACCCGGAGTTTTACTTGGGTTCGTAATTTTACCCGGAGTTTTAGTTGGGTTCGTAATTTTACCCGGAGTTTTAGTTGGGTTCGTAATTTTACCCGGACTTTTTAGTTGGGTTCGTATTTTTTATCCGGAGTTTTAGTTGGGTTCGTATTTTTTACCCGGAGTTTTAGTTGGGTTCGTATTTTTTACCCGGACTTTTTAGTTGGGTTAGTATTTTTACACGGAGTTTTAGTTGGGTTCGTATTTTTACCCGGAGTTTTAGTTGGGTTCGTATTTTTACCCGGAGTTTTAGTTGGGTTCGTAATTTTAGCCGGAGTTTTAGTTGGGTTCGTATTCTTTACCCGGACTTTTTAGTTGGGTTCGTAATTTTACCCGGAGTTTTAGTTGGGTTCGTAATTTTACCCCGAGTTTTACTTGGGTTCGTAATTTTACCCGGAGTTTTAGTTCGGTTCGTAATTTTACCCGGAGTTTTAGTTGGGTTCGTAATTTTACCCGGACTTTTTAGTTGGGTTCGTATTTTTTACCCGGAGTTTTAGTTGGGTTCGTATTTTTTACCCGGAGTTTTAGTTGGGTTCGTATTTTTTACCCGGACTTTTTAGTTGGGTTAGTATTTTTACACGGAGTTTTAGTTGGGTTCGTATTTTTACCCGGAGTTTTAGTTGGGTTCGTATTTTTACCCGGAGTTTTAGTTGGGTTCGTAATTTTAGCCGGAGTTTTAGTTGGGTTCGTATTCTTTACCCGGACTTTTTAGTTGGGTTCGTAATTTTACCCGGAGTTTTAGTTGGGTTCGTAATTTTACCCGGAGTTTTAGTTGGGTTCGTAATGTTACCCGGAGGTTTAGTTGGGTTCGTAATTTTACCCGGACTTTTTAGTTGGGTTCGTATTTTTTACCCGGACTTTTAGTTGGGTTCGTAATTTTACCCGGAGTTTTAGTTGGGTTCGTAATTTTACCCGGAGTTTTAGTTGAGTTGGTAATTTTACCCGGAGTTTTAGTTGGGTTCGTAATTTTACCCGGACTTTTTATTTGGGTTCGTAATTTTACCCGGACCTTTTAGTTGGGTTCGTAATTTTACCCGGAGTTTTAGTTGGGTTCGTAATTTTACCCGGAGTTTTACTTGGGTTCGTAATTTTACCCGAACTTTTTAGTTGGGTTCGTATTTTTTACCCGGACTTTTAGTTGGGTTCGTAATTTTACCCGGAGTTTTAGTTGGGTTCGTAATTTTACCCGGAGTTTTAGTTGCGTTCGTAATTTTACCCGGAGTTGTACTTGGGATCGTAATTTTACCCGGAGTTTTACTTGGGTTCGTAATTTTACCCGGAGTTTTAGTTGGGTTCGTAATTTTACCCGGAGTTTTAGTTGGGTTCGTAATTTTACCAGGACTTTTTAGTTGGGTTCGTATTTTTTACCCGGACTTTTAGTTGGGTTCGTAATTTTACCCGGAGTTTTAGTTGGGTCCGTAATTTTACCCGGAGTTTTAGTTGAGCTCGAAATTTTACCCGGAGTTTTAGTTGGGTTCGTAATTTTACCCGGACTTTTTAGTTGGGTTTGTAATTTTACCCGGACTTTTTAGTTGGGTTCGTAATTTTACCCGGAGTCTTAAGTTAGGTTCGTATTTTTTATCCGGACTTTTTAGTTGGGTTCGTATTTTTTACCCGGCGTTTTAGTTGGGTTCGTAATTTTACCCGGAGTTTTAGTTGGGTTCGTATTTTTTACCCGGACTTTTTAGTTGGGTTAGTATTTTTACCCGGAGTTTTAGTTGGGTTCGTATTTTTACCCGGAGTTTTAGTTGGGTTCGTATTTTTACCCGGAGTTTTAGTTGGGTTCGTAATTTTAGCCGGAGTTTTAGTTGGGTTCGTATTCTTTACCCGGACTTTTTAGTTGGGTTCGTAATTTTACCCGGAGTTTTAGTTGGGTTCGTAATTTTACCCGGAGATTTATTTGGGTTCGTAATTTTACCCGGAGGTTTAGTTGGGTTCGTAATTTTACCCGGACTTTTTAGTTGGGTTTGTATTTTTTACCCGGACTTTTAGTTGGGTTCGTAATTTTACCCGGAGTTTTAGTTGGGTTCGTAATTTTACCCGGAGTTTTAGTTGAGTTGGTAATTTTACCCGGAGTTATAGTTGGGTTCGTAATTTTACCCGGACTTTTTATTTGGGTTCGTAATTTTACCCGGACTTTTTAGTTGGGTTCGTAATTTTACCCGGAGTTTTAGTTGGGTTCGTAATTTTACCCGGAGTTTTACTTTGGTTCGTAATTTTACCCGAACTCTTTAGTTGGGTTCGTAATTTTTACCCGGACTTTTAGTTGGGTTCGTAATTTTACCCGGAGTTTTAGTTGGGTTCGTAATTTTACCCGGAGTTTTAGTTGGGTTCGTAATTTTACCCGGAGTTTTACTTGGGTTCGTAATATTACCCGGACTTTTACTTGGGTTCGTAATTTTACCCGGAGTTTTAGTTGGGTTCGTAATTTTACCCGGAGTTTTAGTTGGGTTCGTAATTTTACCCGGAGTTTTAGTTGGGTTCGTAATTTTACCCGGAGTTTTAGTTGGGTTCGTAATTTTACCCGGACTTTTTAGTTGGGTTCTAATTTTTTACCCGGACTTTTAGTTGGGTTCGTAATTTTACCCGGAGTTTTAGTTGGGTTCGTAATTTTACCCGGAGTTTTAGTTGAGTTCGTAATTTTACCCGGAGTTTTACTTTGGTTCGTAATTTTACCCGGACTTTTAGTTGGGTTCGTAATTTTACCCGGAGTTTTACTTTGGTTCGTAATTTTACCCGAACTCTTTAGTTGGGTTCGTATTTTTTACCCGGACTTTTTAGTTGGGTTAGTATTTTTACCCGGAGTTTTAGTTGGGTTCGTATTTTTACCCGGAGTTTTAGTTGGGTTCGTATTTTTACCCGGAGTTTTACTTTGGTTCGTAATTTTACCCGAACTCTTTAGTTGGGTTCGTATTTTTTACCCGGACTTTTAGTTGGGTTCGTAATTTTACCCGGAGTTTTAGTTGGGTTCGTAATTTTACCCGAACTTTTTAGTTGGGTTCGTATTTTTTACCCGGACTTTTAGTTGGGTTCGTAATTTTACCCGGAGTTTTAGTTGGGTTCGTAATTTTACCCGGAGTTTTACTTTGGTTCGTAATTTTACCCGAACTCTTTAGTTGGGTTCGTATTTTTTACCCGGACTTTTAGTTGGGTTCGTAATTTTACCCGGACTTTTACTTGGGTTCGTAATTTTACCCGGACTTTTAGTTGGGTTCGTAATTTTACCCGGAGTTTTAGTTGGGTTCGTAATTTTACCCGGAGTTTTAGTTGAGTTCGTAATTTTACCCGGAGTTTTAGTTGGGTTCGTAATTTTACCCGGAGTTTTAGTTGGGTTCGTATTTTTACCCGGAGTTTTAGTTGGGTTCGTAATTTTAGCCGGAGTTTTAGTTGGGTTCGTATTCTTTACCCGGACTTTTTAGTTGGGTTCGTAATTTTACCCGGAGTTTTAGGTGGGTTCATAATCTTACCCGGAGTTTTAGTTGGGTTCGTAATTTTACCCGGAGGTTTAGTTGGGTTCGTAATTTTACGCGGACTTTTTAGTTGGGTTCGTATTTTTTACCCGGACTTTTAGTTGGGTTCGTAATTTTACCCGGAGTTTTAGTTGGGTTCGTAATTTTACCCGGAGTTTTAGTTGAGTTGGTAATTTTACCCGGAGTTTTAGTTGGGTTCGTAATTTTACCCGGACTTTTTATTTGGGTTCGTAATTTTACCCGGACTTTTTAGTTAGGTTCGTAATTTTACCCGGAGTTTTACTTGGGTTCGTAATTTTACCCGAACTTTTTAGTTGGGTTCGTATTTTTTACCCGGACTTTTAGTTGGGTTCGTAATTTTACCCGGAGTTTTAGTTGGGTTCGTAATTTTACCCCGAGTTTTACTTGGGTTCGTAATTTTACCCGGAGTTTTACTTGGGTTCGTAATTTTACCCGGAGTTTTAGTTGGGTTCGTAATTTTACCCGGAGTTTTAGTTGGGTTCGTAATTTTACCCGGACTTTTTAGTTGGGTTCGTATTTTTTATCCGGAGTTTTAGTTGGGTTCGTATTTTTTACCCGGAGTTTTAGTTGGGTTCGTATTTTTTACCCGGACTTTTTAGTTGGGTTAGTATTTTTACACGGAGTTTTAGTTGGGTTCGTATTTTTACCCGGAGTTTTAGTTGGGTTCGTATTTTTACCCGGAGTTTTAGTTGGGTTCGTAATTTTAGCCGGAGTTTTAGTTGGGTTCGTATTCTTTACCCGGACTTTTTAGTTGGGTTCGTAATTTTACCCGGAGTTTTAGTTGGGTTCGTAATTTTACCCCGAGTTTTACTTGGGTTCGTAATTTTACCCGGAGTTTTAGTTGGGTTCGTAATTTTACCCGGAGTTTTAGTTGGGTTCGTAATTTTACCCGGACTTTTTAGTTGGGTTCGTATTTTTTACCCGGAGTTTTAGTTGGGTTCGTATTTTTTACCCGGAGTTTTAGTTGGGTTCGTATTTTTTACCCGGACTTTTTAGTTGGGTTAGTATTTTTACACGGAGTTTTAGTTGGGTTCGTATTTTTACCCGGAGTTTTAGTTGGGTTCGTATTTTTACCCGGAGTTTTAGTTGGGTTCGTAATTTTAGCCGGAGTTTTAGTTGGGTTCGTATTCTTTACCCGGACTTTTTAGTTGGGTTCGTAATTTTACCCGGAGTTTTAGTTGGGTTCGTAATTTTACCCGGAGTTTTAGTTGGGTTCGTAATGTTACCCGGAGGTTTAGTTGGGTTCGTAATTTTACCCGGACTTTTTAGTTGGGTTCGTATTTTTTACCCGGACTTTTAGTTGGGTTCGTAATTTTACCCGGAGTTTTAGTTGGGTTCGTAATTTTACCCGGAGTTTTAGTTGAGTTGGTAATTTTACCCGGAGTTTTAGTTGGGTTCGTAATTTTACCCGGACTTTTTATTTGGGTTCGTAATTTTACCCGGACCTTTTAGTTGGGTTCGTAATTTTACCCGGAGTTTTAGTTGGGTTCGTAATTTTACCCGGAGTTTTACTTGGGTTCGTAATTTTACCCGAACTTTTTAGTTGGGTTCGTATTTTTTACCCGGACTTTTAGTTGGGTTCGTAATTTTACCCGGAGTTTTAGTTGGGTTCGTAATTTTACCCGGAGTTTTAGTTGCGTTCGTAATTTTACCCGGAGTTGTACTTGGGATCGTAATTTTACCCGGAGTTTTACTTGGGTTCGTAATTTTACCCGGAGTTTTAGTTGGGTTCGTAATTTTACCCGGAGTTTTAGTTGGGTTCGTAATTTTACCAGGACTTTTTAGTTGGGTTCGTATTTTTTACCCGGACTTTTAGTTGGGTTCGTAATTTTACCCGGAGTTTTAGTTGGGTCCGTAATTTTACCCGGAGTTTTAGTTGAGCTCGAAATTTTACCCGGAGTTTTAGTTGGGTTCGTAATTTTACCCGGACTTTTTAGTTGGGTTTGTAATTTTACCCGGACTTTTTAGTTGGGTTCGTAATTTTACCCGGAGTCTTAAGTTAGGTTCGTATTTTTTATCCGGACTTTTTAGTTGGGTTCGTATTTTTTACCCGGCGTTTTAGTTGGGTTCGTAATTTTACCCGGAGTTTTAGTTGGGTTCGTATTTTTTACCCGGACTTTTTAGTTGGGTTAGTATTTTTACCCGGAGTTTTAGTTGGGTTCGTATTTTTACCCGGAGTTTTAGTTGGGTTCGTATTTTTACCCGGAGTTTTAGTTGGGTTCGTAATTTTAGCCGGAGTTTTAGTTGGGTTCGTATTCTTTACCCGGACTTTTTAGTTGGGTTCGTAATTTTACCCGGAGTTTTAGTTGGGTTCGTAATTTTACCCGGAGATTTATTTGGGTTCGTAATTTTACCCGGAGGTTTAGTTGGGTTCGTAATTTTACCCGGACTTTTTAGTTGGGTTTGTATTTTTTACCCGGACTTTTAGTTGGGTTCGTAATTTTACCCGGAGTTTTAGTTGGGTTCGTAATTTTACCCGGAGTTTTAGTTGAGTTGGTAATTTTACCCGGAGTTATAGTTGGGTTCGTAATTTTACCCGGACTTTTTATTTGGGTTCGTAATTTTACCCGGACTTTTTAGTTGGGTTCGTAATTTTACCCGGAGTTTTAGTTGGGTTCGTAATTTTACCGGAGTTTTACTTTGGTTCGTAATTTTACCCGAACTCTTTAGTTGGGTTCGTATTTTTTACCCGGACTTTTAGTTGGGTTCGTAATTTTACCCGGAGTTTTAGTTGGGTTCGTAATTTTACCCGGAGTTTTAGTTGGGTTCGTAATTTTACCCGGAGTTTTACTTGGGTTCGTAATATTACCCGGACTTTTACTTGGGTTCGTAATTTTACCCGGAGTTTTAGTTGGGTTCGTAATTTTACCCGGAGTTTTAGTTGGGTTCGTAATTTTACCCGGAGTTTTAGTTGGGTTCGTAATTTTACCCGGAGTTTTAGTTGGGTTCGTAATTTTACCCGGACTTTTTAGTTGGGTTCTAATTTTTTACCCGGACTTTTAGTTGGGTTCGTAATTTTACCCGGAGTTTTAGTTGGGTTCGTAATTTTACCCGGAGTTTTAGTTGAGTTCGTAATTTTACCCGGAGTTTTACTTTGGTTCGTAATTTTACCCGGACTTTTAGTTGGGTTCGTAATTTTACCCGGAGTTTTACTTTGGTTCGTAATTTTACCCGAACTCTTTAGTTGGGTTCGTATTTTTTACCCGGACTTTTTAGTTGGGTTAGTATTTTTACCCGGAGTTTTAGTTGGGTTCGTATTTTTACCCGGAGTTTTAGTTGGGTTCGTATTTTTACCCGGAGTTTTACTTTGGTTCGTAATTTTACCCGAACTCTTTAGTTGGGTTCGTATTTTTTACCCGGACTTTTAGTTGGGTTCGTAATTTTACCCGGAGTTTTAGTTGGGTTCGTAATTTTACCCGAACTTTTTAGTTGGGTTCGTATTTTTTACCCGGACTTTTAGTTGGGTTCGTAATTTTACCCGGAGTTTTAGTTGGGTTCGTAATTTTACCCGGAGTTTTACTTTGGTTCGTAATTTTACCCGAACTCTTTAGTTGGGTTCGTATTTTTTACCCGGACTTTTAGTTGGGTTCGTAATTTTACCCGGACTTTTACTTGGGTTCGTAATTTTACCCGGACTTTTAGTTGGGTTCGTAATTTTACCCGGAGTTTTAGTTGGGTTCGTAATTTTACCCGGAGTTTTAGTTGAGTTCGTAATTTTACCCGGAGTTTTAGTTGGGTTCGTAATTTTACCCGGACTTTTTAGTTGGGTTCGTAATTTTACCCGGAGTTTTTAGTTGGGTTCGTAATTTTACCCGGAGTCTTAAGTTAGGTTCGTATTTTTTATCCGGACTTTTTAGTTGGGTTCGTATTTTTTACCCGGAGTTTTAGTTGGGTTCGTAATTTTACCCGGAGTTTTAGTTGGGTTCGTATTTTTTACCCGGACTTTTTAGTTGGGTTAGTATTTTTACCCGGAGTTTTAGTTGGGTTCGTATTTTTACCCGGAGTTTTAGTTGGGTTCGTATTTTTACCCGGAGTTTTAGTTGGGTTCGTAATTTTAGCCGGAGTTTTAGTTGGGTTCGTATTCTTTACCCGGACTTTTTAGTTGGGTTCGTAATTTTACCCGGAGTTTTAGGTGGGTTCATAATCTTACCCGGAGTTTTAGTTGGGTTCGTAATTTTACCCGGAGGTTTAGTTGGGTTCGTAATTTTACGCGGACTTTTTAGTTGGGTTCGTATTTTTTACCCGGACTTTTAGTTGGGTTCGTAATTTTACCCGGAGTTTTAGTTGGGTTCGTAATTTTACCCGGAGTTTTAGTTGAGTTGGTAATTTTACCCGGAGTTTTAGTTGGGTTCGTAATTTTACCCGGACTTTTTATTTGGGTTCGTAATTTTACCCGGACTTTTTAGTTAGGTTCGTAATTTTACCCGGAGTTTTACTTGGGTTCGTAATTTTACCCGAACTTTTTAGTTGGGTTCGTATTTTTTACCCGGACTTTTAGTTGGGTTCGTAATTTTACCCGGAGTTTTAGTTGGGTTCGTAATTTTACCCCGAGTTTTACTTGGGTTCGTAATTTTACCCGGAGTTTTACTTGGGTTCGTAATTTTACCCGGAGTTTTAGTTGGGTTCGTAATTTTACCCGGAGTTTTAGTTGGGTTCGTAATTTTACCCGGACTTTTTAGTTGGGTTCGTATTTTTTATCCGGAGTTTTAGTTGGGTTCGTATTTTTTACCCGGAGTTTTAGTTGGGTTCGTATTTTTTACCCGGACTCTTTAGTTGGGTTAGTATTTTTACACGGAGTTTTAGTTGGGTTCGTATTTTTACCCGGAGTTTTAGTTGGGTTCGTATTTTTACCCGGAGTTTTAGTTGGGTTCGTAATTTTAGCCGGAGTTTTAGTTGGGTTCGTATTCTTTACCCGGACTTTTTAGTTGGGTTCGTAATTTTACCCGGAGTTTTAGTTGGGTTCGTAATTTTACCCCGAGTTTTACTTGGGTTCGTAATTTTACCCGGAGTTTTAGTTGGGTTCGTAATTTTACCCGGAGTTTTAGTTGGGTTCGTAATTTTACCCGGACTTTTTAGTTGGGTTCGTATTTTTTACCCGGAGTTTTAGTTGGGTTCGTATTTTTTACCCGGAGTTTTAGTTGGGTTCGTATTTTTTACCCGGACTTTTTAGTTGGGTTAGTATTTTTACACGGAGTTTTAGTTGGGTTCGTATTTTTACCCGGAGTTTTAGTTGGGTTCGTATTTTTACCCGGAGTTTTAGTTGGGTTCGTATTCTTTACCCGGACTTTTTAGTTGGGTTCGTAATTTTACCCGGAGTTTTAGTTGGGTTCGTAATTTTACCCGGAGTTTTAGTTGGGTTCGTAATTTTACCCGGAGGTTTAGTTGGGTTCGTAATTTTACCCGGACTTTTTAGTTGGGTTCGTATTTTTTACCCGGACTTTTAGTTGGGTTCGTAATTTTACCCGGAGTTTTAGTTGGGTTCGTAATTTTACCCGGAGTTTTAGTTGAGTTGGTAATTTTACCCGGAGTTTTAGTTGGGTTCGTAATTTTACCCGGACTTTTTATTTGGGTTCGTAATTTTACCCGGACTTTTTAGTTGGGTTCGTAATTTTACCCGGAGTTTTAGTTGGGTTCGTAATTTTACCCGGAGTTTTACTTGGGTTCGTAATATTACCCGAACTTTTTAGTTGGGTTCGTATTTTTTACCCGGACTTTTAGTTGGGTTCGTAATTTTACCCGGAGTTTTAGTTGGGTTCGTAATTTTACCCGGAGTTTTAGTTGCGTTCGTAATTTTACCCGGAGTTGTACTTGGGATCGTAATTTTACCCGGAGTTTTACTTGGGTTCGTAATTTTACCCGGAGTTTTAGTTGGGTTCGTAATTTTACCCGGAGTTTTAGTTGGGTTCGTAATTTTACCAGGACTTTTTAGTTGGGTTCGTATTTTTTACCCGGACTTTTAGTTGGGTTCGTAATTTTACCCGGAGTTTTAGTTGGGTCCGTAATTTTACCCGGAGTTTTAGTTGAGCTCGAAATTTTACCCGGAGTTTTAGTTGGGTTCGTAATTTTACCCGGACTTTTTAGTTGGGTTTGTAATTTTACCCGGACTTTTTAGTTGGGTTCGTAAGTTTACCCGGAGTCTTAAGTTAGGTTCGTATTTTTTATCCGGACTTTTTAGTTGGGTTCGTATTTTTTACCCGGAGTTTTAGTTGGGTTCGTAATTTTACCCGGAGTTTTAGTTGGGTTCGTATTTTTTACCCGGACTTTTTAGTTGGGTTAGTATTTTTACCCGGAGTTTTAGTTGGGTTCGTATTTTTACCCGGAGTTTTAGTTGGGTTCGTATTTTTACCCGGAGTTTTAGTTGGGTTCGTAATTTTAGCCGGAGTTTTAGTTGGGTTCGTATTCTTTACCCGGACTTTTTAGTTGGGTTCGTAATTTTACCCGGAGTTTTAGTTGGGTTCGTAATTTTACCCGGAGATTTATTTGGGTTCGTAATTTTACCCGGAGGTTTAGTTGGGTTCGTAATTTTACCCGGACTTTTTAGTTGGGTTCGTATTTTTTACCCGGACTTTTAGTTGGGTTCGTAATTTTACCCGGAGTTTTAGTTGGGTTCGTAATTTTACCCGGAGTTTTAGTTGAGTTGGTAATTTTACCCGGAGTTTTAGTTGGGTTCGTAATTTTACCCGGACTTTTTATTTGGGTTCGTAATTTTACCCGGACTTTTTAGTTGGGTTCGTAATTTTACCCGGAGTTTTAGTTGGGTTCGTAATTTTACCCGGAGTTTTACTTTGGTTCGTAATTTTACCCGAACTCTTTAGTTGGGTTCGTATTCTTTACCCGGACTTTCAGTTGGGTTCGTAATTTTACCCGGAGTTTTAGTTGGGTTCGTAATTTTACCCGGAGTTTTAGTTGGGTTCGTAATTTTACCCGGAGTTTTACTTGGGTTCGTAATATTACCCGGACTTTTACTTGGGTTCGTAATTTTACCCGGAGTTTTAGTTGGGTTCGTAATTTTACCCGGAGTTTTAGTTGGGTTCGTAATTTTACCCGGAGTTTTAGTTGGGTTCGTAATTTTACCCGGAGTTTTAGTTGGGTTCGTAATTTTACCCGGACTTTTTAGTTGGGTTCTAATTTTTTACCCGGACTTTTAGTTGGGTTCGTAATTTTACCCGGAGTTTTAGTTGGGTTCGTAATTTTACCCGGAGTTTTAGTTGAGTTCGTAATTTTACCCGGAGTTTTAGTTGGGTTCGTAATTTTACCCGGACTTTTTAGTTGGGTTCGTAATTTTACCCGGACTTTTTAGTTGGGTTCGTAATTTTACCCGGAGTCTTAAGTTAGGTTCGTATTTTTTATCCGGACTTTTTAGTTGGGTTCGTATTTTTTACCCGGAGTTTTAGTTGGGTTCGTAATTTTACCCGGAGTTTTAGTTGGGTTCGTATTTTTTACCCGGACTTTTTAGTTGGGTTAGTATTTTTACCCGGAGTTTTAGTTGGGTTCGTATTTTTACCCGGAGTTTTAGTTGGGTTCGTATTTTTACCCGGAGTTTTAGTTGGGTTCGTAATTTTAGCCGGAGTTTTAGTTGGGTTCGTATTCTTTACCCGGACTTTTTAGTTGGGTTCGTAATTTTACCCGGAGTTTTAGGTGGGTTCATAATTTTACCCGGAGTTTTAGTTGGGTTCGTAATTTTACCCGGAGGTTTAGTTGGGTTCGTAATTTTACGCGGACTTTTTAGTTGGGTTCGTATTTTTTACCCGGACTTTTAGTTGGGTTCGTAATTTTACCCGGAGTTTTAGTTGGGTTCGTAATTTTACCCGGAGTTTTAGTTGAGTTGGTAATTTTACCCGGAGTTTTAGTTGGGTTCGTAATTTTACCCGGACTTTTTATTTGGGTTCGTAATTTTACCCGGACTTTTTAGTTAGGTTCGTAATTTTACCCGGAGTTTTACTTGGGTTCGTAATTTTACCCGAACTTTTTAGTTGGGTTCGTATTTTTTACCCGGACTTTTAGTTGGGTTCGTAATTTTACCCGGAGTTTTAGTTGGGTTCGTAATTTTACCCCGAGTTTTACTTGGGTTCGTAATTTTACCCGGAGTTTTACTTGGGTTCGTAATTTTACCCGGAGTTTTAGTTGGGTTCGTAATTTTACCCGGAGTTTTAGTTGAGTTCGTAATTTTACCCGGACTTTTTAGTTGGGTTCGTATTTTTTACCCGGAGTTTTAGTTGGGTTCGTATTTTTTACCCGGAGTTTTAGTTGGGTTCGTATTTTTTACCCGGACTTTTTAGTTGGGTTAGTATTTTTACACGGAGTTTTAGTTGGGTTCGTATTTTTACCCGGAGTTTTAGTTGGGTTCGTATTTTTACCCGGAGTTTTAGTTGGGTTCGTAATTTTAGCCGGAGTTTTAGTTGGGTTCGTATTCTTTACCCGGACTTTTTAGTTGGGTTCGTAATTTTACCCGGAGTTTTAGTTGGGTTCGTAATTTTACCCGGAGTTTTAGTTGGGTTCGTAATTTTACCCGGAGGTTTAGTTGGGTTCGTAATTTTACCCGGAATTTTTAGTTGGGTTCGTATTTTTTACCCGGACTTTTAGTTGGCTTCGTAATTTTACCCGGAGTTTTAGTTGGGTTCGTAATTTTACCCGGAGTTTTAGTTGAGTTGGTAATTTTACCCGGAGTTTTAGTTGGGTTTGTAATTTTACCCGGACTTTTTATTTGGGTTCGTAATTTTACCCGGACTTTTTAGTTGGGTTCGTAATTTTACCCGGAGTTTTAGTTGGGTTCGTAATTTTACCCGGAGTTTTACTTGGGTTCGTAATTTTACCCGAACTTTTTAGTTGGGTTCGTATTTTTTACCCGGACTTTTAGTTGGGTTCGTAATTTTACCCGGAGTTTTAGTTGGGTTCGTAATTTTACCCGGAGTTTTAGTTGCGTTCGTAATTTTACCCGGAGTTGTACTTGGGATCGTAATTTTACCCGGAGTTTTACTTGGGTTCGTAATTTTACCCGGAGTTTTAGTTGGGTTCGTAATTTTACCCGGAGTTTTAGTTGGGTTCGTAATTTTACCCGGACTTTTTAGTTGGGTTCGTATTTTTTACCCGGACTTTTAGTTGGGTTCGTAATTTTACCCGGAGTTTTAGTTGGGTCCGTAATTTTACCCGGAGTTTTAGTTGAGCTCGAAATTTTACCCGGAGTTTTAGTTGGGTTCGTAATTTTACCCGGACTTTTTAGTTGGGTTTGTAATTTTACCCGGACTTTTTAGTTGGGTTCGTAATTTTACCCGGAGTCTTAAGTTAGGTTCGTATTTTTTATCCGGACTTTTTAGTTGGGTTCGTATTTTTTACCCGGAGTTTTAGTTGGGTTCGTAATTTTACCCGGAGTTTTAGTTGGGTTCGTATTTTTTACCCGGACTTTTTAGTTGGGTTAGTATTTTTACCCGGAGTTTTAGTTGGGTTCGTATTTTTACCCGGAGTTTTAGTTGGGTTCGTATTTTTACCCGGAGTTTTAGTTGGGTTCGTAATTTTAGCCGGAGTTTTAGTTGGGTTCGTATTCTTTACCCGGACTTTTTAGTTGGGTTCGTAATTTTACCCGGAGTTTTAGTTGGGTTCGTAATTTTACCCGGAGATTTAGTTGGGTTCGTAATTTTACCCGGAGGTTTAGTTGGGTTCGTAATTTTACCCGGACTTTTTAGTTGGGTTCGTATTTTTTACCCGGACTTTTAGTTGGGTTCGTAATTTTACCCGGAGTTTTAGTTGGGTTCGTAATTTTACCCGGAGTTTTAGTTGAGTTGGTAATTTTACCCGGAGTTTTAGTTGGGTTCGTAATTTTACCCGGACTTTTTATTTGGGTTCGTAATTTTACCCGGACTTTTTAGTTGGGTTCGTAATTTTACCCGGAGTTTTAGTTGGGTTCGTAATTTTACCCGGAGTTTTACTTTGGTTCGTAATTTTACCCGAACTCTTTAGTTGGGTTCGTATTTTTTACCCGGACTTTTAGTTGGGTTCGTAATTTTACCCGGAGTTTTAGTTGGGTTCGTAATTTTACCCGGAGTTTTAGTTGGGTTCGTAATTTTACCCGGAGTTTTAGTTGGGTTCGTATTTTTACCCGGAGTTTTAGTTGGGTTCGTAATTTTAGCCGGAGTTTTAGTTGGGTTCGTATTCTTTACCCGGACTTTTTAGTTGGGTTCGTAATTTTACCCGGAGTTTTAGTTGGGTTCGTAATTTTACCCGGAGATTTAGTTGGGTTCGTAATTTTACCCGGAGGTTTAGTTGGGTTCGTAATTTTACCCGGACTTTTTAGTTGGGTTCGTATTTTTTACCCGGACTTTTAGTTGGGTTCGTAATTTTACCCGGAGTTTTAGTTGGGTTCGTAATTTTACCCGGAGTTTTAGTTGGGTTCGTATTTTTACCCGGAGTTTTAGTTGGGTTCGTAATTTTAGCCGGAGTTTTAGTTGGGTTCGTATTCTTTACCCGGACTTTTTAGTTGGGTTCGTAATTTTACCCGGAGTTTTAGGTGGGTTCATAATTTTACCCGGAGTTTTAGTTGGGTTCGTAATTTTACCCGGAGGTTTAGTTGGGTTCGTAATTTTACGCGGACTTTTTAGTTGGGTTCGTATTTTTTACCCGGACTTTTAGTTGGGTTCGTAATTTTACCCGGAGTTTTAGTTGGGTTCGTAATTTTACCCGGAGTTTTAGTTGAGTTGGTAATTTTACCCGGAGTTTTAGTTGGGTTCGTAATTTTACCCGGACTTTTTATTTGGGTTCGTAATTTTACCCGGACTTTTTAGTTAGGTTCGTAATTTTACCCGGAGTTTTACTTGGGTTCGTAATTTTACCCGAACTTTTTAATTGGGTTCGTATTTTTTACCCGGACTTTTAGTTGGGTTCGTAATTTTACCCGGAGTTTTAGTTGGGTTCGTAATTTTACCCCGAGTTTTACTTGGGTTCGTAATTTTACCCGGAGTTTTACTTGGGTTCGTAATTTTACCCGGAGTTTTAGTTGGGTTCGTAATTTTACCCGGAGTTTTAGTTGGGTTCGTAATTTTACCCGGACTTTTTAGTTGGGTTCGTATTTTTTACCCGGAGTTTTAGTTGGGTTCGTATTTTTTACCCGGAGTTTTAGTTGGGTTCGTATTTTTTACCCGGACTTTTTAGTTGGGTTAGTATTTTTACACGGAGTTTTAGTTGGGTTCGTATTTTTACCCGGAGTTTTAGTTGGGTTCGTATTTTTACCCGGAGTTTTAGTTGGGTTCGTAATTTTAGCCGGAGTTTTAGTTGGGTTCGTATTCTTTACCCGGACTTTTTAGTTGGGTTCGTAATTTTACCCGGAGTTTTAGTTGGGTTCGTAATTTTACCCGGAGTTTTAGTTGGGTTCGTAATTTTACCCGGAGGTTTAGTTGGGTTCGTAATTTTACCCGGACTTTTTAGTTGGGTTCGTATTTTTTACCCGGACTTTTAGTTGGGTTCGTAATTTTACCCGGAGTTTTAGTTGGGTTCGTAATTTTACCCGGAGTTTTAGTTGAGTTGGTAATTTTACCCGGAGTTTTAGTTGGGTTTGTAATTTTACCCGGACTTTTTATTTGGGTTCGTAATTTTACCCGGACTTTTTAGTTGGGTTCGTAATTTTACCCGGAGTTTTAGTTGGGTTCGTAATTTTACCCGGAGTTTTACTTGGGTTCGTAATTTTACCCGAACTTTTTAGTTGGGTTCGTATTTTTTACCCGGACTTTTAGTTGGGTTCGTAATTTTACCCGGAGTTTTAGTTGGGTTCGTAATTTTACCCGGAGTTTTAGTTGCGTTCGTAATTTTACCCGGAGTTGTACATGGGATCGTAATTTTACCCGGAGTTTTACTTGGGTTCGTAATTTTACCCGGAGTTTTAGTTGGGTTCGTAATTTTACCCGGAGTTTTAGTTGGGTTCGTAATTTTACCCGGACTTTTTAGTTGGGTTCGTATTTTTTACCCGGACTTTTAGTTGGGTTCGTAATTTTACCCGGAGTTTTAGTTGGGTCCGTAATTTTACCCGGAGTTTTAGTTGAGCTCGAAATTTTACCCGGAGTTTTAGTTGGGTTCGTAATTTTACCCGGACTTTTTAGTTGGGTTTGTAATTTTACCCGGACTTTTTAGTTGGGTTCGTAATTTTACCCGGAGTCTTAAGTTAGGTTCGTATTTTTTATCCGGACTTTTTAGTTGGGTTCGTATTTTTTACCCGGAGTTTTAGTTGGGTTCGTAATTTTACCCGGAGTTTTAGTTGGGTTCGTATTTTTTACCCGGACTTTTTAGTTGGGTTAGTATTTTTACCCGGAGTTTTAGTTGGGTTCGTATTTTTTACCCGGAGTTTTAGTTGGGTTCGTATTTTTTACCCGGACTTTTTAGTTGGGTTAGTATTTTTACACGGAGTTTTAGTTGGGTTCGTATTTTTACCCGGAGTTTTAGTTGGGTTCGTATTTTTACCCGGAGTTTTAGTTGGGTTCGTAATTTTAGCCGGAGTTTTAGTTGGGTTCGTATTCTTTACCCGGACTTTTTAGTTGGGTTCGTAATTTTACCCGGAGTTTTAGTTGGGTTCGTAATTTTACCCGGAGTTTTAGTTGGGTTCGTAATTTTACCCGGAGGTTTAGTTGGGTTCGTAATTTTACCCGGACTTTTTAGTTGGGTTCGTATTTTTTACCCGGACTTTTAGTTGGGTTCGTAATTTTACCCGGAGTTTTAGTTGGGTTCGTAATTTTACCCGGAGTTTTAGTTGAGTTGGTAATTTTACCCGGAGTTTTAGTTGGGTTTGTAATTTTACCCGGACTTTTTATTTGGGTTCGTAATTTTACCCGGACTTTTTAGTTGGGTTCGTAATTTTACCCGGAGTTTTAGTTGGGTTCGTAATTTTACCCGGAGTTTTACTTGGGTTCGTAATTTTACCCGAACTTTTTAGTTGGGTTCGTATTTTTTACCCGGACTTTTAGTTGGGTTCGTAATTTTACCCGGAGTTTTAGTTGGGTTCGTAATTTTACCCGGAGTTTTAGTTGCGTTCGTAATTTTACCCGGAGTTGTACATGGGATCGTAATTTTACCCGGAGTTTTACTTGGGTTCGTAATTTTACCCGGAGTTTTAGTTGGGTTCGTAATTTTACCCGGAGTTTTAGTTGGGTTCGTAATTTTACCCGGACTTTTTAGTTGGGTTCGTATTTTTTACCCGGACTTTTAGTTGGGTTCGTAATTTTACCCGGAGTTTTAGTTGGGTCCGTAATTTTACCCGGAGTTTTAGTTGAGCTCGAAATTTTACCCGGAGTTTTAGTTGGGTTCGTAATTTTACCCGGACTTTTTAGTTGGGTTTGTAATTTTACCCGGACTTTTTAGTTGGGTTCGTAATTTTACCCGGAGTCTTAAGTTAGGTTCGTATTTTTTATCCGGACTTTTTAGTTGGGTTCGTATTTTTTACCCGGAGTTTTAGTTGGGTTCGTAATTTTACCCGGAGTTTTAGTTGGGTTCGTATTTTTTACCCGGACTTTTTAGTTGGGTTAGTATTTTTACCCGGAGTTTTAGTTGGGTTCGTATTTTTACCCGGAGTTTTAGTTGGGTTCGTATTTTTACCCGGAGTTTTAGTTGGGTTCGTAATTTTAGCCGGAGTTTTAGTTGGGTTCGTATTCTTTACCCGGACTTTTTAGTTGGGTTCGTAATTTTACCCGGAGTTTTAGTTGGGTTCGTAATTTTACCCGGAGATTTAGTTGGGTTCGTAATTTTACCCGGAGGTTTAGTTGGGTTCGTAATTTTACCCGGACTTTTTAGTTGGGTTCGTATTTTTTACCCGGACTTTTAGTTGGGTTCGTAATTTTACCCGGAGTTTTAGTTGGGTTCGTAATTTTACCCGGAGTTTTAGTTGAGTTGGTAATTTTACCCGGAGTTTTAGTTGGGTTCGTAATTTTACCCGGACTTTTTATTTGGGTTCGTAATTTTACCCGGACTTTTTAGTTGGGTTCGTAATTTTACCCGGAGTTTTAGTTGGGTTCGTAATTTTACCCGGAGTTTTACTTTGGTTCGTAATTTTACCCGAACTCTTTAGTTGGGTTCGTATTTTTTACCCGGACTTTTAGTTGGGTTCGTAATTTTACCCGGAGTTTTAGTTGGGTTCGTAATTTTACCCGGAGTTTTAGTTGGGTTCGTAATTTTACCCGGAGTTTTAGTTGGGTTCGTATTTTTACCCGGAGTTTTAGTTGGGTTCGTAATTTTAGCCGGAGTTTTAGTTGGGTTCGTATTCTTTACCCGGACTTTTTAGTTGGGTTCGTAATTTTACCCGGAGTTTTAGTTGGGTTCGTAATTTTACCCGGAGATTTAGTTGGGTTCGTAATTTTACCCGGAGGTTTAGTTGGGTTCGTAATTTTACCCGGACTTTTTAGTTGGGTTCGTATTTTTTACCCGGACTTTTAGTTGGGTTCGTAATTTTACCCGGAGTTTTAGTTGGGTTCGTAATTTTACCCGGAGTTTTAGTTGAGTTGGTAATTTTACCCGGAGTTTTAGTTGGGTTCGTAATTTTACCCGGACTTTTTATTTGGGTTCGTAATTTTACCCGGACTTTTTAGTTGGGTTCGTAATTTTACCCGGAGTTTTAGTTGGGTTCGTAATTTTACCCGGAGTTTTACTTTGGTTCGTAATTTTACCCGAACTCTTTAGTTGGGTTCGTATTTTTTACCCGGACTTTTAGTTGGGTTCGTAATTTTACCCGGAGTTTTAGTTGGGTTCGTAATTTTACCCGGAGTTTTAGTTGGGTTCGTAATTTTACCCGGAGTTTTACTTGGGTTCGTAATTTTACCCGGAGTTTTACTTGGGTTCGTAATTTTACCCGGAGTTTTAGTTGGGTTCGTAATTTTACCCGGAGTTTTAGTTGGGTTCGTAATTTTACCCGGAGTTTTAGTTGGGTTCGTAATTTTACCCGGAGTTTTAGTTGGGTTCGTAATTTTACCCGGACTTTTTAGTTGGGTTCTAATTTTTTACCCGGACTTTTAGTTGGGTTCGTAATTTTACCCGGAGTTTTAGTTGGGTTCGTAATTTTACCCGGAGTTTTAGTTGAGTTCGTAATTTTACCCGGAGTTTTAGTTGGGTTCGTAATTTTACCCGGACTTTTTAGTTAGGTTCGTAATTTTACCCGGACTTTTTAGTTGGGTTCGTAATTTTACCCGGAGTTTTAGTTGGGTCCGTAATTTTACCCGGAGTTTTACTTTGGTTCGTAATTTTACCCGAACTCTTTAGTTGGGTTCGTATTTTTTACCCGGAGTTTTAGTTGGGTTCGTAATTTTACCCGGAGTTTTAGTTGGGTTCGTATTTTTTACCCGGACTTTTTAGTTGGGTTAGTATTTTTACCCGGAGTTTTAGTTGGGTTCGTATTTTTACCCGGAGTTTTAGTTGGGTTCGTATTTTTACCCGGAGTTTTAGTTGGGTTCGTAATTTTAGCCGGAGTTTTAGTTGGGTTCGTATTCTTTACCCGGACTTTTTAGTTGGGTTCGTAATTTTACCCGGAGTTTTAGGTGGGTTCATAATTTTACCCGGAGTTTTAGTTGGGTTCGTAATTTTACCCGGAGGTTTAGTTGGGTTCGTAATTTTACGCGGACTTTTTAGTTGGGTTCGTATTTTTTACCCGGACTTTTAGTTGGGTTCGTAATTTTACCCGGAGTTTTAGTTGGGTTCGTAATTTTACCCGGAGTTTTAGTTGAGTTGGTAATTTTACCCGGAGTTTTAGTTGGGTTCGTAATTTTACCCGGACTTTTTATTTGGGTTTGTAATTTTACCCGGACTTTTTAGTTAGGTTCGTAATTTTACCCGGAGTTTTACTTGGGTTCGTAATTTTACCCGAACTTTTTAGTTGGGTTCGTATTTTTTACCCGGACTTTTAGTTGGGTTCGTAATTTTACCCGGAGTTTTAGTTGGGTTCGTAATTTTACCCCGAGTTTTACTTGGGTTCGTAATTTTACCCGGAGTTTTACTTGGGTTCGTAATTTTACCCGGAGTTTTAGTTGGGTTCGTAATTTTACCCGGAGTTTTAGTTGGGTTCGTAATTTTACCCGGACTTTTTAGTTGGGTTCGTATTTTTTACCCGGAGTTTTAGTTGGGTTCGTATTTTTTACCCGGAGTTTTAGTTGGGTTCGTATTTTTTACCCGGACTTTTTAGTTGGGTTAGTATTTTTACACGGAGTTTTAGTTGGGTTCGTATTTTTACCCGGAGTTTTAGTTGGGTTCGTATTTTTACCCGGAGTTTTAGTTGGGTTCGTAATTTTAGCCGGAGTTTTAGTTGGGTTCGTATTCTTTACCCGGACTTTTTAGTTGGGTTCGTAATTTTACCCGGAGTTTTAGTTGGGTTCGTAATTTTACCCGGAGTTTTAGTTGGGTTCGTAATTTTACCCGGAGGTTTAGTTGGGTTCGTAATTTTACCCGGACTTTTTAGTTGGGTTCGTATTTTTTACCCGGACTTTTAGTTGGGTTCGTAATTTTACCCGGAGTTTTAGTTGGGTTCGTAATTTTACCCGGAGTTTTAGTTGAGTTGGTAATTTTACCCGGAGTTTTAGTTGGGTTCGTAATTTTACCCGGACTTTTTATTTGGGTTCGTAATTTTACCCGGACTTTTTAGTTGGGTTCGTAATTTTACCCGGAGTTTTAGTTGGGTTCGTAATTTTACCCGGAGTTTTACTTGGGTTCGTAATTTTACCCGAACTTCTTAGTTGGGTTCGTATTTTTTACCCGGACTTTTAGTTGGGTTCGTAATTTTACCCGGAGTTTTAGTTGGGTTCGTAATTTTACCCGGAGTTTTAGTTGCGTTCGTAATTTTACCCGGAGTTGTACTTGGGATCGTAATTTTACCCGGAGTTTTACTTGGGTTCGTAATTTTACCCGGAGTTTTAGTTGGGTTCGTAATTTTACCCGGAGTTTTAGTTGGGTTCGTAATTTTACCCGGACTTTTTAGTTGGGTTCGTATTTTTTACCCGGACTTTTAGTTGGGTTCGTAATTTTACCTGGAGTTTTAGTTGGGTCCGTAATTTTACCCGGAGTTTTAGTTGAGCTCGAAATTTTACCCGGAGTTTTAGTTGGGTTCGTAATTTTACCCGGACTTTTTAGTTGGGTTTGTAATTTTACCCGGACTTTTTAGTTGGGTTCGTAATTTTACCCGGAGTCTTAAGTTAGGTTCGTATTTTTTATCCGGACTTTTTAGTTGGGTTCGTATTTTTTACCCGGAGTTTTAGTTGGGTTCGTAATTTTACCCGGAGTTTTAGTTGGGTTCGTATTTTTTACCCGGACTTTTTAGTTGGGTTAGTATTTTTACCCGGAGTTTTAGTTGGGTTCGTATTTTTACCCGGAGTTTTAGTTGGGTTCGTATTTTTACCCGGAGTTTTAGTTGGGTTCGTAATTTTAGCCGGAGTTTTAGTTGGGTTCGTATTCTTTACCCGGACTTTTTAGTTGGGTTCGTAATTTTACCCGGAGTTTTAGTTGGGTTCGTAATTTTACCCGGAGATTTAGTTGGGTTCGTAATTTTACCCGGAGGTTTAGTTGGGTTCGTAATTTTACCCGGACTTTTTAGTTGGGTTCGTATTTTTACCCGGACTTTTAGTTGGGTTCGTAATTTTACCCGGAGTTTTAGTTGGGTTCGTAATTTTACCCGGAGTTTTAGTTGAGTTGGTAATTTTACCCGGAGTTTTAGTTGGGTTCGTAATTTTACCCGGACTTTTTATTTGCGTTCGTAATTTTACCCGGACTTTTTAGTTGGGTTCGTAATTTTACCCGGAGTTTTAGTTGGGTTCGTAATTTTACCCGGAGTTTTACTTTGGTTCGTAATTTTACCCGAACTCTTTAGTTGGGTTCGTATTTTTTACCCGGACTTTTAGTTGGGTTCGTAATTTTACCCGGAGTTTTAGTTGGGGTCGTAATTTTACCCGGAGTTTTAGTTGGGTTCGTAATTTTACCCGGAGTTTTACTTGGGTTCGTAATTTTACCCGGACTTTTACTTGGGTTCGTAATTTTACCCGGAGTTTTAGTTGGGTTCGTAATTTTACCCGGAGTTTTAGTTGGGTTCGTAATTTTACCCGGACTTTTTAGTTGGGTTCGTATTTTTTACCCGGACTTTTAGTTGGGTTCGTATTTTTTACCAGGAGTTTTAGTTGGGTTCGTATTTTTTACCCGGACTTTTTAGTTGGGTTAGTATTTTTACACGGAGTTTTAGTTGGGTTCGTATTTTTACCCGGAGTTTTGTTGGGTTCGTATTTTTACCCGGAGTTTTAGTTGGGTTCGTATTCTTTACCCGGACTTTTTAGTTGGGTTCGTAATTTTACCCGGAGTTTTAGGTGGGTTCGTAATTTTACCCGGAGTTTTAGTTGGGTTCGTAATTTTACCCGGAGGTTTAGTTGGGTTCGTAATTTTACGCGGACTTTTTAGTTGGGTTCGTATTTTTTACCCGGACTTTTAGTTGGGTTCGTAATTTTACCCGGAGTTTTAGTTGGGTTCGTAATTTTACCCGGAGTTTTAGTTGAGTTGGTAATTTTACCCGGAGTTTTAGTTGGGTTCGTAATTTTACCCGGACTTTTTATTTGGGTTCGTAATTTTACCCGGACTTTTTAGTTAGGTTCGTAATTTTACCCGGAGTTTTACTTGGGTTCGTAATTTTACCCGAACTTTTTAGTTGGGTTCGTATTTTTTACCCGGACTTTTAGTTGGGTTCGTAATTTTACCCGGAGTTTTAGTTGGGTTCGTAATTTTACCCGGAGTTTTACTTGGGTTCGTAATTTTACCCGGAGTTTTACTTGGGTTCGTAATTTTACCCGGAGTTTTAGTTGGGTTCGTAATTTTACCCGGAGTTTTAGTTGGGTTCGTAATTTTACCCGGACTTTTTAGTTGGGTTCGTATTTTTTACCCGGACTTTTAGTTGGGTTCGTATTTTTTACCCGGAGTTTTAGTTGGGTTCGTATTTTTTACCCGGACTTTTTAGTTGGGTTAGTATTTTTACACGGAGTCTTAGTTGGGTTCGTATTTTTACCCGGAGTTTTAGTTGGGTTCGTATTTTTACCCGTAGTTTTAGTTGGGTTCGTAATTTTAGCCGGAGTTTTAGTTGGGTTCGTATTCTTTACCCGGACTTTTTAGTTGGGTTCGTAATTTTACCCGGAGTTTTAGTTGGGTTCGTAATTTTACCCGGAGTTTTAGTTGGGTTCGTAATTTTACCCGGAGGTTTAGTTGGGTTCGTAATTTTACCCGGACTTTTTAGTTGGGTTCGTATTTTTTACCCGGACTTTTAGTTGGGTTCGTAATTTTACCCGGAGTTTTAGTTGGGATCGTAATTTTACCCGGAGTTTTACTTGGGTTCGTAATTTTACCCGGAGTTTTAGTTGGGTTCGTAATTTTACCCGGAGTTTTAGTTGGGTTCGTAATTTTACCCGGACTTTTTAGTTGGGTTCGTATTTTTTACCCGGACTTTTAGTTGGGTTCGTAATTTTACCCGGAGTTTTAGTTGGGTTCGTAATTTTACCCGGAGTTTTAGTTGAGCTCGAAATTTTACCCGGAGTTTTAGTTGGGTTCGTAATTTTACCCGGACTTTTTAGTTGGGTTTGTAATTTTACCCGGACTTTTTAGTTGGGTTCGTAATTTTACCCGGAGTCTTAAGTTAGGTTCGTATTTTTTATCCGGACTTTTTAGTTGGGTTCGTATTTTTTACCCGGAGTTTTAGTTGGGTTCGTAATTTTACCCGGAGTTTTAGTTGGGTTCGTATTTTTTACCCGGACTTTTTAGTTGGGTTAGTATTTTTACCCGGAGTTTTAGTTGGGTTCGTATTTTTACCCGGAGTTTTAGTTGGGTTCGTATTTTTACCCGGAGTTTTAGTTGGGTTCGTAATTTTAGCCGGAGTTTTAGTTGGGTTGGTATTCTTTACCCGGACTTTTTAGTTGGGTTCGTAATTTTACCCGGAGTTTTAGTTGGGTTCGTAATTTTACCCGGAGATTTAGTTGGGTTCGTAATTTTACCCGGAGGTTTAGTTGGGTTCGTAATTTTACCCGGACTTTTTAGTTGGGTTCGTATTTTTTACCCGGACTTTTAGTTGGGTTCGTAATTTTACCCGGAGTTTTAGTTGGGTTCGTAATTTTACCCGGAGTTTTAGTTGAGTTGGTAATTTTACGAGGAGTTTTAGTTGGGTTCGTAATTTTACCCGGACTTTTTATTTGGGTTCGTAATTTTACCCGGACTTTTTAGTTGGGTTCGTAATTTTACCCAGAGTTTTAGTTGGGTTCGTAATTTTACCCGGAGTTTTACTTTGGTTCGTAATTTTACCCGAACTCTTTAGTTGGGTTCGTATTTTTTACCCGGACTTTTAGTTGGGTTCGTAATTTTACCCGGAGTTTTAGTTGGGTTCGTAATTTTACCCGGAGTTTTAGTTGGGTTCGTAATTTTACCCGGAGTTTTACTTGGGTTTTCGTAATTTTACCCGGACTTTTACTTGGGTTCGTAATTTTACCCGGAGTTTTAGTTGGGTTCGTAATTTTACCCGGAGTTTTAGTTGGGTTCGTAATTTTACCCGGACTTTTTAGTTGGGTTCGTATTTTTTACCCGGACTTTTAGTTGGGTTCGTATTTTTTACCAGGAGTTTTAGTTGGGTTCGTATTTTTTACCCGGACTTTTTAGTTGGGTTAGTATTTTTACCCGGAGTTTTAGTTGGGTTCGTATTTTTACCCGGAGTTTTAGTTGGGTTCGTATTTTTACCCGGAGTTTTAGTTGGGTTCGTAATTTTAGCCGGAGTTTTAGTTGGGTTCGTATTCTTTACCCGGACTTTTTAGTTGGGTTCGTAATTTTACCCGGAGTTTTAGTTGGGTTCGTATTTTTTACCCGGGCTTTTAGTTGGGTTCGTATTTTTTACCAGGAGTTTTAGTTGGGTTCGTATTTTTTACCCGGACTTTTTAGTTGGGTTAGTATTTTTACACGGAGTTTTAGTTGGGTTCGTATTTTTACCCGGAGTTTTAGTTGGGTTCGTATTTTTACCCGGAGTTTTAGTTGGGTTCGTAATTTTAGCCGGAGTTTTAGTTGGGTTCGTATTCTTTACCCGGACTTTTTAGTTGGGTTCGTAATTTTACCCGGAGTTTTAGTTGGGTTCGTAATTTTACCCGGAGTTTTAGTTGGGTTCGTAATTTTACCCAGAGGTTTAGTTGGGTTCGTAATTTTACCCGGACTTTTTAGTTGGGTTCGTATTTTTTACCCGGACTTTTAGTTGGGTTCGTAATTTTACCCGGAGTTTTAGTTGGGTTCGTAATTTTACCCGGAGTTTTAGTTGAGTTGGTAATTTTACCCGGAGTTTTAGTTGGGTTCGTAATTTTACCCGGACTTTTTATTTGGGTTCGTAATTTTACCCGGACTTTTTAGTTGGGTTCGTAATTTTACCCGGAGTTTTAGTTGGGTTCGTAATTTTACCCGGAGTTTTACTTGGGTTCGTAATTTTACCCGAACTTTTTAGTTGGGTTCGTATTTTTTACCCGGACTTTTAGTTGGGTTCGTAATTTTACCCGGAGTTTTAGTTGGGTTGGTAATTTTACCCGGAGTTTTAGTTGCGTTCGTAATTTTACCCGGAGTTGTACTTGGGATCGTAATTTTACCCGGAGTTTTACTTGGGTTCGTAATTTTACCCGGAGTTTTAGTTGGGTTCGTAATTTTACCCGGAGTTTTACTTGGGTTCGTAATTTTACCCGGACTTTTAATTGGGTTCGTAATTTTACCCGGAGTTTTAGTTGGGTTCGTAATTTTACCCGGAGTTTTAGTTGGGTTCGTAATTTTACCCGGACTTTTTAGTTGGGTTCGTATTTTTTACCCGGACTTTTAGTTGGGTTCGTATTTTTTACCCGGAGTTTTAGTTGGGTTCGTATTTTTTACCCGGACTTTTTAGTTGGGTTAGTATTTTTACCCGGAGTTTTAGTTGGGTTCGTATTTTTACCCGGAGTTTTAGTTGGGTTCGTATTTTTACCCGGAGTTTTAGTTGGGTTCGTAATTTTAGCCGGAGTTTTAGTTGGGTTCGTATTCTTTACCCGGACTTTTTAGTTGGGTTCGTAATTTTACCCGGAGTTTTAGTTGGGTTCGTAATTTTACCCGGAGTTTTAGTTGGGTTCGTAATTTTACCCGGAGGTTTAGTTGGGTTCGTAATTTTACCCGGACTTTTTAGTTGGGTTCGTATTTTTTACCCGGACTTTTAGTTGGGTTCGTAATTTTACCCGGAGTTTTAGTTGGGTTCGTAATTTTACCCGGACTTTTTAGTTGGGTTCGTATTTTTTACCCGGACTTTTAGGTGGGTTCGTAATTTTACCCGGAGTTTTAGTTGGGTTCGTATTTTTTACCCGGAGTTTTAGTTGGATTCGTATTTTTTACAAGGAGTTTTAGTTGGGTTCGTATTTTTACCCGGAGTTTTAGTTGTGTTGGTAATTTTACCCGGAGTTTTAGTTGGGTTCATATTTTTTACCGGACTTTTTAGTTGGGTTCGTATTTTTTACCAGAAGTTTTAGTTGGGTTCTTATTTTTTACCCGGAGTTTTAGTTGGGTTCGTATTTTTACCCGGACTTTTAATTGGGTTCGTAATTTTACCCGGAGTTTTAGTTGGGTTCGTAATTTTACCCGGAGTTTTAGTTGGGTTCGTAATTTTACCCGGACTTTTTAGTTGGGTTCGTATTTTTTACCCGGACTTTTAGTTGGGTTCGTATTTTTTACCCGGAGTTTTAGTTGGGTTCGTATTTTTTACCCGGACTTTTTAGTTGGGTTAGTATTTTTACCCGGAGTTTTAGTTGGGTTCGTATTTTTACCCGGAGTTTTAGTTGGGTTCGTATTTTTACCCGGAGTTTTAGTTGGGTTCGTAATTTTAGCCGGAGTTTTAGTTGGGTTCGTATTCTTTACCCGGACTTTTTAGTTGGGTTCGTAATTTTACCCGGAGTTTTAGTTGGGTTCGTAATTTTACCCGGAGTTTTAGTTGGGTTCGTAATTTTACCCGGAGGTTTAGTTGGGTTCGTAATTTTACCCGGACTTTTTAGTTGGGTTCGTATTTTTTACCCGGACTTTTAGTTGGGTTCGTAATTTTACCCGGAGTTTTAGTTGGGTTCGTAATTTTACCCGGACTTTTTAGTTGGGTTCGTATTTTTTACCCGGACTTTTAGGTGGGTTCGTAATTTTACCCGGAGTTTTAGTTGGGTTCGTATTTTTTACCCGGAGTTTTAGTTGGATTCGTATTTTTTACAAGGAGTTTTAGTTGGGTTCGTATTTTTACCCGGAGTTTTAGTTGTGTTGGTAATTTTACCCGGAGTTTTAGTTGGGTTCATATTTTTTACCGGACTTTTTAGTTGGGTTCGTATTTTTTACCAGAAGTTTTAGTTGGGTTCTTATTTTTTACCCGGAGTTTTAGTTGGGTTCGTATTTTTACCCGGAGTTTTAGTTGGGTTTGTATTTTTACCCGGAGTTTTAGTTGGGTTCGTAATTTTATCCGGAGTTTTAGTTGGGTTCGTATTTTTTACCCGGACTTTTTAGTTGGGTTAGTATTTTTGCCCGGAGTTTTAGTTGGGTTCGTATTTTTTTACCCGGAGCTTTAGTTGGGTTCTAAATGTTACCCGGACTTTTTTGTTTGGTTCGTATTTTTTACCCGGAGTTTTAGTTGGGTTCGTAATTTTACCCGGACTTTTTAGTTGGGTTCGTAATTTTACCCGGAGTTTTAGTTGGGTTCGTAATTTTACCCGAAGATTTAGTTGCGTTCGTAATTTTACCCGGAGTTTTAGTTGGGTTCGTAATTTTACCCGGAGTTTCAGTTGGGTTCGTAATTTTACCCGGACTTTTTAGTTGGGTTCGTATTTTTTACCCGGACTTTTAGTTGGGTTCGTAATTTTACCCGGAGTTTTAGTTGGGTTCGTAATTTTACCCGGAGTTTTAGTTGAGTTCGTAATTTTACCCGGAGTTTTAGTTGGGTTCGTAATTTTACCCGGACTTTTTATTTGGGTTCGTAATTTTACCCGGACTTTTTAGTTGGGTTCGTAATTTTACCCGGAGTTTTAGTTGGGTTCGTAATTTTACCCGGAATTTTACTTGGGTTCGTAATTTTTACCCGGACTTTTTAGTTGGGTTCGTATTTTTTACCCGGACTTTTAGTTGGGTTCGTAATTTTACCCGGAGTTTTAGTTGGGTTCGTAATTTTACCCGGAGTTTTAGTTGGGTTCGTAATTTTACCCGGAGTTTTAGTTGGGTTCGTATTTTTGACCCGGACTTTTTAGTTGGGGTTAGTATTTTTACCCGGAGTTTTAGTTGGGTTCGTATTTTTACCCGGAGTTTTAGTTGGGTTCGTAATTTTACCCGGAGTTTTAGTTGGGTTCGTATTTTTTACCCGGACATTTTAGTTGGGTTAGCATTTTTTACCCGGAGTTTTAGTTGGGTTCGTACTTTTTACCCGGAGTTTTAGTTGGGTTCGTATTTTTTACCCGGAGTTTTAGTTGGGTTCGTATTTTTTACCCGGACTTTTTAGTTGGGTAAGTATTTTTACCTGGAGTTTTAGTTGGGTTCGTATTTTTACCCGGAGTTTTAGTTGGGTTCGTAGTTTTACCCGGAGTTTTAGTTGGGTTCGTATCTTTTACCCGGACTATTTAGTTGGGTTAGTATTTTTTACCCCTAGTTTTAGTTGGGTTCGTATTTTTTACCCGGAGTTTTAGTTGGGTTCGCATTTTTTACCCGGAATTTTTAGTTGGGTTAGTATTTTTACCCGGACTTTTTATTTGGGTTCGTAATTTTACCCGGACTTTTTAGTTGGGTTCGTAATTTTACCCGGAGTTTTAGTTGGGTTCGTAATTTTACCCGGAGTTTTACTTTGGTTCGTAATTTTACCCGGACTTTTTAGTTGGGTTCGTAATTTTACCCGGAGTTTTAGTTGGGTTCGTAATTTTACCCGGAGTTTTACTTTGGTTCGTAATTTTACCCGAACTCTTTAGTTGGGTTCGTATTTTTTACCCGGACTTTTAGGTGGGTTCGTAATTTTACCCGGAGTTTTAGTTGGGTTCGTATTTTTTACCCGGAGTTTTAGTTGGATTCGTATTTTTTACAAGGAGTTTTAGTTGGGTTCGTATTTTTACCCGGAGTTTTAGTTGTGTTGGTAATTTTACCCGGAGTTTTAGTTGGGTTCATATTTTTTACCGGACTTTTTAGTTGGGTTCGTATTTTTTACCAGAAGTTTTAGTTGGGTTCTTATTTTTTACCCGGAGTTTTAGTTGGGTTCGTATTTTTACCCGGAGTTTTAGTTGGGTTTGTATTTTTACCCGGAGTTTTAGTTGGGTTCGTAATTTTATCCGGAGTTTTAGTTGGGTTCGTATTTTTTACCCGGACTTTTTAGTTGGGTTAGTATTTTTGCCCGGAGTTTTAGTTGGGTTCGTATTTTTTTACCCGGAGCTTTAGTTGGGTTCTAAATGTTACCCGGACTTTTTTGTTTGGTTCGTATTTTTTACCCGGAGTTTTAGTTGGGTTCGTAATTTTACCCGGACTTTTTAGTTGGGTTCGTAATTTTACCCGGAGTTTTAGTTGGGTTCGTAATTTTACCCGAAGATTTAGTTGCGTTCGTAATTTTACCCGGAGTTTTAGTTGGGTTCGTAATTTTACCCGGAGTTTTAGTTGGGTTCGTAATTTTACCCGGACTTTTTAGTTGGGTTCGTATTTTTTACCCGGACTTTTAGTTGGGTTCGTAATTTTACCCGGAGTTTTAGTTGGGTTCGTAATTTTACCCGGAGTTTTAGTTGAGTTCGTAATTTTACCCGGAGTTTTAGTTGGGTTCGTAATTTTACCCGGACTTTTTATTTGGGTTCGTAATTTTACCCGGACTTTTTAGTTGGGTTCGTAATTTTACCCGGAGTTTTAGTTGGGTTCGTAATTTTACCCGGAATTTTACTTGGGTTCGTAATTTTTACCCGGACTTTTTAGTTGGGTTCGTATTTTTTACCCGGACTTTTAGTTGGGTTCGTAATTTTACCCGGAGTTTTAGTTGGGTTCGTAATTTTACCCGGAGTTTTAGTTGGGTTCGTAATTTTACCCGGAGTTTTAGTTGGGTTCGTATTTTTGACCCGGACTTTTTAGTTGGGGTTAGTATTTTTACCCGGAGTTTTAGTTGGGTTCGTATTTTTACCCGGAGTTTTAGTTGGGTTCGTAATTTTACCCGGAGTTTTAGTTGGGTTCGTATTTTTTACCCGGACATTTTAGTTGGGTTAGCATTTTTTACCCGGAGTTTTAGTTGGGTTCGTACTTTTTACCCGGAGTTTTAGTTGGGTTCGTATTTTTTACCCGGAGTTTTAGTTGGGTTCGTATTTTTTACCCGGACTTTTTAGTTGGGTAAGTATTTTTACCTGGAGTTTTAGTTGGGTTCGTATTTTTACCCGGAGTTTTAGTTGGGTTCGTAGTTTTACCCGGAGTTTTAGTTGGGTTCGTATCTTTTACCCGGACTATTTAGTTGGGTTAGTATTTTTTACCCCTAGTTTTAGTTGGGTTCGTATTTTTTACCCGGAGTTTTAGTTGGGTTCGCATTTTTTACCCGGAATTTTTAGTTGGGTTAGTATTTTTACCCGGACTTTTTATTTGGGTTCGTAATTTTACCCGGACTTTTTAGTTGGGTTCGTAATTTTACCCGGAGTTTTAGTTGGGTTCGTAATTTTACCCGGAGTTTTACTTTGGTTCGTAATTTTACCCGGACTTTTTAGTTGGGTTCGTAATTTTACCCGGAGTTTTAGTTGGGTTCGTAATTTTACCCGGAGTTTTACTTTGGTTCGTAATTTTACCCGAACTCTTTAGTTGGGTTCGTATTTTTTACCCGGACTTTTAGTTGGGTTCGTAATTTTACCCGGAGTTTTAGTTGGGTTCGTAATTTTACCCGGAGTTTTAGTTGGGTTCGTAATTTTACCCGGAGTTTTACTTGGGTTCGTAATTTTACCCGGACTTTTACTTGGGTTCGTAATTTTACCCGGAGTTTTAGTTGGGTTCGTAATTTTACCCGGAGTTTTAGTTGGGTTCGTAATTTTACCCGGAGTTTTAGTTGGGTTCGTAATTTTACCCGGACTTTTTAGTTGGGTTCGTATTTTTTACCCGGACTTTTAGTTGGGTTCGTAATTTTACCCGGAGTTTTAGTTGGGTTCGTAATTTTACCCGGAGTTTTAGTTGAGTTCGTAATTTTACCCGGAGTTTTAGTTGGGTTCGTAATTTTACCCGGACTTTTTATTTGGGTTCGTAATTTTACCCGGACTTTTTAGTTGGGTTCGTAATTTTACCCGGAGTTTTAGTTGGGTTCGTAATTTTACCCGGAATTTTACTTGGGTTCGTAATTTTTACCCGGACTTTTTAGTTGGGTTCGTATTTTTTACCCGGACTTTTAGTTGGGTTCGTAATCTTACCCGGAGTTTTAGGTGGGTTCGTATTTTTTACCCGGACTTTTTAGTTGGGTTAGTATTTTTACCCGGAGTTTTAGTTGGGTTCGTATTTTTACCCGGAGTTTTAGTTGGGTTCGTATTTTTACCCGGAGTTTTAGTTGGGTTCGTAATTTTAGCCGCAGTTTTAGTTGGGTTCGTATTTTTTACCCGGAGTTTTTAGTTGGGTTAGTATTTTTGCCCGGAGTTTTAGTTGGGTTCGTATTTTTTTACCCGGAGTTTTAGTTGGGTTCTAAATGTTCCCCGGACTTTTTTGTTTGGTTCGTATTTTTTACCCGGAGTTTTAGTTGGGATCGTAATTTTACCTGGAGTTTTAAGTTAGGTTCGTATTTTTACCCGGACTTTTTAGTTGGGTTCGTATTTTTTACCCGGACTTTTAGTTGGGTTCGTAATTTTACCCGGAGTTTTAGTTTGGTTCGTAATTTTACCCGGAGTTTTAGTTGGGTTCGTAATTTTACCCGGAGTCTTGAGTTACCCGGACTTTTTAGTTGGGTTCGTATTTTTACCCGGACTTTTAGCTGGGTTCGTAATTTTACCCGGAGTTTTACTTGGGTTCGTAATTTTACCCGGAGTTTTAGTTGGGTTCGTAATTTTACCCGGAGTTTTAGTTGGGTTCGTAATTTTACCCGGACTTTTTAGTTGGGTTGGTATTTTTTACCCGGACTTTTAGTTGGGTTCGTAATTTTACCCGGAGTTTTAGTTGGGTTCGTAATTTTACCCGGAGTTTTAGTTGGGTTAGTAATTTTACCCGGAGTTTTAGTTGGGTTCGTAATTTTACCCGGACTATTTAATTGGGTTCGTAATTTTACCCGGAGTCTTAAGTTAGGTTCGTATTTTTTATCCGGACTTTTTAGTTGGGTTCGTATTTTTTACCCGGAGTTTTAGTTGGGTTCGTAATTTTACCCGGAGTTTTAGTTGGGTTCGCAATTTTACCCGGACTTTTTAGTTGGGTTCGTATTTTTTACCCGGACTTTTAGTTGGGTTCGTAATTTTACCCGGAGTTTTAGTTGGGTTCGTAATTTTACCCGGAGTTTTAGTTGGGTTCGTAATTTTACCCGGACTTTTTAGTTGGGTTCGTAATTTTACCCGGACTTTTTAGTTGGGTTCGTAATTTTACCCGGACTTTTAGTTGGGTTCGTAATTTTACCCGGAGTTTTAGTTGGGTTCGTAATTTTACCCGGAGTTTTAGTTGCGTTCGTAATTTTACCCGGAGTTGTACTTGGGTTCGTAATTTTACCCGGAGTTTTACTTGGGTTCGTAATTTTACCCGGAGTTTTAGTTGGGTTCGTAATTTTACCCGGAGTTTTAGTTGGGTTCGTAATTTTACCCGGACTTTTTAGTTGGGCTCGTATTTTTTACCCGGACTTTTAGTTGGGTTCGTAATCTTACCCGGAGTTTTAGTTGGGTTCGTAATTTTACCCGGAGTTTTAGTTGAGTTCGTAATTTTACCCGGAGTTTTAGTTGGGTTCGTAATTTTACCCGGACTTTTTAGTTGGGTTCGTAATTTTACCCGGACTTTTTAGTTGGGTTCGTAATTTTACCCGGAGTCTTAAGTTAGGTTCGTATTTTTTATCCGGACTTTTTAGTTGGGTTCGTATTTTTTACCCGGAGTTTTAGTTGGGTTCGTAATTTTACCCGGAGTTTTAGTTGGGTTCGTAATTTTACCCGGACTTTTTAGTTGGGTTCGTATTTTTTACCCGGACTTTTAGTTGAGTTCGTAATTTTACCCGGAGTTTTAGTTGGGTTCGTATTTTTTACCCGGAGTTTTAGTTGGATTCGTATTTTTACCCGGAGTTTTAGTTGTGTTGGTAATTTTACCCGGAGTTTTAGTTGGGTTCATATTTTTTACCGGACTTTTTAGTTGGGTTCGTATTTTTTACCCGAAGTTTTAGTTGGGTTCGTATTTTTTACCCGGAGTTTAAGTTGGGTTCGTATTTTTACCCGGAGTTTTAGTTGGGTTCGTATTTTTACCCGGAGTTTTAGTTGGGTTCGTAATTTTATCCGGAGTTTTAGTTGGGTTCGTATTTTTTACCCGGATTTTTTAGTTGGGTTAGTATTTTTGCCCGGAGTTTTAGTTGGGTTCGTATTTTTTTACCCGGACTTTTTAGTTGAGTTAGTATTTTTGCCCGGAGTTTTAGTTGGGTTCGTATTTTTTTACCCGGAGTTTTAGTTGGGTTCTAAATGTTACCCGGACTTTTTTGTTTGGTTCGTATTTTTTACCCGGAGTTTTAGTTGGGTTCGTAATTTTACCCGGACTTTTTAGTTGGGTTCGTAATTTTACCCGGAGTTTTAGTTGGGTTCGTAATTTTACCCGGACTTTTTAGTTGAGTTAGTATTTTTGCCCGGAGTTTTAGTTGGGTTCGTATTTTTTTACCCGGAGTTTTAGTTGGGTTCTAAATGTTACCCGGACTTTTTTGTTTGGTTCGTATTTTTTACCCGGAGTTTTAGTTGGGTTCGTAATTTTACCCGGACTTTTTAGTTGGGTTCGTAATTTTACCCGGAGTTTTAGTTGGGTTCGTAATTTTACCCGGAGTTTTAGTTGGGTTCGTAATTTTACCCGGAGTTTTAGTTGGGTTCGTAATTTTACCCGGAGTTTTAGTTGGGTTCGTAATTTTACCCGGACTTTTTAGTTGGGTTCGTATTTTTTACCCGGACTTTTAGTTGGGTTCGTAATTTTACCCGGAGTTTTAGTTTGGTTCGTAATTTTACCGGAAGTTTTAGTTGGGTTCGTAATTTTACCCGGAGTCTTGAGTTACCCGGACTTTTTAGTTGGGTTCGTATTTTTACCCGTACTTTTAGCTGGGTTCGTAATTTTACCCGGAGCTTTACTTGGGTTCGTAATTTTACCCGGAGTTTTAGTTGGGTTCGTAATTTTACCCGGAGTTTTAGTTGGGTTCGTAATTTTACCCGGACTTTTTAGTTGGGTTCGTATTTTTTACCCGGACTTTTAGTTGGATTCGTAATTTTACCCGGAGTTTTAGTTGGGTTCGTAATTTTACCCGGAGTTTTAGTTGAGTTAGTAATTTTACCCGGAGTTTTAGTTGGGTTCGTAATTTTACCCGGACTTTTTAGTTGGGTTCGTAATTTTACCCGGAGTCTTAAGTTAGGTTCGTATTTTTAATCCGGACTTTTTAGTTGGGTTCGTATTTTTTACCCGGAGTTTTAGTTGGGTTCGTAATTTTACCCGGAGTTTTAGTTGGGTTCGCAATTTTACCCGGACTTTTTAGTTGGGTTCGTATTTTTTACCCGGACTTTTAGTTGGGTTCGTAATTTTACCCGGACTTTTTAGTTGGGTTCGTAATTTTACCCGGACTTTTTAGTTGGGTTCGTAATTTTACCCGGACTTTTAGTTGGGTTCGTAATTTTACCCGGAGTTTTAGTAGGGTTCGTAATTTTACCCGGAGTTTTAGTTGCGTTCGTAATTTTACCCGGAGTTGTACTTGGGTTCGTAATTTTACCCGGAGTTTTACTTGGGTTCGTAATTTTACCCGGAGTTTTAGTTGGGTTCGTAATTTTACCCGGAGTTTTAGTTGGGTTCGTAATTTTACCCGGACTTTTTAGTTGGGCTCGTATTTTTTACCCGGACTTTTAGTTGGGTTCGTAATTTTACCCGGAGTTTTAGTTGGGTTCGTAATTTTACCCGGAGTTTTAGTTGAGTTCGTAATTTTACCCGGAGTTTTAGTTGGGTTCGTAATTTTACCCGGACTTTTTAGTTGGGTTCGTAATTTTACCCGGACTTTTTAGTTGGGTTCGTAATTTTACCCGGAGTCTTAAGTTAGGTTCGTATTTTTTATCCGGACTTTTTAGTTGGGTTCGTATTTTTTACCCGGAGTTTTAGTTGGGTTCGTAATTTTACCCGGAGTTTTAGTTGGGTTCGTAATTTTACCCGGACTTTTTAGTTGGGTTCGTATTTTTTACCCGGACTTTTAGTTGGGTTCGTATTTTTACCCGGAGTTTTAGTAGGGTTCGTATTTTTTACCCGGAGTTTTAGTTGGATTTGTATTTTTTACAAGGAGTTTTAGTTGGGTTCGTATTTTTACCCGGAGTTTTAGTTGTGTTGGTAATTTTACCCGGAGTTTTAGTTGGGTTCATATTTTTTACCGGACTTTTTAGTTGGGTTCGTATTTTTTACCCGAAGTTTTTGTTGGGTTCGTATTTTTTACCCGGAGTTTTAGTTGGGTTCGTATTTTACCCGGAGTTTTAGTTGGGTTCGTAATTTTATCCGGAGTTTTAGTTGGGTTCGAATTTTTTACCCGGATTTTCTAGTTGGGTTAGTATTTTTGCCCGGAGTTTTAGTTGGGTTCGTATTTTTTTACCCGGACTTTTTAGTTGAGTTAGTATTTTTGCCCGGAGTTTTAGTTGGGTTCGTATTTTTTTACCCGGAGTTTTAGTTGGGTTCTAAATGTTACCCGGACTTTTTTGTTTGGTTCGTATTTTTTACCCGGAGTTTTAGTTGGGTTCGTAATTTTACCCGGACTTTTTAGTTGGGTTCGTAATTTTACCCGGAGTTTTAGTTGGGTTCGTAATTTTACCCGGACTTTTTAGTTGAGTTAGTATTTTTGCCCGGAGTTTTAGTTGGGTTCGTATTTTTTTACCCGGAGTTTTAGTTGGGTTCTAAATGTTACCCGGACTTTTTTGTTTGGTTCGTATTTTTTACCCGGAGTTTTAGTTGGGTTCGTAATTTTACCCGGACTTTTTAGTTGGGTTCGTAATTTTACCCGGAGTTTTAGTTGGGTTCGT
This sequence comes from Melinopterus prodromus, assembly GCA_964023965.1. NCBI lineage: Eukaryota > Metazoa > Arthropoda > Insecta > Coleoptera > Scarabaeidae > Melinopterus > Melinopterus prodromus. The sequence goes on from CAXIES010000088.1 coordinate 513,580, forward strand.
AATTTTACCCGGAGTTTTAGTTGGGTTCGTAATTTTACCCGGAGTTTTAGTTGGGTTCGTAATTTTACCCGGAGTTTTAGTTGGGTTCGTAATTTTACCCGGACTTTTTAGTTAGGTTCGTATTTTTTACCCGGACTTTTAGTTGGGTTCGTAATTTTACCCGGAGTTTTAGTTGGGTTCGTAATTTTACCCGGAGTTTTAGTTGAGTTGGTAATTTTACCCGGAGTTTTAGTTGGGTTCGTAATTTTACCCGGACTTTTTAGTTGGGTTCGTATTTTTTACCGGGACTTTTAGTTGGGTTCGTAATTTTATCCGGAGTTTTAGTTGGGTTCGTATTTTTTACCCGGACTTTTTAGTTGAGTTAGTATTTTTGCCCGGAGTTTTAGTTGGGTTCGTATTTTTTTACCCGGAGTTTTAGTTGGGTTCTAAATGTTACCCGGACTTTTTATTTGGGTTTGTAATTTTACCCGGACTTTTTAGATGGGTTCGTAATTTTACCCGGAGTTTTAGTTGGGTTCGTAATTTTACCCGGAGTTTTACTTGGGTTCGTAATTTTACCCGAACTTTTTAGTTGGGTTCGTATTTTTTACCCGGACTTTTAGTTGGGTTCGTAATTTTACCCGGAGTTTTAGTTGGGATTGTAATTTTACCCGGACTTTTTAGATGGGTTCGTAATTTTACCCGAAGTTTTAGTTGGGTTCGTAATTTTACCCGGAGTTTTACTTGGGTTCGTAATTTTACCCGGAGTTTTAGTTGGGTTCGTAATTTTACCCGGACTTTTTAGTTGGGTTCGTATTTTTTACCCGGACTTTTAGTTGGGTTCGTATTTTTTACCCGGAGTTTTAGTTGGGTTCGTATTTTTTACCCGGACTTTTTAGTTGGGTTAGTATTTTTACCCGGAGTTTTAGTTGGGTTCGTATTTTTACCCGGAGTTTTAGTTGGGTTCGTATTTTTACCCGGAGTTTTAGTTGGGTTCGTAATTTTAGCCGGAGTTTTAGTTGGGTTCGTATTCTTTACCCGGACTTTTTAGTTGGGTTCGTAATTTTACCCGGAGTTTTAGTTGGGTTCGTAATTTTACCCGGAGTTTTAGTTGGGTTCGTAATTTTACCCGGAGGTTTAGTTGGGTTCGTAATTTTACCCGGACTTTTTAGTTGGGTTCGTATGTTTTACCCGGACCTTTAGTTGGGTTCGTAATTTTACCCGGAGTTTTAGTTGGGTTCGTAACTTTACCCGGACTTTTTAGTTGGGTTCGTATTTTTTACCCGGACTTTTAGTTGGGTTCGTAATTTTACCCGGAGTTTTAGTTGGGTTCGTATTTTTTACCCGGAGTTTTAGTTGGATTCGTATTTTTTACAAGGAGTTTTAGTTGGGTTCGTATTTTTCTACCCGGAGTTTTAGTTGGGTTCTAAATGTTACCCGGACTTTTTTGTTTGGTTCGTATTTTTTACCCGGAGTTTTAGTTGGGTTCGTAATTTTACCTGGAGTTTTAAGTTAGGTTCGTATTTTTACCCGGACTTTTTAGTTGGGTTCGTATTTTTTACCCGGACTTTTATTTGGGTTCGTAATTTTACCCGGACTTTTTAGTTGGGTTCGTAATTTTACCCGGAGTTTTAGTTGGGTTGGTAATTTTACCCGGAGTTTTAGTTGGGTTCGTAATTTTACCCGGAGTTTTAGTTGGGTTCGTAATTTTACCCGGAGTTTTAGTTGGGTTCGTATTTTTAACCCGGACTTTTTAGTTGGGTTCGTATTTTTTACCCGGACTTTTCAGTTGGGTTCGTAATTTTACCCGGACTTTTTATTTGGGTTCGTAATTTTACCCGGAGTTTTAGTTGGGTTCGTAATTTTACCCGGAGTTTTAGTTGGGTTTGTAATTTTACCCGGTGTTTTAGTTGGGTTCGTAATTTTACCCGGAGTTTTAGTTGGGTTCGTAATTTTACCCGGAGTTTTAGTTGGGTTCGTAATTTTACCCGGACTTTTTAGTTGGGTTCGTATTTTTTACCCGGACTTTTAGTTGGGTTCGTAATTTTACCCGGAGTTTTAGTTGGGTTCGTAATTTTACCCGGAGTTTTAGTTTAGTTCGTAATTTTACCCGGAGTTTTAGTTGGGTTCGTAATTTTACCCGGACTTTTTATTTGGGTTCGTAATTTTACCCGGACTTTTTAGTTGGGTTCGTAATTTTACCCGGAGTTTTAGTTGGGTTCGTAATTTTACCCGGAGTTTTACTTGGGTTCGTAATTTTACCCGGACTTTTTAGTTGGGTTCGTATTTTTTACCCGGACTTTTAGTTGGGTTCGTAATTTTACCCGGAGTTTTAGTTGGGTTCGTAATTTCACCCGGAGTTTTAGTTGGGTTCGTAATTTTACCCGGAGTTTTAGTTGGGTTCGTAATTTTACCCGGAGTTTTAGTTGAGTTGGTAATTTTACCCGGAGTTTTAGTTGGGTTCGTAATTTTACCCGGACTTTTTATTTGGGTTCGTAATTTTACCCGGACTTTTTAGATGGGTTCGTAATTTTACCCGGAGTTTTAGTTGGGTTCGTAATTTTACCCGGAGTTTTACTTGGGTTCGTAATTTTACCCGAACTTTTTAGTTGGGTTCGTATTTTTTACCCGGACTTTTAGTTGGGTTCGTAATTTTAACCGGAGTTTTAGTTGGGTTCGTAATTTTACCCGAAGTTTTAGTTGGGTTCGTAATTTTACCCGGAGTTTTACTTGGGTTCGTAATTTTACCCGGAGTTTTACTTGGGTTCGTAATTTTACCCGGAGTTTTAGTTGGGTTCGTAATTTTACCCGGAGTTTTAGTTGGGTTCGTAATTTTACCCGGACTTTTTAGTTGGGTTCGTATTTTTTACCCGGACTTTTAGTTGGGTTCGTATTTTTTACCCGGAGTTTTAGTTGGGTTCGTATTTTTTACCCGAACTTTTTAGTTGGGTTAGTATTTTTACCCGGAGTTTTAGTTGGGTTCGTATTTTTACCCGGAGTTTTAGTTGGGTTCGTAATTTTAGCCGGAGTTTTAGTTGGGTTCGTATTCTTTACCCGGACTTTTTAGTTGGGTTCGTAATTTTACCCGGAGTTTTAGTTGGGTTCGTAATTTTACCCGGAGTTTTAGTTGGGTTCGTAATTTTACCCGGAGGTTTAGTTGGGTTCGTAATTTTACCCGGACTTTTTAGTTGGGTTCGTATTTTTTACCCGGACCTTTAGTTGGGTTCGTAATTTTACCCGGAGTTTTAGTTGGGTTCGTAATTTTACCCGGACTTTTTAGTTGGGTTCGTATTTTTTACCCGGACTTTTAGTTGTGTTCGTAATTTTACCCGGAGTTTTAGTTGGGTTCGTATTTTTTACCCGGAGTTTTAGTTGGATTCGTATTTTTTACAAGGAGTTTTAGTTGGGTTCGTATTTTTACCCGGAGTTTTAGTTGTGGTGGTAATTTTACCCGGAGCTTTAGTTGGGTTCATATTTTTTACCGGACTTTTTAGTTGGGTTCGTATTTTTTACCAGAAGTTTTAGTTGGGTTCTTATTTTTTACCCGGAGTTTTAGTTGGGTTCGTATTTTTACCCGGAGTTTTAGTTGGGTTCGTATTTTTACCCGGAGTTTTAGTTGGGTTCGTAATTTTATCCGGAGTTTTAGTTGGGTTCGTATTTTTTACCCGGACTTTTTAGTTGGGTTAGTATTTTTGCCCGGAGTTTTAGTTGGGTTCGTAATTTTACCCGGAGTTTTAGTTGCGTTCGTAATTTTACCCGGAGTTGTACTTGGGTTCGTAATTTTACCCGGAGTTTTACTTGGGTTCGTAATTTTACCCGGAGTTTTAGTTGGGTTCGTAATTTTACCCGGAGCTTTAGTTGGGTTCGTAATTTTACCCCGACTTTTTAGTTGGGCTCGTATTTTTTACCCGGACTTTTAGTTGGGTTCGTAATTTTACCCGGAGTTTTAGTTGGGTTCGTAATTTTACCCGGAGTTTTAGTTGAGTTCGTAATTTTACCCGGAGTTTTAGTTGGGTTCGTAATTTTACCCGGACTTTTTAGTTGGGTTCGTAATTTTACCCGGACTTTTTAGTTGGGTTCGTAATTTTACCCGGAGTCTTAAGTTAGGTTCGTATTTTTTATCCGGACTTTTTAGTTGGGTTCGTATTTTTTACCCGGAGTTTTAGTTGGGTTCGTAATTTTACCCGGAGTTTTAGTTGGGTTCGTAATTTTACCCGGACTTTTTAGTTGGGTTCGTATTTTTTACCCGGACTTTTAGTTGGGTTCGTATTTTTACCCGGAGTTTTAGTAGGGTTCGTATTTTTTACCCGGAGTTTTAGTTGGATTCGTATTTTTTACAAGGAGTTTTAGTTGGGTTCGTATTTTTACCCGGAGTTTTAGTTGTGCTGGTAATTTTACCCGGAGTTTTAGTTGGGTTCATATTTTTTACCGGACTTTTTAGTTGGGTTCGTATTTTTTACCCGAAGTTTTTGTTGGGTTCGTATTTTTTACCCGGAGTTTTAGTTGGGTTCGTATTTTACCCGGAGTTTTAGTTGGGTTCGTAATTTTATCCGGAGTTTTAGTTGGGTTCGAATTTTTTACCCGGATTTTCTAGTTGGGTTAGTATTTTTGCCCGGAGTTTTAGTTGGGTTCGTATTTTTTTACCCGGACTTTTTAGTTGAGTTAGTATTTTTGCCCGGAGTTTTAGTTGGGTTCGTATTTTTTTACCCGGACTTTTAGTTGGGTTCTAAATGTTACCCGGACTTTTTTGTTTGGTTCGTATTTTTTACCCGGAGTTTTAGTTGGGTTCGTAATTTTACCCCGACTTTTTAGTTGGGTTCGTAATTTTACCCGGAGTTTTAGTTGGGTTCGTAATTTTACCCGGACTTTTTAGTTGAGTTAGTATTTTTGCCCGGAGTTTTAGTTGGGTTCGTATTTTTTTACCCGGAGTTTTAGTTGGGTTCTAAATGTTACCCGGACTTTTTTGTTTGGTTCGTATTTTTTACCCGGAGTTTTAGTTGGGTTCGTAATTTTACCCGGACTTTTTAGTTGGGTTCGTAATTTTACCCGGAGTTTTAGTTGGGTTCGTAATTTTACCCGGAGTTTTAGTTGGGTTCGTAATTTTACCCGGAGTTTTAGTTGGGTTCGTAATTTTACCCGGAGTTTTAGTTGGGTTCGTAATTTTACCCGGACTTTTTAGTTAGGTTCGTATTTTTTACCCGGACTTTTAGTTGGGTTCGTAATTTTACCCGGAGTTTTAGTTGGGTTCGTAATTTTACCCGGAGTTTTAGTTGAGTTGGTAATTTTACCCGGAGTTTTAGTTGGGTTCGTAATTTTTACCGGGACTTTTAGTTGGGTTCGTAATTTTATCCGGAGTTTTAGTTGGGTTCGTATTTTTTACCCGGACTTTTTAGTTGAGTTAGTATTTTTGCCCGGAGTTTTAGTTGGGTTCGTATTTTTTTACCCGGAGTTTTAGTTGGGTTCTAAATGTTACCCGGACTTTTTATTTGGGTTTGTAATTTTACCCGGACTTTTTAGATGGGTTCGTAATTTTACCCGGAGTTTTAGTTGGGTTCGTAATTTTACCCGGAGTTTTACTTGGGTTCGTAATTTTACCCGAACTTTTTAGTTGGGTTCGTATTTTTTACCCGGACTTTTAGTTGGGTTCGTAATTTTACCCGGAGTTTTAGTTGGGTTTGTAATTTTACCCGGACTTTTTAGATGGGTTCGTAATTTTACCCGAAGTTTTAGTTGGGTTCGTAATTTTACCCGGAGTTTTACTTGGGTTCGTAATTTTACCCGGAGTTTTACTTGGGTTCGTAATTTTACCCGGAGTTTTAGTTGGGTTCGTAATTTTACCCGGAGTTTTAGTTGGGTTCGTAATTTTACCCGGACTTTTTAGTTGGGTTCGTATTTTTTACCCGGACTTTTAGTTGGGTTCGTATTTTTTACCCGGAGTTTTAGTTGGGTTCGTATTTTTTACCCGGACTTTTTAGTTGGGTTAGTATTTTTACCCGAAGTTTTAGTTGGGTTCGTATTTTTACCCGGAGTTTTAGTTGGGTTCGTATTTTTACCCGGAGTTTTGGTTGGGTTCGTAATTTTAGCCGGAGTTTTAGTTGGGTTCGTATTCTTTACCCGGACTTTTTAGTTGGGTTCGTAATTTTACCCGGAGTTTTAGTTGGGTTCGTAATTTTACCCGGAGTTTTAGTTGGGTTCGTAATTTTACCCGGAGGTTTAGTTGGGTTCATAATTTTACCCGGACTTTTTAGTTGGGTTCGTATGTGTTGCGTTAGATGAAGAATTGTTCTTCTAGATATAAGTTCGACGGACCATAAATTAGATGCGACCTCTCACCAGTAAATATTTATTATGAATGAAGTTTTTATAAAAATAACATTAGCATTCTATGGTATGAACGGAAAAATGGGAACTTGATATAATATAAAATGTACCTGAAATATGTACATGGAAACACTAAACATACCGGCCCCTTTGAAAGGTATAGGATAAACGAACTTTCAACAAATAAGAATTATTTACACATATTTTTTTTTAAAAAAGCTATTCTAAGGGTAACAAACATAATTTTGTTATCGCTCGTTTTATGACGCCTCCTTGAGTTCTGACGCTAGCAACACGCACTAAATTATCACTTCCAGGATGAACAGCTACCACACGCGCTAATTGCCATCTACATGGAGGTAGGTTGTCCTCTTTTACCACGACGAGCGCACCCTCAAGTATTTGGTTATCTTGAACCAATCGCCATTTGTTCCGTTGTTGAAGTGTGTTCAAGTACTCCTTCGACCAACGTCGCCAAAACTGATTCACCATTTCTTGTAATGTCTGGAATCTTTGACGGCAGTTATGTTGAAATTCTTCTATGCTTTCTTGTGGTAGGGCATTTATAGGACAACCAATTAGGAAATGTCCAGGCGTTAGAGGCTCCAAGTCGTTAGGATCATTGGAAAGTGGTGTAATGGGTCGAGAATTTAAAATGGATTCTATTTGTGTAATGAATGTGTAAAATTCTTCAAATGTTAAGTGTGTATGATGTGTAAGTCTTTTCAAAAAATATTTCGTACTTTTAACCGAGGCTTCCCAAATTCCTCCAAAATGAGGTGATCTTGCTGGTATGAATTTCCAAATTATTTTGTTCTTTTGGAAAAATGAGTGTATAGAAGCTTTTGATATAATTTCACGTAGTTGATTATTAGCCCCTACAAATGTTTTTGCATTGTCAGAAATAATTGTTTTGCAAATTCCTCTTCTAGAGGTAAATCTTTTTAATGCATTTAAAAATGAATTTGATGTAAGGTCCGAAACTAATTCCAAGTGTATGGCCTTTGTGCTTAAACAAACAAAAATGCAAATATAGGATTTAATAATTTTTCTATTTCTTAATTTGCCGTCCTTCAAATCAAACGGTCCAGCATAATCTAAACCTACAGAAGAAAAAACGCGATCTGGGGTTAACCTTGTGCTTGGTAACTCTCCCATTTGTTGATTCATGGGAGCTGGATTTGCTCTAAAGCAAGTTATGCATTTCCTTAAAACGCTGCGAACTGTTTCTCTGCCACATAAAGGCCAATATGTTTGTCTCACGCTTGATAATACCAACTGTGCTGCGGCATGAAGATTTCGGTGATGCTCATGTTTAATTATTAATGTTGTTAATGGGTGTTTAGAAGGAATAACAATTGGATGTTTCTGGTCAAATGTTAATAGAGATTTTTGAAGACGTCCTCCTACTCGGAGTACACCAGATCTATCAATAAATGGATTTAATGCACATAATTTACTTTGTCGATGTATTTGTTCTCCCCTTGAAAGTGCCTTTAACTCGTTTGCAAAATGTGCTCGCTGAACTAACTTAATAAGTGTAGTAGTTGCTCTATCTAACTCTGTTTTAGTAAGTTCACTAATGGTTTTATTTTCCTTGTTCTTGCAGTTATAAATAAATCTAAGTATATAAGCAGTTATTCTAAATAATTTGGATAAGCATGAATATCTAGTAAATATATGGTCATTGCTAAGAATGGTAGTTAAAGTAACGGTTTTGGTTTCCCTTAATTCAGTTAAATCTTTTAACTCAAAATGTTCTTTGGATGATAAGTCGTAATTTGAATTTATCAAATCAACAGAGCCCTCCCACCACAAATGAGATTGTATTAACTCATTTGGTGTAACACCTCGAGAAATGAGATCGGCGGGATTGTTTTTTGAATCAACATGATGCCAAGTTCCTTTAGTTAATTCTTGTATTTTTGCGACTCTATTGCCAACAAACGTTTTCAATCTTGAAGGTTCAGTTTGTATCCATGCTAAAACTATTGTTGAATCAGACCAATAATATATTTTGTTTATATTGATATCTAGTGCTGAAATAGTTTGACTCATAAGCTTACATAAAAGTACTGCACTACATAATTCTAAACGAGGTATCGTTACAGTTTTAATTGGAGACACTCGAGATTTTGCACAAATTAAACATATGGCAACATCGCCTTGTTCATTTTTCGATTTTAAGTAAACACATGCTCCGTATGCTACTAATGATGCATCGCTGAAACCATGTAATTCAATCAATTTATGTTTAGGTAGTAAAATACGTCTATGAATACTTATTTTATTTAAATCGTTTAGTTGAGATGCATATTCAATAAATTTATTTTTCAAATCAAATGGTAATTCTTCGTCCCAATCAAGATTCAATTTCCAAATCTGTTGTAAAATAATTTTTGCCGTTATAATTACTGGACCCACCAATCCTAAAGGGTCATATATCTTAGCGATATTTGATAGAATTTTTCGTTTTGTTACTTTTGAAAATTCAATCTTAAATGGACAATTATATACAAAAGTATCATGATGTGGATTCCATGTTATGCCTAGGGCGTTGCCTTGTTTTGGATCAGTTATTACAATATGTTCAACCTGGGAATTTTTACTTAAATTACTTAAAAGTTTTGGATAATTCGACATCCATTGCCTGAGTTCGAAACCAGCACTTCCTAAAATGTGTTGTAAGTTTTCTATTAATCTCTGAGCACTCTCATAATCAGTTGTTCCTGTTATTAAATTATCTACATAAAAATCTTTAATAATTATTTTACTTTCTAATGGAAATTCTCTTTCACAATCTATTCCCGCTTGCTTTAAACATCGCGTTGATAAAAAACTTGCTGATGCTGTACCATAAGTTACAGTGTTTAACTGAAAATGTTTTAAATTTGTATCTGAGCTTTCGCGCCAAACAATTCGTTGGAAATCACGATGTGATGGGTGAATATTTATTTGACGGTACATTTTTGTAATATCTGCTAACATCATTATATTGTGTTTACGTGCTCGTGTGAGTATTGCAAAAAGACTATCCTGTATATTTGGACCTATTTTTAATATATCATTTAGTGATAACCCTGACGACGTTTTACACGATGCGTCGAAAACTACTCTGCATTTAGTGGTTAAACTAGTTTCTTTTATTACACTGTGATGTGGTAAATAACATATTAAATCGGTATTTATACTTTTAGAGTTTTTTATTTCGGTCATATGACCAAGACTTTCGTATTCGTTCATAAATTTTTTGTATTGGTCATATAGAGAATTATTTTCCATTAATTTTCGTTCTACAGCAATAAATCTTTTAATTGCAATTATCTCTGAATTACCTAAATCTTTATAATTATCTCTTAATGGTAGTTTAACTATAAATCGACCTGTTTCATCTCTTTCATAATTATTACTAAAATATTTTTCACATTCTAGTTCTTCTTTTGATAAAATTGGTTGTTCATGACATTCTTCTATAATCCAAAATTTTTCTAAAGCATTTTGAATTTCTAATGTAGAAGTGAGACAAGTTGATTGGTTTAAATTAGATTGAATGTTTAAATATCCTGATAAAATCCATCCCAATTTAGTGTTTTGTAGAGTAGGTTGATTCTTTCCCAATTTAATTTGTCCACTCTGCAGTAGGTCAAGAAATATGCCTGCACCTAACAAAACATCAATTGGTCTAGAAATGTTGAATGTTTCATCAGATAATTTAATATTATCAGGAATTTTTAAACTTGATTGACTAAAAGTAATTTGTGGTAAATTATTTGTAATCTTATCAATAATCAAAAATGAAAGATTAACTTCGTAGTTTGTATGTCGTGATTGAATCCTTGTGGATGTCTTACATGAAATATTTGTTACCTTTTCATTGACGCCAGCTACTGGTATATTTATTTTCTGACCATTCAATTTTAATTGATTAAATAATGATTTTGTCATAAAATTTGACATGCTGCCACTATCAATTAAAGCCTTACATTCAATTGCCTTTCCATTTCTATCAAAAACATTAATAATTGCTGTAGATAATATAATAATAGAGTACGAATTGCTACAATGTGCAACTGTTGTATTTATAGTCGCAATGCCTGTTGAATTTAACTGATTTTGTGTGCTTTCTGCGTGAACTTCATTTTGCAAATCCTTGAAATTAAAATGTAATAATGTGTTATGCCGCCCATTGCATGTTTTACAACCCGCTGATCTACAATCATTTTTAAAATGACCGCGTCTAAAACAATTTGTGCATAATTTTAGTTTTCTTATTTCTTGCAATCTATTTTTTGCAGATAGCGCTAAAAATTTCGTGCATGAATATATATTATGTGTTTCACTACAAAATCTGCAAACGCCGACTTGTGTTGTTATATGTGATAATGAACGATTATATGTGCCTGGTTTATTAAATGTATTATAATTATGAGTTTTGTTTGCATAACTGTTGTTGGTATTTTGACTCTTGACATTTGTAGCATGAATAGACTCCAACAACATACATCTATCCCTTAAAAATGTTGTAAATTGCGTTATTGTTGGATCATCATCATTTTTGGATGTGATTTCCCATTCTTTTTTGCTATTGTAATCTAGCTTATTTATTAATAAATAAATGAGCATATGATCCCATGAATCAACAGGTATACCTGAATTTTTAAGAGCTCTGAAATGTTTCAAAAAGTTGTCTAAAAATATTCTTAAATCGCGATATGATTCTTTATTAATGGATGGTAATTCGAAAATTTGCTTGATATGATTTTGAGTAATGATCTTTTTGTTTTGGTATCTTTCTTTTAAAAGTTGCCATGCAATTTCATAGTTATCATCACAGATTTCAAGTGATTGTATGACACTCTCGGCATCACCTTCCAATGATGAAGATAAATAATGAAATTTTTGCGTGTTAGTTAAAAACTTGTTATTGTGAATTAAAGAGTTAAAAATATCGAAAAAATTTAGGAAATCGCTGTAGATACCTGAAAATTTAAGCAAATTAATTTTAGGTAAATTTACGTGGACATTGTGATTTGAACTTGTGGTTGAAGTTATTAAATTTAAGCTTGTATTTGTAGGAACCAACATATTCGCTCTTGAAATTATATCAAAGTATTTGTTTTCAAACAAGTCACGTTCCTCAATTTGTGCTTCTGACATATTTCAATGTTGTTTTGTACATCATCAAAGGTTTTAAAAATTATTTTAATTTGATCTAAACGGGCAACCAACTCATTTAATTTGGTTGGGTCGTTTTCTAAATTAGTTATAAAAGTAACAAAATTTGTTAGTTGACGTTTCAAAGTACTACGTCGACTAATAAATGTTTTAATGTCCATGTGTAGTGTAATGTCAAAAAGTCACGAGTGAGAGGTATAGAGTAAAGAATTAGTAATAAATGTAATGTGAAGGTAATGTATGTGAGTGTAATATAATGTATGTAATGTCCACAACTTGGAGACTACCTAGTATGGGGCCTTGTTGTGGTTTATGATAACTTGAGCTGTGTCCTGTTCCCGTTCTACGTGTCCTGGGCTGCCTCGGATTGTTCCACCTGTTCCCGTTCTACGTGTCCTGGGCTGCGTTGGACTGCTTTGGACAATGTGTCCTGCGAAATGTAAACTGCGACCAAAATGCGCTTCTTCCTTATCCGGCTCGACGGACCAATATGTTGCGTTAGATGAAGAATTGTTCTTCTAGATATAAGTTCGACGGACCATAAATTAGATGCGACCTCTCACCAGTAAATATTTATTATGAATGAAGTTTTTATAAAAATAACATTAGCATGTTTCTATGGTATGAACGGAAAAATGGGAACTTGATATAATATAAAATGTACCTGAAATATTTACATGGAAACACTAAACAGTATGTTTTACCCGGACCTTTAGTTGGGTTCGTAATTTTACCCGGAGTTTTAGTTGGGTTCGTAATTTTACCCGGACTTTTTAGTTGGGTTCGTATTTTTTACCCGGACTTTTAGTTGGGTTCGTAATTTTACCCGGAGTTTTAGTTGGGTTCGTATTTTTTACCCGGAGTTTTAGTTGGATTCGTATTTTTTACAAGGAGTTTTAGTTGGGTTCGTATTTTTCTACCCGGAGTTTTAGTTGGGTTCTAAATGTTACCCGGACTTTTTTGTTTGGTTCGTATTTTTTACCCGGAGTTTTAGTTGGGTTCGTAATTTTACCTGGAGTTTTAAGTTAGGTTCGTATTTTTACCCGGACTTTTTAGTTGGGTTCGTATTTTTTACCCGGACTTTTATTTGGGTTCGTAATTTTACCCGGACTTTTTAGTTGGGTTCGTAATTTTACCCGGAGTTTTAGTTGGGTTGGTAATTTTACCCGGAGTTTTAGTTGGGTTCGTAATTTTACCCGGAGTTTTAGTTGGGTTCGTAATTTTACCCGGAGTTTTAGTTGGGTTCGTATTTTTAACCCGGACTTTTTAGTTGGGTTCGTATTTTTTACCCGGACTTTTCAGTTGGGTTCGTAATTTTACCCGGACTTTTTATTTGGGTTCGTAATTTTACCCGGAGTTTTAGTTGGGTTCGTAATTTTACCCGGAGTTTTAGTTGGGTTTGTAATTTTAACCGGTGTTTTAGTTGGGTTCGTAATTTTACCCGGAGTTTTAGTTGGGTTCGTAATTTTACCCGGAGTTTTAGTTGGGTTCGTAATTTTACCCGGACTTTTTAGTTGGGTTCGTATTTTTTACCCAGACTTTTAGTTGGGTTCGTAATTTTACCCGGAGTTTTAGTTGGGTTCGTAATTTTACCCGGAGTTTTAGTTGAGTTCGTAATTTTACCCGGAGTTTTAGTTGGGTTCGTAATTTTACCCGGACTTTTTATTTGGGTTCGTAATTTTACCCGGACTTTTTAGTTGGGTTCGTAATTTTACCCGGAGTTTTAGTTGGGTTCGTAATTTTACCCGGAGTTTTACTTGGGTTCGTAATTTTACCCGGACTTTTTAGTTGGGTTCGTATTTTTTACCCGGACTTTTAGTTGGGTTCGTAATTTTACCCGGAGTTTTAGTTGGGTTCGTAATTTTACCCGGAGTTTTAGTTGGGTTCGTAATTTTACCCGGACTTTTTAGTTAGGTTCGTATTTTTTACCCGGACTTTTAGTTGGGTTCGTAATTTTACCCGGAGTTTTAGTTGGGTTCGTAATTTTACCCGGAGTTTTAGTTGAGTTGGTAATTTTACCCGGAGTTTTAGTTGGGTTCGTAATTTTTACCGGGACTTTTAGTTGGGTTCGTAATTTTATCCGGAGTTTTAGTTGGGTTCGTATTTTTTACCCGGACTTTTTAGTTGAGTTAGTATTTTTGCCCGGAGTTTTAGTTGGGTTCGTATTTTTTTACCCGGAGTTTTAGTTGGGTTCTAAATGTTACCCGGACTTTTTATTTGGGTTTGTAATTTTACCCGGAATTTTTAGATGGGTTCGTAATTTTACCCGGAGTTTCAGTTGGGTTCGTAATTTTACCCGGAGTTTTACTTGGGTTCGTAATTTTACCCGAACTTTTTAGTTGGGTTCGTATTTTTTACCCGGACTTTTAGTTGGGTTCGTAATTTTACCCGGAGTTTTAGTTGGGTTTGTAATTTTACCCGGACTTTTTAGATGGGTTCGTAATTTTACCCGAAGTTTTAGTTGGGTTCGTAATTTTACCCGGAGTTTTACTTGGGTTCGTAATTTTACCCGGAGTTTTACTTGGGTTCGTAATTTTACCCGGAGTTTTAGTTGGGTTCGTAATTTTACCCGGAGTTTTAGTTGGGTTCGTAATTTTACCCGGACTTTTTAGTTGGGTTCGTATTTTTTACCCGGACTTTTAGTTGGGTTCGTATTTTTTACCCGGAGTTTTAGTTGGGTTCGTATTTTTTACCCGGACTTTTTAGTTGGGTTAGTATTTTTACCCGGAGTTTTAGTTGGGTTCGTATTTTTACCCGGAGTTTTAGTTGGGTTCGTATTTTTACCCGGAGTTTTAGTTGGGTTCGTAATTTTAGCCGGAGTTTTAGTTGGGTTCGTATTCTTTACCCGGACTTTTTAGTTGGGTTCGTAATTTTACCCGGAGTTTTAGTTGGGTTCGTAATTTTACCCGGAGTTTTAGTTGGGTTCGTAATTTTACCCGGAGGTTTAGTTGGGTTCGTAATTTTACCCGGACTTTTTAGTTGGGTTCGTATGTTTTACCCGGACCTTTAGTTGGGTTCGTAATTTTACCCGGAGTTTTAGTTGGGTTCGTAATTTTACCCGGACTTTTTAGTTGGGTTCGTATTTTTTACCCGGACTTTTAGTTGGGTTCGTAATTTTACCCGGAGTTTTAGTTGGGTTCGTATTTTTACCCGGAGTTTTAGTTGGATTCGTATTTTTTACAAGGAGTTTTAGTTGGGTTCGTATTTTTCTACCCGGAGTTTTAGTTGGGTTCTAAATGTTACCCGGACTTTTTTGTTTGGTTCGTATTTTTTACCCGGAGTTTTAGTTGGGTTCGTAATTTTACCTGGAGTTTTAAGTTAGGTTTGTATTTTTACCCGGACTTTTTAGTTGGGTTCGTATTTTTTACCCGGACTTTTATTTGGGTTCGTAATTTTACCCGGACTTTTTAGTTGGGTTCGTAATTTTACCCGGAGTTTTAGTTGGGTTGGTAATTTTACCCGGAGTTTTAGTTGGGTTCGTAATTTTACCCGGAGTTTTAGTTGGGTTCGTAATTTTACCCGGAGTTTTAGTTGGGTTCGTATTTTTAACCCGGACTTTTTAGTTGGGTTCGTATTTTTTACCCGGACTTTTCAGTTGGGTTCGTAATTTTACCCGGACTTTTTATTTGGGTTCGTAATTTTACCCGGAGTTTTAGTTGGGTTCGTAATTTTACCCGGAGTTTTAGTTGGGTTTGTAATTTTACCCGGTGTTTTAGTTGGGTTCGTAATTTTACCCGGAGTTTTAGTTGGGTTCGTAATTTTACCCGGAGTTTTAGTTGGGTTCGTAATTTTACCCGGACTTTTTAGTTGGGTTCGTATTTTTTACCCAGACTTTTAGTTGGGTTCGTAATTTTACCCGGAGTTTTAGTTGGGTTCGTAATTTTACCCGGAGTTTTAGTTGAGTTCGTAATTTTACCCGGAGTTTTAGTTGGGTTCGTAATTTTACCCGGACTTTTTATTTGGGTTCGTAATTTTACCCGGTCTTTTTAGTTGGGTTCGTAATTTTACCCGGAGTTTTAGTTGGGTTCGTAATTTTACCCGGAGTTTTACTTGGGTTCGTAATTTTACCCGGACTTTTTAGTTGGGTTCGTATTTTTTACCCGGACTTTTAGTTGGGTTCGTAATTTTACCCGGAGTTTTAGTTGGGTTCCTAATTTCACCCGGAGTTTTAGTTGGGTTCGTAATTTTACCCGGAGTTTTAGTTGGGTTCGTAATTTTACCCGGAGTTTTAGTTGAGTTGGTAATTTTACCCGGAGTTTTAGTTGGGTTCGTAATTTTACCCGGACTTTTTATTTGGGTTCGTAATTTTACCCGGACTTTTTAGATGGGTTCGTAATTTTACCCGGAGTTTTAGTTGGGTTCGTAATTTTACCCGGAGTTTTACTTGGGTTCGTAATTTTACCCGAACTTTTTAGTTGGGTTCGTATTTTTTACCCGGACTTTTAGTTGGGTTCGTATTTTTTACCCGGACTTTTAGTTGGGTTCGTAATTTTACCCGGAGTTTTAGTTGGGTTCGTATTTTTTACCCGGAGTTTTAGTTGGATTCGTATTTTTTACAAGGAGTTTTAGTTGGGTTCGTATTTTTCTACCCGGAGTTTTAGTTGGGTTCTAAATGTTACCCGGACTTTTTTGTTTGGTTCGTATTTTTTACCCGGAGTTTTAGTTGGGTTCGTAATTTTACCTGGAGTTTTAAGTTAGGTTCGTATTTTTACCCGGACTTTTTAGTTGGGTTCGTATTTTTTACCCGGACTTTTATTTGGGTTCGTAATTTTACCCGGACTTTTTAGTTGGGTTCGTAATTTTACCCGGAGTTTTAGTTGGGTTGGTAATTTTACCCGGAGTTTTAGTTGGGTTCGTAATTTTACCCGGAGTTTTAGTTGGGTTCGTAATTTTACCCGGAGTTTTAGTTGGGTTCGTATTTTTAACCCGGACTTTTTAGTTGGGTTCGTATTTTTTACCCGGACTTTTCAGTTGGGTTCGTAATTTTACCCGGACTTTTTATTTGGGTTCGTAATTTTACCCGGAGTTTTAGTTGGGTTCGTAATTTTACCCGGAGTTTTAGTTGGGTTTGTAATTTTAACCGGTGTTTTAGTTGGGTTCGTAATTTTACCCGGAGTTTTAGTTGGGTTCGTAATTTTACCCGGAGTTTTAGTTGGGTTCGTAATTTTACCCGGACTTTTTAGTTGGGTTCGTATTTTTTACCCAGACTTTTAGTTGGGTTCGTAATTTTACCCGGAGTTTTAGTTGGGTTCGTAATTTTACCCGGAGTTTTAGTTGAGTTCGTAATTTTACCCGGAGTTTTAGTTGGGTTCGTAATTTTACCCGGACTTTTTATTTGGGTTCGTAATTTTACCCGGACTTTTTAGTTGGGTTCGTAATTTTACCCGGAGTTTTAGTTGGGTTCGTAATTTTACCCGGAGTTTTACTTGGGTTCGTAATTTTACCCGGACTTTTTAGTTGGGTTCGTATTTTTTACCCGGACTTTTAGTTGGGTTCGTAATTTTACCCGGAGTTTTAGTTGGGTTCGTAATTTTACCCGGAGTTTTAGTTGGGTTCGTAATTTTACCCGGACTTTTTAGTTAGGTTCGTATTTTTTACCCGGACTTTTAGTTGGGTTCGTAATTTTACCCGGAGTTTTAGTTGGGTTCGTAATTTTACCCGGAGTTTTAGTTGAGTTGGTAATTTTACCCGGAGTTTTAGTTGGGTTCGTAATTTTTACCGGGACTTTTAGTTGGGTTCGTAATTTTATCCGGAGTTTTAGTTGGGTTCGTATTTTTTACCCGGACTTTTTAGTTGAGTTAGTATTTTTGCCCGGAGTTTTAGTTGGGTTCGTATTTTTTTACCCGGAGTTTTAGTTGGGTTCTAAATGTTACCCGGACTTTTTATTTGGGTTTGTAATTTTACCCGGAATTTTTAGATGGGTTCGTAATTTTACCCGGAGTTTCAGTTGGGTTCGTAATTTTACCCGGAGTTTTACTTGGGTTCGTAATTTTACCCGAACTTTTTAGTTGGGTTCGTATTTTTTACCCGGACTTTTAGTTGGGTTCGTAATTTTACCCGGAGTTTTAGTTGGGTTTGTAATTTTACCCGGACTTTTTAGATGGGTTCGTAATTTTACCCGAAGTTTTAGTTGGGTTCGTAATTTTACCCGGAGTTTTACTTGGGTTCGTAATTTTACCCGGAGTTTTACTTGGGTTCGTAATTTTACCCGGAGTTTTAGTTGGGTTCGTAATTTTACCCGGAGTTTTAGTTGGGTTCGTAATTTTACCCGGACTTTTTAGTTGGGTTCGTATTTTTTACCCGGACTTTTAGTTGGGTTCGTATTTTTTACCCGGAGTTTTAGTTGGGTTCGTATTTTTTACCCGGACTTTTTAGTTGGGTTAGTATTTTTACCCGGAGTTTTAGTTGGGTTCGTATTTTTACCCGGAGTTTTAGTTGGGTTCGTATTTTTACCCGGAGTTTTAGTTGGGTTCGTAATTTTAGCCGGAGTTTTAGTTGGGTTCGTATTCTTTACCCGGACTTTTTAGTTGGGTTCGTAATTTTACCCGGAGTTTTAGTTGGGTTCGTAATTTTACCCGGAGTTTTAGTTGGGTTCGTAATTTTACCCGGAGGTTTAGTTGGGTTCGTAATTTTACCCGGACTTTTTAGTTGGGTTCGTATGTTTTACCCGGACCTTTAGTTGGGTTCGTAATTTTACCCGGAGTTTTAGTTGGGTTCGTAATTTTACCCGGACTTTTTAGTTGGGTTCGTATTTTTTACCCGGACTTTTAGTTGGGTTCGTAATTTTACCCGGAGTTTTAGTTGGGTTCGTATTTTTTACCCGGAGTTTTAGTTGGATTCGTATTTTTTACAAGGAGTTTTAGTTGGGTTCGTATTTTTCTACCCGGAGTTTTAGTTGGGTTCTAAATGTTACCCGGACTTTTTTGTTTGGTTCGTATTTTTTACCCGGAGTTTTAGTTGGGTTCGTAATTTTACCTGGAGTTTTAAGTTAGGTTTGTATTTTTACCCGGACTTTTTAGTTGGGTTCGTATTTTTTACCCGGACTTTTATTTGGGTTCGTAATTTTACCCGGACTTTTTAGTTGGGTTCGTAATTTTACCCGGAGTTTTAGTTGGGTTGGTAATTTTACCCGGAGTTTTAGTTGGGTTCGTAATTTTACCCGGAGTTTTAGTTGGGTTCGTAATTTTACCCGGAGTTTTAGTTGGGTTCGTATTTTTAACCCGGACTTTTTAGTTGGGTTCGTATTTTTTACCCGGACTTTTCAGTTGGGTTCGTAATTTTACCCGGACTTTTTATTTGGGTTCGTAATTTTACCCGGAGTTTTAGTTGGGTTCGTAATTTTACCCGGAGTTTTAGTTGGGTTTGTAATTTTACCCGGTGTTTTAGTTGGGTTCGTAATTTTACCCGGAGTTTTAGTTGGGTTCGTAATTTTACCCGGAGTTTTAGTTGGGTTCGTAATTTTACCCGGACTTTTTAGTTGGGTTCGTATTTTTTACCCAGACTTTTAGTTGGGTTCGTAATTTTACCCGGAGTTTTAGTTGGGTTCGTAATTTTACCCGGAGTTTTAGTTGAGTTCGTAATTTTACCCGGAGTTTTAGTTGGGTTCGTAATTTTACCCGGACTTTTTATTTGGGTTCGTAATTTTACCCGGACTTTTTAGTTGGGTTCGTAATTTTACCCGGAGTTTTAGTTGGGTTCGTAATTTTACCCGGAGTTTTACTTGGGTTCGTAATTTTACCCGGACTTTTTAGTTGGGTTCGTATTTTTTACCCGGACTTTTAGTTGGGTTCGTAATTTTACCCGGAGTTTTAGTTGGGTTCCTAATTTCACCCGGAGTTTTAGTTGGGTTCGTAATTTTACCCGGAGTTTTAGTTGGGTTCGTAATTTTACCCGGAGTTTTAGTTGAGTTGGTAATTTTACCCGGAGTTTTAGTTGGGTTCGTAATTTTACCCGGACTTTTTATTTGGGTTCGTAATTTTACCCGGACTTTTTAGATGGGTTCGTAATTTTACCCGGAGTTTTAGTTGGGTTCGTAATTTTACCCGGAGTTTTACTTGGGTTCGTAATTTTACCCGAACTTTTTAGTTGGGTTCGTTTTTTTTACCCGGACTTTTAGTTGGGTTCGTAATTTTAACCGGAGTTTTAGTTGGGTTCGTAATTTTACCCGAAGTTTTAGTTGGGTTCGTAATTTTACCCGGAGTTTTACTTGGGTTCGTAATTTTACCCGGAGTTTTACTTGGGTTCGTAATTTTACCCGGAGTTTTAGTTGGGTTCGTAATTTTACCCGGAGTTTTAGTTGGGTTCGTAATTTTACCCGGACTTTTTAGTTGGGTTCGTATTTTTTACCCGGACTTTTAGTTGGGTTCGTATTTTTTACCCGGAGTTTTAGTTGGGTTCGTATTTTTTACCCGGACTTTTTAGTTGGGTTAGTATTTTTACCCGGAGTTTTAGTTGGGTTCGTATTTTTACCCGGAGTTTTAGTTGGGTTCGTAATTTTAGCCGGAGTTTTAGTTGGGTTCGTATTCTTTACCCGGACTTTTTAGTTGGGTTCGTAATTTTACCCGGAGTTTTAGTTGGGTTCGTAATTTTACCCGGAGTTTTAGTTGGGTTCGTAATTTTACCCGGAGGTTTAGTTGGGTTCGTAATTTTACCCGGACTTTTTAGTTGGGTTCGTATTTTTTACCCGGACCTTTAGTTGGGTTCGTAATTTTACCCGGAGTTTTAGTTGGGTTCGTAATTTTACCCGGACTTTTTAGTTGGGTTCGTATTTTTTACCCGGACTTTTAGTTGGGTTCGTAATTTTACCCGGAGTTTTAGTTGGGTTCGTATTTTTTACCCGGACTTTTAGTTGGGTTCGTAATTTTACCCGGAGTTTTAGTTGGGTTCGTAATTTTACCCGGACTTTTTATTTGGGTTCGTAATTTTACCCGGACTTTTTAGTTGGGTTCGTAATTTTACCCGGAGTTTTAGTTGGGTTCGTAATTTTACCCGGAGTTTTAGTTGGGTTCGTATATTTACCCGGAGTTTTAGTTGGGTTCGTAATTTTAGCCGGAGTTTTAGTTGGGTTCGTATTCTTTACCCGGACTTTTTAGTTGGGTTCGTAATTTTACCCGGAGTTTTAGTTGGGTTCGTAATTTTACCCGGAGTTTTAGTTGGGTTCGTAATTTTACCCGGAGGTTTAGTTGGGTTCGTAATTTTACCCGGACTTTTTAGTTGGGTTCGTATTTTTTACCCGGACTTTTAGTTGGGTTCGTAATTTTACCCGGAGTTTTAGTTGGGTTCGTAATTTTACCCGGACTTTTTAGTTGGGTTCGTATTTTTTACCCGGACTTTTAGTTGGGTTCGTAATTTTACCCGGAGTTTTAGTTGGGTTCGTATTTTTTACCCGGAGTTTTAGTTGGATTCGTATTTTTTACAAGGAGTTTTAGTTGGGTTCGTATTTTTACCCGGAGTTTTAGTTGTGTTGGTAATTTTACCCGGAGTTTTAGTTGGGTTCATTATTTTTACCGGACTTTTTAGTTGGGTTCGTATTTTTTTACCCGGAGTTTTAGTTGGGTTCTAAATGTTACCTGGACTTTTTTGTTTGGTTCGTATTTTATACCCGGAGTTTTAGTTGGGTTCGTAATTTTACCCGGACTTTTTAGTTGGGTTCGTAATTTTACCCGGAGTTTTAGTTGGGTTCGTAATTTTACCCGAAGTTTTAGTTGGGTTCGTAATTTTACCCGGAGTTTTAGTTGGGTTCGTAATTTTACCCGGAGTTTTAGTTGGGTTCGTAATTTTACCCGGACTTTTTAGTTGGGTTCGTATTTTTTACCCGGACTTTTAGTTGGGTTCGTAATTTTACCCGGAGTTTTAGTTGGGTTCGTAATTTTACCCGGACTTTTTATTTGGGTTCGTAATTTTACCCGGACTTTTTAGTTGGGTTCGTAATTTTACCCGGAGTTTTAGTTGGGTTCGTAATTTTACCCGGAGTTTTAGTTGGGTTCGTGTTTTTACCCGGAGTTTTAGTTGGGTTCGTAATTTTAGCCGGAGTTTTAGTTGGGTTCGTATTCTTTACCCGGACTTTTTAGTTGGGTTCGTAATTTTACCCGGAGTTTTAGTTGGGTTCGTAATTTTACCCGGAGTTTTAGTTGGGTTCGTAATTTTACCCGGAGGTTTAGTTGGGTTCGTAATTTTACCCGGACTTTTTAGTTGGGTTCGTATTTTTTACCCGGTGTTTTAGTTGGGTTCGTAATTTTATCCGGAGTTTTAGTTGGGTTCGTAATTTTACCCGGAGTTTTAGTTGGGTTCGTAATTTTACCCGGACTTTTTAGTTGGGTTCGTATTTTTTACCCGGACTTTTAGTTGGGTTCGTAATTTTACCCGGAGTTTTAGTTGGGTTCGTAATTTTACCCGGAGTTTTAGTTGAGTTCGTAATTTTACCCGGAGTTTTAGTTGGGTTCGTAATTTTACCCGGACTTTTTATTTGGGTTCGTAATTTTACCCGGACTTTTTAGTTGGGTTCGTAATTTTACCCGGAGTTTTAGTTGGGTTCGTAATTTTACCCGGAGTTTTACTTGGGTTCGTAATTTTACCCGGACTTTTTAGTTGGGTTCGTATTTTTTACCCGGACTTTTAGTTGGGTTCGTAATTTTACCCGGAGTTTTAGTTGGGTTCGTAATTTCACCCGGAGTTTTAGTTGGGTTCGTAATTTTACCCGGAGTTTTAGTTGGGTTCGTAATTTTACCCGGAGTTTTAGTTGAATTGGTAATTTTACCCGGAGTTTTAGTTGGGTTCGTAATTTTACCCGGACTTTTTATTTGGGTTCGTAATTTTACCCGGACTTTTTAGATGGGTTCGTAATTTTACCCGGAGTTTTAGTTGGGTTCGTAATTTTACCCGGAGTTTTACTTGGGTTCGTAATTTTACCCGAACTTTTTAGTTGGGTTCGTATTTTTTACCCGGACTTTTAGTTGGGTTCGTAATTTTAACCGGAGTTTTAGTTGGGTTCGTAATTTTACCCGAAGTTTTAGTTGGGTTCGTAATTTTACCCGGAGTTTTACTTGGGTTCGTAATTTTACACGGAGTTTTACTTGGGTTCGTAATTTTACCCGGAGTTTTAGTTGGGTTCGTAATTTTACCCGGAGTTTTAGTTGGGTTCGTAATTTTACCCGGACTTTTTAGTTGGGTTCGTATTTTTTACCCGGACTTTTAGTTGGGTTCGTATTTTTTACCCGGAGTTTTAGTTGGGTTCGTATTTTTTACCCGGACTTTTTAGTTGGGTTAGTATTTTTACCCGGAGTTTTAGTTGGGTTCGTATTTTTACCCGGAGTTTTAGTTGGGTTCGTAATTTTACCCGGAGTTTTAGTTGGGTTCGTATTCTTTACCCGGACTTTTTAGTTGGGTTCGTAATTTTACCCGGAGTTTTAGTTGGGTTCGTAATTTTACCCGGAGTTTTAGTTGGGTTCGTAATTTTACCCGGAGGTTTAGTTGGGTTCGTAATTTTACCCGGACTTTTTAGTTGGGTTCGTATTTTTTACCCGGACCTTTAGTTGGGTTCGTAATTTTACCCGGAGTTTTAGTTGGGTTCGTAATTTTACCCGGACCTTTTAGTTGGGTTCGTATTTTTTACCCGGACTTTTAGTTGGGTTCGTAATTTTACCCGGAGTTTTAGTTGGGTTCGTATTTTTTACCCGGAGTTTTAGTTGGATTCGTATTTTTTACAAGGAGTTTTAGTTGGGTTCGTATTTTTACCCGGAGTTTTAGTTGTGGTGGTAATTTTACCCGGAGTTTTAGTTGGGTTCATATTTTTTACCGGACTTTTTAGTTGGGTTCGTATTTTTTACCAGAAGTTTTAGTTGGGTTCTTATTTTTTACCCGGAGTTTTAGTTGGGTTCGTATTTTTACCCGGAGTTTTAGTTGGGTTCGTATTTTTACCCGGAGTTTTAGTTGGGTTCGTAATTTTATCCGGAGTTTTAGTTGGGTTCGTATTTTTTACCCGGACTTTTTAGTTGGGTTAGTATTTTTGCCCGGAGTTTTAGTTGGGTTCGTATTTTTTTACCCGGAGTTTTAGTTGGGTTCTAAATGTTACCTGGACTTTTTTGTTTGGTTCGTATTTTATACCCGGAGTTTTAGTTGGGTTCGTAATTTTACCCGGACTTTTTAGTTGGGTTCGTAATTTTACCCGGAGTTGTAGTTGGGTTCGTAATTTTACCCGAAGTTTTAGTTGGGTTCGTAATTTTACCCGGAGTTTTAGTTGGGTTCGTAATTTTACCCGGAGTTTTAGTTGGGTTCGTAATTTTACCCGGACTTTTTAGTTGGGTTCGTATTTTTTACCCGGACTTTTAGTTGGGTTCGTAATTTTACCCGGAGTTTTAGTTGGGTTCGTAATTTTACCCGGACTTTTTATTTGGGTTCGTAATTTTACCCGGACTTTTTAGTTGGGTTCGTAATTTTACCCGGAGTTTTAGTTGGGTTCGTAATTTTACCCGGAGTTTTAGTTGGGTTCGTATTTTTACCCGGAGTTTTAGTTGGGTTCGTAATTTTAGCCGGAGGTTTAGTTGGGTTCGTAATTTTACCCGGACTTTTTAGTTGGGTTCGTATTTTTTACCCGGACTTTTAGTTGGGTTCGTAATTTTACCCGGAGTTTTAGTTGGGTTCGTAATTTTACCCGGACTTTTTAGTTGGGTTCGTATTTTTTACCCGGACTTTTAGTTGGGTTCGTAATTTTACCCGGAGTTTTAGTTGGGTTCGTATTTTTTACCCGGAGTTTTAGTTGGATTCGTATTTTTTACAAGGAGTTTTAGTTGGGTTCGTATTTTTACCCGGAGTTTTAGTTGTGTTGGTAATTTTACCCGGAGTTTTAGTTGGGTTCATTATTTTTACCGGACTTTTTAGTTGGGTTCGTATTTTTTACCAGAAGTTTTAGTTGGGTTCTTATTTTTTACCCGGAGTTTTAGTTGGGTTCGTATTTTTAAGCGGAGTTTTAGTTGGGTTCGTATTTTTACCCGGAGTTTTAGTTGGGTTCGTATTTTTTACCCGGAGTTTTAGTTGGGTTCGTATTTTTTACCCGGACTTTTTAGTTGGGTTAGTATTTTTACCCGGAGTTTTAGTTGGGTTCGTATTTTTACCCGGAGTTTTAGTTGGGTTCGTAATTTTAGCCGGAGTTTTAGTTGGGTTCGTATTCTTTACCCGGACTTTTTAGTTGGGTTCGTAATTTTACCCGGAGTTTTAGTTGGGTTCGTAATTTTACCCGGAGTTTTAGTTGGGTTCGTAATTTTACCCGGAGGTTTAGTTGGGTTCGTAATTTTACCCGGACTTTTTAGTTGGGTTCGTATTTTTTACCCGGACCTTTAGTTGGGTTCGTAATTTTACCCGGAGTTTTAGTTGGGTTCGTAATTTTACCCGGACTTTTTAGTTGGGTTCGTATATTTTACCCGGACTTTTAGTTGGGTTCGTAATTTTACCCGGAGTTTTAGTTGGGTTCGTATTTTTTACCCGGAGTTTTAGTTGGATTCGTATTTTTTACAAGGAGTTTTAGTTGGGTTCGTATTTTTACCCGGAGTTTTAGTTGTGGTGGTAATTTTACCCGGAGTTTTAGTTGGGTTCATATTTTTTACCGGACTTTTTAGTTGGGTTCGTATTTTTTACCAGAAGTTTTAGTTCGGTTCTTATTTTTTACCCGGAGTTTTAGTTGGGTTCGTATTTTTACCCGGAGTTTTAGTTGGGTTCGTATTTTTACCCGGAGTTTTAGTTGGGTTCGTAATTTTATCCGGAGTTTTAGTTGGGTTCGTATTTTTTACCCGGACTTTTTAGTTGGGTTAGTATTTTTGCCCGGAGTTTTAGTTGGGTTCGTATTTTTTTACCCGGAGTTTTAGTTGGGTTCTAAATGTTACCTGGACTTTTTTGTTTGGTTCGTATTTTATACCCGGAGTTTTAGTTGGGTTCGTAATTTTACCCGGACTTTTTAGTTGGGTTCGTAATTTTACCCGGAGTTGTAGTTGGGTTCGTAATTTTACCCGAAGTTTTAGTTGGGTTCGTAATTTTACCCGGAGTTTTAGTTGGGTTCGTAATTTTACCCGGAGTTTTAGTTGGGTTCGTAATTTTACCCGGACTTTTTAGTTGGGTTCGTATTTTTTACCCGGACTTTTAGTTGGGTTCGTAATTTTACCCGGAGTTTTAGTTGGGTTCGTAATTTTACCCGGACTTTTTATTTGGGTTCGTAATTTTACCCGGACTTTTTAGTTGGGTTCGTAATTTTACCCGGAGTTTTAGTTGGGTTCGTAATTTTACCCGGAGTTTTAGTTGGGTTCGTATTTTTCCCCGAGTTTTAGTTGGGTTCGTAATTTTAGCCGGAGTTTTAGTTGGGTTCGTATTCTTTACCCGGACTTTTTAGTTGGCTTCGTAATTTTACCCGGAGTTTTAGTTGGGTTCGTAATTTTACCCGGAGTTTTAGTTGGGTTCGTAATTTTACCCGGAGGTTTAGTTGGGTTCGTAATTTTACCCGGACTTTTTAGTTGGGTTCGTATTTTTTACCCGGACTTTTAGTTGGGTTCGTAATTTTACCCGGAGTTTTAGTTGGGTTCGTAATTTTACCCGGACTTTTTAGTTGGGTTCGTATTTTTTACCCGGACTTTTAGTTGGGTTCGTAATTTTACCCGGAGTTTTAGTTGGGTTCGTATTTTTTACCCGGAGTTTTAGTTGGATTCGTATTTTTTACAAGGAGTTTTAGTTGGGTTCGTATTTTTACC
Source organism: Melinopterus prodromus (assembly GCA_964023965.1). NCBI lineage: Eukaryota > Metazoa > Arthropoda > Insecta > Coleoptera > Scarabaeidae > Melinopterus > Melinopterus prodromus. The sequence continues at coordinate 539,784 of CAXIES010000088.1, forward strand.
CGGAGTTTTAGTTGTGTTGGTAATTTTACCCGGAGTTTTAGTTGGGTTCATTATTTTTACCGGACTTTTTAGTTGGGTTCGTATTTTTTACCAGAAGTTTTAGTTGGGTTCTTATTTTTTACCCGGAGTTTTAGTTGGGTTCGTATTTTTAAGCGGAGTTTTAGTTGGGTTCGTATTTTTACCCGGAGTTTTAGTTGGGTTCGTAATTTTATCCGGAGTTTTAGTTGGGTTCGTATTTTTTACCCGGAATTTTTAGTTGGGTTAGTATTTTTGCCCGGAGTTTTAGTTGGGTTCGTATTTTTTTACCCGGAGTTTTAGTTGGGTTCTAAATGTTACCCGGACTTTTTTGTTTGGTTCGTATTTTTTACCCGGAGTTTTAGTTGGGTTCGTAATTTTACCCGGACTTTTTAGTTGGGTTCGTAATTTTACCCGGAGTTTTAGTTGGGTTCGTAATTTTACCCGAAGTTTTAGTTGGGTTCGTAATTTTACCCGGAGTTTTAGTTGGGTTCGTAATTTTACCCGGAGTTTTAGTTGGGTTCGTAATTTTACCCGGACTTTTTAGTTGGGTTCGTATTTTTTACCCGGACTTTTAGTTTGGTTCGTAATTTTACCCGGAGTTTTAGTTGGGTTCGTAATTTTACCCGGAGTTTTAGTTGAGTTCGTAATTTTACCCGGAGTTTTAGTTGGGTTCGTAATTTTACCCGGACTTTTTATTTGGGTTCGTAATTTTACCCGGACTTTTTAGTTGCGTTCGTAATTTTACCCGGAGTTTTAGTTGGGTTCGTAATTTTACCCGGAGTTTTACTTGGGTTCATAATTTTACCCGGACTTTTTAGTTGGGTTCGTATTTTTTACCCGGACTTTTAGTTGGGTTCGTAATTTTACCCGGAGTTTTAGTTGGGTTCGTAATTTTACCCGGAGTTTTAGTTGGGTTCGTAATTTTACCCGGAGTTTTAGTTGGGTTCGTATTTTTGACCCGGACTCTTTAGTTGGGGTTAGTATTTTTACCCGGAGTTTTAGTTGGGTTCGTATTTTTACCCGGAGTTTTAGTTGGGTTCGTAATTTTACCCGGAGTTTTAGTTGGGTTCGTATTTTTTACCCGGACATTTTAATTGGGTTAGCATTTTTTACCCGGAGTTTTAGTTGGGTTCGTACTTTTTACCCGGAGTTTTAGTTGGGTTCGTATTTTTTACCCGGAGTTTTAGTTGGGTTCGTATTTTTTACCCGGACTTTTTAGTTGGGTAAGTATTTTTACCTGGAGTTTTAGTTGGGTTCGTATTTTTACCCGGAGTTTTAGTTGGGTTCGTAGTTTTACCCGGAGTTTTAGTTGGGTTCGTATCTTTTACCCGGACTATTTAGTTGGGTTAGTATTTTTTACCCGGAGTTTTAGTTGGGTTCGTATTTTTTACCCGGAGTTTTAGTTGGGTTCGCATTTTTTACCCGGAATTTTTAGTTGGGTTAGTATTTTTACCCGGAGTTTTAGTAGGGTTTGTATTTTTTACCCGGAGTTTTAGTTGGGTTCGTAATTTTACCCGGAGTTTTAGTTGGGTTCGTATTTTTAACCCGGACTTTTCAGTTGGGTTAGTATTTTTACCCGGAGTTTTAGTTGGGTTCGTATTTTTACCCGGAGTTTTAGTTGGGTTCGTAATTTTATCCGGAGTTTTAGTTGGGTTCGTATTTTTTACCCGGACTTTTTAGTTGGGTTAGTATCTTTGCCCGGAGTTTTAGTTGGGTTCGTATTTTTTACCCGGAGTTTTAGTTGGGTTCGTAATTTTACCCGGAGTTTTAGTTGGGTTCGTAATTTTATCCGGAGTTTTATTTGGGTTCGTATTTTTTACCCGGAGTTTTAGTTGGGTTCGTAATTTTACCCGGAGTTTTAGTTGGGTTCGTATTTTTTACCCGGACTTTTTAGTTGGGTTAGTATTTCTACCCGGAGTTTTAGTTGGGTTCGTATTTTTACCCGGAGTTTTAGTTGGGTTCGTATTTTTACCCGGAGTTTTAGTTGGGTTCTAAATGTTACCCGGACTTTTTTGTTTGGTTCGTATTTTTTACCCGGAGTTTTAGTTGGGTTCGTAATTTTACCTGGAGTTTTAAGTTAGGTTCGTATTTTTAACCGGACTTTTTAGTTGGGTTCGTATTTTTTACCCGGACTTTTAGTTGGGTTCGAAATTTTACCCGGAGTTTTAGTTTGATTCGTAATTTTACCCGGAGTTTTAGTTGGGTTCGTAATTTTACCCGGAGTCTTGAGTTACCCGGACTTTTTAGTTGGGTTCGTATTTTTACCCGGACTTTTAGCTGGGTTCGTAATTTTACCCGGAGTTTTAGTTGGGTTCGTAATTTTACCCGGAGTTTTAGTTGGGTTCGTAATTTTACCCGGAGTTTTAGTTGGGTTCGTAATTTTACCTGGACTTTTTAGTTGGGTTCGTATTTTTTACCCGGACTTTTAGTTGGGTTCGTAATTTTACCCGGATTTTTAGTTGGGTTCGTAATTTTACCCGGAGTTTTAGTTGAGTTAGTAATTTTACCCGGAGTTTTAGTTGGGTTCGTAATTTTACCCGGACTTTTTAGTTGGGTTCGTAATTTTACCCGGAGTCTTAAGTTAGGTTCGTATTTTTTATCCGGACTTTTTAGTTGGGTTCGTATTTTTTACCCGGAGTTTTAGTTGGGTTCGTAATTTTACCCGGAGTTTTAGTTGGGTTCGCAATTTTACCCGGACTTTTTAGTTGGGTTCGTATTTTTAACCCGGACTTTTAGTTGGGTTCGTAACTTTACCCGGAGTTTTAGTTGGGTTCGTAATTTTACCCGGAGTTTTAGTTGGGTTCGTAATTTTACCCGGACTTTTTAGTTGGGTTCGTAATTTTACCCGGACTTTTTAGTTGGGTTCGTAATTTTACCCGGACTTTTAGTTGGGTTCGTAATTTTACCCGGAGTTTTAGTTGGGTTCGTAATTTTACCCGGAGTTTTAGTTGGGTTCGTAATTTTACCCGGACTTTTTAGTTGGGTTCTTAATTTTACCCGGAGTTTTAGTTGGGTTCGTAATTTTACCCGGAGTTTTAGTTGGGTTCGTAATTTTACCCGGAGTTTTAGTTGGGTTCGTAATTTTAGCCGGAGTTTTAGTTGGGTTCGTATTTTTTACCCGGACTTTTTAGTTGGGTTAGTATTTTTGCCCGGAGTTTTAGTTGGGTTCGTATTTTCTTACCCGGAGTTTTAGTTGGGTTCTAAATGTTACCCGGACTTTTTTGTTTGGTTCGTATTTTTTACCCGGAGTTTTAGTTGGGTTCGTAATTTTACCTGGAGTTTTAAGTTAGGTTCGTATTTTTAACCGGACTTTTTAGTTGGGTTCGTATTTTTTACCCGGACTTTTAGTTGGGTTCGAAATTTTACCCGGAGTTTTAGTTTGGTTCGTAATTTTACCCGGAGTTTTAGTTGGGTTCGTAATTTTACCCGGAGTCTTGAGTTACCCGGACTTTTTAGTTGGGTTCGTATTTTTACCCGGACTTTTAGCTGGGTTCGTAATTTTAGCCGGAGTTTTAGTTGGGTTCGTAATTTTACCCGGAGTTTTAGTTGGGTTCGTAATTTTACCCGGAGTTTTAGTTGGGTTCGTAATTTTACCTGGACTTTTTAGTTGGGTTCGTATTTTTTACCCGGACTTTTAGTTGGGTTCGTAATTTTACCCGGATTTTTAGTTGGGTTCGTAATTTTACCGGGAGTTTTAGTTGAGTTAGTAATTTTACCCGGAGTTTTAGTTGGGTTCGTAATTTTACCCGGACTTTTTAGTTGGGTTCGTAATTTTACCCGGAGTCTTAAGTTAGGTTCGTATTTTTTATCCGGACTTTTTAGTTGGGTTCGTATTTTTTACCCGGAGTTTTAGTTGGGTTCGTAATTTTACCCGGAGTTTTAGTTGGGTTCGCAATTTTACCCGGACTTTTTAGTTGGGTTCGTATTTTTAACCCGGACTTTTAGTTGGGTTCGTAACTTTACCCGGAGTTTTAGTTGGGTTCGTAATTTTACCCGGAGTTTTAGTTGGGTTCGTAATTTTACCCGGACTTTTTAGTTGGGTTCGTAATTTTACCCGGACTTTTTAGTTGGGTTCGTAATTTTACCCGGACTTTTAGTTGGGTTCGTAATTTTACCCGGAGTTTTAGTTGGGTTCGTAATTTTACCCGGAGTTTTAGTTGGGTTCGTAATTTTACCCGGACTTTTTAGTTGGGTTCTTAATTTTACCCGGAGTTTTAGTTGGGTTCGTAATTTTACCCGGAGTTTTAGTTGGGTTCGTAATTTTACCCGGAGTTTTAGTTGGGTTCGTAATTTTACCCGGAGTTTTAGTTGGGTTCGTAATTCTACCCGGAGTTTTAGTTGGGTTCGTAATTTTACCCGGAGTTTTAATTGGGTTCGTAATTTTACCCGGAGTTTTAGTTGGGTTCGTAATTTTACCCGGAGTTTTAGTTGGGTTCGTAATTTTACCCGGAGTTTTAGTTGGGTTCGTAATTTTACCCGGAGTTTTAGTTGGGTTCGTAATTTTACCCGGACTTTTTAGTTGGGTTCGTATTTTTTACCCGGACTTTTAGTTGGGTTCGTAATTTTACCCGGAGTTTTAGTTGGGTTCGTAATTTTACCCGGAGTTTTAGTTGAGTTCGTAATTTTACCCGGAGTTTTAGTTGGGCTCGTAATTTTACCCGGACTTTTTATTTGGGTTCGCAATTTTACCCGGACTTTTTAGTTGGGTTCGTAATTTTACCCGGAGTTTTAGTTGGGTTCGTAATTTTACCCGGAGTTTTACTTGGGTTCGTAATTTTACCCGGACTTTCTAGTTGGGTTCGTATTTTTTACCCGGACTTTTAGTTGGGTTCGTAATTTTACCCGGAGTTTTAGTTGGGTTCGTAATTTCACCGGGAGTTTTAGTTGGGTTCGTAATTTTACCCGGAGTTTTAGTTGGGTTCGTATTTTTTACCTGGACTTTTTAGTTGGGGTTAGTATTTTTACCCGGAGTTTTAGTTGGGTTCGTATTTTTACCCGGAGTTTTAGTTGGGTTCGTAATTTTACCCGGAGTTTTAGTTGGGTTCGTATTTTTTACCCGGACATTTTAGTTGGGTTAGCATTTTTTACCCGGAGTTTTAGTTGGGTTCGTACTTTTTACCCGGACTTTTAGTTGGGTTCGTTTTTTTTACCCGGAGTTTTAGTTGGGTTCGTATTTTTTACCCGGACTTTTTAGTTGGGGAAGTATTTTTACCCGGAGTTTTAGTTGGGTTCGTATTTTTACCCGGAGTTTTAGTTGGGTTCGTAATTTTACCCGGAGTTTTAGTTGGGTTCGTATCTTTTACCCGGACTATTTAGTTGGGTTAGTATTTTTTACCCGGAGTTTTAGTTGGGTTCGTATTTTTTACCCGGAGTTTTAGTTGGGTTCGCATTTTTTACCCGGAATTTTTAGTTGGGTTAGTATTTTTACCCGGAGTTTTAGTAGGGTTTGTATTTTTACCCGGAGTTTTAGTTGGGTTCGTAATTTTACCCGGAGTTTTAGTTGGGTTCGTATTTTTACCCGGACTTTTTAGTTGGGTTAGTATTTTTACCCGGAGTTTTAGTTGGGTTCGTATTTTTACCCGGAGTTTTAGTTGGGTTCGTAATTTTATCCGGAGTTTTAGTTGGGTTCGTATTTTTTACCCGGACTTTTTAGTTGGGTTAGTATTTTTGCCCGGAGTTTTAGTTGGGTTCGTATTTTTTACCCGGAGTTTTAGTTGGGTTCGTAATTTTACCCGGAGTTTTAGTTGGGTTCGTATTTTTTACCCGGACTTTTTAGTTGGGTTAGTATTTTTACCCGGAGTTTTAGTTGGGTTCGTATTTTTACCCGGAGTTTTAGTTGGGTTCGTATTTTTACCCGCAGTTTTAGTTGGGTTCGTAATTTTAGCCGGAGTTTTAGTTGGGTTCGTATTTTTTACCCGGACTTTTTAGTTGGGTTAGTATTTTTGCCCGGAGTTTTAGTTGGGTTCGTATTTTTTTACCCGGAGTTTTAGTTGGGTTCTAAATGTTACCCGGACTTTTTTGTTTGGTTCGTATTTTTTACCCGGAGTTTTAGTTGGGTTCGTAATTTTACCTGGAGTTTTAAGTTAGGTTCGTATTTTTACCCGGACTTTTTAGTTGGGTTCGTATTTTTTACCCGGAGTTTTATTTGGGTTCGTAATTTTACCCGGACTTTTTAGTTGGGTTCGTAATTTTACCCGGAGTTTTAGTTGGGTTCGTAATTTTACCCGGAGTTTTAGTTGGGTTCGTAATTTTACCCGGAGTTTTAGTTGGGTTCGTAATTTTACCCGGAGTTTTAGTTGGGTTCGTATTTTTAACCCGGACTTTTTAGTTGGGTTCGTATTTTTTACCCGGACTTTTAGTTGGGTTCGTAATTTTACCCGGAGTTTTAGTTGGGTTCGTATTTTTTACCCGGACATTTTAGTTGGGTTAGCATTTTTTACCCGGAGTTTTAGTTGGGTTCGTACTTTTTACCCGGAGTTTTAGTTGGTTTCGTATTTTTTACCCGGAGTTTTAGTTGGGTTCGTATTTTTTACCCGGACTTTTTAGTTGGGTAAGTATTTTTACCCGGAGTTTTAGTTGGGTTCGTATTTTTACCCGGAGTTTTAGTTGGGTTCGTAATTTTACCCGGAGTTTTAGTTGGATTCGTATCTTTTACCCGGACTATTTAGTTGGGTTAATATTTTTTACCCGGAGTTTTAGTTGGGTTCGTATTTTTTACCCGGAGTTTTAGTTGGGTTCGCATTTTTTACCCGGAATTTTTAGTTGGGTTAGTATTTTTACCCGGAGTTTTAGTAGGGTTTGTATTTTTACCCGGAGTTTTAGTTGGGTTCGTAATTTTACCCGGAGTTTTAGTTGGGTTCGTATTTTTAACCCGGACTTTTTAGTTGGGTTAGTATTTTTACCCGGAGTTTTAGTTGGGTTCGTATTTTTACCCGGAGTTTTAGTTGGGTTCGTAATTTTATCCGGAGTTTTAGTTGGGTTCGTATTTTTTACCCGGACTTTTTAGTTGGGTTAGTATTTTTGCCCGGAGTTTTAGTTGGGTTCGTATTTTATACCCGGAGTTTTAGTTGGGTTCGTAATTTTACCTGGAGTTTTAGTTGGGTTCGTAATTTTACCCGGAGTCTTAAGTTAGGTTCGTATTTTTTATCCGGACTTTTTAGTTTGGTTCGTATTTTTTACCCGGAGTTTTAGTTGGGTTCGTAATTTTACCCGGAGTTTTAGTTGGGTTCGTATTTTTTACCCGGACTTTTTAGTTGGGTTAGTATTTTTACCCGGAGTTTTAGTTGGGTTCGTATTTTTACCCGGAGTTTTAGTTGGGTTCGTATTTTTACCCGGAGTTTTAGTTGGGTTCGTAATTTTAGCCGGAGTTTTAGTTGGGTTCGTATTTTTTACCCGGACTTTTTAGTTGGGTTAGTATTTTTGCCCGGAGTTTTAGTTGGGTTCGTATTTTTTACCCGGAGTTTTAGTTGGGTTCTAAATGTTACCCGGACTTTTTTGTTTGGTTCGTATTTTTTACCCGGAGTTTTAGTTGGGTTCGTAATTTTACCTGGAGTTTTAAGTTAGGTTCGTATTTTTACCCGGACTTTTTAGTTGGGTTCGTATTTTTTACCCGGAGTTTTATTTGGGTTCGTAATTTTACCCGGACTTTTTAGTTGGGTTCGTAATTTTACCCGGAGTTTTAGTTGGGTTCGTAATTTTACCCGGAGTTTTAGTTGGGTTCGTAATTTTACCCGGAGTTTTAGTTGGGTTCGTAATTTTACCCGGAGTCTTGAGTTACCCGGACTTTTCAGTTGGGTTCGTAATTTTACCCGGACTTTTTATTTGGGTTCGTAATTTTACCCGGACTTTTTAGTTGGGTTCGTAATTTTACCCGGAGTTTTAGTTGGGTTTGTAATTTTACCCGGAGTTTTAGTTGGGTTCGTAATTTTACCCGGAGTTTTAGTTGGGTTCGTAATTTTACCCGGAGTTTTAGTTGGGTTCGTAATTTTACCCGGACTTTTTAGTTGGGTTCGTATTTTTTACCCGGACTTTTAGTTGGGTTCGTAATTTTACCCGGAGTTTTAGTTGGGTTCGTAATTTTACCCGGAGTTTTAGTTGAGTTCGGAATTTTACCCGGAGTTTTAGTTGGGTTCGTAATTTTACCCGGACTTTTTATTTGGGTTCGTAATTTTACCCCGACTTTTTAGTTGGGTTCGTAATTTTACCCGGAGTTTTAGTTGGGTTCGTAATTTTACCCGGAGTTTTACTTGGGTTCGTAATTTTACCCGGACTTTTTAGTTGGGTTCGTATTTTTTACCCGGACTTTTAGTTGGGTTCGTAATTTTACCCGGAGTTTTAGTTGGGTTCGTAATTTCACCCGGAGTTTTAGTTGGGTTCGTAATTTTACCCGGAGTTTTAGTTGGGTTCGTATTTTTTACCTGGACTTTTTAGTTGGGGTTAGTATTTTTACCCGGAGTTTTAGTTGGGTTCGTATTTTTACCCGGAGTTTTAGTTGGGTTCGTAATTTTACCCGGAGTTTTAGTTGGGTTCGTAATTTTAGCCGGAGTTTTAGTTGGGTTCGTATTTTTTACCCGGACTTTTTAGTTGGGTTAGTATTTTTGCCCGGAGTTTTAGTTGGGTTCGAATTTTTTTACCCGGAGTTTTAGTTGGGTTCTAAATGTTACCCGGACTTTTTTGTTTGGTTCGTATTTTTTACCCGGAGTTTTAGTTGGGTTCGTAATTTTACCTGGAGTTTTAAGTTAGGTTCGTATTTTTACCCGGACTTTTTAGTTGGGTTCGTATTTTTTACCCGGAGTTTTATTTGGGTTCGTAATTTTACCCGGACTTTTTAGTTGGGTTCGTAATTTTACCCGGAGTTTTAGTTGGGTTCGTAATTTTACCCGGAGTTTTAGTTGGGTTCGTATTTTTAACCCGGACTTTTTAGTTGGGTTCGTATTTTTTACCCGGACTTTTAGTTGGGTTCGTAATTTTACACGGAGTTTTAGTTGGGTTCGTAATTTTACCCGGAGTTTTAGTTGGGTTCGTATTTTTAACCCGGACTTTTTAGTTGGGTTCGTATTTTTTACCCGGACTTTTAGTTGGGTTCGTAATTTTACACGGAGTTTTAGTTGGGTTCGTAATTTTACCCGGAGTTTTAGTTGGGTTCGTATTTTTAACCCGGACTTTTTAGTTGGGTTCGTATTTTTTACCCGGACTTTTAGTTGGGTTCGTAATTTTACCCGAAGTTTTAGTTGGGTTCGTAATTTTACCCGGAGTTTTAGTTGGGTTCGTATTTTTTACCCGGACTTTTTAGTTGGGTTCGTATTTTTTACCCGGACTTTTAGTTGGGTTCGTAATTTTACACGGAGTTTTAGTTGGGTTCGTAATTTTACTCGGAGTCTTGAGTTACCCGGACTTTTAGTTGGGTTCGTATTTTTACCCGGACTTTTAGTTGGGTTCGTAATTTTACCCGGTGTTTTAGTTGGGTTCGTAATTTTACCCGGAGTTTTAGTTGGGTTCGTAATTTTACCCGGAGTTTTACTTGGGTTCGTAATTTTACCCGGAGTTTTACTTGGGTTCGTAATTTTACCCGGAGTTTTAGTTGGGTTCGTAATTTTACCCGGAGTTTTAGTTGGGTTCGTAATTTTACCCGGACTTTTTAGTTGGGTTCGTATTTTTTACCCGGACTTTTAGTTGGGTTCGTAATTTTACCCGGAGTTTTAGTTGGGTTCGCAATTTTACCCGGAGTTTTAGTTGAGTTAGTAATTTTACCCGGAGTTTTAGTTGGGTTCGTAATTTTACCCGGACTTTTTAGTTGGGTTCGTAATTTTACCCGGAGTCTTAAGTTAGGTTCGTATTTTTTATCCGGACTTTTTAGTTGGGTTCGTATTTTTTACCCGGAGTTTTAGTTGGGTTCGTAATTTTACCCGGAGTTTTAGTTGGGTTCGCAATTTTACCCGGACTTTTTAGTTGGGTTCGTATTTTTTACCCGGACTTTTAGTTGGGTTCGTAATTTTACCCGGAGTTTTAGTTGGGTTCGTAATTTTACCCGGAGTTTTTAGTTGGGTTCGTAATTTTACCCGGACTTTTAGTTGGGTTCGTAATTTTACCCGGAGTTTCAGTTGGGTTCGTAATTTTACCCGGAGTTTTAGTTGCGTTCGTAATTTTACCCGGAGTTGTACTTGGGTTCGTAATTTTACCCGGAGTTTTACTTGGGTTCGTAATTTTACCCAGAGTTTTAGTTGGGTTCGTAATTTTACCCGGAGTTTAGTTGGGTTCGTAATTTTACCCGGACTTTTTAGTTGGGTTCGTATTTTTTACCCGGACTTTTAGTTGGGTTCGTAATTTTACCCGGAGTTTTAGTTGGGTTCGTAATTTTACCCGGAGTTTTAGTTGAGTTCGTAATTTTACCCGGAGTTTTAGTTGGGTTCGTAATTTTACCCGGACTTCTTAGTTGGGTTCGTAATTTTACCCGGACTTTTTAGTTGGGTTCGTAATTTTACCCGGAGTCTTAAGTTAGGTTCGTATTTTTTATCCGGACTTTTTAGTTGGGTTCGTATTTTTTACCCGGAGTTTTAGTTGGGTTCGTAATTTTACCCGGAGTTTTAGTTGGGTTCGTAATTTTACCCGGACTTCTTAGTTGGGTTCGTATTTTTTACCCGGACTTTTAGTTGGGTTCGTAATTTTACCCGGAGTTTTAGTTGGGTTCGTATTTTTTACCCGGAGTTTTGTTGGATTCGTATTTTTTACAAGGAGTTTTAGTTGGGTTCGTATTTTTACCCGGAGTTTTAGTTGTGTTGGTAATTTTACCCGGAGTTTTAGTTGGGTTCATATTTTTTACCGGACTTTTTAGTTGGGTTCGTATTTTTTACCAGAAGTTTTAGTTGGGTTTGTATTTTTTACCCGGAGTTTTAGTTGGGTTCGTATTTTTACCCGGAGTTTTAGTTGGGTTCGTATTTTTACCCGGAGTTTTAGTTGGGTTCGTAATTTTATCCGGAGTTTTAGTTGGGTTCGTATTTTTTACCCGGACTTTTTAGTTGGGTTAGTATTTTTGCCCGGAGTTTTAGTTGGGTTCGTATTTTTTTACCCGGAGTTTTAGTTGGGTTCTAAATGTTACCCGGACTTTTTTGTTTGGTTCGTATTTTTTACCCGGAGTTTTAGTTGGGTTCGTAATTTTACCCGGACTTTTTAGTTGGGTTCGTAATTTTACCCGGAGTTTTAGTTGGGTTCGTAATTTTACCCGGACTTCTTAGTTGGGTTCGTATTTTTTACCCGGACTTTTAGTTGGGTTCGTAATTTTACCCGGACTTCTTAGTTGGGTTCGTATTTTTTACCCGGACTTTTAGTTGGGTTCGTAATTTTACCCGGAGTTTTAGTTGGGTTCGTAATTTTTACCCGGAGTTTTTAGTTGGGTTCGTAATTTTACCCGGAGTTTTAGTTGGGTTCGTAATTTTACCCGGAGTTTTAGTTGGGTTCGTAATTTTACCCGGAGTTTTAGTTGGGTTCGTAATTTTACCCGGAGTTTTAGTTGGGTTCGTAATTTTACCCGGACTTTTTAGTTGGGTTCGTATTTTTTACCCGGACTTTTAGTTGGGTACGTAATTTTACCCGGAGTTTTAGTTGGGTTCGTAATTTTACCCGGAGTTTTAGTTGAGTTCGTAATTTTACCCGGAGTTTTAGTTGGGTTCGTAATTTTACCCGGACTTTTTACTTGGGTTCGTAATTTTACCCGGACTTTTTAGTTGGGTTCGTATTTTTTACCCGGACTTTTAGTTGGGTTCGTAATTTTACCCGGAGTTTTAGTTGGGTTCGTAATTTTACCCGGAGTTTTAGTTGGGTTCGTAATTTTACCCGGAGTTTTAGTTGGGTTCGAATTTTTTACCCGGACTTTTTAGTTGGGGTTAGTATTTTTACCAGGAGTTTTAGTTGGGTTCGTATTTTTACCCGGAGTTTTAGTTGGGTTCGTAATTTTACCCGGAGTTTTAGTTGGGTTCGTATTTTTTACCCGGACATTTTAGTTGGGTTAGCATTTTTTACCCGGAGTTTTAGTTGGGTTCGTACTTTTTACCCGGAGTTTTAGTTGGGTTCGTATTTTTTACCCGGAGTTTTAGTTGGGTTCGTATTTTTTACCCGGACTTTTTAGTTGGGTAAGTATTTTTACCCGGAGTTTTAGTTGGGTTCGTATTTTTACCCGGAGTTTTAGTTGGGTTCGTAATTTTACCCGGAGTTTTAGTTGGGTTCGTATCTTTTACCCGGACTATTTAGTTGGGTTAGTATTTTTTACCCGGAGTTTTAGGTGGGTTCGTATTTTTTATCCGGAGTTTTAGTTGGGTTCGCATTTTTTACCCGGAATTTTTAGTTGGGTTAGTATTTTTACCCGGAGTTTTAGTAGGGTTTGTAATTTTACCCGGAGTGTTAGTTGGGTTCGTAATTTTACCCGGAGTTTTAGTTGGGTTCGTATTTTTAACCCGGACGTTTTAGTTGGGTTAGTATTTTTATCCGGAGTTTTAGTTGGGTTCGTAATTTTATCCGGAGTTTTAGTTGGGTTCGTATTTTTTACCCGGACTTTTTAGTTGGGTTAGTATTTTTGCCCGGAGTTTTAGTTGGGTTCGTATTTTTTACCCGGAGTTTTAGTTGGGTTCGTAATTTTACCCGGAGTTTTAGTTGGGTTCGTATTTTTACCCGGAGTTTTAGTTGGGTTCGTAATTTTATCCGGAGTTTTAGTTGGGTTCGTATTTTTTACCCGGACTTTTTAGTTGGGTAAGTATTTTTACCCGGAGTTTTAGTTGGGTTCGTATTTTTACCCGGAGTTTTAGTTGGGTTCGTAATTTTACCCGGAGTTTTAGTTGGGTTCGTATCTTTTACCCGGACTATTTAGTTGGGTTAGTATTTTTTACCCGGAGTTTTAGGTAGGTTCGTATTTTTTATCCGGAGTTTTAGTTGGGTTCGCATTTTTTACCCGGAATTTTTAGTTGGGTTAGTATTTTTACCCGGAGTTTTAGTAGGGTTTGTAATTTTACCCGGAGTGTTAGTTGGGTTCGTAATTTTACCCGGAGTTTTAGTTGGGTTCGTATTTTTAACCCGGACTTTTTAGTTGGGTTAGTATTTTTACCCGGAGTTTTAGTTGGGTTCGTATTTTTACCCGGAGTTTTAGTTGGGTTCGTAATTTTATCCGGAGTTTTAGTTGGGTTCGTATTTTTTACCCGGACTTTTTAGTTGGGTTAGTATTTTTGCCCGGAGTTTTAGTTGGGTTCGTATTTTTTACCAGGAGTTTTAGTTGGGTTCGTAATTTTACCCGGAGTTTTAGTTGGGTTCGTATTTTTACCCGGAGTTTTAGTTGGGTTCGTAATTTTATCCGGAGTTTTAGTTGGGTTCGTATTTTTTACCCGGACTTTTTAGTTGGGTTAGTATTTTTACCCGGACTTTTTAGTTGGGTTCGTAATTTTACCCGGACTTTTTAGTTGGGTTCGTAATTTTACCCGGACTTTTAGTTGGGTTCGTAATTTTACCCGGAGTTTTAGTTGGGTTCGTAATTTTACCCGGAGTTTTAGTTGCGTTCGTAATTTTACCCGGAGTTGTACTTGGGTTCGTAATTTTTCCCGGAGTTTTACTTGGGTTCGTAATTTTACCCGGAGTTTTAGTTGGGTTCGTAATTTTACCCGGAGTTTTAGTTGGGTTCGTAATTTTACCCGGACTTTTTAGTTGGGTTCGTATTTTTTACCCGGACTTTTAGTTGGGTTCGTAATTTTACCCGGAGTTTTAGTTGGGTTCGTAATTTTACCCGGAGTTTTAGTTGAGTTCGTAATTTTACCCGGAGTTTTAGTTGGGTTCGTAATTTTACCCAGACTTTTTAGTTGGGTTCGTAATTTTACCCGGACTTTTTAGTTGGGTTCGTAATTTTACCCGGAGTCTTAAGTTAGGTTCGTAATTTTTATCCGGACTTTTTAGTTGGGTTCGTATTTTTTACCCGGAGTTTTAGTTGGGTTCGTAATTTTACCCGGAGTTTTACTTGGGTTCGTATTTTTTACCCGGACTTTTTAGTTGGGTTCGTATTTTTTACCCGGACTTTTAGTTGGGTTCGTAATTTTACCCGGACTTTTAGTTGGGTTCGTAATTTTACCCGGAGTTTTAGTTGGGTTCGTAATTTTACCCGGAGTTTTAGTTGCGTTCGTAATTTTACCCGGAGTTGTACTTGGGTTCGTAATTTTACCCGGAGTTTTACTTGGGTTCGTAATTTTACCCAGAGATTTAGTTGGGTTCGTAATTTTACCCGGAGTTTTAGTTGGGTTCGTAATTTTACCCGGACTTTTTAGTTGGGTTCGTATTTTTTACCCGGACTTTTAGTTGGGTTCGTAATTTTACCCGGAGTTTTAGTTGGGTTCGTAATTTTACCCGGAGTTTTAGTTGAGTTCGTAATTTTACCCGGAGTTTTAGTTGGGTTCGTAATTTTACCCGGACTTCTTAGTTGGGTTCGTAATTTTACCCGGACTTTTTAGTTGGGTTCGTAATTTTACCCGGAGTCTTAAGTTAGGTTCGTATTTTTTATCCGGACTTTTAGTTGGGTACGTAATTTTACCCGGAGTTTTAGTTGGGTTCGTAATTTTACCCGGAGTTTTAGTTGAGTTCGTAATTTTACCCGGAGTTTTAGTTGGGTTCGTAATTTTACCCGGACTTTTTATTTGGGTTCGTAATTTTACCCGGACTTTTTAGTTGGGTTCGTAATTTTACCCGGAGTTTTAGTTGGGTTCGTAATTTTACCCGGAGTTTTACTTGGGTTCGTAATTTTACCCGGACTTTTTAGTTGGGTTCGTATTTTTTACCCGGACTTTTAGTTGGGTTCGTAATTTTACCCGGAGTTTTAGTTGGGTTCGTAATTTTACCCGGAGTTTTAGTTGGGTTCGTAATTTTACCCGGAGTTTTAGTTGGGTTCGAATTTTTTACCCGGACTTTTTAGTTGGGGTTAGTATTTTTACCCGGAGTTTTAGTTGGGTTCGTATTTTTACCCGGAGTTTTAGTTGGGTTCGTAATTTTACCCGGAGTTTTAGTTGGGTTCGTATTTTTTACCCGGACATTTTAGTTGGGTTAGCATTTTTTACCCGGAGTTTTAGTTGGGTTCGTACTTTTTACCCGGAGTTTTAGTTGGGTTCGTATTTTTTACCCGGAGTTTTAGTTGGGTTCGTATTTTTTACACGGACTTTTTAGTTGGGTAAGTATTTTTACCCGGAGTTTTAGTTGGGTTCGTATTTTTACCCGGAGTTTTAGTTGGGTTCGTAATTTTACCCGGAGTTTTAGTTGGGTTCGTATCTTTTACCCGGACTATTTAGTTGGGTTAGTATTTTTTACCCGGAGTTTTAGGTGGGTTCGTATTTTTTATCCGGAGTTTTAGTTGGGTTCGCATTTTTTACCCGGAATTTTTAGTTGGGTTAGTATTTTTACCCGGAGTTTTAGTAGGGTTTGTAATTTTACCCGGAGTGTTAGTTGGGTTCGTAATTTTACCCGGAGTTTTAGTTGGGTTCGTATTTTTAACCCGGACTTTTTAGTTGGGTTAGTATTTTTACCCGGAGTTTTAGTTGGGTTCGTATTTTTACCCGGAGTTTTAGTTGGGTTCGTAATTTTATCCGGAGTTTTAGTTGGGTTCGTATTTTTTACCCGGACTTTTAGTTGGGTTAGTATTTTTGCCCGGAGTTTTAGTTGGGTTCGTATTTTTTACCCGGAGTTTTAGTTGGGTTCGTAATTTTACCCGGAGTTTTAGTTGGGTTCGTATTTTTACCCGGAGTTTTAGTTGGGTTCGTAATTTTATCCGGAGTTTTAGTTGGGTTCGTATTTTTTACCCGGACTTTTTAGTTGGGTAAGTATTTTTACCCGGAGTTTTAGTTGGGTTCGTATTTTTACCCGGAGTTTTAGTTGGGTTCGTAATTTTACCCGGAGTTTTAGTTGGGTTCGTATCGTTTACCCGGACTATTTAGTTGGGTTAGTATTTTTTACCCGGAGTTTTAGGTGGGTTCGTATTTTTTATCCGGAGTTTTAGTTGGGTTCGCATTTTTTACCCGGAATTTTTAGTTGGGTTAGTATTTTTACCCGGAGTTTTAGTAGGGTTTGTAATTTTACCCGGAGTGTTAGTTGGGTTCGTAATTTTACCCGGAGTTTTAGTTGGGTTCGTATTTTTAACCCGGACTTTTTAGTTGGTTTAGTATTTTTACCCGGAGTTTTAGTTGGGTTAGTATTTTTACCCGGAGTTTTAGTAGGGTTTGTAATTT
This sequence comes from Melinopterus prodromus, assembly GCA_964023965.1. NCBI lineage: Eukaryota > Metazoa > Arthropoda > Insecta > Coleoptera > Scarabaeidae > Melinopterus > Melinopterus prodromus. The sequence continues at coordinate 556,037 of CAXIES010000088.1, forward strand.
TACCCGGAGTGTTAGTTGGGTTCGTAATTTTACCCGGAGTTTTAGTTGGGTTCGTATTTTTAACCCGGACTTTTTAGTTGGGTTAGTATTTTTACCCGGAGTTTTAGTTGGGTTCGTATTTTTACCCGGAGTTTTAGTTGGGTTCGTAATTTTATCCGGAGTTTTAGTTGGGTTCGTATTTTTTACCCGGACTTTTTAGTTGGGTTAGTATTTTTGCCCGGAGTTTTAGTTGGGTTCGTATTTTTTACCCGGAGTTTTAGTTGGGTTCGTAATTTTACCCGGAGTTTTAGTTGGGTTCGTATTTTTACCCGGAGTTTTAGTTGGGTTCGTAATTTTATCCGGAGTTTTAGTTGGGTTCGTATTTTTTACCCGGACTTTTTAGTTGGGTAAGTATTTTTACCCGGAGTTTTAGTTGGGTTCGTATTTTTACCCGGAGTTTTAGTTGGGTTCGTAATTTTACCCGGAGTTTTAGTTGGGTTCGTATCTTTTACCCGGACTATTTAGTTGGGTTAGTATTTTTTACCCGGAGTTTTAGGTGGGTTCGCATTTTTTACCCGGAATTTTTAGTTGGGTTAGTATTTTTACCCGGAGTTTTAGTAGGGTTTGTAATTTTACCCGGAGTGTTAGTTGGGTTCGTAATTTTACCCGGAGTTTTAGTTGGGTTCGTATTTTTAACCCGGACTTTTTAGTTGGGTTAGTATTTTTACCCGGAGTTTTAGTTGGGTTCGTATTTTTACCCGGAGTTTTAGTTGGGTTCGTAATTTTATCCGGAGTTTTAGTTGGGTTCGTATTTTTTACCCGGACTTTTTAGTTGGGTTAGTATTTTTGCCCGGAGTTTTAGTTGGGTTCGTATTTTTTACCCGGAGTTTTAGTTGGGTTCGTAATTTTACCCGGAGTTTTAGTTGGGTTCGTATTTTTACCCGGAGTTTTAGTTGGGTTCGTAATTTTATCCGGAGTTTTAGTTGGGTTCGTATTTTTTACCCGGACTTTTTAGTTGGGTTAGTATTTTTGCCCGCAGTTTTAGTTGGGTTCGTATTTTTTTACCCGGAGTTTTAGTTGGGTTCTAAATGTTGCCCGGACTTTTTTGTTTGGTTCGTATTTTTTACCCGGAGTTTTAGTTGGGTTCGTAATTTTACCCGGAGTTTTAGTTGGGTTCGCAATTTTACCCGGACTTTTTAGTTGGGTTCGTATTTTTTACCCGGACTTTTAGTTGGGTTCGTAATTTTACCCGGAGTTTTAGTTGGGTTCGTTATTTTACCCGGAGTTTTAGTTGGGTTCGTAATTTTACCCGGACTTTTTAGTTGGGTTCGTAATTTTACCCGGACTTTTTAGTTGGGTTCGTAATTTTACCCGGACTTTTAGTTGGGTTCGTAATTTTACCCGGAGTTTTAGTTGGGTTCGTAATTTTACCCGGAGTTTTAGTTGCGTTCGTAATTTTACCCGGAGTTGTACTTGGGTTCGTAATTTTTCCCGGAGTTTTACTTGGGTTCGTAATTTTACCCGGAGTTTTAGTTGGGTTCGTAATTTTACCCGGAGTTTTAGTTGGGTTCGTAATTTTACCCGGACTTTTTAGTTGGGTTCGTATTTTTTACCCGGACTTTTAGTTGGGTTCGTAATTTTACCCGGAGTTTTAGTTGGGTTCGTAATTTTACCCGGAGTTTTAGTTGAGTTCGTAATTTTACCCGGAGTTTTAGTTGGGTTCGTAATTTTACCCGGACTTTTTAGTTGGGTTCGTAATTTTACCCGCACTTTTTAGTTGGGTTCGTAATTTTACCCGGAGTCTTAAGTTAGGTTCGTATTTTTTATCCGGACTTTTTAGTTGGGTTCGTATTTTTTACCCGGAGTTTTAGTTGGGTTCGTAATTTTACCCGGAGTTTTACTTCGGTTCGTATTTTTTACCCGGACTTTTTAGTTGGGTTCGTATTTTTTACCCGGACTTTTAGTTGGGTTCGTAATTTTACCCGGAGTTTTAGTTGGGTTCGTAATTTTACCCGGAGTTTTAGTTGAGTTGGTAATTTTACCCGGAGTTTTAGTTGGGTTCGTAATTTTACCCGGACTTTTTATTTGGGTTCGTAATTTTACCCGGACTTTTTATTGGGTTCGTAATTTTACCCGGAGTTTTAGTTGGGTTCGTAATTTTACCCGGAGTTTTACTTGGGTTCGTAATTTTACCCGAACTTTTTAGTTGGGTTCGTATTTTTTACCCGGACTTTTAGTTGGGTTCGTAATTTTACCCGGAGTTTTAGTTGGGTTCGTAATTTTACCCGGAGTTTTAGTTGGGTTCGTAATTTTACCCGGAGTTTTACTTGGGTTCGTAATTTTACCCGGAGTTTTACTTGGGTTCGTAATTTTACCCGGAGTTTTAGTTGGGTTCGTAATTTTGCCCGGAGTTTTAGTTGGGTTCGTAATTTTACCCGGACTTTTTAGTTGGGTTCGTATTTTTTACCCGGACTTTTAGTTGGGTTCGTATTTTTTACCCGGAGTTTTAGTTGGGTTCGTATTTTTAACCCGGACTTTTTAGTTGGGTTCGTATTTTTTACCCGGACTTTTAGTTGGGTTCGTAATTTTACACGGAGTTTTAGTTGGGTTCGTAATTTTACCCGGAGTTTTAGTTGGGTTCGTAATTTTACTCGGAGTCTTGAGTTACCCGGACTTTTAGTTGGGTTCGTATTTTTACCCGGACTTTTAGTTGGGTTCGTAATTTTACCCGGAGTTTTAGTTGGGTTCGTAATTTTACCCGGAGTTTTAGTTGGGTTCGTAATTTTACCCGGAGTTTTACTTGGGTTCGTAATTTTACCCGGAGTTTTACTTGGGTTCGTAATTTTACCCGGAGTTTTAGTTGGGTTCGTAATTTTACCCGGAGTTTTAGTTGGGTTCGTAATTTTACCCGGACTTTTTAGTTGGGTTCGTATTTTTTACCCGGACTTTTAGTTGGGTTCGTAATTTTACCCGGAGTTTTAGTTGGGTTCGCAATTTTACCCGGAGTTTTAGTTGAGTTAGTAATTTTACCCGGAGTTTTAGTTGGGTTCGTAATTTTACCCGGACTTTTTAGTTGGGTTCGTAATTTTACCCGGAGTCTTAAGTTAGGTTCGTATTTTTTATCCGGACTTTTTAGTTGGGTTCGTATTTTTTACCCGGAGTTTTAGTTGGGTTCGTAATTTTACCCGGAGTTTTAGTTGGGTTCGCAATTTTACCCGGACTTTTTAGTTGGGTTCGTATTTTTTACCCGGACTTTTAGTTGGGTTCGTAATTTTACCCGGAGTTTTAGTTGGGTTCGTAATTTTACCCGGAGTTTTTAGTTGGGTTCGTAATTTTACCCGGACTTTTAGTTGGGTTCGTAATTTTACCCGGAGTTTTAGTTGGGTTCGTAATTTTACCCGGAGTTTTAGTTGCGTTCGTAATTTTACCCGGAGTTGTACTTGGGTTCGTAATTTTACCCGGAGTTTTTCTTGGGTTCGTAATTTTACCCAGAGTTTTAGTTGGGTTCGTAATTTTACCCGGAGTTTTAGTTGGGTTCGTAATTTTACCCGGACTTTTTAGTTGGGTTCGTATTTTTTACCCGGACTTTTAGTTGGGTTCGTAATTTTACCCGGAGTTTTAGTTGGGTTCGTAATTTTACCCGGAGTTTTAGTTGAGTTCGTAATTTTACACGGAGTTTTAGTTGGGTTCGTAATTTTACCCGGACTTCTTAGTTGGGTTCGTAATTTTACCCGGACTTTTTAGTTGGGTTCGTAATTTTACCCGGAGTCTTAAGTTAGGTTCGTATTTTTTATCCGGACTTTTTAGTTGGTTTCGTATTTTTTACCCGGAGTTTTAGTTGGGTTCGTAATTTTACCCGGAGTTTTAGTTGGGTTCGTAATTTTACCCGGACTTCTAAGTTGGGTTCGTATTTTTTACCCGGACTTTTAGTTGGGTTCGTAATTTTACCCGGAGTTTTAGTTGGGTTCGTATTTTTTACCCGGAGTTTTGTTGGATTCGTATTTTTTACAAGGAGTTTTAGTTGGGTTCGTATTTTTACCCGGAGTTTTAGTTGTGTTGGTAATTTTACCCGGAGTTTTAGTTGGGTTCATATTTTTTACCGGACTTTTTAGTTGGGTTCGTATTTTTTACCAGAAGTTTTAGTTGGGTTTGTATTTTTTACCCGGAGTTTTAGTTGGGTTCGTATTTTTACCCGGAGTTTTAGTTGGGTTCGCATTTTTACCCGGAGTTTTAGTTGGGTTCGTAATTTTATCCGGAGTTTTAGTTGGGTTCGTATTTTTTACCCGGACTTTTTAGTTGGGTTAGTATTTTTGCCCGGAGTTTTAGTTGGGTTCGTATTTTTTTACCCGGAGTTTTAGTTGGGTTCTAAATGTTACCCGGACTTTTTTGTTTGGTTCGTATTTTTTACCCGGAGTTTTAGTTGTGTTCGTAATTTTACCCGGACTTTTTAGTTGGGTTCGTAATTTTACCCGGAGTTTTAGTTGGGTTCGTAATTTTACCCGGAGTTTTAGTTGGGTTCGTAATTTTACCCGGAGTTTTAGTTGGGTTCGTAATTTTACCCGGAGTTTTAGTTGGGTTCGTAATTTTACCCGGACTTTTTAGTTGGGTTCGTATTTTTTACCCGGACTTTTAGTTGGGTACGTAATTTTACCCGGAGTTTTAGTTGGGTTCGTAATTTTACCCGGAGTTTTAGTTGAGTTCGTAATTTTACCCGGAGTTTTAGTTGGGTTCGTAATTTTACCCGGACTTTTTATTTGGGTTCGTAATTTTACCCGGACTTTTTAGTTGGGTTCGTAATTTTACCCGGAGTTTTAGTTGGGTTCGTAATTTTACCCGGAGTTTTACTTGGGTTCGTAATTTTACCCGGACTTTTTAGTTGGGTTCGTATTTTTTACCCGGACTTTTAGTTGGGTTCGTAATTTTACCCGGAGTTTTAGTTGGGTTCGTAATTTTACCCGGAGTTTTAGTTGGGTTCGTAATTTTACCCGGAGTTTTAGTTGGGTTCGAATTTTTTACCCGGACTTTTTAGTTGGGGTTAGTATTTTTACCCGGAGTTTTAGTTGGGTTCATATTTTTACCCGGAGTTTTAGTTGGGTTCGTAATTTTACCCGGAGTTTTAGTTGGGTTCGTATTTTTTACCCGGACATTTTAGTTGGGTTAGCATTTTTTACCCGGAGTTTTAGTTGGGTTCGTACTTTTTACCCGGAGTTTTAGTTGGGTTCGTATTTTTTACCCGGAGTTTTAGTTGGGTTCGTATTTTTTACCCGGACTTTTTAGTTGGGTAAGTATTTTTACCCGGAGTTTTAGTTGGGTTCGTATTTTTACCCGGAGTTTTAGTTGGGTTCGTAATTTTACCCGGAGTTTTAGTTGGGTTCGTATCTTTTACCCGGACTATTTAGTTGGGTTAGTATTTTTTACCCGGAGTTTTAGGTGGGTTCGTATTTTTTATCCGGAGTTTTAGTTGGGTTCGCATTTTTTACCCGGAATTTTTAGTTGGGTTAGTATTTTTACCCGGAGTTTTAGTAGGGTTTGTAATTTTACCCGGAGTGTTAGTTGGGTTCGTAATTTTACCCGGAGTTTTAGTTGGGTTCGTATTTTTAACCCGGACTTTTTAGTTGGGTTAGTATTTTTACCCGGAGTTTTAGTTGGGTTCGTATTTTTACCCAGAGTTTTAGTTGGGTTCGTAATTTTATCCGGAGTTTTAGTTGGGTTCGTATTTTTTACCCGGACTTTTTAGTTGGGTTAGTATTTTTGCCCGGAGTTTTAGTTGGGTTCGTATTTTTTACCCGGAGTTTTAGTTGGTTTCGTAATTTTACCCGGAGTTTTAGTTGGGTTCGTATTTTTACCCGGAGTTTTAGTTGGGTTCGTAATTTTATCCGGAGTTTTAGTTGGGTTCGTATTTTTTACCCGGACTTTTTAGTTGGGTTAGTATTTTTGCCCGGAGTTTTAGTTGGGTTCGTATTTTTTTACCCGGAGTTTTAGTTGGGTTCTAAATGTTACCCGGACTTTTTTGTTTGGTTCGTATTTTTTACCCGGAGTTTTAGTTGGGTTCGTAATTTTACCCGGAGTTTTAGTTGGGTTCGCAATTTTACCCGGACTTTTTAGTTGGGTTCGTATTTTTTACCCGGACTTTTAGTTGGGTTCGTAATTTTACCCGGAGTTTTAGTTGGGTTCGTTATTTTACCAGGAGTTTTAGTTGGGTTCGTAATTTTACCCGGACTTTTTAGTTGGGTTCGTAATTTTACCCGGACTTTTTAGTTGGGTTCGTAATTTTACCCGGACTTTTAGTTGGGTTCGTAATTTTACCCGGAGTTTTAGTTGGGTTCGTAATTTTACCCGGAGTTTTAGTTGCGTTCGTAATTTTACCCGGAGTTGTACTTGGGTTCGTAATTTTTCCCGGAGTTTTACTTGGGTTCGTAATTTTACCCGGAGTTTTAGTTGGGTTCGTAATTTTACCCGGAGTTTTAGTTGGGTTCGTAATTTTACCCGGACTTTTTAGTTGGGTTCGTATTTTTTACCCGGACTCTTAGTTGGGTTCGTAATTTTACCCGGAGTTTTAGTTGGGTTCGTAATTTTACCCGGAGTTTTAGTTGAGTTCGTAATTTTACCCGGAGTTTTAGTTGGGTTCGTAATTTGACCCGGACTTTTTAGTTGGGTTCGTAATTTTACCCGGACTTTTTAGTTGGGTTCGTAATTTTACCCGGAGTCTTAAGTTAGGTTCGTATTTTTTATCCGGACTTTTTAGTTGGGTTCGTATTTTTTACCCGGAGTTTTAGTTGGGTTCGTAATTTTACCCGGAGTTTTACTTGGGTTCGTATTTTTTACCCGGACTTTTTAGTTGGGTTCGTATTTTTTACCCGGACTTTTTAGTTGGGTTAGTATTTTTGCCCGGAGTTTTAGTTGGGTTCGTATTTTTTACCCGGAGTTTTAGTTGGGTTCGTAATTTTACCCGGAGTTTTAGTTGGGTTCGTATTTTTACCCGGAGTTTTAGTTGGGTTCGTAATTTTATCCGGAGTTTTAGTTGGGTTCGTATTTTTTACCCGGACTTTTTAGTTGGGTTAGTATTTTTGCCCGGAGTTTTAGTTGGGTTCGTATTTTTTTACCCGGAGTTTTAGTTGGGTTCTAAATGTTACCCGGACTTTTTTGTTTGGTTCGTATTTTTTACCCGGAGTTTTAGTTGGGTTCGTAATTTTACCCGGAGTTTTAGTTGGGTTCGCAATTTTACCCGGACTTTTTAGTTGGGTTCGTATTTTTTACCCGGACTTTTAGTTGGGTTCGTAATTTTACCCGGAGTTTTAGTTGGGTTCGTTATTTTACCCGGAGTTTTAGTTGGGTTCGTAATTTTACCCGGACTTTTTAGTTGGGTTCGTAATTTTACCCGGACTTTTTAGTTGGGTTCGTAATTTTACCCGGACTTTTAGTTGGGTTCGTAATTTTACCCGGAGTTTTAGTTGGGTTCGTAATTTTACCCGGAGTTTTAGTTGCGTTCGTAATTTTACCCGGAGTTGTACTTGGGTTCGTAATTTTTCCCGGAGTTTTACTTGGGTTCGTAATTTTACCCGGAGTTTTAGTTGGGTTCGTAATTTTACCCGGAGTTTTAGTTGGGTTCGTAATTTTACCCGGACTTTTTAGTTGGGTTCGTATTTTTTACCCGGACTTTTAGTTGGGTTCGTAATTTTACCCGGAGTTTTAGTTGGGTTCGTAATTTTACCCGGAGTTTTAGTTGAGTTCGTAATTTTACCCGGAGTTTTAGTTGGGTTCGTAATTTGACCCGGACTTTTTAGTTGGGTTCGTAATTTTACCCGGACTTTTTAGTTGGGTTCGTAATTTTACCCGGAGTCTTAAGTTAGGTTCGTATTTTTTATCCGGACTTTTTAGTTGGGTTCGTATTTTTTACCCGGAGTTTTAGTTGGGTTCGTAATTTTACCCGGAGTTTTACTTGGGTTCGTATTTTTTACCCGGACTTTTTAGTTGGGTTCGTATTTTTTACCCGGACTTTTTAGTTGGGTTAGTTTTTTTGCCCGGAGTTTTAGTTGGGTTCGTATTTTTTACCCGGAGTTTTAGTTGGGTTCGTAATTTTACCCGGAGTTTTAGTTGGGTTCGTATTTTTACCCGGAGTTTTAGTTGGGTTCGTAATTTTATCCGGAGTTTTAGTTGGGTTCGTATTTTTTACCCGGACTTTTTAGTTGGGTTAGTATTTTTGCCCGGAGTTTTAGTTGGGTTCGTATTTTTTTACCCGGAGTTTTAGTTGGGTTCTAAATGTTACCCGGACTTTTTTGTTTGGTTCGTATTTTTTACCCGGAGTTTTAGTTGGGTTCGTAATTTTACCCGGAGTTTTAGTTGGGTTCGCAATTTTACCCGGACTTTTTCGTTGGGTTCGTATTTTTTACCCGGACTTTTAGTTGGGTTCGTAATTTTACCCGGAGTTTTAGTTGGGTTCGTTATTTTACCCGGAGTTTTAGTTGGGTTCGTAATTTTACCCGGACTTTTTAGTTGGGTTCGTAATTTTACCCGGACTTTTTAGTTGGGTTCGTAATTTTACCCGGACTTTTAGTTGGGTTCGTAATTTTACCCGGAGTTTTAGTTGGGTTCGTAATTTTACCCGGAGTTTTAGTTGCGTTCGTAATTTTACCCGGAGTTGTACTTGGGTTCGTAATTTTTCCCGGAGTTTTACTTGGGTTCGTAATTTTACCCGGAGTTTTAGTTGGGTTCGTAATTTTACCCGGAGTTTTAGTTGGGTTCGTAATTTTACCCGGACTTTTTAGTTGGGTTCGTATTTTTTACCCGGACTTTTAGTTGGGTTCGTAATTTTACCCGGAGTTTTAGTTGGGTTCGTAATTTTACCCGGAGTTTTAGTTGAGTTCGTAATTTTACCCGGAGTTTTAGTTGGGTTCGTAATTTGACCCGGACTTTTTAGTTGGGTTCGTAATTTTACCCGGACTTTTTAGTTGGGTTCGTAATTTTACCCGGAGTCTTAAGTTAGGTTCGTATTTTTTATCCGGACTTTTTAGTTGGGTTCGTATTTTTTACCCGCAGTTTTAGTTGGGTTCGTAATTTTACCCGGAGTTTTACTTGGGTTCGTATTTTTTACCCGGACTTTTTAGTTGGGTTCGTATTTTTTACCCGGACTTTTTAGTTGGGTTAGTTTTTTTGCCCGGAGTTTTAGTTGGGTTCGTATTTTTTACCCGGAGTTTTAGTTGGGTTCGTAATTTTACCCGGAGTTTTAGTTGGGTTCGTATTTTTACCCGGAGTTTTAGTTGGGTTCGTAATTTTATCCGGAGTTTTTGTTGGGTTCGTATTTTTTACCCGGACTTTTTAGTTGGGTTAGTATTTTTGCCCGGAGTTTTAGTTGGGTTCGTATTTTTTTACCCGGAGTTTTAGTTGGGTTCTAAATGTTACCCGGACTTTTTTGTTTGGTTCGTATTTTTTACCCGGAGTTTTAGTTGGGTTCGTAATTTTACCCGGAGTTTTAGTTGGGTTCGCAATTTTACCCGGACTTTTTCGTTGGGTTCGTATTTTTTACCCGGACTTTTAGTTGGGTTCGTAATTTTACCCGGAGTTTTAGTTGGGTTCGTTATTTTACCCGGAGTTTTAGTTGGGTTCGTAATTTTACCCGGACTTTTTAGTTGGGTTCGTAATTTTACCCGGACTTTTTAGTTGGGTTCGTAATTTTACCCGGACTTTTAGTTGGGTTCGTAATTTTACCCGGAGTTTTAGTTGGGTTCGTAATTTTACCCGGAGTTTTAGTTGCGTTCGTAATTTTACCCGGAGTTGTACTTGGGTTCGTAATTTTTCCCGGAGTTTTACTTGGGTTCGTAATTTTACCCGGAATTTTAGTTGGGTTCGTAATTTTACCCGGAGTTTTAGTTGGGTTCGTAATTTTACCCGGACTTTTTAGTTGGGTTCGTATTTTTTACCCGGACTTTTAGTTGGGTTCGTAATTTTACCCGGAGTTTTAGTTGGGTTCGTATTTTTACCCGGAGTTTTAGTAGGGTTCGTAATTTTATCCGGAGTTTTAGTTGGGTTCGTATTTTTTACCCGGACTTTTTAGTTGGGTTAGTATTTTTGCCCGGAGTTTTAGTTGGGTTCGTATTTTTTTACCCGGAGTTTTAGTTGGGTTCTAAATGTTACCCGGACTTTTTTGTTTGGTTCGTATTTTTTACCCGGAGTTTTAGTTGGGTTCGTAATTTTACCCGGAGTTTTAGTTGGGTTCGCAATTTTACCCGGAATTTTTAGTTGGGTTCGTATTTTTTACCCGGACTTTTAGTTGGGTTCGTAATTTTACCCGGAGTTTTAGTTGGGTTCGTTATTTTACCAGGAGTTTTAGTTGGGTTCGTAATTTTACCCGGACTTTTTAGTTGGGTTCGTAATTTTACCCGGACTTTTTAGTTGGGTTCGTAATTTTACCCGGACTTTTAGTTGGGTTCGTAATTTTACCCGGAGTTTTAGTTGGGTTCGTAATTTTACCCGGAGTTTTAGTTGCGTTCGTAATTTTACCCGGAGTTGTACTTGGGTTCGTAATTTTTCCCGGAGTTTTACTTGGGTTCGTAATTTTACCCGGAGTTTTAGTTGGGTTCGTAATTTTACCCGGAGTTTTAGTTGGGTTCGTAATTTTACCCGGACTTTTTAGTTGGGTTCGTATTTTTTACCCGGACTTTTAGTTGGGTTCGTAATTTTACCCGGAGTTTTAGTTGGGTTCGTAATTTTACCCGGAGTTTTAGTTGAGTTCGTAATTTTACCCGGAGTTTTAGTTGGGTTCGTAATTTGACCCGGACTTTTTAGTTGGGTTCGTAATTTTACCCGGACTTTTTAGTTGGGTTCGTAATTTTACCCGGAGTCTTAAGTTAGGTTCGTATTTTTTATCCGGACTTTTTAGTTGGGTTCGTATTTTTTACCCGGAGTTTTAGTTGGGTTCGTAATTTTACCCGGAGTTTTACTTGGGTTCGTATTTTTTACCCGGACTTTTTAGTTGGGTTCGTATTTTTTACCCGGACTTTTTAGTTGGGTTAGTATTTTTGCCCGGAGTTTTAGTTGGGTTCGTATTTTTTACCCGGAGTTTTAGTTGGGTTCGTAATTTTACCCGGAGTTTTAGTTGGGTTCGTATTTTTACCCGGAGTTTTAGTTGGGTTCGTAATTTTATCCGGAGTTTTAGTTGGGTTCGTATTTTTTACCCGGACTTTTTAGTTGGGTTAGTATTTTTGCCCGGAGTTTTAGTTGGGTTCGTATTTTTTTACCCGGAGTTTTAGTTGGGTTCTAAATGTTACCCGGACTTTTTTGTTTGGTTCGTATTTTTTACCCGGAGTTTTAGTTGGGTTCGTAATTTTACCCGGAGTTTTAGTTGGGTTCGCAATTTTACCCGGACTTTTTAGTTGGGTTCGTATTTTTTACCCGGACTTTTAGTTGGGTTCGTAATTTTACCCGGAGTTTTAGTTGGGTTCGTTATTTTACCCGGAGTTTTAGTTGGGTTCGTAATTTTACCCGGACTTTTTAGTTGGGTTCGTAATTTTACCCGGACTTTTTAGTTGGGTTCGTAATTTTACCCGGACTTTTAGTTGGGTTCGTAATTTTACCCGGAGTTTTAGTTGGGTTCGTAATTTTACCCGGAGTTTTAGTTGCGTTCGTAATTTAACCCGGAGTTGTACTTGGGTTCGTAATTTTTCCCGGAGTTTTACTTGGGTTCGTAATTTTACCCGGAGTTTTAGTTGGGTTCGTAATTTTACCCGGAGTTTTAGTTGGGTTCGTAATTTTACCCGGACTTTTTAGTTGGGTTCGTATTTTTTACCCGGACTTTTAGTTGGGTTCGTAATTTTACCCGGAGTTTTAGTTGGGTTCGTAATTTTACCCGGAGTTTTAGTTGAGTTCGTAATTTTACCCGGAGTTTTAGTTGGGTTCGTAATTTGACCCGGACTTTTTAGTTGGGTTCGTAATTTTACCCGGACTTTTTAGTTGGGTTCGTAATTTTACCCGGAGTCTTAAGTTAGGTTCGTATTTTTTATCCGGACTTTTTAGTTGGGTTCGTATTTTTTACCCGGAGTTTTAGTTGGGTTCGTAATTTTACCCGGAGTTTTACTTGGGTTCGTATTTTTTACCCGGACTTTTTAGTTGGGTTCGTATTTTTTACCCGGACTTTTTAGTTGGGTTAGTTTTTTTGCCCGGAGTTTTAGTTGGGTTCGTATTTTTTACCCGGAGTTTTAGTTGGGTTCGTAATTTTACCCGGAGTTTTAGTTGGGTTCGTATTTTTACCCGGAGTTTTAGTTGGGTTCGTAATTTTATCCGGAGTTTTAGTTGGGTTCGTATTTTTTACCCGGACTTTTTAGTTGGGTTAGTATTTTTGCCCGGAGTTTTAGTTGGGTTCGTATTTTTTTACCCGGAGTTTTAGTTGGGTTCTAAATGTTACCCGGACTTTTTTGTTTGGTTCGTATTTTTTACCCGGAGTTTTAGTTGGGTTCGTAATTTTACCCGGAGTTTTAGTTGGGTTCGCAATTTTACCCGGACTTTTTAGTTGGGTTCGTATTTTTTACCCGGACTTTTAGTTGGGTTCGTAATTTTACCCGGAGTTTTAGTTGGGTTCGTTATTTTACCCGGAGTTTTAGTTGGGTTCGTAATTTTACCCGGACTTTTTAGTTGGGTTCGTAATTTTACGAGGACTTTTTAGTTGGGTTCGTAATTTTACCCGGACTTTTAGTTGGGTTCGTAATTTTACCCGGAGTTTTAGTTGGGTTCGTAATTTTACCCGGAGTTTTAGTTGCGTTCGTAATTTTACCCGGAGTTGTACTTGGGTTCGTAATTTTTCCCGGAGTTTTACTTGGGTTCGTAATTTTACCCGGAATTTTAGTTGGGTTCGTAATTTTACCCGGAGTTTTAGTTGGGTTCGTAATTTTACCCGGACTTTTTAGTTGGGTTCGTATTTTTTACCCGGACTTTTAGTTGGGTTCGTAATTTTACCCGGAGTTTTAGTTGGGTTCGTAATTTTACCCGGAGTTTTAGTTGAGTTCGTAATTTTACCCGGAGTTTTAGTTGGGTTCGTAATTTTACCCGGACTTTTTAGTTGGGTTCGTAATTTTACCCGGACTTTTTAGTTGGGTTCGTAATTTTACCCGGAGTCTTAAGTTAGGTTCGTATTTTTTATCCGGACTTTTTAGTTGGGTTCGTATTTTTTACCCGGAGTTTTAGTTGGGTTCGTAATTTTACCCGGAGTTTTACTTGGGTTCGTATTTTTTACCCGGACTTTTTAGTTGGGTTCGTATTTTTTACCCGGACTTTTAGTTGGGTTCGTAATTTTACCCGGAGTTTTAGTTGGGTTCGTAATTTTACCCGGAGTTTTAGTTGAGTTGGTAATTTTACCCGGAGTTTTAGTTGGGTTCGTAATTTTACCCGGACTTTTTATTTGTGTTCGTAATTTTACCCGGACTTTTTATTGGGTTCGTAATTTTACCCGGAGTTTTAGTTGGGTTCGTAATTTTATCCGGAGTTTTACTTGGGTTCGTAATTTTACCCGAACTTTTTAGTTGGGTTCGTATTTTTTACCCGGACTTTTAGTTGGGTTCGTAATTTTACCCGGAGTTTTAGTTGGGTTCGTAATTTTACCCGGAGTTTTAGTTGGGTTCGTAATTTTACCCGGAGTTTTACTTGGGTTCGTAATTTTACCCGGAGTTTTAGTTGGGTTCGTAATTTTACCCGGAGTTTTAGTTGGGTTCGTAATTTTACCCGGACTTTTTAGTTGGGTTCGTATTTTTTACCCGGACTTTTAGTTGGGTTCGTATTTTTTAAACGGAGTTTTAGTTGGGTTCGTATTTTTTACCCGGACTTTTTAGTTGGGTTAGTATTTTTACCCGGAGTTTTAGTTGGGTTCGTATTTTTACCCGGAGTTTTAGTTGGGTTCGTATTTTTACCCGGAGTTTTAGTTGGGTTCGTAATTTTAGCCGGAGTTTTAGTTGGGTTCGTATTCTTTACCCGGACTTTTTAGTTGGGTTCGTAATTTTACCCGGAGTTTTAGTTGGGTTCGTAATTTTACCCGGAGTTTTAGTTGGGTTCGTAATTTTACCCGGAGGTTTAGTTGGGTTCGTAATTTTACCCGGACTTTTTAGTTGGGTTCGTATTTTTTACCCGGACTTTTAGTTGGGTTCGTAATTTTACCCGGAGTTTTAGTTGGGTTCGTAATTTTACCCGGACTTTTTAGTTGGGTTCGTATTTTTTACCCGGACTTTTAGTTGGGTTCGTAATTTTACCCGGAGTTTTAGTTGGGTTCGTATTTTTTACCCGGAGTTTTAGTTGGATTCGTATTTTTTACAAGGAATTTTAGTTGGGTTCGTATTTTTACCCGGAGTTTTAGTTGTGTTGGTAATTTTACCCGGAGTTTTAGTTGGGTTCATATTTTTTACCGGACTTTTTAGTTGGGTTCGTATTTTTTACCAGAAGTTTTAGTTGGGTTCTTATTTTTTACCCGGAGTTTTAGTTGGGTTCGTAATTTTATCCGGAGTTTTAGTTGGGTTCGTATTTTTTACCCCGACTTTTTAGTTGGGTTAGTATTTTTGCCCGGAGTTTTAGTTGGGTTCGTATTTTTTACCCGGAGTTTTAGTTGGGTTCTAAATGTTACCCGGACTTTTTTGTTTGGTTCGTATTTTTTACCCGGAGTTTTAGTTGGGTTCGTAATTTTACCCGGACTTTTTAGTTGGGTTCGTAATTTTACCCGAAGTTTTAGTTGGGTTCGTAATTTTACCCGAAGTTTTAGTTGGGTTCGTAATTTTACCCGGAGTTTTAGTTGGGTTCGTATTTTTACCCGGAGTTTTAGTTGGGTTCGTAATTTTATCCGGAGTTTTAGTTGGGTTCGTATTTTTTACCCGGACTTTTTAGTTGGGTTAGTATTTTTGCCCGGAGTTTTAGTTGGGTTCGTATTTTTTTACCCGGAGTTTTAGTTGGGTTCTAAATGTTACCCGGACTTTTTTGTTTGGTTCGTATTTTTTACCCGGAGTTTTAGTTGGGTTCGTAATTTTACCCGGAGTTTTAGTTGGGTTCGCAATTTTACCCGGACTTTTTAGTTGGGTTCGTATTTTTTACCCGGACTTTTAGTTGGGTTCGTAATTTTACCCGGAGTTTTAGTTGGGTTCGTTATTTTACCCGGAGTTTTAGTTGGGTTCGTAATTTTACCCGGACTTTTTAGTTGGGTTCGTAATTTTACGAGGACTTTTTAGTTGGGTTCGTAATTTTACCCGGACTTTTAGTTGGGTTCGTAATTTTACCCGGAGTTTTAGTTGGGTTCGTAATTTTACCCGGAGTTTTAGTTGCGTTCGTAATTTTACCCGGAGTTGTACTTGGGTTCGTAATTTTTCCCGGAGTTTTACTTGGGTTCGTAATTTTACCCGGAGTTTTAGTTGGGTTCGTAATTTTACCCGGAGTTTTAGTTGGGTTCGTAATTTTACCCGGACTTTTTAGTTGGGTTCGTATTTTTTACCCGGACTTTTAGTTGGGTTCGTAATTTTACCCGGAGTTTTAGTTGGGTTCGTAATTTTACCCGGAGTTTTAGTTGAGTTCGTAATTTTACCCGGAGTTTTAGTTGGGTTCGTAATTTGACCCGGACTTTTTAGTTGGGTTCGTAATTTTACCCGGACTTTTTAGTTGGGTTCGTAATTTTACCCGGAGTCTTAAGTTAGGTTCGTATTTTTTATCCGGACTTTTTAGTTGGGTTCGTATTTTTTACCCGGAGTTTTAGTTGGGTTCGTAATTTTACCCGGAGTTTTACTTGGGTTCGTATTTTTTACCCGGACTTTTTAGTTGGGTTCGTATTTTTTACCCGGACTTTTTAGTTGGGTTAGTTTTTTTGCCCGGAGTTTTAGTTGGGTTCGTATTTTTTACCCGGAGTTTTAGTTGGGTTCGTAATTTTACCCGGAGTTTTAGTTGGGTTCGTATTTTTACCCGGAGTTTTAGTTGGGTTCGTAATTTTATCCGGAGTTTTAGTTGGGTTCGTATTTTTTACCCGGACTTTTTAGTTGGGTTAGTATTTTTGCCCGGAGTTTTAGTTGGGTTCGTATTTTTTTACCCGGAGTTTTAGTTGGGTTCTAAATGTTACCCGGACTTTTTTGTTTGGTTCGTATTTTTTACCCGGAGTTTTAGTTGGGTTCGTAATTTTACCCGGAGTTTTAGTTGGGTTCGCAATTTTACCCGGACTTTTTCGTTGGGTTCGTATTTTTTACCCGGACTTTTAGTTGGGTTCGTAATTTTACCCGGAGTTTTAGTTGGGTTCGTTATTTTACCCGGAGTTTTAGTTGGGTTCGTAATTTTACCCGGACTTTTTAGTTGGGTTCGTAATTTTACCCGGACTTTTTAGTTGGGTTCGTAATTTTACCCGGACTTTTAGTTGGGTTCGTAATTTTACCCGGAGTTTTAGTTGGGTTCGTAATTTTACCCGGAGTTTTAGTTGCGTTCGTAATTTTACCCGGAGTTGTACTTGGGTTCGTAATTTTTCCCGGAGTTTTACTTGGGTTCGTAATTTTACCCGGAGTTTTAGTTGGGTTCGTAATTTTACCCGGAGTTTTAGTTGGGTTCGTAATTTTACCCGGACTTTTTAGTTGGGTTCGTATTTTTTACCCGGACTTTTAGTTGGGTTCGTAATTTTACCCGGAGTTTTAGTTGGGTTCGTAATTTTACCCGGAGTTTTAGTTGAGTTCGTAATTTTACCCGGAGTTTTAGTTGGGTTCGTAATTTGACCCGGACTTTTTAGTTGGGTTCGTAATTTTACCCGGACTTTTTAGTTGGGTTCGTAATTTTACCCGGAGTCTTAAGTTAGGTTCGTATTTTTTATCCGGACTTTTTAGTTGGGTTCGTATTTTTTACCCGCAGTTTTAGTTGGGTTCGTAATTTTACCCGGAGTTTTACTTGGGTTCGTATTTTTTACCCGGACTTTTTAGTTGGGTTCGTATTTTTTACCCGGACTTTTTAGTTGGGTTAGTTTTTTTGCCCGGAGTTTTAGTTGGGTTCGTATTTTTTACCCGGAGTTTTAGTTGGGTTCGTAATTTTACCCGGAGTTTTAGTTGGGTTCGTATTTTTACCCGGAGTTTTAGTTGGGTTCGTAATTTTATCCGGAGTTTTTGTTGGGTTCGTATTTTTTACCCGGACTTTTTAGTTGGGTTAGTATTTTTGCCCGGAGTTTTAGTTGGGTTCGTATTTTTTTACCCGGAGTTTTAGTTGGGTTCTAAATGTTACCCGGACTTTTTTGTTTGGTTCGTATTTTTTACCCGGAGTTTTAGTTGGGTTCGTAATTTTACCCGGAGTTTTAGTTGGGTTCGCAATTTTACCCGGACTTTTTCGTTGGGTTCGTATTTTTTACCCGGACTTTTAGTTGGGTTCGTAATTTTACCCGGAGTTTTAGTTGGGTTCGTTATTTTACCCGGAGTTTTAGTTGGGTTCGTAATTTTACCCGGACTTTTTAGTTGGGTTCGTAATTTTACCCGGACTTTTTAGTTGGGTTCGTAATTTTACCCGGACTTTTAGTTGGGTTCGTAATTTTACCCGGAGTTTTAGTTGGGTTCGTAATTTTACCCGGAGTTTTAGTTGCGTTCGTAATTTTACCCGGAGTTGTACTTGGGTTCGTAATTTTTCCCGGAGTTTTACTTGGGTTCGTAATTTTACCCGGAATTTTAGTTGGGTTCGTAATTTTACCCGGAGTTTTAGTTGGGTTCGTAATTTTACCCGGACTTTTTAGTTGGGTTCGTATTTTTTACCCGGACTTTTAGTTGGGTTCGTAATTTTACCCGGAGTTTTAGTTGGGTTCGTATTTTTACCCGGAGTTTTAGTAGGGTTCGTAATTTTATCCGGAGTTTTAGTTGGGTTCGTATTTTTTACCCGGACTTTTTAGTTGGGTTAGTATTTTTGCCCGGAGTTTTAGTTGGGTTCGTATTTTTTTACCCGGAGTTTTAGTTGGGTTCTAAATGTTACCCGGACTTTTTTGTTTGGTTCGTATTTTTTACCCGGAGTTTTAGTTGGGTTCGTAATTTTACCCGGAGTTTTAGTTGGGTTCGCAATTTTACCCGGAATTTTTAGTTGGGTTCGTATTTTTTACCCGGACTTTTAGTTGGGTTCGTAATTTTACCCGGAGTTTTAGTTGGGTTCGTTATTTTACCAGGAGTTTTAGTTGGGTTCGTAATTTTACCCGGACTTTTTAGTTGGGTTCGTAATTTTACCCGGACTTTTTAGTTGGGTTCGTAATTTTACCCGGACTTTTAGTTGGGTTCGTAATTTTACCCGGAGTTTTAGTTGGGTTCGTAATTTTACCCGGAGTTTTAGTTGCGTTCGTAATTTTACCCGGAGTTGTACTTGGGTTCGTAATTTTTCCCGGAGTTTTACTTGGGTTCGTAATTTTACCCGGAGTTTTAGTTGGGTTCGTAATTTTACCCGGAGTTTTAGTTGGGTTCGTAATTTTACCCGGACTTTTTAGTTGGGTTCGTATTTTTTACCCGGACTTTTAGTTGGGTTCGTAATTTTACCCGGAGTTTTAGTTGGGTTCGTAATTTTACCCGGAGTTTTAGTTGAGTTCGTAATTTTACCCGGAGTTTTAGTTGGGTTCGTAATTTGACCCGGACTTTTTAGTTGGGTTCGTAATTTTACCCGGACTTTTTAGTTGGGTTCGTAATTTTACCCGGAGTCTTAAGTTAGGTTCGTATTTTTTATCCGGACTTTTTAGTTGGGTTCGTATTTTTTACCCGGAGTTTTAGTTGGGTTCGTAATTTTACCCGGAGTTTTACTTGGGTTCGTATTTTTTACCCGGACTTTTTAGTTGGGTTCGTATTTTTTACCCGGACTTTTTAGTTGGGTTAGTATTTTTGCCCGGAGTTTTAGTTGGGTTCGTATTTTTTACCCGGAGTTTTAGTTGGGTTCGTAATTTTACCCTGAGTTTTAGTTGGGTTCGTATTTTTACCCGGAGTTTTAGTTGGGTTCGTAATTTTATCCGGAGTTTTAGTTGGGTTCGTATTTTTTACCCGGACTTTTTAGTTGGGTTAGTATTTTTGCCCGGAGTTTTAGTTGGGTTCGTATTTTTTTACCCGGAGTTTTAGTTGGGTTCTAAATGTTACCCGGACTTTTTTGTTTGGTTCGTATTTTTTACCCGGAGTTTTAGTTGGGTTCGTAATTTTACCCGGAGTTTTAGTTGGGTTCGCAATTTTACCCGGACTTTTTAGTTGGGTTCGTATTTTTTACCCGGACTTTTAGTTGGGTTCGTAATTTTACCCGGAGTTTTAGTTGGGTTCGTTATTTTACCCGGAGTTTTAGTTGGGTTCGTAATTTTACCCGGACTTTTTAGTTGGGTTCGTAATTTTACCCGGACTTTTTAGTTGGGTTCGTAATTTTACCCGGACTTTTAGTTGGGTTCGTAATTTTACCCGGAGTTTTAGTTGGGTTCGTAATTTTACCCGGAGTTTTAGTTGCGTTCGTAATTTAACCCGGAGTTGTACTTGGGTTCGTAATTTTTCCCGGAGTTTTACTTGGGTTCGTAATTTTACCCGGAGTTTTAGTTGGGTTCGTAATTTTACCCGGAGTTTTAGTTGGGTTCGTAATTTTACCCGGACTTTTTAGTTGGGTTCGTATTTTTTACCCGGACTTTTAGTTGGGTTCGTAATTTTACCCGGAGTTTTAGTTGGGTTCGTAATTTTACCCGGAGTTTTAGTTGAGTTCGTAATTTTACCCGGAGTTTTAGTTGGGTTCGTAATTTGACCCGGACTTTTTAGTTGGGTTCGTAATTTTACCCGGACTTTTTAGTTGGGTTCGTAATTTTACCCGGAGTCTTAAGTTAGGTTCGTATTTTTTATCCGGACTTTTTAGTTGGGTTCGTATTTTTTACCCGGAGTTTTAGTTGGGTTCGTAATTTTACCCGGAGTTTTACTTGGGTTCGTATTTTTTACCCGGACTTTTTAGTTGGGTTCGTATTTTTTACCCGGACTTTTTAGTTGGGTTAGTTTTTTTGCCCGGAGTTTTAGTTGGGTTCGTATTTTTTACCCGGAGTTTTAGTTGGGTTCGTAATTTTACCCGGAGTTTTAGTTGGGTTCGTATTTTTACCCGGAGTTTTAGTTGGGTTCGTAATTTTATCCGGAGTTTTAGTTGGGTTCGTATTTTTTACCCGGACTTTTTAGTTGGGTTAGTATTTTTGCCCGGAGTTTTAGTTGGGTTCGTATTTTTTTACCCGGAGTTTTAGTTGGGTTCTAAATGTTACCCGGACTTTTTTGTTTGGTTCGTATTTTTTACCCGGAGTTTTAGTTGGGTTCGTAATTTTACCCGGAGTTTTAGTTGGGTTCGCAATTTTACCCGGACTTTTTAGTTGGGTTCGTATTTTTTACCCGGACTTTTAGTTGGGTTCGTAATTTTACCCGGAGTTTTAGTTGGGTTCGTTATTTTACCCGGAGTTTTAGTTGGGTTCGTAATTTTACCCGGACTTTTTAGTTGGGTTCGTAATTTTACGAGGACTTTTTAGTTGGGTTCGTAATTTTACCCGGACTTTTAGTTGGGTTCGTAATTTTACCCGGAGTTTTAGTTGGGTTCGTAATTTTACCCGGAGTTTTAGTTGCGTTCGTAATTTTACCCGGAGTTGTACTTGGGTTCGTAATTTTTCCCGGAGTTTTACTTGGGTTCGTAATTTTACCCGGAATTTTAGTTGGGTTCGTAATTTTACCTGGAGTTTTAGTTGGGTTCGTAATTTTACCCGGACTTTTTAGTTGGGTTCGTATTTTTTACCCGGACTTTTAGTTGGGTTCGTAATTTTACCCGGAGTTTTAGTTGGGTTCGTAATTTTACCCGGAGTTTTAGTTGAGTTCGTAATTTTACCCGGAGTTTTAGTTGGGTTCGTAATTTTACCCGGACTTTTTAGTTGGGTTCGTAATTTTACCCGGACTTTTTAGTTGGGTTCGTAATTTTACCCGGAGTCTTAAGTTAGGTTCGTATTTTTTATCCGGACTTTTTAGTTGGGTTCGTATTTTTTACCCGGAGTTTTAGTTGGGTTCGTAATTTTACCCGGAGTTTTACTTGGGTTCGTATTTTTTACCCGGACTTTTTAGTTGGGTTCGTATTTTTTACCCGGACTTTTAGTTGGGTTCGTAATTTTACCCGGAGTTTTAGTTGGGTTCGTAATTTTACCCGGAGTTTTAGTTGAGTTGGTAATTTTACCCGGAGTTTTAGTTGGGTTCGTAATTTTACCCGGACTTTTTATTTGTGTTCGTAATTTTACCCGGACTTTTTATTGGGTTCGTAATTTTACCCGGAGTTTTAGTTGGGTTCGTAATTTTATCCGGAGTTTTACTTGGGTTCGTAATTTTACCCGAACTTTTTAGTTGGGTTCGTATTTTTTACCCGGACTTTTAGTTGGGTTCGTAATTTTACCCGGAGTTTTAGTTGGGTTCGTAATTTTACCCGGAGTTTTAGTTGGGTTCGTAATTTTACCCGGAGTTTTACTTGGGTTCGTAATTTTACCCGGAGTTTTAGTTGGGTTCGTAATTTTACCCGGAGTTTTAGTTGGGTTCGTAATTTTACCCGGACTTTTTAGTTGGGTTCGTATTTTTTACCCGGACTTTTAGTTGGGTTCGTATTTTTTAAACGGAGTTTTAGTTGGGTTCGTATTTTTTACCCGGACTTTTTAGTTGGGTTAGTATTTTTACCCGGAGTTTTAGTTGGGTTCGTATTTTTACCCGGAGTTTTAGTTGGGTTCGTATTTTTACCCGGAGTTTTAGTTGGGTTCGTAATTTTAGCCGGAGTTTTAGTTGGGTTCGTATTCTTTACCCGGACTTTTTAGTTGGGTTCGTAATTTTACCCGGAGTTTTAGTTGGGTTCGTAATTTTACCCGGAGTTTTAGTTGGGTTCGTAATTTTACCCGGAGGTTTAGTTGGGTTCGTAATTTTACCCGGACTTTTTAGTTGGGTTCGTATTTTTTACCCGGACTTTTAGTTGGGTTCGTAATTTTACCCGGAGTTTTAGTTGGGTTCGTAATTTTACCCGGACTTTTTAGTTGGGTTCGTATTTTTTACCCGGACTTTTAGTTGGGTTCGTAATTTTACCCGGAGTTTTAGTTGGGTTCGTATTTTTTACCCGGAGTTTTAGTTGGATTCGTATTTTTTACAAGGAATTTTAGTTGGGTTCGTATTTTTACCCGGAGTTTTAGTTGTGTTGGTAATTTTACCCGGAGTTTTAGTTGGGTTCATATTTTTTACCGGACTTTTTAGTTGGGTTCGTATTTTTTACCAGAAGTTTTAGTTGGGTTCTTATTTTTTACCCGGAGTTTTAGTTGGGTTCGTAATTTTATCCGGAGTTTTAGTTGGGTTCGTATTTTTTACCCCGACTTTTTAGTTGGGTTAGTATTTTTGCCCGGAGTTTTAGTTGGGTTCGTATTTTTTACCCGGAGTTTTAGTTGGGTTCTAAATGTTACCCGGACTTTTTTGTTTGGTTCGTATTTTTTACCCGGAGTTTTAGTTGGGTTCGTAATTTTACCCGGACTTTTTAGTTGGGTTCGTAATTTTACCCGAAGTTTTAGTTGGGTTCGTAATTTTACCCGAAGTTTTAGTTGGGTTCGTAATTTTACCCGGAGTTTTAGTTGGGTTCGTAATTTTACCCGGATTTTTAGTTGGGTTCGTAATTTTACCCGGACTTTTTAGTTGGGTTCGTATTTTTTACCCGGACTTTTAGTTGGGTTCGTAATTTTACCCGGAGTTTTAGTTGGGTTCGTAATTTTACCCGGAGTTTTAGTTGAGTTCGTAATTTTACCCGGAGTTTTAGTTGGGTTCGTAATTTTACCCGGACTTTTTATTTGGGTTCGTAATTTTACCCGGACTTTTTTAGTTGGGTTCGTATTTTTTACCCGTACTTTTAGTTGGGTTAGTATTTTTTACCCGGCGTTTTAGTTGGGTTAGTATTTTTTACCCGGACTTTTTAGTTGGGTTAGTATTTTTACCCGGAGTTTTAGTTGGGTTCGTATTTTTACCCGGAGTTTTAGTTGGGTTCGTATTTTTACCCGGAGTTTTAGTTGGGTTCGTAATTTTAGCCGGAGTTTTAGTTGGGTTCGTATTCTTTACCCGGACTTTTTAGTTGGGTTCGTAATTTTACCCGGAGTTTTAGTTGGGTTCATAATTTTACCCGGAGTTTTAGTTGGGTTCGTAATTTTACCCGGAGGTTTAGTTGGGTTCGTAATTTTACCCGGACTTTTTAGTTGGGTTCGTATTTTTTACCCGGACTTTTAGTTGGGTTCGTAATTTTACCCGGAGTTTTAGTTGGGTTCATAATTTTACCCGGAGTTTTAGTTGGGTTCGTAATTTTACCCGGAGGTTTAGTTGGGTTCGTAATTTTACCCGGACTTTTTAGTTGGGTTCGTATTTTTTACCCGGACTTTTAGTTGGGTTCGTAATTTTACCCGGAGTTTTAGTTGGGTTCGTATTTTTTACCCGGAGTTTTAGTTGGATTCGTATTTTTTACAAGGAGTTTTAGTTGGGTTCGTATTTTTACCCGGAGTTTTAGTTGTGTTGGTAATTTTACCCGGAGCTTTAGTTGGGTTCATATTTTTTACCGGACTTTTTAGTTGGGTTCGTATTTTTTACCAGAAGTTTTAGTTGGGTTCTTATTTTTTACCCGGAGTTTTAGTTGGGTTCGTATTTTTACCCGGAGTTTTAGTTGGGTTCGTATTTTTACCCGGAGTTTTAGTTGGGTTCGTAATTTTATCCGGAGTTTTAGTTGGGTTCGTATTTTTTACCCGGACTTTTTAGTTGGGTTAGTATTTTTGCCCGGAGTTTTAGTTGGGTTCGTATTTTTTTACCCGGAGTTTTAGTTGGGTTCTAAATGTTACCCGGACTTTTTTGTTTGGTTCGTATTTTTTACCCGGAGTTTTAGTTGGGTTCGTAATTTTACCCGGACTTTTTAGTTGGGTTCGTAATTTTACCCGGAGTTTTAGTTGGGTTCGTAATTTTACCCGAAGTTTTAGTTGGGTTCGTAATTTTACCCGGAGTTTTAGTTGGGTTCGTAATTTTACCCGGAGTTTTAGTTGGGTTCGTAATTTTACCCGGACTTTTTAGTTGGGTTCGTATTTTTTACCCGGACTTTTAGTTGGGTTCGTAATTTTACCCGGAGTTTTAGTTGGGTTCGTAATTTTACCCGGAGTTTTAGTTGAGTTCGTAATTTTACCCGGAGTTTTAGTTGGGTTCGTAATTTTACCCGGACTTTTTATTTGGGTTCGTAATTTTACCCGGACTTTTTAGTTGGGTTCGTAATTTTACCCGGAGTTTTAGTTGGGTTCGTAATTTTACCCGGAGTTTTACTTGGGTTCGTAATTTTACCCGGACTTTTTAGTTGGGTTCGTATTTTTTACCCGGACTTTTAGTTGGGTTCGTAATTTTACCCGGAGTTTTAGTTGGGTTCGTAATTTTACCCGGAGTTTTAGTTGGGTTCGTAATTTTACCCGGAGTTTTAGTTGGGTTCGTAGTTTTGACCCGGACTTTTTAGTTGGGGTTAGTATTTTTACCCGGAGTTTTAGTTGGGTTCGTATTTTTACCCGGAGTTTTAGTTGGGTTCGTAATTTTACCCGGAGTTTTAGTTGGGTTCGTATTTTTTACCGGGACATTTTAGTTGGGTTAGCATTTTTTACCCGGAGTATTAGTTGGGTTCGTACTTTTTACCCGGAGTTTTAGTTGGGTTCGTATTTTTTACCCGGAGTTTTAGTTGGGTTCGTATTTTTTACCCGGACGTTTTAGTTGGGTAAGTATTTTTACCTGGAGTTTTAGTTGGGTTCGTATTTTTACCCGGAGTTTTAGTTGGGTTCGTAGTTTTACCCGGAGTTTTAGTTGGGTTCGTATCTTTTACCCGGACTATTTAGTTGGGTTAGTATTTTTTACCCGGAGTTTTAGTTGGGTTCGTATTTTTTACCCGGAGTTTTAGTTGGGTTTGTATTTTTACCCGGAGTTTTAGTTGAGTTCGTAATTTTACCCGGAGTTTTAGTTGGGTTCGTATTTTTAACCCGGACTTTTTAGTTGGGTTAGTATTTTTTGACCCGGAGTTTTAGTTGGGTTCGTATTTTTACCCGGAGTTTTAGTTGGGTTCGTAATTTTATCCGGAGTTTTAGTTGGGTTCGTATTTTTTACCCGGACTTTTTAGTTGGGTTAGTATTTTTGCCCGGAGTTTTAGTTGGGTTCGTATTTTTTACCCGGAATTTTAGTTGGGTTCGTAATTTTACCCGGAGTTTTAGTTGGGTTCGTAATTTTATCCGGAGTTTTAGTTGGGTTCGTATTTTTTACACGGAGTTTTTGTTGGGTTCGTAATTTTACCCGGAGTTTTAGTTGGGTTCGTATTTTTTAACCGGACTTTTTAGTTGGGTTAGTATTTTTACCCGGAGTTTTAGTTGGGTTCGTATTTTTACCCGGAGTTTAAGTTGGGTTCGTATTTTTACCCGGAGTTTTAGTTGGGTTCGTAATTTTAGCCGGAGTTTTAGTTGGGTTCGTATTTTTTACCCGGACTTTTTAGTTGGGTTAGTATTTTTGCCCGGAGTTTTAGTTGGGTTCGTATTTTTTTACCCGGAGTTTTAGTTGGGTTCTAAATGTTACCCGGACTTTTTTGTTTGGTTCGTATTTTTTACCCGGAGTTTTAGTTGGGTTCGTAATTTTACCTGGAGTTTTAAGTTAGGTTCGTATTTTTACCCGGACTTTTTAGTTGGGTTCGTATTTTTTACCCGGACTTTTAGTTGGGTTCGTAATTTTACTCGGAGTTTTAGTTTGGTTCGTAATTTTACCCGGAGTTTTAGTTGGGTTCGTAATTTTACCCGGAGTCTTGAGTTACCCGGACTTCTTAGTTGGGTTCGTATTTTTACCCGGACTTTTAGCTGGGTTCGTAATTTTACCCGGAGTTTTACTTGGGTTCGTAATTTTACCCGGAGTTTTAGTTGGGTTCGTAATTTTACCCGGAGTTTTAGTTGGGTTCGTAATTTTACCCGGACTTTTTAGTTGGGTTCGTATTTTATACCCGGACTTTTAGTTGGGTTCGTAATTTTACCCGGCGTTTTAGTTGGGTTCGTAATTTTGCCCGGAGTTTTAGTTGAGTTAGTAATTTTACCCGGAGTTTTAGTTGGGTTCGTAATTTTACCCGGACTTTTTAGTTGGTTTCGTAATTTTACCCGGAGTCTTAAGTTAGGTTCGTATTTTTTATCCGGACTTTTTAGTTGGGTTCGTATTTTTTACCCGGAGTTTTAGTTGGGTTCGTAATTTTACCCGGAATTTTAGTTGGGTTCGCAATTTTACCCGGACTTTTTAGTTGGGTTCGTATTTTTTACCCGGACTTTTAGTTGGGTTCGTAATTTTACCCGGAGTTTTAGTTGGGTTCGTAATTTTACCCGGAGTTTTAGTTGGGTTCGTAATTTTACCCGGACTTTTTAGTTGGGTTCGTAATTTTACCCGGACTTTTTAGTTGGGTTCGTAATTTTACCCGGACTTTTAGTTGGGTTCGTAATTTTACCCGGAGTTTTAGTTGGGTTCGTAATTTTACCCGGAGTTTTAGTTGCGTTCGTAATTTTACCCGGAGTTGTACTTGGGTTCGTAATTTTACCCGGAGTTTTACTTGGGTTCGTAATTTTACCCGGAGTTTTAGTTGGGTTCGTAATTTTACCCGGAGTTTTAGTTGGGTTCGTAATTTTACCCGGACTTTTTAGTTGGGTTCGTATTTTTTACCCGGACTTTTAGTTGGGTTCGTAATTTTACCCGGAGTTTTAGTTGGGTTCGTAATTTTACCCGGAGTTTTAGTTGAGTTCGTAATTTTACCCGGAGTTTTAGTTGGGTTCGTAATTTTACCCGGACTTTTTAGTTGGGTTCGTAATTTTACCCGGACTTTTTAGTTGGGTTCGTAATTTTACCCGGAGTCTTAAGTTAGGTTCGTATTTTTTATCCGGACTTTTTAGTTGGGTTCGTATTTTTTACACGGAGTTTTAGTTGGGTTCGTAATTTTACCCGGAGTTTTAGTTGGGTTCGTAATTTTACCCGGACTTTTTAGTTGGGTTCGTATTTTTTACCCGGACTTTTAGTTGGGTTCGTAATTTTACCCGGAGTTTTAGTTGGATTCGTATTTTTTACAAGGAGTTTTAGTTGGGTTCGTATTTTTACCCGGAGTTTTAGTTGTGTTGGTAATTTTACCCGGAGTTTTAGTTGGGTTCATATTTTTTATCGGACTTTTTAGTTGGGTTCGTAATTTTACCCGGAGTTTTAGTTGAGTTAGTAATTTTACCTGGAGTTTTAGTTGGGTTCGTAATTTTACCCGGACTTTTTAGTTGGGTTCGTAATTTTACCCGGAGTCTTAAGTTAGGTTCGTATTTTTTATCCGGACTTTTTAGTTGGGTTCGTATTTTTTACCCGGAGTTTTAGTTGGGTTCGTAATTTTACCCGGAGTTTTAGTTGGGTTCGCAATTTTACCCGGACTTTTTAGTTGGGTTCGTATTTTTTACCCGGACTTTTAGTTGGGTTCGTAATTTTACCCGGAGTTTTAGTTGGGTTCGTAATTTTACCCGGAGTTTTAGTTGAGTTCGTAATTTTACCCGGAGTTTTAGTTGGGTTCGTAATTTTACCCGGACTTTTTAGTTGGGTTCGTAATTTTACCCGGACTTTTTAGTTGGGTTCGTAATTTTACCCGGAGTCTTAAGTTAGGTTCGTATTTTTTATCCGGACTTTTTAGTTGGGTTCGTATTTTTTACACGGAGTTTTAGTTGGGTTCGTAATTTTACCCGGAGTTTTAGTTGGGTTCGTAATTTTACCCGGACTTTTTAGTTGGGTTCGTATTTTTTACCCGGACTTTTAGTTGGGTTCGTAATTTTACCCGGAGTTTTAGTTGGGTTCGTATTTTTTACCCGGAGTTTTAGTTGGATTCGTATTTTTTACAAGGAGTTTTAGTTGGGTTCGTATTTTTACCCGGAGTTTTAGTTGTGTTGGTAATTTTACCCGGAGTTTTAGTTGGGTTCATATTTTTTACCGGACTTTTTAGTTGGGTTCGTATTTTTTACCCGAAGTTTTAGTTGAGTTCGTATTTTTTACCCGGAGTTTTAGTTGGGTTCGTATTTTTACCCGGAGTTTTTAGTTGGGTTAGTATTTTTGCCCGGAGTTTTAGTTGGGTTCGTATTTTTTTACCCGGACTTTTTAGTTGAGTTAGTATTTTTGCCCGGAGTTTTAGTTGGGTTCGTATTTTTTTACCCGGAGTTTTAGTTGGGTTCTAAATGTTACCCGGACTTTTTTGTTTGGTTCGTATTTTTTACCCGGAGTTTTAGTTGAGTTCGTAATTTTACCCGGAGTTTTAGTTGGGTTCGTAATTTTACCCGGACTTTTTATTTGGGTTCGTAATTTTACCCGGACTTTTTAGTTGGGTTCGTAATTTTACCCGGAGTTTTAGTTGGGTTCGTAATTTTACCCGGAGTTTTAGTTGGGTTCGTAATTTTACCCGGACTTTTTAGTTGGGTTCGTAATTTTACCCGGAGTTTTAGTTGGGTTCGTAATTTTACCCGGAGTTTTAGTTGGGTTCGTAATTTTACCCGGACTTTTTAGTTGGGTTCTTATTTTTTACCCGGACTTTTAGTTGGGTTCGTAATTTTACCCGGAGTTTTAGTTGGGTTCGTAATTTTACCCGGAGTTTTAGTTGAGGTGGTAATTTTACCCGTAGTTTTAGTTGGGTTCGTAATTTTACCCGGACTTTTTAGTTGGGTTCGTATTTTTTACCCGGACTTTTAGTTGGGTTCGTAATTTTATCCGGGGTTTTAGTTGGGTTCGTATTTTTTACCCGGACTTTTTAGTTGAGTTAGTATTTTTGCCCGGAGTTTTAGTTGGGTTCGTATTTTTTTACCCGGAGTTTTAGTTGGGTTCTAAATGTTACCCGGACATTTTTGTTTGGTTCGTATATTTTACCCGGAGTTTTAGTTGGGTTCGTAATTTTACCCGGACTTTTTAGTTGGGTTCGTAATTTTACCCGGAGTTTTAGTTGGGTTCGTAATTTTACCCGGAGTTTTAGTTGGGTTCGTAATTTTACCCGGAGTTTTAGTTGGGTTCGTAATTTTACCCGGAGTTTTAGTTGGGTTCGTAATTTTACCCGGAGTTTTAGTTGGGTTCGTAATTTTACCCGGACTTTTTAGTTGGGTTCGTATTTTTTACCCGGACTTTTAGTTGGGTTCGTAATTTTACCCGGAGTTTTAGTTGGGTTCGTAATTTTACCCGGAGTTTTAGTTGAGTTCGTAATTTTACCCGGAGTTTTAGTTGGGTTCGTAATTTTACCCGGACTTTTTAGTTGGGTTCGTAATTTTACCCGGACTTTTTAGTTGGGTTCGTAATTTTACCCGGAGTCTTAAGTTAGGTTCGTATTTTTTATCCGGACTTTTTAGTTGGGTTCGTATTTTTTACACGGAGTTTTAGTTGGGTTCGTAATTTTACCCGGAGTTTTAGTTGGGTTCGTAATTTTACCCGGACTTTTTAGTTGGGTTCGTATTTTTTACCCGGACTTTTAGTTGGGTTCGTAATTTTACCCGGAGTTTTAGTTGGGTTCGTATTTTTTACCCGGAGTTTTAGTTGGATTCGTATTTTTTACAAGGAGTTTTAGTTGGGTTCGTATTTTTACCCGGAGTTTTAGTTGTGTTGGTAATTTTACCCGGAGTTTTAGTTGGGTTCATATTTTTTATCGGACTTTTTAGTTGGGTTCGTAATTTTACCCGGAGTTTTAGTTGAGTTAGTAATTTTACCTGGAGTTTTAGTTGGGTTCGTAATTTTACCCGGACTTTTTAGTTGGGTTCGTAATTTTACCCGGAGTCTTAAGTTAGGTTCGTATTTTTTATCCGGACTTTTTAGTTGGGTTCGTATTTTTTACCCGGAGTTTTAGTTGGGTTCGTAATTTTACCCGGAGTTTTAGTTGGGTTCGCAATTTTACCCGGACTTTTTAGTTGGGTTCGTATTTTTTACCCGGACTTTTAGTTGGGTTCGTAATTTTACCCGGAGTTTTAGTTGGGTTCGTAATTTTACCCGGAGTTTTAGTTGAGTTCGTAATTTTACCCGGAGTTTTAGTTGGGTTCGTAATTTTACCCGGACTTTTTAGTTGGGTTCGTAATTTTACCCGGACTTTTTAGTTGGGTTCGTAATTTTACCCGGAGTCTTAAGTTAGGTTCGTATTTTTTATCCGGACTTTTTAGTTGGGTTCGTATTTTTTACACGGAGTTTTAGTTGGGTTCGTAATTTTACCCGGAGTTTTAGTTGGGTTCGTAATTTTACCCGGACTTTTTAGTTGGGTTCGTATTTTTTACCCGGACTTTTAGTTGGGTTCGTAATTTTACCCGGAGTTTTAGTTGGGTTCGTATTTTTTACCCGGAGTTTTAGTTGGATTCGTATTTTTTACAAGGAGTTTTAGTTGGGTTCGTATTTTTACCCGGAGTTTTAGTTGTGTTGGTAATTTTACCCGGAGTTTTAGTTGGGTTCATATTTTTTACCGGACTTTTTAGTTGGGTTCGTATTTTTTACCCGAAGTTTTAGTTGAGTTCGTATTTTTTACCCGGAGTTTTAGTTGGGTTCGTATTTTTACCCGGAGTTTTTAGTTGGGTTAGTATTTTTGCCCGGAGTTTTAGTTGGGTTCGTATTTTTTTACCCGGACTTTTTAGTTGAGTTAGTATTTTTGCCCGGAGTTTTAGTTGGGTTCGTATTTTTTTACCCGGAGTTTTAGTTGGGTTCTAAATGTTACCCGGACTTTTTTGTTTGGTTCGTATTTTTTACCCGGAGTTTTAGTTGAGTTCGTAATTTTACCCGGAGTTTTAGTTGGGTTCGTAATTTTACCCGGACTTTTTATTTGGGTTCGTAATTTTACCCGGACTTTTTAGTTGGGTTCGTAATTTTACCCGGAGTTTTAGTTGGGTTCGTAATTTTACCCGGAGTTTTAGTTGGGTTCGTAATTTTACCCGGACTTTTTAGTTGGGTTCGTAATTTTACCCGGAGTTTTAGTTGGGTTCGTAATTTTACCCGGAGTTTTAGTTGGGTTCGTAATTTTACCCGGACTTTTTAGTTGGGTTCTTATTTTTTACCCGGACTTTTAGTTGGGTTCGTAATTTTACCCGGAGTTTTAGTTGGGTTCGTAATTTTACCCGGAGTTTTAGTTGAGGTGGTAATTTTACCCTTAGTTTTAGTTGGGTTCGTAATTTTACCCGGAC
This sequence comes from Melinopterus prodromus, assembly GCA_964023965.1. Lineage (NCBI taxonomy): Eukaryota > Metazoa > Arthropoda > Insecta > Coleoptera > Scarabaeidae > Melinopterus > Melinopterus prodromus. Next base: position 587,166 of record CAXIES010000088.1, read on the forward strand.
TTTTTAGTTGGGTTCGTATTTTTTACCCGGACTTTTAGTTGGGTTCGTAATTTTATCCGGGGTTTTAGTTGGGTTCGTATTTTTTACCCGGACTTTTTAGTTGAGTTAGTATTTTTGCCCGGAGTTTTAGTTGGGTTCGTATTTTTTTACCCGGAGTTTTAGTTGGGTTCTAAATGTTACCCGGACTTTTTTGTTTGGTTCGTATATTTTACCCGGAGTTTTAGTTGGGTTCGTAATTTTACCCGGACTTTTTAGTTGGGTTCGTAATTTTACCCGGAGTTTTAGTTGGGTTCGTAATTTTACCCGGAGTTTTAGTTGGGTTCGTAATTTTACCCGGAGTTTTAGTTGGGTTCGTAATTTTACCCGGAGTTTTAGTTGGGTTCGTAATTTTACCGGGACTTTTTAGTTGGGATCGTATTTTTTACCCGGACTTTTAGTTGGGTTCGTAATTTTACCCGGAGTTTTAGTTGGGTTCGTAATTTTACCCGGAGTTTTAGTTGAGTTCGTAATTTTACTCGGAGTTTTAGTTGGGTTCGTAATTTTACCCGGACTTTTTATTTGGGTTCGTAATTTTACCCGGACTTTTTAGTTGGGTTCGTAATTTTACCCGGAGTTTTAGTTGGGTTCGTAATTTTACCCGGAGTTTTAGTTGGGTTCGTAATTTTACCCGGAGTTTTAGTTGGGTTCGTAATTTTACCCGGAGTTTTAGTTGGGTTCGTAATTTTACCCGGACTTTTTAGTTGGGTTCGTATTTTTTACCCGGACTTTTAGTTGGGTTCGTAATTTTACCCGGAGTTTTAGTTGGGTTCGTAATTTTACCCGGACTTTTTATTTGGGTTCGTAATTTTACCCGGACTTTTTAGTTGGGTTCGTAATTTTACCCGGAGTTTTAGTTGGGTTCGTAATTTTACCCGGAGTTTTAGTTGGGTTCGTAATTTTACCCGGACTTTTTATTTGGGTTCGTAATTTTACCCGGACTTTTTAGTTGGGTTCGTAATTTTACCCGGAGTTTTAGTTGGGTTCGTAATTTTACCCTTAGTTTTACTTGGGTTCGTAATTTTACCCGGACTTTTTAGTTGGGTTCGTATTTTTTACCCGGACTTTTAGTTGGGTTCGTAATTTTACCCGGAGTTTTAGTTGGGTTCGTAATTTCACCCGGAGTTTTAGTTGGGTTCGTAATTTTACCCGGAGTTTTAGTTGGGTTCGTATTTTTTACCTGGACTTTTTAGTTGGGGTTAGTATTTTTACCCGGAGTTTTAGTTGGGTTCGTATTTTTACCCGGAGTTTTAGTTGGGTTCGTAATTTTACCCGGAGTTTTAGTTGGGTTCGTATTTTTTACCCGGACATTTTAGTTGGGTTAGCATTTTTTACCCGGAGTTTTAGTTAGGTTAGTACTTTTTACCCGGAGTTTTAGTTGGGTTCGTATTTTTTACCCGGAGTTTTAGTTGGGTTCGTATTTTTTACCCGGACTTTTTAGTTGGGTAAGTATTTTTACCCGGAGTTTTAGTTGGGTTTGCATTTTTACCCGGAGTTTTAGTTGGGTTCGTAATTTTACCCGGAGTTTTAGTTGGGTTCGTATCTTTTACCCGGACTATTTAGTTGGGTTAGTATTTTTTACCCGGAGTTTTAGTTGGGTTCGTATTTTTTACCCGGAATTTTAGTTGGGTTCGCATTTTTTACCCGGACTTTTTAGTTGGGTTCGTATTTTTTACCCGGACTTTTAGTTGGGTTCGTAATTTTACCCGGAGTTTTAGTTGGGTTCGTATTTTTTACCCGGAGTTTTAGTTGGATTCGTATTTTTTACAAGGAGTTTTAGTTGGGTTCGTATTTTTACCCGGAGTTTTAGTTGTGTTGGTAATTTTACCCGGAGTTTTAGTTGGGTTCATATTTTTTACCGGACTTTTTAGTTGGGTTCGTATTTTTTACCCGAAGTTTTAGTTGAGTTCGTATTTTTTACCCGGAGTTTTAGTTGGGTTCGTATTTTTACCCGGAGTTTTTAGTTGGGTTAGTATTTTTGGCCGGAGTTTTAGTTGGGTTCGTATTTTTTTACCCGGACTTTTTAGTTGAGTTAGTATTTTTGCCCGGAGTTTTAGTTGGGTTCGTATTTTTTTACCCGGAGTTTTAGTTGGGTTCTAAATGTTACCCGGACTTTTTTGTTTGGTTCGTATTTTTTACCCGGAGTTTTAGTTGGGTTCGTAATTTTACCCGGACTTTTTAGTTGGGTTCGTAATTTTACCCGGAGTTTTAGTTGGGTTCGTAATTTTACCCGGAGTTTTAGTTGGGTTCGTAATTTTACCCGGAGTTTTAGTTGGGTTCGTAATTTTACCCGGAGTTTTAGTTGGGTTCGTAATTTTACCCGGACTTTTTAGTTGGGTTCTTATTTTTTACCCGGACTTTTAGTTGGGTTCGTAATTTTACCCGGAGTTTTAGTTGGGTTCGTAATTTTACCCGGAGTTTTAGTTGAGGTGGTAATTTTACCCGTAGTTTTAGTTGGGTTCGTAATTTTACCCGGACTTTTTAGTTGGGTTCGTATTTTTTACCCGGACTTTTAGTTGGGTTCGTAATTTTATCCGGAGTTTTAGTTGGGTTCGTATTTTTTACCCGGACTTTTTAGTTGAGTTAGTATTTTTGCCCGGAGTTTTAGTTGGGTTCGTATTTTTTTACCCGGAGTTTTAGTTGGGTTCTAAATGTTACCCGGACTTTTTTGTTTGGTTCGTATTTTTTACCCGGAGTTTTAGTTGGGTTCGTAATTTTACCCGGACTTTTTAGTTGGGTTCGTAATTTTACCCGGAGTTTTACTTGGGTTCGTAATTTTACCCGGAGTTTTAGTTGGGTTCGTAATTTTACCCGGAGTTTTAGTTGGGTTCGTAATTTTACCCGGAGTTTTAGTTGGGTTCGTAATTTTACCCGGACTTTTTAGTTGGGATCGTATTTTTTACCAGGACTTTTAGTTGGGTTCGTAATTTTACCCGGAGTTTTAGTTGGGTTCGTAATTTTACCCGGAGTTTTAGTTGAGTTCGTAATTTTACCCGGAGTTTTAGTTGGGTTCGTAATTTTACCCGGACTTTTTATTTGGGTTCGTAATTTTACCCGGACTTTTTAGTTGGGTTCGTAATTTTACCCGGAGTTTTAGTTGGGTTCGTAATTTTACCCGGAGTTTTAGTTGGGTTCGTAATTTTACCCGGAGTTTTAGTTGGGTTCGTAATTTTACCCGGAGTTTTAGTTGGGTTCGTAATTTTACCCGGACTTTTTAGTTGGGTTCGTATTTTTTACCCGGACTTTTAGTTGGGTTCGTAATTTTACCCGGAGTTTTAGTTGGGTTCGTAATTTTACCCGGACTTTTTATTTGGGTTCGTAATTTTACCCGGACTTTTTAGTTGGGTTCGTAATTTTACCCGGAGTTTTAGTTGGGTTCGTAATTTTACCCGGAGTTTTAGTTGGGTTCGTAATTTTACCCGGACTTTTTATTTGGGTTCGTAATTTTACCCGGACTTTTTAGTTGGGTTCGTAATTTTACCCGGAGTTTTAGTTGGGTTCGTAATTTTACCCGGAGTTTTACTTGGGTTCGTAATTTTACCCGGACTTTTTAGTTGGGTTCGTATTTTCTACCCGGACTTTTAGTTGGGTTCGTAATTTTACCCGGAGTTTTAGTTGGGTTCGTAATTTCACCCGGAGTTTTAGTTGGGTTCGTAATTTTACCCGGAGTTTTAGTTGGGTTCGTATTTTTAACCTGGACTTTTTAGTTGGGGTTAGTATTTTTACCCGGAGTTTTAGTTGGGTTCGTATTTTTACCCGGAGTTTTAGTTGGGTTCGTAATTTTACCCGGAGTTTTAGTTGGGTTCGTATTTTTTACCCGGACATTTTAGTTGGGTTAGCATTTTTTACCCGGAGTTTTAGTTGGGTTAGTACTTTTTACCCGGAGTTTTAGTTGGGTTCGTATTTTTTACCCGGAGTTTTAGTTGGGTTCGTATTTTTTACCCGGACTTTTTAGTTGGGTAAGTATTTTTACCCGGAGTTTTAGTTGGGTTTGCATTTTTACCCGGAGTTTTAGTTGGGTTCGTAATTTTACCCGGAGTTTTAGTTGGGTTCGTATCTTTTACCCGGACTATTTAGTTGGGTTAGTATTTTTTACCCGGAGTTTTAGTTGGGTTCGTATTTTTTACCCGGAATTTTAGTTGGGTTCGCATTTTTTACCCGGAATTTTTAGTTGGGTTAGTATTTTTACCCGGAGTTTTAGTAGGGTTTGTATTTTTACCCGGAGTTTTAGTTGGGTTCGTAATTTTACCCGGAGTTTTAGTTGGGTTCGTATTTTTAACCCGGACTTTTTAGTTGGGTTAGTATTTTTACCCGGAGTTTTAGTTGGGTTCGTATTTTTACCCGGAGTTTTAGTTGGGTTCGTAATTTTATCCGGAGTTTTAGTTGGGTTCGTATTTTTTACCCGGACTTTTTAGTTGGGTTAGTATTTTTGCCCGGAGTTTTAGTTGGGTTCGTATTTTTTACCCGGAGTTTTAGTTGGGTTCGTAATTTTACCCGAAGTTTTAGTTGGGTTCGTAATTTCACCCGGAGTCTTAAGCTAGGTTCGTATTTTTTATTCGGACTTTTTAGTTGGGTTCGTATTTTTTACCCGGAGTTTTAGTTGGGTTCGTAATTTTACCCGGAGTTTTAGTTGGGTTCGTATTTTTTACCCGGACTTTTTAGTTGGGTTAGTATTTTTACCCGGAGTTTTAGTTGGGTTCGTATTTTTACCCGGAGTTTTAGTTGGGTTCGTATTTTTACCCGGAGTTTTAGTTTGGTTCGTAATTTTAGCCGGAGTTTTAGTTGGGTTCGTATTTTTTACCCGGACTTTTTAGTTGGGTTAGTATTTTTGCCCGGAGTTTTAGTTGGGTTCGTATTTTTTTACCCAGAGTTTTAGTTGGGTTCTAAATGTTACCCGGACTTTTTTGTTTGGTTCGTATTTTTTACCCGGAGTTTTAGTTGGGTTCGTAATTTTACCCGGACTTTTTATTTGGGTTCGTAATTTTACCCGGACTTTTTAGTTGGGTTCGTAATTTTACCCGGAGTTTTAGTTGGGTTCGTAATTTTACCCGGAGTTTTAGTTGGGTTCGTAATTTTACCCGGAGTTTTAGTTGGGTTCGTAATTTTACCCGGAGTTTTAGTTGGGTTCGTAATTTTACCCGGACTTTTTAGTTGGGTTCGTATTTTTTACCCGGACTTTTAGTTGGGTTCGTAATTTTACCCGGAGTTTTAGTTGGGTTCGTAATTTTACCCGGACTTTTTATTTGGGTTCGTAATTTTACCCGGACTTTTTAGTTGGGTTCGTAATTTTACCCGGAGTTTTAGTTGGGTTCGTAATTTTACCCGGAGTTTTAGTTGGGTTCGTAATTTTACCCGGACTTTTTATTTGGGTTCGTAATTTTACCCGGACTTTTTAGTTGGGTTCGTAATTTTACCCGGAGTTTTAGTTGGGTTCGTAATTTTACCCGGAGTTTTACTTGGGTTCGTAATTTTACCCGGACTTTTTAGTTGGGTTCGTATTTTTTACCCGGACTTTTAGTTGGGTTCGTAATTTTACCCGGAGTTTTAGTTGGATTCGTAATTTCACCCGGAGTTTTAGTTGGGTTCGTAATTTTACCCGGAGTTTTAGTTGGGTTCGTATTTTTTACCTGGACTTTTTAGTTGGGGTTAGTATTTTTACCCGGAGTTTTAGTTGGGTTCGTATTTTTACCCGGAGTTTTAGTTGGGTTCGTAATTTTACCCGGAGTTTTAGTTGGGTTCGTATTTTTTACCCGGACATTTTAGTTGGGTTAGCATTTTTTACCCGGAGTTTTAGTTAGGTTAGTACTTTTTACCCGGAGTTTTAGTTGGGTTCGTATTTTTTACCCGGAGTTTTAGTTGGGTTCGTATTTTTTACCCGGACTTTTTAGTTGGGTAAGTATTTTTACCCGGAGTTTTAGTTGGGTTTGCATTTTTACCCGGAGTTTTAGTTGGGTTCGTAATTTTACCCGGAGTTTTAGTTGGGTTCGTATCTTTTACCCGGACTATTTAGTTGGGTTAGTATTTTTTACCCGGAGTTTTAGTTGGGTTCGTATTTTTTACCCGGAATTTTAGTTGGGTTCGCATTTTTTACCCGGACTTTTTAGTTGGGTTCGTATTTTTTACCCGGACTTTTAGTTGGGTTCGTAATTTTACCCGGAGTTTTAGTTGGGTTCGTATTTTTTACCCGGAGTTTTAGTTGGATTCGTATTTTTTACAAGGAGTTTTAGTTGGGTTCGTATTTTTACCCGGAGTTTTAGTTGTGTTGGTAATTTTACCCGGAGTTTTAGTTGGGTTCATATTTTTTACCGGACTTTTTAGTTGGGTTCGTATTTTTTACCCGAAGTTTTAGTTGAGTTCGTATTTTTTACCCGGAGTTTTAGTTGGGTTCGTATTTTTACCCGGAGTTTTTAGTTGGGTTAGTATTTTTGGCCGGAGTTTTAGTTGGGTTCGTATTTTTTTACCCGGACTTTTTAGTTGAGTTAGTATTTTTGCCCGGAGTTTTAGTTGGGTTCGTATTTTTTTACCCGGAGTTTTAGTTGGGTTCTAAATGTTACCCGGACTTTTTTGTTTGGTTCGTATTTTTTACCCGGAGTTTTAGTTGGGTTCGTAATTTTACCCGGACTTTTTAGTTGGGTTCGTAATTTTACCCGGAGTTTTAGTTGGGTTCGTAATTTTACCCGGAGTTTTAGTTGGGTTCGTAATTTTACCCGGAGTTTTAGTTGGGTTCGTAATTTTACCCGGAGTTTTAGTTGGGTTCGTAATTTTACCCGGACTTTTTAGTTGGGTTCTTATTTTTTACCCGGACTTTTAGTTGGGTTCGTAATTTTACCCGGAGTTTTAGTTGGGTTCGTAATTTTACCCGGAGTTTTAGTTGAGGTGGTAATTTTACCCGTAGTTTTAGTTGGGTTCGTAATTTTACCCGGACTTTTTAGTTGGGTTCGTATTTTTTACCCGGACTTTTAGTTGGGTTCGTAATTTTATCCGGAGTTTTAGTTGGGTTCGTATTTTTTACCCGGACTTTTTAGTTGAGTTAGTATTTTTGCCCGGAGTTTTAGTTGGGTTCGTATTTTTTTACCCGGAGTTTTAGTTGGGTTCTAAATGTTACCCGGACTTTTTTGTTTGGTTCGTATTTTTTACCCGGAGTTTTAGTTGGGTTCGTAATTTTACCCGGACTTTTTAGTTGGGTTCGTAATTTTACCCGGAGTTTTACTTGGGTTCGTAATTTTACCCGGAGTTTTAGTTGGGTTCGTAATTTTACCCGGAGTTTTAGTTGGGTTCGTAATTTTACCCGGAGTTTTAGTTGGGTTCGTAATTTTACCCGGACTTTTTAGTTGGGATCGTATTTTTTACCAGGACTTTTAGTTGGGTTCGTAATTTTACCCGGAGTTTTAGTTGGGTTCGTAATTTTACCCGGAGTTTTAGTTGAGTTCGTAATTTTACCCGGAGTTTTAGTTGGGTTCGTAATTTTACCCGGACTTTTTATTTGGGTTCGTAATTTTACCCGGACTTTTTAGTTGGGTTCGTAATTTTACCCGGAGTTTTAGTTGGGTTCGTAATTTTACCCGGAGTTTTAGTTGGGTTCGTAATTTTACCCGGAGTTTTAGTTGGGTTCGTAATTTTACCCGGAGTTTTAGTTGGGTTCGTAATTTTACCCGGACTTTTTAGTTGGGTTCGTATTTTTTACCCGGACTTTTAGTTGGGTTCGTAATTTTACCCGGAGTTTTAGTTGGGTTCGTAATTTTACCCGGACTTTTTATTTGGGTTCGTAATTTTACCCGGACTTTTTAGTTGGGTTCGTAATTTTACCCGGAGTTTTAGTTGGGTTCGTAATTTTACCCGGAGTTTTAGTTGGGTTCGTAATTTTACCCGGACTTTTTATTTGGGTTCGTAATTTTACCCGGACTTTTTAGTTGGGTTCGTAATTTTACCCGGAGTTTTAGTTGGGTTCGTAATTTTACCCGGAGTTTTACTTGGGTTCGTAATTTTACCCGGACTTTTTAGTTGGGTTCGTATTTTTTACCCGGACTTTTAGTTGGGTTCGTAATTTTACCCGGAGTTTTAGTTGGGTTCGTAATTTCACCCGGAGTTTTAGTTGGGTTCGTAATTTTACCCGGAGTTTTAGTTGGGTTCGTATTTTTTACCTGGACTTTTTAGTTGGGGTTAGTATTTTTACCCGGAGTTTTAGTTGGGTTCGTATTTTTACCCGGAGTTTTAGTTGGGTTCGTAATTTTACCCGGAGTTTTAGTTGGGTTCGTATTTTTTACCCGGACATTTTAGTTGGGTTAGCATTTTTTACCCGGAGTTTTAGTTGGGTTAGTACTTTTTACCCGGAGTTTTAGTTGGGTTCGTATTTTTTACCCGGAGTTTTAGTTGGGTTCGTATTTTTTACCCGGACTTTTTAGTTGGGTAAGTATTTTTACCCGGAGTTTTAGTTGGGTTTGCATTTTTACCCGGAGTTTTAGTTGGGTTCGTAATTTTACCCGGAGTTTTAGTTGGGTTCGTATCTTTTACCCGGACTATTTAGTTGGGTTAGTATTTTTTACCCGGAGTTTTAGTTGGGTTCGTATTTTTTACCCGGAATTTTAGTTGGGTTCGCATTTTTTACCCGGAATTTTTAGTTGGGTTAGTATTTTTACCCGGAGTTTTAGTAGGGTTTGTATTTTTACCCGGAGTTTTAGTTGGGTTCGTAATTTTACCCGGAGTTTTAGTTGGGTTCGTATTTTTAACCCGGACTTTTTAGTTGGGTTAGTATTTTTACCCGGAGTTTTAGTTGGGTTCGTATTTTTACCCGGAGTTTTAGTTGGGTTCGTAATTTTATCCGGAGTTTTAGTTGGGTTCGTATTTTTTACCCGGACTTTTTAGTTGGGTTAGTATTTTTGCCCGGAGTTTTAGTTGGGTTCGTATTTTTTACCCGGAGTTTTAGTTGGGTTCGTAATTTTACCCGAAGTTTTAGTTGGGTTCGTAATTTTACCCGGAGTCTTAAGCTAGGTTCGTATTATTTATTCGGACTTTTTAGTTGGGTTCGTATTTTTTACCCGGAGTTTTAGTTGGGTTCGTAATTTTACCCGGAGTTTTAGTTGGGTTCGTATTTTTTACCCGGACTTTTTAGTTGGGTTAGTATTTTTACCCGGAGTTTTAGTTGGGTTCGTATTTTTACCCGGAGTTTTAGTTGGGTTCGTATTTTTACCCGGAGTTTTAGTTGGGTTCGTAATTTTAGCCGGAGTTTTAGTTGGGTTCGTATTTTTTACCCGGACTTTTTAGTTGGGTTAGTATTTTTGCCCGGAGTTTTAGTTGGGTTCGTATTTTTTTACCCAGAGTTTTAGTTGGGTTCTAAATGTTACCCGGACTTTTTTGTTTGGTTCGTATTTTTTACCCGGAGTTTTAGTTGGGTTCGTAATTTTACCTGGAGTTTTAAGTTAGGTTCGTATTTTTACCCGGACTTTTTAGTTGGGTTCGTATTTTTTACCCGGAGTTTTATTTGGGTTCGTAATTTTACCCGGACTTTTTAGTTGGGTTCGTAATTTTACCCGGAGTTTTAGTTGGGTTCGTAATTTTACCCGGAGTTTTAGTTGGGTTCGTAATTTTACCCGGAGTTTTAGTTGGGTTCGTAATTTTACCCGGAGTTTTAGTTGGGTTCGTATTTTTAACCCGGACTTTTTAGTTGGGTTCGTATTTTTTACCCGGACTTTTAGTTGGGTTCGTAATTTTACCCGGAGTTTTAGTTGGGTTCGTAACTTTACCCGGAGTTTTAGTTGGGTTCGTAATTTTACCCGGAGTCTTGAGTTACCCGGACTTTTTAGTTGGGTTCGTATTTTTACCCGGACTTTTAGTTGGGTTCGTAATTTTACCCGGAGTTTTAGTTGGGTTCGTAATTTTACCCGGAGTTTTAGTTGGGTTCGTAATTTTACCCGGAGTTTTACTTGGGTTCGTAATTTTACCCGGAGTTTTACTTGGGTTCGTAATTTTACCCGGAGTTTTAGTTGGGTTCGTAATTTTACCCGGAGTTTTAGTTGGGTTCGTAATTTTACCCGGACTTTTTAGTTGGGTTCGTATTTTTTACCCGGACTTTTAGTTGGGTTCGTAATTTTACCCGGAGTTTCAGTTGGGTTCGTAATTTTACCCGGAGTTTTAGTTGAGTTAGTAATTTTACCCGGAGTTTTAGTTGGGTTCGTAATTTTACCCGGACTTTTTAGTTGGGTTCGTATTTTTTACCCGGACTTTTAGTTGGGTTCGTAATTTTACCCGGAGTTTCAGTTGGGTTCGTAATTTTACCCGGAGTTTTAGTTGAGTTAGTAATTTTACCCGGAGTTTCAGTTGGGTTCGTAATTTTACCCGGAGTTTTAGTTGAGTTAGTAATTTTACCCGGAGTTTTAGTTGGGTTCTAAATGTTACCCGGACTTTTTTGTTTGGTTCGTATTTTTTACCCGGAGTTTTAGTTGGGTTCGTAATTTTACCTGGAGTTTTAAGTTAGGTTCGTATTTTTACCCGGACTTTTTATTTGGGTTCGTATTTTTTACCCGGAGTTTTATTTGGGTTCGTAATTTTACCCGGACTTTTTAGTTGGGTTAGTATTTTTACCCGGAGTTTTAGTTGGGTTCGTATTTTTACCCGGAGTTTTAGTTGGGTTCGTAATTTTATCCGGAGTTTTAGTTGGGTTCGTATTTTTTACCCGGACTTTTTAGTTGGGTTAGTATTTTTGCCCGGAGTTTTAGTTGGGTTCGTATTTTGTACCCGGAGTTTTAGTTGGGTTCGTAATTTTACCCGGAGTTCTAGTTGGGTTCGTAATTTTACCCGGAGTCTTAAGTTAGGTTCGTATTTTTTTTTCGGACTTTTTAGTTGGGTTCGTATTTTTTACCCGGAGTTTTAGTTGGGTTCGTAATTTTACCCGGAGTTTTAGTTGGGTTCGTATTTTTTACCCGGACTTTTTAGTTGGGTTAGTATTTTTACCCGGAGTTTTAGTTGGGTTCGTATTTTTACCCGGAGTTTTAGTTGGGTTCGTATTTTTTCCCGGAGTTTTAGTTGGGTTCGTAATTTTAGCCGGAGTTTTATTTGGGTTCGTATTTTGTACCCGGACTTTTTAGTTGGGTTATTATTTTTGCCCGGAGTTTTAGTTGGGTTCGTATTTTTTTACCCGGAGTTTTAGTTGGGTTCTAAATGTTACCCGGACTTTTTTGTTTGGTTCGTATTTTTTACCCGGAGTTTTAGTTGGGTTCGTAATTTTACCTGGAGTTTTAAGTTAGGTTCGTATTTTTACCCGGACTTTTTAGTTGGGTTCGTATTTTTTACCCGGAGTTTTATTTGGGTTCGTAATTTTACCCGGACTTTTTAGTTGGGTTCGTAATTTTACCCGGAGTTTTAGTTGGGTTTGTAATTTTACCCGGAGTTTTAGTTGGGTTCGTAATTTTACCCGGAGTTTTAGTTGGGTTCGTAATTTTACCCGGAGTTTTAGTTGGGTTCGTATTTTTAACCCGGACTTTTTAGTTGGGTTCGTATTTTTTACCCGGACTTTTAGTTGGGTTCGTAATTTTACCCGGAGTTTTAGTTGGGTTCGTAATTTTACCCGGAGTTTTAGTTGGGTTCGTAATTTTACCCGGAGTCTTGAGTTACCCGGACTTTTTAGTTGGGTTCGTATTTTTACCCGGACTTTTAGTTGGGTTCGTAATTTTACCCGGAGTTTTAGTTGGGTTCGTAATTTTACCCGGAGTTTTAGTTGGGTTCGTAATTTTACCCGGAGTTTTACTTGGGTTCGTAATTTTACCCGGAGTTTTACTTGGGTTCGTAATTTTACCCGGAGTTTTAGTTGGGTTCGTAATTTTACCCGGAGTTTTAGTTGGGTTCGTAATTTTACCCGGACTTTTTAGTTGGGTTCGTATTTTTTACCCGGACTTTTAGTTGGGTTCGTAATTTTACCCGGAGTTTCAGTTGGGTTCGTAATTTTACCCGGAGTTTTAGTTGAATTAGTAATTTTACCCGGAGTTTTAGTTGGGTTCGTAATTTTACCCGGACTTTTTAGTTGGGTTCGTAATTTTACCCGGAGTCTTAAGTTAGGTTCGTATTTTTTATCCGGACTTTTTAGTTGGGTTCGTATTTTTTACCCGGAGTTTTAGTTGGGTTCGTAATTTTACCCGGAGTTTTAGTTGGGTTCGCAATTTTACCCGGACTTTTTAGTTGGGTTCGTATTTTTTACCCGGACTTTTAGTTGGGTTCGTAATTTTACCCGGAGTTTTAGTTGGGTTCGTAATTTTACCCGGAGTTTTTAGTTGGGTTCGTAATTTTACCCGGACTTTTAGTTGGGTTCGTAATTTTACCCGGAGTTTTAGTTGGGTTCGTAATTTTACCCGGAGTTTTAGTTGCGTTCGTAATTTTACCCGGAGTTGTACTTGGGTTCGTAATTTTACAAGGAGTTTTACTTGGGTTCGTAATTTTACCCGGAGTTTTAGTTGGGTTCGTAATTTTACCCGGAGTTTTAGTTGGGTTCGTAATTTTACCCGGAATTTTTAGTTGGGTTCGTATTTTTTACCCGGACTTTTAGTTGGGTTCGTAATTTTACCCGGAGTTTTAGTTGGGTTCGTAATTTTACCCGGAGTTTTAGTTGAGTTCGTAATTTAACTCGGAGTTTTAGTTGGGTTCGTAATTTTACCCGGACTTTTTAGTTGGGTTCGTAATTTTACCCGGACTTTTTAGTTGGGTTCGTAATTTTACCCGGAGTCTTAAGTTAGGTTCGTATTTTTTATCTGGACTTTTTAGTTGGGTTCGTATTTTTTACCCGGAGTTTTAGTTGGGTTCGTAATTTTACCCG